>CM024240.1:49295773-50495773 GCA_013421045.1 Propylea japonica
TTTCTATGGAATGTTTCTCACGAAAAGTTGATAGTTTTCGAGTTATAAGTAACAAACTGACCAAGAATGAGATTTTTCATCTTTTTTCGTATTTTTTTCTATGTTCCCTCACGAAATTTTGTTAGCAAACTCAGATTCGGATTCAGCACCCCAAAAAATAAAAAATCGAAAAAATCAAAACTACCCCAAAACTTTCCTGCTAAAAGCACAATGCGACTGGATTAATAATGGAAGAGTCGGAAATATTCTGGAATGAATAATTCAAAACTATTGGCCTTATTCAAACCCCACTTCCAGTTTCTTTAGCGAAAATTTCATCTTAATGGGTTCTGAAAGAAATTACTATATTATTCAAATTATTCCAGGTGTTTACCATTTTGGTCAAAATTTCGAATAATTACCTACATTATATTGATTTCAAAATTTTCAATCATTCCTAATGTTTCGACTGAAAAGATTCAAAAATTCAACCTGCCTCCTGTGAGGTTTGAACTCACGACCCCTGGTTTACGAGACCAGTGCTCTACCACTGAGCTAAAGAGGCTCATACCGGTCGTGGTGTTACAGTTCCATAAATCCATGAGTGCGTTTGATTGTAAAAAGTTTCTGCTTTTCGCTAAAGCATTGTTTTTTCTCCTTCTATTGAAAATAGTTTCCGTACGTATGTCAGAATGGTCAGAACCAGAAGTGTTTTTTTTAATTCTCACCTAACACTCACAGCAATTTCTGTCGGCAAGTTGGAATACTGATGTTCGTTGAAGGTAAAAATACTACTTAGATTAGAACTTGTCTTATTCATTTCGAAAATTATTTATACATTATCCTCGTAATTATGTTGAACCATTTTCGCCAAGAATCAATTTTTCAACTCAAATGAGCCACCTTGAATATTTTGGTTATCTTCTCCCCAGCAAACACAACATACAGCAACTGTACAGATACTGCGTTACAAGTGCCACCTGAATGCAGCACATAAATTGTTGTATCAAAACTGCACAGTTTCTGCATTGATAATAATGCATTTCAAAGAATGCAGTATTTGAAGTACAGTTGCTGTACAGTTTCTCTGCGCAACAAAAATTGAGTGTCTCATGGGCAACCAGTGAAGTTCAGTAAATGTGCAGTAACTGTGATGTAAAAACTGCAAAAGGTCCAAATGCTTGTTACCAGGCACGGCATGGTACGGACTCCGACCTATCACAACTTTCTCCATCGTGGGGTAGGTCGGAGTCCTTACAATTCGGTACGGTGTCTTTATTTTACGTTCGCGTTCGCCACCATTTTATTGTTTAGCACGTGTAGTGGTTGGCAGATTGCGTGAAGATTGTGGAAAGCGATTTATATTGGTTTTTAGCGCCTTATAAAATTATTAATTATTGCTCCGTTACATTTCAATTGAACGTTTTATTGTTCGGTTTTTGAAAGTGTGCAGTGTATTCTCCGCTAGATCTTATACGACTGCAATGATACAGTCCTATCAAGATGAAACAAGGTAGATACGTGAAAATAAGACTACTAGACGGGGCACCAGCAGAAAGTGACATTTTGGAAATTTACCAATTCCACAAAAGCAATTTTAGGTACTATATTGGCACAAGGTAAAATTCTGTTTAGTTACCTCACATTCCTTCCATTTTAGTAGCCATACAAAAATGCCACGCAGACTGATGTTGAAACAAAAATAAAAGCATGGTTGAGAAACCTGTATGAGAGAGGAGCGAGGAGCAGCCAAACCCAAAATGTATAAACCTCCGAAAATTTATTTTGTTTTCATTATATTTTGATTTATACATATACATATACCTACATATTTTAGTTTATATTTTGTATGAATATTTCTGTTTCAGTTATATATTTTTTGTTTAATATAGATTTCTTTTAAAGCTAACTTTTCATTGGATTTTACACCAAAACCGAAAATAATAGGATCAAGATTCTTGTATAGCTTTGCCGCATTTCAAATGCAGCGAGGCTGAACAGTTTTTGTACAGTTACTACAAAACCTCGCTTCATATGAATTGCAGCAACGCTGCACAATGGCTGTATATGAATGCAGTTTGTACTGTACAGTGACTGTACAATTCAGCGGGACATATACGGTCCGTTTCGATACAGTAACTGCATTACCATCGCTGCAGTGAAGTGCAGCAACGCTGTACAAAATTTGTACAGTTCCTGCGTTTCGGTGTTTGCTGGGTCAAAATCAAATTGTAACTTTTTATCAAGTAATATGAAAAATTATCTCAAAACATGAATTAAAACAGTAAAACAAAACATTCCTGTCCCGTGTTCTTTGTTATAGTCCGTTCACGAAAGGTTGAGCCGTCGGTTGGCCGTGGAAATTTGGCATATTCCACTGTGTATATTAAAATTTAGGTTATGTTCTTGTCAGATTGATACGCAATGTTGTCAATATTGCATAGAGTTGTCTAATAACTCGCAATCTAGTCGAACAAGGCCGGATACATTCGGCAACGTTGACTTTATTTTACGTTATGACAGCAAATACTGCCAACTTCGGATAAATAAAAAAAACGCCTACTATGTGCTCAACCTTTCGTGAACGGACTATAGTTCCTAGTTAATCTTGTTATAATACACGTTTCTCCATATTTACAGATTTACCTATCAATGTGTTGAGTAATTGTTTTGCTGATTCGTTTAGAATTTAAAAAATAATTTTGGTGTACACATTGCAACAAGGGCGGATCCAGCCTTTTATTTAGTAGGGAACCCACGTGAAGGCGATATTTTGACAGTGGTGGTCTTTCAAGAGGATCCACGAATTTGTTGATAATTTGAAAAATTTTCAGAGGTTTGAACCCACCTGAATAACGTTTTAAGATGGTAAGCCTGTATCACCAATATCACAATTCAATTTATGTTTCAACAAAATCAAAATATTCAAGGTGGCTCATTTGAGCTTGAATATATTTTTTGGTGAAAACGGTTTTTCAAATGAAGTTTTTCATACAACGTTGTGAAAAGGTTTCGAAGACCTTTCAAATGGGTTTTCACTCAAACCCTCTACCCCCAATCAATTTGAGGGGATGAAGACCGGACCCCTCTGAGGCAAAATAAGTCTAAAGATGTCCCCCAAACAAAATCATTCTACGTGTTTCGGTAAATTTTTCCAATCTCTGTGGGATAAGAAATATTCAGGGTGGCTGGTCTGAGAGAAGTTGGTGAAAAAAGTTCAAATAAAATAATTCAATTAATTTGATAAATTACATTAAAGTATAAAACTTATAAGATTGATTTTTTTTGATAATTATATTTTATTCGATAATAAAATAAACTGGAATAATTAATATCTCCCGAAATGCTATGAAATTATGGTAGATACGGGTGGACTGAGCAGATTACATATCATATAATCACAGAATGCTCTGTTGTGTGTCTGAAATAAGCTTCGTTATTGTTTCCTAATATCTTATGGTTTCATGAGACAATAGGGTCATACAATTATAACAGCCACATCATCAAAAGTTTACCATGCCTCCTGTGAGGTTTGAACTCACGACCCCTGGTTTACGAGACCAGTGCTCTACCACTGAGCTAAAGAGGCATACGGTTTTTAACATGTATAAGAATACTTCAGATGGATGTCTTGCACCATCTCGGTAGCTGTAGTAGCTAGGACCTCCTAAAAGCGGCAGCTTCGAGTGTTGTTTATAATGTTTGTCTATTTACAGTGAGTCAAAAATGCGTACTGAGCTTTCTGCGGGTGTACAATAAAAACGATAGTTCAATGAATAACTTCGTAGACAGATACATTCATTTTGTTAAAATACATTTTACAATTTACAGTACAACATTTTTTTTTGATTATTAACAACTTCTTTCGTTTTGGTAAAAATATAAAGCATTCGCTGGAGCGAAAAAGTTACATCAAGGAGGTACGCAGGTACTTACTTTTATCCAGTGAACTGAATTAAATCGTTTTCGAGATATTATTTGAGCAACGAACGAAAGAGTGTTATAACCTTATCTAAAGAAAGAGTGAATGTAAAAACAATTTTCATCCTTTATTTACATAGCACCTAACCTATCCTAACCTTATTAAAGGAGACAGTGAATGCAAAACAATTTTTCATCCTTTATTTAGGTACATGAACACTTTTCCACATCACAGGTTGAAAAAGATACTACAATTTCGCCGAAATTGGTGAATTTCTAAAAAATATTTCAATTTTCAGAAGAACATTACTTCACACCTAATGAACTCCTTTCGGAAAGGCAAATATGTATTTTTTATGATGAGAACAATCTGGATTGAAACTGATATTGCAGCTCGTAGATTTTACATAAATAAAACATTTCCACACACTGTAAGCAGTTGAAAGAGTCATCGACAATGAAATGCATCAACAATTTATCGTCGAATACATGAAAATTGCCGCCCTAATGAGCTTATAACTCAGGACTACGATGACTCGATTCAGGTAATCTGATTTATAGGATATCATTCCGATCTGTCCTTTAAAAGAATATTCGAATCGATTGGGTATTTGGTTCGCTTCATTAATGGAGATTAAAAAGTAAACGTTGATTATAAGGGATGTTATTTGGATGTAGTGATGAAATAGTTAGTAAACAGTAAATAATAGAATCATTGAAAACACCTCTCTCGAAATTAGTTTACCTGAATAATTAGAAAAGCGAGAAAACTTCCTTGGAAACTTTTTCCGAAAAATTACTGAGGATAACGAACGAAAAGGTGTTATAACCTTATCTAGGAAAACAGTAAATGCAGAACAATTTTTGACCCGGTATCTACATAAAACACTTTCCCACTTCACTAGTTGAAAGACTCATCGACAATAAAATGCATCAACGATTTTTCTTGGATAAATAAGAAAGATACTACATACAACTTACACTTTCGTCGGAATTGGTGAGTTTGCGGAGGTTTTCTAGGTAATATTTCAATTTTCAAATAAAATATTCATAATAACCGTATTAAATTTCACACCTAAACAAAGGAAAATATTCATAACAGCCTTATCGAATTTCACACCTAAATAAACACCTTCCAGAAATGCAAAAATGATTTTTTTATGGGTACTATCTGGATTGAAAATGATATTGCAGCTCGTAGATTTTTTCAGCATTTACATAAATAAAATATTTTCACACATTTCAAGTTGAAAGAGTCATCGACAATGAATGCATCAAATTTATCGTCGAATACATGAAAAATGCCGCCCTAATGAGCTTATAACTCAGGACTACGATGACTCGATTCAGGTAATCTGATTTAATAGGATTCATTCCGATCTGTCCTTGAAAAAATATTCCAATCGATTGGGTATAACGTTCGGTTCATTAGTGGAGATTAAAAAGTAAACGTTGATTATAAGGCTGTATTTGGATGTGGACGGAAAATAGTTGATTAAGAGTAAATAATAGGCAACATCGTTATAATAGAAACCACTCTTCACGAAATTAGTTCAACCGAAAAGAAAAAAATGATTTTCGAAAAAAAAAATTCTCTCATGGTTTTCCATTCAATCCTAGAATGAAAAGCTCAGCAGCAAAATTTCGATACCGTCGATACTTTTCTCGGAAAAATAAAAACTTACCAGCAGTTCAATCCGTTTCATCGTATAAGTATTTCATAGAATGAATATTCTAAGATATTTATTTCTATGACAGGAGATAAAGATGTTCTATAAATCTTCATTCTTCAATTACTAATTCCGGAAGAAAATTTATTTTTTTTAATATTTTAATTCCACTTGACAAAACCAATTTTGAACATAACCCATAACTTAGGGTATTCATTCTATGGAACATACGATGAAATGGAATGAACAGTGATCATAACTGCTTCTAAGTTTTTATTTTTTCCGAGAAAAGTATCGGTTGTATCGAAATTTTGCAGAAGCCTAGGAGCATTTATTTCCAGGATTGAATGGAAAACCATAAGAGAATTTATATCTATAGCACGAAAACAACGTTTGAACGAAAATCTTAGGGGGTTGTTATTTTCGACCTATAATAATAAAGTTATGTGATCTAAAAATTGTTTGCGAGTAACATCTACTTAGTACTTCATGCTTTGTATAATTTTATGGCTCAGAGTTTTTGAGAAGCCGTAGAAAAAAATAAAAACTGTCATCGCCTTCCAAAGGCTGTAACTTGGAAGGGGGGTCGATTTCGAAAAAAAATTATATGAACTACTCCTGCCTATTTCATCAAGGAATCATCTTCCAAAGTCCCTTGCATTTGTTTAGACACACACACCAGGAAGAGGAACGCAGTAGGAAGCATTTCATATTTCTTGAAAAAAGAATATCTAATACGTTTGCTAATGAGCATAATTGTATTTCAGGAAACAACCAATTTGTAACACAGCATTCAAAATACCACAGATCCTATCTAGTTCTCTGTGCGTGCATACACTTTTCCTTTCTGATGAAGGAGTGTACCTAGTAGAAATCTCTGTGAAGATTAAACATCTGCCGAGATATACCTACGTAGTGCGCCCCTGGAATCGAAGATGTTAATTAGTGTTATGATTGATGAATATTTTTGCGTTCATTGTGTTGAATCACGCAACTATTAATTCCTAGACGTATTGATATGTTCTCACTATGCAAATTCCAATCTGGTTTTAACGAACCGTTACGTAAAACTTACGTACTGGTTCAATTAGTGCCCGATATGAATTAGTTTATGACAAATCCGAATGATGTTGATTTTTTTTAACTCGCTTATATTGCCTATGGGTACTATTTATATTCAGAACAGAGGAAGAATCGCTGTTTCAATACGATCTCAGGGACTGATTCCGCCTCTCACCATACACAGTGGACTCGCCTCAGTTAATTTTGATTCTCTAGAACTCTTCCACTAGCTGTTCCTTTAAAATTGAAAAGAACGCCACCTTATAAGTTATTATTTCATTCTGTTATTGCTCAATTTTGGTTTTTCTTCTTCAACGTTCATAATTTTCGAGAATACAGATTAATGGTGGTATTCTGCTTTCATATGTAAGCCAATCTGTAACTTTTCATGATCTTGCAGGAAAATTGCAATTCTGGACCTCTTTAAGGCATCTGTAGCTTACAGAAATCGTTAAATATTTACGAGTACTCGACGGGTGATCGGAAGCATTACGAATGATATATTGTGAGGTTACGTTGAATGGATTGTTTGTTTTTGGATGAACACCAACGTTTTAATATAAGAAATTCATGATGAATAATGATAGTATGGCTTTGTTTATTGGATTGTTATCGGAAGAAAATCATAACAGGTAAGTAACATTGTCAAATAATATACATGACCTGATAATCATTTTTTTGTAGAAGGAACATTATGAGAATTGGATGGAAAAAATTGCGTGATCAAATGAATTCAGTTGAAATGCCGGATGCCCAGTTTGTGAAAACTGTGACACTGTAAATAAGATATTTACAGGAACAATTCCAGAATTGCATTTCTTACGAATCTGTAAGTCAGCCAGTTACAGGTCAATCGTATGCCACAGTATCGTAACTTGCAGATGAAAAGCAGAATACCACCATAAGATATTTCGATAAATCATTTCACTGTGTCGTGTTTTGTTTGTGACCTAATGCACCAGTCATACTCAGCATAGATGACATCATTATTTCAGTATTTTTTATCTCATTCGAAAAGTATTCAGAATAAATAATTAGTGTACCTTAGAGGAGATTCATTTTTTATTTCAAATCCAATGCTGTGAAACGAATATGGGGTTGTCATTTGAAAGTCTCGAAATATTTCAATTTTGAGTTTAACATTTTTGGAGCCAAATCTTCCAGAAACCATACGATATATCAAAATACTCAATGTACAGGGTGATTCACTTATCTTGGTAACCTGATTTTTCTCGAAAGAGGATGAATATTTTTTATTCTGTTGACAGTATTCGATTAAAGACAATGTTGAGTTGAAATGTGCATAAAAGTCGAAGAAAGGAATTAAGGATCCCAGGCATACCGGCGCTATAAAAATTTTTTTATTGTCAATCGAAATATAATTTAATTCTGAATGTTTCTTCTTAATACCATTTATTTTATTCTTACCGTCAGCGACCTGCAGTGTGTTTTATGTTGATTCTATTGCATTTATTTTTTTCTGTATTGTGACCGTATGCCTCGATTTAGAGACAAAGATATGTGTTTCTTAAAATCGAAGAGACTTTGTGGGAACTATTTCTTAGTCATTTTATTCATCAAATATTATATTTTATAACAATAAACATTTTTTTAATAAGAAATGCAACATGTCAAATCTTATGTTCTTTAGAGCGGTCATTATGATCGCTAAATAAATTATATCTTTTGCTTAGTTCATTATGAGTTACTTTGCCCAAGTGAACCCTAATATTTCAGCCAAAGTAACTTAGGTTAGGTGTAATGAAATAAGGAAAAGATATAAACTATGTACCGGATCATAATGGCCAGTATACAGGGTGTTCCTAAATTGAACGTACAAACGAAAAGGGGATACCTATTCCTTAAGTGAGTTTAAGAAAAAAAAGTCCCATAAACATGGGGTCGCAAACGTTTCGTTTTCGAGATACAGGGTGTTAAAGTTTCAATCAAAAACATGTGTTGATTATACGATTTTATCGAATCTTTATGAATCATAGCTACAGATCAGGAAAATTTCCATAAAAACTGACACTGAATTCATTCACCACAGCTTACAAAGTGGCCTTCCCATCATAATTTGGATTTTCACGAGGATTTCGAGAGAATCGTTCAAAATTTTTTTTCTCGAAATCGTTGGTAGATACGACAAAACTACAAGAGATCGAAAAGTTTAGTATAGGAACAAAGCTTCTTTTTACATTTTTTCAAATTAACAGTTGCTCACCAAAAAAAAGTTCTGCAGAAGAACAGGTGGCAGTGTTCCAGAAAAAATATCACCCTGTAGATCTTCTATCGAAATTGCCATGTCACGTGGTGAGAACTCTCGAATGTAATATCTATGCCAAATTTCAGTTGAATATCTTGTGAAGTGTAGATACTATGAGAAAAAAACTTGAAAAAAATTCAAACTTCAACACTCTGTATCTCGAAAACGAAACGTTTGCGACCCCATGTTTATGGGACTTTTTTTCTTAAACTCACTTAAGGTATCTCCCTTTTCGTTTGTACGTTCAATTTAGGAACACCTTGTAACAGGGTGTCCCGGAAAGAAAGCGGCAAACGGATACCATGAATCAAGTACATCAAGAAGGCTTCGCATAAAGAGGTTTCAATTGTTTGAGGCCCTTCGTTCGAGATATACAGTAGGATATTTATATGATGGCTGAAATTTCAAAGTTCAATAAATTTTGAACTATTTCACCGAATGATTTCAAATTGAAAGTTTTGTCACCCTTCACCATTGCCATCTTCCAATGTTTCAAAAATCAAATAAATCAGATCCGGACTAGCAAAATTTCGGACTTTCTCTTTTTTCATGAATATTGGAATACCCTGTACTTGAACATTATGTTTTTATTTCATTTGCGTAACATTAAAGAATCAATTAATGAGAAAAATGCAAAATCTCTGATTGGAACGTCATACAGGGTGATCAAGAAATGATCAAAATACATTACCTCATCAATGAAATTTCAGAGTTCCAAAACTCTTCAGCTATTCGACCGAATTATTTCAAATTTGAAAGGTTTGTCACCCTTTACGATTACCATCTTTCAATTTTTCTGAAATTGAATAAATCAGATCTGGACTAGAAAAATTTCCGACGTTCTCTATTTTCGTTGATATTGGAACGCCCTGTACGAAGCTAGATGGGGTTGCAGCAGCGAGGTAGAAGAAAAATATTTCATTTTGAGGCCAAAAACTACGTTTAATTCAAAATCAATTTTCGTGACTCAAAATTTATAAATTGTATTGGGGACTTTCACCCAACCCTGCATAATGCTTTCTGCACAAGATCAATTGAGTCTTGATATAATAATATCTAATCATCTAATAATCTAATATCTAATTCATCGCTTCATATTTCATCTGACTTATAAGAACGAACCTCAACGAATCATAAATCATAGAATATTGCATGGTTAATAGGACATTGATAGGTCAATGGAACATGAAATCGCTTTTCCGTGTACAAAATGCAAAACGATAAACAATTTCTCAAGTGATTGTTTACGACCTACATGGATAGAAATCAGTTATAAACATTCGCCAACGTGCTACTTGTATTACACGTTAACAGGAGAAATCGTATCTATCATTTGTAATATTTATCACGTCTTGTACAGTTTTCAATGTTATCACCTGTGCAGCGAGCAGTCACTTCTCTAATCTACTCGACATTTCATAATCTCGCTGTAGCCTGTATAGAGCAAGAGCCCGTGAACGCCAGACTTTCGTTATTTTATAAAAGCTGAAAACTTGTCTATGCATGCTCCCAACATAGGTAAGAACGATGGACCATTATGAAGTTTGGGTTACCCTGGCTTTGGCAGGTAAAGGTATAACAGGGGTGTAAAATACTTATCTAATTTCGTCAAATTATAAAGTGTGATTTTTGATATTACCTTCAGAATATCATTAAAAATCATGTCATTAATTGCCAGACACTTACTATAGTGGCAACCCCTTGCCAGACACCCTTAATGTTCATAAAATTATATGTAATTCTACTTACGTTATAGTATAAAAGCTGATTTTTATATATGATACTTTGGCAATAATAAGATAATGTTTCCTCATTAGCCAGACATTTTTGATAGTGCCAACCCTTTGCCAGACAAGCTTGTAGTTTAGCTGCAGGTGCGAGTGCGAGACAGTATTTATGAGTGGGTGCGAGTGAGACGGCATGATTATAATGACTTAAGCAAATAAATTTTCTGGTACAGATTTATATAACTAATCATTTAAGTGAATCTCAAAAACATCTGAAGAAAAGATGTCTGATGCTACAACTAAATAAAATTGTTAAAAATTTAATTTATTCTATTAACAATTTAAGTTAGTTGTAACATCGAATGTTTTCCCTTCAGATGTTTTTGAGATTCACTTAAATGATTAGTTATATAAATCTGTACCCAAAATGTATTTGCATAAGTCATTATAATCATACCGTCTCACTCGCACCCACTCATAAATATTGTCTCGCGCTCGCACCTGCAGCTAACTACAAGCTTGTCTGGCAAAGGTTTGGCACTATCAAAAATGTCTGGCTAATGAGAAACATTATCTTATTATTACCCAAGTATCATATATAAAAATCAGCTTTTATACTATAACGTAAGTAGAATTACATATAATTTAATGAACATTAAGGGTGTCTGGCAAGGGGTTGCCACTATAGTAAGTGTCTGGCAATTAATGACGTGATTTTTAATGATATTTTGAAGGTAATATCAAAAAATCACACTTTATAATTTGACGAAATTAGATCAGTATTTTACACCCCTTTAATACCGTTTACCTGCCAAAGCCAGGGTAACCCAATTTTATAATGGTCCATCGTTCTTACCTGTGTTGAGAGCATGCGTAGACAAATTTTCAGCTTTTATAAAATAACGAAGGTCTGGCTTTCACGGGCTCTTAGACTAGTACGTTTCTTCGGGCTATAAATTCCATGGTATTGAGTCGAAAATCTTCAACTGAGATGGAGATAGATGTGATAATTTGTTCATTTGAATTTGGGTTATATTTGTTCAGAAAAATATTTCTATGGTTTGAAGTAACAATTTCTTTGTTGGTTGCAAGATGAGCAGAAGATACAGGCTATTATAGACTACAGGCCCGTGTTGAAAAATTATGTGTCATTTGAACCACCAGGTGACCTATCTAGAACGATATGAGAGCATAAAATATTAAGATTCAGCACTATGCCGTCACTTGTAAGCTGTCCAACTGAGTGCAGGTGAGAATTCAAAAGTACAGGTAGAGTGGGTACATTTTGGTCACATGTTTTTGTACGGCATTCTTACCATCGATAGATCCGTGAAAAATAATAAGAAACCGCGTAGCGCCGTAAAAATGTGGAGCCACAAAGTCGAATTTTTTTTTATTTTCCGACAGTTACCAGGGTAAATTTGGTCATTTCATTTTGTACGGCATCTGTGTCATACTATTTCAATACTGCTTCTAATCCATTATTCAGCAACGCCGTACAAAAATCATGCGACAAGGGGAAAAATATAGGGTTGTAATCCCCTCTCTTTCCGTAGTCGGGGGGTGATTTGACACAACATGAAATAAATTCATTTTGAAAGTATTTTATGCGAAGATAATATTTTTTCATATGCCGTACATTTTCGTTGGTCCAAAGGAAAAAATAGAAAAAATCCATTTATTCGTTCTAATTTTCATAGTCTTTTCGTGATTCTAGGTTCCTAGTTAGAAACTATGTTGAATATGGCTTTGTATTCTATCCATTTATACAAAAATATAGACATATTGTCACTGATAATTCTAAAAATACAACATATTTTTAAAAAGTACTCATGACACTGAAGTTTGCAGTACAAATCAAACGACAAGGGGGTCTGCTAACTTCAGTGTCATGAGTACTTTTTAAAAATATGTTGTATTTTGGAATTATCAGTGACAATATGTATATACTATACTTTGGTATAAATGGCTAGAACACAAACCCATATTCAACATAGTTTCTAACTAGGAACCTAGAATCACGAAAGAGACTATGAAAAGTTAGTATAAAATGGATTTTTTCTTTTTTTCCCTTTAGACCGACGAAAATGTACGGCATATGAAAAAATATTACCTTTGCATAAAATACTTTCAAATAAATTTATTTCATATTGTGTCAAATCACCCCCCCGACTACGGAAAGAGAGGGGATTACAACCCTATATTTTTTCCCCTTGTCGCATGATTTTTGTACGGCGTTGCTGAATAATGGATTAGAAGCAGTATTGAAATAGTATGACACAGATGCCGTACAAAATCAAATGACCAAATTTACCCTGGTAATTGTCGGAAAATTTTAAAAAAATTCGACTTTGTGGCTCCACATTTTTTTACGGCGCTACGCGTTTTCTTATTATTTTTCACGGATCTATCGATGGTAAGAATGCCGTACAAAAACATGTGACCAAAATGTACCCACTCTACCTGTACTTTTGAATTCTCACCTGCACTCAGTTGGACAGCTTACAAGTGACGGCATAGTGCTGAATCTTATTATTTTATGCTCTCATATCGTTCTAGATAGGTCACCTGGTGGTTCAAATGACCCATAATTTTTTCTATTGGTGAATAAGTACGATAAACTTTCTGAAGTTGATTCTGCATGAAAAAATTGTGACATTTCCTGATATATTGGTGTTGAAGTTTTACTTGAAAAAGGAAAATAAGATTTTTCATTCCAAATTGAAAGAAGAATAAAAAAATGATTGTTGTTTTGAAAAATCTCATCAGCAAACCATTTCATCCTTAAAAAATTTAAATCATGACCCATACGAATGCCAGTGATGAAAAAATATTTCTTAAATGCATTTCAAAAAATGCATAAATTTTTCCTCTTAAAAAGCACTAAAATTGCATATATTTCTTGAATAGCGATTTTTGGAAGAAAGCCATGTACAAAGTTGCTGAGGAGCAACAACTTTGAATATTGGAACATTGGAAGAGCGAAATTTTATCTGAACATTTATTTTCTATAAAATTTTCCACAATTTGTTTCGCGAGAGAATGTATCTAGTGAATTCGAGCAAGAAACAACAAACAAGGTTCATGGGTGGCTTGTTCACTTTGAACAATCATTGAGGAACACCTACTTTTCACCTGTTCACCCGCATAAAATTGATTTCATTCTTGCTAGATTTCTGGTTTTCAAAAATAATCACAGTCGGTCCACATAAATATACATTGCTAACAAATGTGATCCGGCCAAATGATTCTTTCATATGAATTTTTGGTTCCGTCAAGAAGTTGTTCCTACTTTTCAAGAGGCGTATGAAGCGGATATTCGATTTTATTTTTTGTTCAGGTTCCCATTTTCCAGTAATAATGGACTATGTAGTTCATACAGAAGGGTATGTTAATATTTCAACCGAAGATTTCTTAGGTCGAAAAAAACACTTTTTTCCTTCACAAATTTTTGATATTCGGTTCCGTTGAAAAGTTACATTTTTATGAACGTCGATGAAAAAATTGGATTTCCACATCTATTTCGCAAACGATTTCTCCGAGTGAAAAGATTTTCGAGATTTAGTTTTTCATTGAGGAGATGAATATTTTTCGAACAAGAAATTCTATCCATAACCTAACCTTAAAAGTAAAAATTGGATATTATTGAAGTATATTTGGCCATTCAGTAAAAAAGAGGTATTCTTTATATTTTTCCTGAAAGGTCTAATCTAACCTAACGTAACCCTTAAAAGTAAAAATTGGATATTATTTGAAGAATATTTATTCATTCAGTAGAAAAAAGAGGTATTCTTTATATTTTTTCTAGTCATGAGCCGTTTTTGTTATTCAAATTTCAAAAAAAGAAGAAAATCTGGAAATTCCGAGAATTGAGAACTTTGAATGAATGTATCTCTGGTCAAAAAATTCATTTCTTTTCGCGTTGTCAGGTCTGAAACTTAAGATTGATTTGTAAGTGGAATATGAAAATGGCCAATTCAGAAGGAAGAGATCGTGAAAAATACGCAAAAATCAAATTCGAAACTACAGGAAACTATACAATTCAGTAATGTACCGGGTTTTTCACTATAATTTGACCCCTCCTTTAACTTTGTTACCTACTTAAGGAGATAAAAAAAATATTTTATATAAAAGTTTCACGAAATCAACTGAGGTTTTTGATATGAGTCCAGAAACTGAAATATATACAGGGTGGCCAACATATGATGGCAACTTCATTTTTTCAAATGGAACACCCTGTATATTTTTCCATGTTTGGCTAGCTCTTTTTCAATTGATTTCGAATATGTATCATATGTTGGTATATCTCTTTTATGCTGAGAACCACAGAGTTTCAAATTTTAAGAACCACTGCCAAGATTTGTAATATTTTACAAAAGGCACAGTGCGTTTACCGAAAATACTCATTTTTGGAGTTATAATAACGTCAATGGGTGAACAACATTGAATGCAACTCTATTTTTTCAAATGGGACACCCTGTCTTGTATATTCTTCCTTTTTTTGATAGGCTATTTCCTCCTGATCTCGAATATAAATGCGTATGTGGATGTGTCTCTTCAATTTTCAGAGTTTCAAAGTTTTGAAATGATGACACCGAATAAAAAATATGTGAAATACCTACGAAATTCTTATATCCAAACAATCTACCTAAAAGTATTATTTTAGAATGAATACTTAACAATTACTCAACCAATGAAAAATGATAAACTATGGTAGTATGGTGAGAATAACATCAACTGAAGAAATTGCTCAAAATGACCACCTTCATTCAATACACATAGTTCATATAGTTGTCTCAAGTTGTTTAGACTATTTTTGATAGCATTATTATGACTCTGATTCAAGTCAGAAATTAATGCTTCAAAATTTTTCCTAATCATTATTGCTGAAGTAAATTCTTTCCTTCAGGAACGGCTATAAAAACGTGTCCAACGGTGTTAAATCGGGACTATTTGGTGGCCATAAAATGGGTGAGCCATTACCAATCCAAAGATCAAATTGGCCACTTAAATATTCACGAACTTCCAAAACGCTATGCCAGATGGTTATTGAAATTTGAAACTCTGTGGTGCTCAGAATAAGAAAGATAGACCAACATAATATGTAACATATTCGAAATCAGGGGAAAAAGAGCTAACCAAATATGAAAAAATATACAGGGTGTTCCATTTGAAAAAATGAAATTGTCATCAATATGTTGGTCACCCTGTATATATTTCAGTTTCTGGACTCATATCAACAAACCTAAGTTGATTTCGTGAAACTTTTATACGAACATTTTTTTGTATCTCCTTCAGTACAAAGTTAAAGGGGGGTCAAATTATAGTGAAAAACCCGGTACCTATTTACCAGGTTCACCATACAACTATTATTATCACAAGGTTGAAATTGAAAATTTCTCCATGATAGGCTTCTATCTCAAACTCCATGTAATAAAATGGTGAATTGATTTTCTACAGAATTGCAAAATATCCATATAATAAAATGTGTTATTCGAATTTGAATCGAAAATGAAATAGAAATCTAGAGAAAATGATTCAACTCTTGTCGCCGAGAAATTTGGAAAAACGTGTTCATTGTATTATTTTTATTTATTTTTTCAAAAAATGGAATGGAAAGAGTGAGTTTATGCTTATTTCTATTATTAGAACAGAAGCTTACTTCGAAGAATGCTAAGTTATATTGGTATATCTTATGCTTAGACGAACTTCAGTGTTCAGGTTTTCAGAGGGGTATTGCTTATTATGAAATTTTATAATGGCTATATCTTTTTATCTAGGCCGAATTGGAAAAATTGGTATAAAAAAATTTTAACTTTGTACTTCAGGAATCTCTCTCAGACTCACCCTGTATAAATCACTCAATAAATAAATTAATAAATGAGATCAATCGATTTAATTCCCATCTAATTTTGTCTTCATGTTTTGGACACACATTCATCTTCTTAATGGTCCGCTCATTTTTCGTCTTAGAGAAAATCCATGCTATTATAGTCTGTAACAGTTCAGACAAAAATCCCAAAAGTGTCTTTGATCAGTAAAAATTCATTTTATTCCCATCAACTTGACTATCCATTGCAAATGACCTCAAGTAGGTATAAAAATCTACGAATCGACATCTCAGTGTACACAAAAGGAACAAATTTCCATTTCAATTCGATCACTGTCTTCGATTCTTTGTGGAGTCCATCCAGTTGATATTTTATGGCTACTGCACTACCTGAGTCATTTCCTTCGTCGAGCCTTTCTAGGCCTTTTAAACGTAGATATTCTCAGTTTGATTCAAAGCATGAACTTCATATAAACCCGGCACCGACCTTATTCAAATTTATTATAATGCAGACCGGTTTCCTGAAACCATTTGATGGTGAATTCGAACATTTCTAATTCACACAAGAACGGAAATGGAATTGCGTCGGTGAAATTCATTCTTCGGTGGATAGATCATCCGAGTCGATTAATAATTATATGATAAGTTTGGACTGATAACTCCAAATGTTTAGACCGATCCATTAGATTAGCTCCGAAGTATGAATTTAATATTGGTTGGTTTTAATGTTTTTAATATCATTTTCCGATTTTATTGTTGATATTCTCATCTGCGTTTTTCCGTTAATTTCTTTCGTTTGACACAAACCGAAAATTTCCATGGTTTCCACTTTGGGCTGAATGACGGAAAACATCTCGATACTTGTTCAAGGTTCATGCAAGGAAGTGGTTTTTCGTAAGGATTCCCATATATGGGCGTTTTATTTCTGTATTCGTACAAATAGTACCCGAAGCAGTATGTCAGATGTAAGTGAAAGGTCCTAGAAAGACTTTTTCATTCAGAACTATTCTCCATACTAATGAGCCCTGATAGGGCGAAATAGCTATCTATGGGTGCTCTGGATGATATAACCACCTTGCATGTTCTTGTAATATTGGCTGGATAATCTCAGAGTTTTTTATTTTTGAAATGATTTATTGAATAAAATATACAAGTACAAAAAAATTACATTCCCAATCCTCCTAACAGTAGCCTAAACTGGCATCGAGGCCAGTAAATACAAAATTCCATTGCGCTTTTGTTAGCAAAGTGTTATTGCTTACATACATATTTGATGTTTGATGGTATTCCAGTGCGCTTTTGTTAGCAAAGTGTTATTGCTTACATACATTTGATGTTTGATGGAATCGTCGCGTTCCACATCAAGAAAAGTTTTCAAAAAAGCGATCTTAACATTCTATTGAACAAGCGGACAATTTACATTCTCCAACTCTAAGTATTCTCTTATTTGATTAGAAAATTTGCTAATTGAAGTAGGTAATTGATTCATATTTTTGAAGTCTATGCTATAGGGTTATTCAACCCTTTTTGGCTTTTTACTTTTGTCTGATATAAGTTTTGATATGTTCTTGTTTCATAATTATGAACATCTTTCGTAAATTTATACTCTGTAGGGCACTTTTGTATTTTATTTATGATTTTAAAATTAGTTTACATTGTTCTAATTCTAATACTTTCTTCAAATTTGGTTTATGCAAATCAGAGTAAAGTTGTGTAGTATTTTGTAATTGCTCATAATTGAACAATACTACAATAATAAATTTATTTTGTAACGTTTGTATTTTTTGAAGTATGTTTTTCCACAGGTTCTCCTGAGTTCGATATTGGTAGATTCTAATTGATAAATATTATTCTTCGATTTGATTGTTGATCGTCCACCAAGTAGAAGTTTTCTTTAATTTTCAATATTCCTTATAACCATCAATGACGTTATCATAGATTTCATCAGAACCCTTTAAGAATGACAGACTCTTGCAATAGCTGGATTGATTAATTGAAGAAAGAAATGACATCGAAAAATTTCAAATTAAATGAATCAACATCTCTATGTGTTGACAACTGTCAATGTCAATTAGACTGCAAATGAAAAAACACACACAATTCTGAAGATATTAGGTACAAGTTTTGTCTGAAGAAGGTGTCTGATATAGACACCGAAACGTTACATTGTCCTTTTCAATTTTATCCTTTTTCAGTTTTAGTGTGAGGCAACAATGTTTTCTAAACCAATTTGCTCCTGACAAATAAGTGCAAAGATTTCCGCAGGAGCACTTCATCTTATTAAAATTTTGTTAATTATTTCTGTTTTCAGAGACTGGAAGTGAAAACCTATAAAGTTTTTCAGAAATGCCCTATGGTGTTGAATAGACACCAAAATGGTGTATATGGATATAGACACCGCTGGGTGTTATTTTTGTTGTAAAATTCTCGTTTGTATTCTACTATACTCCGTTCACGAAAGGTTGAGCCGTCGGTTGGCCATGGAATTTGGGCATATCCACTGTGTATATTAAAATTTTAGGTTATGTTAATTATTTCTTGTCAGATTGGCAATGTTGTCAATATTGCATAGAGTTCTCTGATAACTCGCAAGCTCGTCGGACGATGCCGAGTACATTCGGCAACGTTGACTTTATTTTACTCTATGACAGTAAATACTGCCAACTTCAGATAAATAAAGAAACGCCTACTATGTGTCAACCTTTCGTGAACGGACTATATGTACTATTCTTTTCCCAGTTACGTAGTTATTTGAAGCTATAACAGATTAATTTCGAAAACAACTGTTTCTGCCAGACAAGGAATGTTCGTTGCCGGTGTATTGTTTAAATTTGATTGATAGACTCCATGCACACACAAAATTGTCGTGTTTCATTCAGTTGATAGGGCGGGCGAAAACTTTGAAGATGTGAGTAGAATTGGGACTATAGTCTCTCTTATTTACGTCATATCTCTAGTAAACAAGTGCTCTGAAAGTATGAACAAAGGATTGAGATAGCTCAGTCGATCTCATTACTGAAATAATAACTTTAACATGCCTCCCATTTTCTAATAGGATATTTCCATTAAATCCGCCAGAACACCGTCTATCTATCATACGAATCAATATACAGGGTGGCCATTTGAAAACGAAACAGACGAGATTACAGACGAAATAATTTTTTTCGATAGAAATGCTCGGACAGGTCGATTTCTGTTTCGAGGGGGACAACTTAAGATGTAGGTTACGGACGCATAGCGCTTCAACCCTTGCTACTACAACCCTCGCCCCCAATTTTTGAATAAGGAAGATGGGGTGAGTGATACCTCATTTGAAAGGTATTTTTATACTGATTTCAGCACAGTTATTGTTTTTTCATTGTATGCATTAGTTCTCGAAATATTCTTAACTAAGTATTTGAAAATGAAGTGGTGTTTTCATGGGACTTGTAGTGTTTTTTGTGAAAAATCGACATTTGAGCTTCAAAAACAACCATGTTTATCTAAATGTCGTTGATTGAAGAATTCTGCGGTTCTATTCGCACATTGATTGTTTGCAAAAAAAAAGTGAAATTATTTCCACCCGCTCTGCAATTGAATAAACCATGTCGAACAATGAATTAGAACACATACAAGTCTCGATTCAAAACTAAGAATAATTCACATGTCAAAGAACCAGCAAGCCAACTTAATGATCTGTTCGTAATAAATAAAAAATTATCGATTCTCATTTTTTTGAAAAGATATGAATTCAATAATCAACACAAAATGAAAACATTATTGAAGCCAACTGAGAAAACACTTCATAATTAAGTCGGAAATCGTTTCACGAATTGGGACTGGAATATCTGTGGCATCATTAATGATTTGATTTTCTTACCTGGTAATCTGATTAGAGATATGTACGTATTTGGACTTTTTGGAGATTTCTATCGATCAAGTGTTACCGCATGTTATTGGAAATACTGCAAATTATATCGAAGATAATTTAGATTGAGTTTCAGCAAGATTGAGCTCCTTCGCAATACGCTTTGTTTGTTCGACATCTTGATTAAAGATTTCTATGTCAGTGGATTGGAGGAAGGAAGCCACAGTCATGGTTGTTTGAAGCTCAAAATGTCGATTTTTTCACAAAAAAACACTACAAGTGCCATGAAAACACCACTTCATTTTCAAATACTTAGTTAAGAATATTTCGAGAACTAATGCATAAAATGAAAAAACAATTACTGTGCTGAAATCAGTATAAAATACCTTTCAAATGAGGTATCACTCACCCCATCTTCCCTATTCAAAAATTGGGGGTGAGGGTTGTAGTAGCAAGGTTGAAGCGCTATGCGTCCGTAACCTACATCTTAAGTTGTCCCCCTCGAAACAGAAATCGACCTGTCCGAGCATTTCTATCGAAAAATTTATTTCGTCTGTAATCTCGCCTGTTTCGTTTTCAAATGGCCACCCTGTATGTATAGTTGGCAGTAGCTCCTCTACTCCACTATTGCCAACTACGGATCAAAAATAGCATCTTATCGTAAATCTTTATAAAGCACCGGCTTGGAATATGTTGCATGATATTAACCGGGAATAATCACGCCGCAGTGGTACCAACCGCGTCGGCGTTCTTCCGATCAGGCCGGGCAACTTGTACGCAATAAAAACGGCAAATATGGAAATTGATTCAGCCACAGTTGGACGCAGCTCACTTCATTATGGCAGGATTAAGGAGTGAAATCCTTCAGATGATAGTAGTTGTAATTACGCCTTGTCGGGTTAAAAAACCACTTGCGAAGCGGGAGAAAAAAAGTGACATCCTTTCAGACGCAAAGATGTGAGAATAATATATATGTATAGTCCGGATTAAGATTGATTTAGAATATCCTCAATCAAGTTGTACAAAATTTTTCAACTCGTGAAAGTGCAAAACTAATATGGAACCAAATATTGCTTCAGTTATATCTACTCAATTCGGTAGAATTCTGTGCATTACACAGTAGAAAATCGACGAGATATTTAACACCAAAATAAAACGCGGCGGTATTTTTATCTATACACACCATTTTTGTAGAAATTAAACACCATATGTGCAGTGTACAATTAACACTGTGATGGTGAACACATTTAACACCGGCGGTTGTTGATATTGGTGTACCTAGAGTATCAATTTGACTTCCGGAAGGTGTAAGATAATCCTTTTTGCGTTGTATAAAGAGCACCACTGGATAATGGTCAATCTCACCAAACAGAAAGTCAATCCTGATCCCAGATAGAGTAAAACTGTTTCAATGGTCGATTCAACATCAATAATTATTGTGGAATTCTACACCAAATTAAGTGTTGAAGTTCTGGATTGGTTATTTCCGCATCGTAAATGTGAAATTTAATAAAAATCCAATGATGTGTAATGGAAATCATAATATTTTTAGAGTGAAATGAAGGGTTTTCCAATGAGAAGTGTTATGTTGATATTTGAAGAAAAATGCCATTTTTCAATAAAAATGATCGAATGTTTATTTCATTACAAAGAAAAAGCTATGCCGTAATAGTGGAAAATAACATCAGGCAAATGACTACCACGACCACGCTTACAGGACCATATCCTTTTAATGAAATTTTCCATAACCAAATCGCAAAGTGGCTGCCCTATGTCCTCGATAGCCTCACGAATTCCATCTTTGAGGTCTTGAATCGATGCTGGGCTATTGGCGTGGACCTTCTCTTTCACGTGGCTCCAAAGGAAGAAGTCGCAAGGTGTGAAATCACAAGATCTCGGTGGCCAATTGTGATCGCCTTTTCGAGAGATAAACGGTCTGAAAACTTTTCCCGCGAAAGATCAATGGTTTCGTTGCTTGTGTGGCACGTAGTGACATCTTGTTGAAAGTAAACGTGTCCAGATCAATTCCATCCAATTTCGGCCATAAAAAATCATTAATGATCATTGTGGAATGCCTAATTCCAAAGAAAGACGACGAGGAATGGACAAACCTGGGTTTTCTTCAACACTACAGCTACAGCAGCAATATCTCGGCTGTTCTTGAGCGACGTGCACGGGTTTTATTCTTCACATCACTAACTAATCCCAACAGCTCGAAATTTTCCACCAATTTCTTTGTTGTGGTCCGACAAAGTGCTTCACGACAACCCAAAAATGTTCGAGTTGTACGAACCGTCCCTGCCAAATTTTCACCATTTTTATAGTAAATTTTAATGATTTCAATGCGTTCTCGAAGCGTGTATCGTTTCATTTCTATTAACGGCGTAATTTCTTATTGTCAAATGTCAAAAAATGACAGCTTCAAACGTGACATCTACCGATATAGCGGGCTATTCAAAATAACACCTCTTATTGGAAAACCTTCTAGCGCTCTTATGCAGATACTCAAAATGATCCACTCATTTGTAGATGCTCAGTATATTCTGAAAAAATTAATATCCAGCTCAGATTTTACCTTCCTTCGATAAACAAGATAATGTCAATGTGAAATGTGAGTCGTAGATTCCATTCCTGCCGATCCACGTTGGTAAATTGCCATTGTTTTCTCTCGAAGCATGATGTGTGTTGCCTCGGTGGTACGCTTTGCATCATAGGTCGTGTACAAACCTATCGCCCTTAGCGAAATTGAGGTAAATGACCGATATTATACGGCAACGATTGTGGGCAGAAATAAATTGAGAGTTGTTCGAGGCATGGCATCGTTCCTCTCCGGAGAAATGAATCGGAAATCTTGGTTTTATACCTTGGAATATCGGGTCCGATTCGTTCGTGAATATGCAATTTCAGTTCTCTCGATTCGACACGAGTGTAAGGGATTTACGATCTGATTCAGGTTCATGAACTGTAGCTTGGATTTCAATTATCCTAGCTGTGCTACTGAGGGGAGTGGCTTTCTATTCTTGACGATTTTTCGAACGAGATCTCCAGGACATTCTATACAGATGGTCAATCTATAAATCGGAAGGTTTTCCTCTTATGCTCACTTATTTATATACTTTATGAGTTGCAGGGAAAAATTTTATTGCGCCCTGGTATATGGGAGAAATCCCGTTGTTTTTCCATCTACAAGGGCGAAAAAATAAACTATTGTGTTCCATGACAGACTGTACATGCATTTGTATTAGATTCACTGAATGCATATCCAGAAAAGTATTACGCTATTATTGAGAAAGTTACCAGATATTCTTGTAAATGACAGACAAAATAGTTTCCTCTGAACTACACCTTTTCAACGCTGAAGAGAAAAATGACATATTGTGGCAGAACTTTTTCGAGAAACACAAAATACCTTCTTCACTTACATTTGTTCGACATAAAATTGGGCATTATCTTCTTCAGAATCAGAACATCATACACCAGCATAGCTCACGATCTGAGTGAAGTGCACGAGCTGGAGAGCTGGAGCTTGGATTTCAATCAACCTAGCTGTGCCTCGACTTGGCAAACTGAGGGAAGTGCTTTTCTATTCTGGACGATTTTGCGAACGAGATCTCCGTCACATTCTGTACAGATGGTCAATCTATAAATCGGGAGTTTTCCTTTATTCCGTTTGTCATTAATTTTTATGTTTTGCAGCTAAGCTCCTGAGATTAATATTAGTGCCCTAGTAATTCGGATGAACTTCGTTGTTTTTGCATATACAAGGAAAAAAGTGTATTATTGTTTTCCATGACGCTTTGCACATTCATTTGAAACTTCAGTGTAAAATTATTTAGGAAAGCTTACGCTTATTATTCGAGAAGTTCATTATTTATTTACACTGACCTATTGTACAGCCATGTCAGTTTTCCATTGTTGTGGTGACACATTGTGGTGCACAATTTTGGAGAAACTTAGAATACTGTCAAATACATTTTTTTGTGGCGAATTGCATATTCAATTAGATATTCAGTTTGAAATTATCGAGTTTTCTATTCTTGATGATTTTCCGAAGGAGGTTTATGATCAAATTGTATATAGAAAAGTTTTTTTTCTGATTCTTTTTTATGTTGGTTATGAACTTTGCCGCTACTGGGATAAATTTTAGATCCCTAATATCTCGAAATAGCTTCGTTGTTTTTCTATCTGTAGGGGAAAAGAATATATTTTTGTTTGTAATGCCCCTGTTTGTTTACTTAATGATCACCAAATACCTTCGAAACCACAAAACCTCCCTTACTCCTTTCGACTGATCATTCCGCTAGAACACTTCTCCAAACCCATAGATTCCAACAATTTTCAGCCTCAGCCTCGCCATAGACGAATGGCGAAAGCCAGGCAAATTTAATGAAATAAGAAAAGCAGTAGGTGTCTGAAGACTTTCGTGGACCGGCCTTTTTGATTGAATTAAGTGACAGCCCCGTTGAACTCAATCAATACCGAGGCAGCAGCGTCACATTATGTTGTACAAATTCTAATTCTTTTTCTCGAGAAGTAATATCCGGAATTATCAGATAAACTTCTAGTTCTGGCAAATTCATGATTGATATTAAACTTTTCAATGTGGCCAAACTTGTTCGTTCACTAAATGATATGACGAAATATCTTTGAGATCCCAAACGATAGTCCCAAAACCTTCATTGCTCATTTCGATCATTCCACTTGAACACGCCTCTACGCCTATATCTTACCAATTTTCAGACTGGTCAGAGACGAATGGTGAAAGCCAGAAAAATTTAAATGAATAAGAAAAGAAGAAGACTGCCGTGGACCTGTCTTTTTGATTGAATTAAGTGACAGCAACGTTATGGGGTTGAACTCAAGTAATACATCAGTGCATCAGTGCATCAGCTCATATGTTTCGTGATTATTGGAAATACTTCTGGTTGCTGAACCTGTTAGTTCACCTGAAGACACCACCAAATATCTTGGAAATCCTAACCGACAACGCCGAAAACCCCCTTGCTCATTTCGACTGATCATTCCGCTAGAACACGTCTCCAAACCGAGATCCCACCAATTTTCAGCCTGGCCAGAGACGAATAGTGAAAGCCAGGCAAATTTGATGGAATAAGAAAAGCAATAGGTGTGTGAGAATTCCGCGCACCGATCTTTTTGTTTGAATTAAGTGACCGCCCCATTGTGGGGTTGAATTTAATTAATACCGAGGCAGAAGAGTTGCATTATGTTATCCAAATTCGATTATTTCTCAACAACTACTATTAGTGGTTATTGGAAAAACTTCAAGTCCTGGCTTATTTTGATTGAAAATCAAAACTATTCAATGTGGGCAAACCTGTTCGTTCCCTAAATGATCACCAAATATCTTTGAAATCCCAACCACAACGAACGCAAAAACCCCCTTGCTCATTTCGACTGATCATTCCGCTAGAACACGTCCTCCAAACCGAGATCCCCCAATTTTCAGCCTGGCCAGAGACGAATAGTGAAAGCCAGGCAAATTTGATGGAATAAGAAAAGCAATAGGTGTGTGAGAATTCCGCGCACCGATCTTTTTGTTTGAATTAAGTGACCGCCCCATTGTGGGGTTGAATTTAATTAATACCGAGCAGAAAAGTTGCATTATGTTATCCAAATTCGATTATTTCTCAACAACTACTATTAGTGGTTATTGGAAAAACTTCAAATCCTGGCTACTTTTGATTGAAAATCAAAACTATTCAATGTGGCCAAACCTGTTCGTTCCCTAAATGATCACCAAATATCTTTGAAATCCCAACCAACAACGCCAAAAACCCCCTTGCTCATTTCGACTGATCATTCCGCTAGAACACGTCTCCAAACCGAGATCCCACCAATTTTCAGCCTGGCCAGAGACGAATGGCGAAAGCCAGGCAAACTTAATGGAATAAGAAAAGCAGTAGGTGTCTGAAGACTTCCGTGGACCGGCCTTTTTGATTGAATTAAGTGACAGCCCCGTTGTGGGGTTGAACTCAATTAATACCGATGCAGCCTCGCCGCGTATGCGCGATCATCGTGACTTGCAGCCAGCTTCCACTCGGCGGGACAGACAGACCCTCATTTAAATTTCTATTCAGTCGGAAACCTGGCGAAATTAACGAATTTTCGGAGGGCACGGAATGTTGGCACGTAGACGTGACATCGGATGAAAAAATGATGCTGAAATGGGGTTTTGTTCGGTGTTTAGAGGGTGGGGAGTTGTTGAACCGTTGTCAGCTCGCTTTTGTATCATTCGGAGGATGTCGATATGAGGAACTAATTCGAGTAGGTTCCTCTGTAAATTTTGAAACAGTTAGCTTTCGGAAACTAATTTAATTGGAAAAATAAATTATATCTATGAGCTAATACTTCAGAAAACAGAAGTTCTTCAGGATGGTATGATTTGTGATAAAACGTGATGATAGTCTATATCGCGTCCTACATTCACATCGCATTTATTAATATACATACTGTCCGATAAACTCGATGCTAAAGGTATTTTTGTACATCATAATCAGTCTAGAACTACTGAATGGCCTTGAACACATTCGACAGAATAGACACACTTGTATAGTGCGTAAGTTTGAGCCGTTTGTTGGCCATGACAATTTGGGCGTATTCCACCGAGTTACATAAAATTTTAGGTTATGTTGTTTATTTTCTTGTCAGATTGATATGCAATGTTGTTAATATAACATAGAGTTTCTCTGATAACTCGAAAGCTCATCGGATGAGGCCGGGTAGCGTATTGGCATTGTTTTACTATGGTGCAACGCATACCTGTGTTGCAACGCGGTAAGGATTGACTGAATCAATGCATTTCTTTACCCCGACATATATTACCACTACTCAGAGCAATATGGCGTTCAGACGTAGTAACTATTGTATTTTGGAAACGCTCCCATTCTAGGGGTATTGTTTACCGCGTTTCAACTCAGCATTGAGCGCCGCTGTGTTTTTGGACAGAGTGGAGCACCTTTACGCCATAATGTGCAATTGTCATGAGCAACGGATCATAATATATTCAGAAGCAATACGAATAATATGACAAATCTACTGGAACAGGAAAACAAAGAAATTTTTATGATGTCAAATCTTGTACAAAATAAAAGGTATTTCAATCGAGAATTTAAACTTAATTCATTGTAAGGTCGACGGAAAACTCTTTTATTAATCGCTGTCATTAATTGTTAAGATATTTTACGCGTTCAAGTCTATCAATCGCTGATTAATAAACGATTCGATTAAAAGATTTTTCCCCCTACCGCATTAAGAATTGAGTATAAATTCTTGATTTGAATACATACATATACATACATACATACGTTCAGCATAATATTAATTTCGTTATTCCTATGTTCCCAGTAAAGTTGTGACATTATTCGTATTGCTTCTGAATACTTTGCGTTCGTTGCTCATTACAATTGCACATAAAGATAGCACAAATGGAACATTAAAATGGGCCATTATTGTTAAATTTCGTATACATTAACCCACCGTATATTTTAGGTTCGATAGAAAAAAAAACTATTGAAGTTTCATCAATTTTTTTCTTGGCAACTGTTGTATTTTCGTATGTTATTTCACAATGTGAAAATGTTCAAAATTTTCTGATAGTTTTCATAATTCTACAAAATATTCTTCACCTAACTTTATTTCATTGAAATTTTCCACAGTTATTTGTTTCGATAGAAAAATTATTCTCTTGCGTAAATACATTCCTTTGTTGTTCTGTATCAGCTGCCAATCATTTAGTCATTTTCTGTACCCAAAACTGTTGACATATCGGCATAAAATCTGAGGCTATATTTTTTTCTGAAGCTAATTTTGCTAATTATTTTCTGTCATCCGTATTCATCTACATACGCGGACTAAAAATTATCGCAAACTTATTTTGTAAGGCGCAAAGATGCTCCACTCTGTTTTCAAACACAGCAGCGCTCAATGCTGAGTTAAAACGCGGTAAACAATGCGCCGAGAAGGGAGCGTATCCAAAATACAATAGTTACTACGTCTGAACGCCTTATTGCGCTGAGAAGTAGTAAGATTTGTCTGGGTAAAGAATGCATCGCTTCAGTCAATCATTACCACCACGTTCAACAACACATGTATGCGTTGCACTATAGTAAATAATGCCAATACGCGGCCGGGTACATTCGGCAACGTTGACTTTATTTTACGGTATAACAGCAAATACTGCCAACTTCAGATAAATAACCAACCGCATACTATGCGCTCAAACTTTCGTGGACGGAATATATGTATAATCCAGTCATTCAGGCCACTTTGGTGATGTGGTGCCATACTTATTCTTTACTCTTAAAACTTCTTCCAGCTGAGCCATTCATGCTCGGATTCGTATCCGGCGTGCTAAAGAAGTAACGTAACTCTTAATTCTTATACGAAGAATTCTCAAGGAAAATCCTAGCATCCGTCGATTTTTAATTTCAAAAGCATTTGATATTTCCACATGAACAAACGAAATTTTTGTTCCTCAACATCTCAGACAAAACGAAACCTATCAAAATGATATGTTGCGGCCATATGCAAAATGCTCATAGTAAGCCTCATGGCCAAGTTTTGTGGCTGTAATGTATAGTGTAAACAGAACTATAGAAAATTCAATTGGAATATTGAAAAAAGAAACTTCATATTTCCATAAAAAAAATTCGAATGAAACTTATTTTATAAATGAAAATTGATGCAATGAATGTTCATACAGAATTTTATGGCCATATTGTTAAAAAAACCATAAAAAATTAAACTGGAATATTGAAAATGAGAATCTCTATATTTCAAAAATAGAATGAGCGATTCAAGTGAAATTCATTTTGTAAATCAGGACTGTGTACTGAATTTTTTTGCAAAATTTCATGGGAATCTCATAATCAGAACCATAGAATTCGAATTTTTTTTAATTCTTTTTTCTTTCCATATTTCATGTCTTGATTAATTTCCAGAATATTATTCCGATCGTGTTGAGATTCTGCATTTATATATTTGGTATCAATCTCAAGTCCCATATAAAATTTTGAGGTAATAGTCTTATTGCTCCACTAAAAAATGAGCGCTTTAAAGCTCCTGAACATTTTTAAGTTCCCAATAAACTAAAAATGACCGTGAGCAAAATTCGAAGATCAACATCCGAAACTAAACCCTCAAAGGATGCTCCCCTTGTATTTCTTGGTATTACGCTGCAGCCAAACCTTAAATTTCACAATCACCTAAAAATATTGGCAGGAAAGCTGTCTCGAGCAGTTTTCATAGTTAGAAGAATGATGCAAATAGCTCAAGAAAATTCAGCAAGAATAGCATATTTCTAATTTTTCTACAGCAGGATACCTACGTTCTTTTCTTCTGGGGAGAAAGCAGTGAAGCAGAAAACACATTCATTAAACAGAAACAATGCCTACGAATATTGTGCGGTGTAACCAGGAAAGACAGCTACAGAACCCTCTTCACAAAGGAGCGAATCCAAACACTTGTAAGTGAGTACCGGGTTTTTCACTATAATTCACTATAATTTTTACTAAAGGAGATACAAAAAAATATTTCGTATAAAAGTTTCACGAAATCAACTGAGGTTTTTTGATATGAGTCCAGAAACTGAAATATATACAGGATGGCCAACACATTGATGGCAACTTCTTTTTTTCAAATGGAACACCCTGTATATTTTTACATGTTTTGCTAGCTCTTTTTCCCCTGATTTCGAATATGTAACATATGTTGGTCTATCTCTCTTATTCTGACAACCACAGAGTTTCAAATTTTAAGAACTACCTGCCAAGATCTGTAATCATTTTACAAGTGGCAGAGTGCGTTTACTGAAAATGCTCATGTTTGGAGTTATGACAACGTCAAGGGAAGATATACAGGGTGAACAACAGAAGAAAATGAAGAAATTGCTCAAAATGACCACCTTCATTCATCAATACACATAGTTCAAATAGTTGTCTCAAGTTGTTTAGACTATTTTTGATAGCATTATTATGGCTCTGATTCAAGTCAGTAATTAAAGCTTCAAAATTTGTTTTCAACCATTACAATATTATCATTATTCTTTGTGCGTTGACGGGATCAGTTCCGAATTGTGGGTTTAATATTGTTGATTTTATATCATTAATATTATTCAGCTTTCATTGATTGTCATTATTGCTGAAGTAATTTTTTTCCTTCAGGGACGGCTATAAAAACGTGTCCAACGGTTTTTAATCGGGACTATTTGGTGACCATAAAATGGGTGCACCATTACCATCCATAGATCAACTTGGCCACTTAAAAATTCACGAACTTCCAAAACGCTATGCCAGATGGTTATTGAAATTTGAAACTCTGTGGTACTCAGAATAAGAAAGATAGACCAACAAATGTTACATATTCGAAATCAGGGAGAAAGAGCTAACCAAATATGGCAAAATATACAGGGTGTTCCATTTGAAAAAATGAAGTTGCCATCAATATGTTGGCCACCCTGTATATATTTCAGTTTCTGGACTCATATCGAAAAACCTCAGCTGATTTCGTGAAGCTTTTATACGAAACTTTTTTTGTATCTCCTTCAGTAACTAAGTTAAAGGGGGGTCAAATTATAGTGAAAAACCCGTACATTATCGGATGTGCTCTATGTGTGAAATGAAGAGAACGATTTCACTAAACACAAAAATTTACACTCATATAGTACCAGGGGAGCTGACAAGTACACTATACCTTACCACAGAGTCTCAGCAGCTCAAATCGGACCAAACCATCAGGCAATAAAAATATATAATAGATTACTACTGAGACTCAAGGAAATGGAAAGAAAGCCCCTTAAAAACAACTGAAAGCCATGCTAGTAGAAACAGCCTATTACAGTCTAGCAGAGTTCTGGGCAGACGATCTGCTGTAACAAAACCGTCACTGGAAACAATTAATTTCGATTGTTTGTCAAATTATTTGTCCTTATTGTTTGTACTTATCTGAATTTTTGTATTGTATTTTATATTTATTTGTATAGTATTTCATATTCGACACCCCATGTAGATTTTGATGGGACACATATTCATTCATGTGAATGTTTTTGCATGAATAAATAATCTTGAATCTTTACGGACGGACCTAAAGAATTATGTACATATGGCTCACAAGAAGCCCACTTGAAAATGTCAAGTTCCACTCTCACTCCTCCTGAAACCGAAGAAGACAACAACCGTTCCCAAACCCGCAGCAACAGTCATCAAGGCCAATTTGTTCCTACCATCAATCGCAACGAACGGGCCGAGACTTCTCTCGTTCCTGCGTCTTGTACAACTCGCAAGTTGGATCCGGATCTCCGGATTCGAACACGCAGAGACGACGCTCACCGTCCTCCGGAGACTGCTCCGGCATTCCTTTTGATGCGAGACGGGCGAAATCTAAATTGGTTTACGGGATTCTTGGGGAAAAATTCAATTGAAATATTGAAAAAAAGAAACTTCATATTTCCATTACAAAAATCTGATTCGAATGAAATTTATTTCATAAATGAAGATTGATACAATGAATGCTCATGCAGAATTTTGTGGCCAAAGATTAAACAGAACCATAAAAAATTCAACTGGAATAATGAAAGGAGAATCTCTATATTTCCATAACAGAATGATCGATTCGAATGAAATTTATTTTGTTAATCAAGACTGATATACTGAATGTTCATGCGAAATTTCAAGAGGATCTCATAATCAGAAACATAGAATTCCATTTTTTAATTATTTGTTTTTAACATATTAAATTTTTTCAATAATTTCCAGAATATAATTCCAATTGTATCGAGAGTCTGCAGCTATATATTTGGTGTCAATCTCAAATCGCATGTAAAATTTTGATTTAATAGTCCTATTGTTCCACCAAAAAACGTGCACTCTAAAGCTCCTGCTCAGGGCTTTTCTCAAATTTTTATTTTATTTCTTGGTATTTTAATGAAACATATGATGAACTTTTGGTTAGGCACATGAAAATTTTTCAGTTCCATCTCCCATGAACAGGTCTAAAGAAGTACCGGGTGTCCTAAATTCGTTGTCTAGTGAGGGGATCTCAGAAACCCGATGAGCTTGAAGAAAATGAAATGAAGCGATATTGATTACTTAGATGAATTATACTGAAAAAAGTGCCTGCATAATGTTTTAGTTTAATGTTTGTAACTTCAGTAATAAAGAAGTTATGAAAACTTTTCATTTAACGCAATTTATTGAGAAAAAATTGATTACTTCAATACATTCTAGTGAAAAAAGTGCTTGTATAATGTTTTAGTTGCATGTTTATAACTTCAGTAATAAAGAAATTATGAGAACTTTCCATTTGACGCCATTTTCTAATTTTCTCTAATAGCTTGTAAACGGTTTGACTTAAAAGGTAGCGGTTTTCACAAAATCTAGCTCGAAAATTTACCACTCATTTTGTTTCAGCTCATTACTCACTAGACAACCAATTAAGGACACCTAGTACATGGCTCACAAGAAGCCCACTTGAAAATTTCCAGTTCCACTCCTGTAACCAAAGAAGACAGCAACCGTTCCCAAACCCGCAGCAACAGTCATCAAGGCCAATTTGTTCCTACCATCAATCGCAACGAACGGGCCGAGACTTCTCTCGTTCCTGCGTCTTGTACAACTCACAAGTTGTATCCGGATCTCCGGATTCGAACACGCGGAGACGACGCTCACCGTCCTCCGGAGACTGCTTCGGCATTCCTTTTGATGCGAGACGGGCGAAAACTAAATTGGTTTACGGGATTCTTGGGGATGACGACGAGGCACTTTGAGAATGCACGCTGAATAATAATAATGGTTGGCTTGACGAGTTGGCAACTGCGGTAAAAGGGAAGAAGCTGGGAGTTTTCTGGCGTCGTGGAGTGAGTTGATGGATTTTCGAAAATGATGAGATTGGGTTTCTGTTATTGGAATGGTTTATTTACTCCTCCCGAATGAACATATACTATAATTTATAATAGACATTTTGATCCATGATATAATAGAATTAATAGTATTTGTCAGGTATTTGGACAGTCTTTAAATTCCTTATTCCTATCTTACATCAAGAAGTTCCAACGTTTCGGTCTCTGATCGGACCTTTTTCAAGGCTAAAATTTAAAGTAACATATAATACAGGAACACATGGTAGGTATATATCATTAAACTTACACAAATGATTAAAAGAAATACGGTCATCTATATAAAATTCTATGGCATGTACATGATCTCGTTCAACCGTAGGTATTCTTTTTAGTGTTTTTGAACTCATTTATGGATTGTAACAATTTTAAAAAATTTCTAGTGTAACATCAAGCGAAGGGCAGAACATTGACTTATTGGACATGGATGACACAATATAGGTTAGGGACATAGAACATAAATATTTTCTTCTTTTTATGGGAGATTTGTAGTGTGAATCGATCTCATTATTTTCTTGAAAGAACTAATAGATTATTGTAGATTGTGCTCAACCTATTGACATCTTCTCTAAAATTCACAGTTTTATCCAGGATCATTTGAATCATCTCACTAATATTCCTACGATAGCTGTTCGTCTCACGGTCTAATATTGTTGTTGCTTCAAAATTAAATTTGTGTCCCTCTTTGTGGGTATGTGATCGCAGTTTTGTCTATTTGTGTGAGTTTTCCAGAGTCTGTTTTGTGTTGTCTAACCCTATCTTTCAATAGTTGTTTTGTTTGTCCAATGTAAGCTTTGTCGTAATTAGAGCATGGTATGCTATGCACCACCGAAGATTGCGATCCTGTTGGAATACGGTCTTTCAACTGTGTAAAGTATTTTCTTGTTGTTGATTTGTTGTAAAAGGCGCAGGTGCAATTGATCTTCTTGATCACTCTGGAAATTCTTGAGAGAGTCCGGGTATAAAAGGAAATCTGCAATATTGTGTAGGCTTTTTGTTGTTGCATTGAAATTTATCTTGTGCTGTTTTCTGTCATTTTCTTTTTGGTCTTGTTACAATGTTTCGAATGACATATAATAGAATTAATAGTATTTGTCAGGTATTTGGACAGTCTTTAAATTCCTTACTCCTATCTTACATCAAGAAGTTCCAACGTTTCGGTCTCAGATCGGACCTTTTTCAAGGCTAAAATTTAAAGTAACATATAATACAGGAACACATGGTACCTATATATCATTAAACTTACACAAATGATTAAAAGAAATACGGTCATCTATATAAAATTCTATGGCATGTACATGATCTCGTTCAACCGTAGGTATTCTTTTTAGTGTTTTTGAACTCATTTATGGATTGTAACAATTTTAAAAAATTTCTAGTGTAACATCAAGCGAAGGGCAGAACATTGACTTATTGGACATGGATGACACAATAGGGTTAGGGACATAGAATATAAATATTTTCTTCTTTTTATGGTGGGAGATTTGTAGTGTGAATGGATCTCATTATTTTCTTGAAGGAACTAATAGCTTATTGTAGATTATGCTCAACCTACTGACATTTTCTCTAAAATTTACAGTTTTATCCAGGATCATTTGAATCATCTCACTACTATTCCTACGATAGCTGTTCGTCTCACGGTCTAATATTGTTGTTGCTTCAAAATTAAATTTGTGTCCCTCTTTGTGGGTATGTGATCGCAGTTTTGTCTATTTGTGTGAGTTTTCCAGAGTCTGTTTTGTGTTGTCTAACCCTATCTTTCAATAGTGTTTTGTTTGTCCAATGTAAGCTTTGTCGTAATTAGAGCATGGTATGCTTTGCACCACTGAAGATTGCCTGTTGGAATACGGTCTTTCAACTGTGTAAAGTATTTTCTTGTTGTTGTTTTGTTGTAAAAGGCGCAGGTGCAATTGATCTTCTTGATCACTCTGGAAATTTTTGAGAGAGTCCGGGTATAAAAGGAAATCTGCAATATTGTGTAGGCTTCTTGTTGTTGCATTGAAATTTATCTTGTGCTGTTTCTGTCATTTTCTTTTTGGTCTTGTTTACAATGCTTCGAATGACATATTTAGGGTAGTTGTATTTATGTAAGATAGTGCAGATCTTCGACATGTTCTCGTCTCTAGATTTATAATCACTGAGGATTAGTGCTCTATACATCAGACTAACTGTGGTGTTGACTTTCTGAGTGTTGCTGTGGTTGCTATAGTAATGGATTATTCTAATGGTTTTTGTTTGCCAACTGGTTACCAGATTCTCATCTTCTCTTATTATTAAATGGTCTAGGAAGGGAATTTTGTTATCATTCTCATTTTCTACAGTAAACTTTATACTAGGATGGTACGTATTGAATAGATCGATTATCCCTTGTCTCTTGTCTGAGGTACCTAATACATGGTGAAATCTAAATTGTCACAGACATAGTCAAAGAGGTCATTCATTACTAAATTCGCAAAATTCGAACTTGTAGAGGCTCCCATTGCGGTGCCAGTCAATTGTTGATAAATTGTTCAAAACATAATTCTACTACTGATATAAAGGTAGGTTTGTCTAGGTTGGTAAAATTCTTGATGTAATTCAATTAATAATTATTTCCTCATTTTCCATTGTCAAATATGTATATCATGAAAAAATTGAAACCCAATAAGTTGACCGATCATTATTATAGTGGTGGCTTAAGGTAACAACTCACATTGAAAGAAAAGCTTCCGTATGAATTAATTCGTTAATCAAGTAGCCATAAGCCATAGGTCCCAACCCATTAATATTTGAGTGGCTCAGAGAAAAAATTTTCTAACTGCAATAAGTGGAATGTTGGGAAATAAAGGATTTACGTTTCAGTTGATTGAAAATTCACATTGATTGATGAGAAATATATTGTTACATACAGGGTGTTTCATCATAAACTGGACAAACATATATTTTCGTGTATAGGACATCGGGAGAATCATTTTTACCTTATACAATATATCCCGTTTTTGAATTTTTGAGCAAGATTTTTATGAGTGTGGCCAGTTATGTATAACACTTGGTGTAACGGTTGTTGTCAAATCTCAGTTTTTTTGGGTTATCTATTCAGAAAAGTTGACGGAACTCCAAAAAAAAATTACAAAATGGCGAAAGACCTGCAATGTTCCAATTTTTTTTGCGGTTGTCAAATTGACTTTTGTTTTCTGAATGAACACAATTTTCTAAGAATTTCTGTGAAATTTTTTTTCAAAAATCGAACACAATTTTTTTTACATATCTACAGCGATGAAAAAATTTCACCCGAAATTGATGAAATTTTGTACAATTGTACTTCTTGAATTATCAATCACGAATATAAAAACAGAATTGTAAAATATCGAACGGTTTCGTTACTACAGTCAATCAAATGTTTCGTTCAGACCTCTGAAATAATGAAAAAAAATTGTTTCGGGTTCTAGAATCAAAATAATTGAATAATTGGCATGTCGAAACATTCTAGATGAATTTATACAAAAAAATCAGTGAAACATAGTTGGGACTCGAACCGACGTAGGTATTAAATAGGAAAATGGCACTTTTCTAAGGATAATAATATTCGTTGCCAGGCAACGGTAGTTCGTAGTTCATAGAGTTTGACTATTGGCTAAATCATATTCACAGAAATCCAAATACCAGTCCAACTCTATGAACTACGAATCTCCGGTGCCTGGCAACGAATATTATTATCCTTAGAACAGTGCCATTTCCTATTTAATACCTACGTCGGTTCAATTCCCAACTATGTTTCACTGATTTTTTTTGCATAAATTCATCTAGAATGTTTGGACATGCCAATAATTTAATTATTTTGATTCTAGAACCCAAAACAATTTTTTTTTCATTATTTCAGAGGTCTGAACGAAACATTTGATTGACTGTAGTAACGAAACCGTTCGATATTTTACAATTCTGTTTTCGTATTCGTGATTGATAATTCAAGAAGTACAACTGTACAAAATTTTATCCATTTCTAGTGAAATTTTTCCATCGCTGTAGACATGTAAAAAAAAAAATTGTGTTCGATTTTTGAAGAAATTTTTTCACAGAAATTCTTAGAAAATTGTGTTCATTCAGAAAACAAAAGTCAATTTGACAACCCCAAAAAAAATTTGGAACATTGCAGGTCTTCCGCCATTTTGTAATTTTTTTTCGGAGATCGTCACTTTTCTGAATAGAGAACCCAAAAATACTGAGATTTGACCAACAACCGTTACACAAAGTGTTATACATAACTGACCACACTCATAAGAATCTTGTTCAAAAATGACGTTTGACACCCTGTATCTCGCTTATGCTTCGAAAACGGGATATATTGTATAAGGCAAAAATGATTCTCCCGATGTCTTCTACACGAAAATATATGTTGGTCCAGTTTATGATGAAACACCCTGTATTTGAAAGAAGAAAATGTTGAAATTTAATATGGTGAAAAATAATAACCATTGAGTTCGTTCAACTCCATGTTATTCGATTCTGAATTGAGAAAACCATTTTTACAGTTATTATTACTGATAATGCACGGAAATGTGGTATAACCCAACGATTTATACCATGTTTCCACTTAACTGTTGGCCCAGTGCGTCACCAGGTGTTTTCTTTTTTTCCACGCAGATCTTCACCTGGTGGCTTGCTCATTACTCATTCTTCAAGAGTATTTGAAGTCCTACATATGAAATTTGAAATGTTTCCGGAAATACTTCTTGCAAACAACGATACTTTCCGTTTTTATATTGACGAAGTACTGGTAAGTTACATATTTGGACCCTCCTGTACTTTAGTATGTGCCTTCGGGCAACGTTGTTTCAGAGAAACTCTCTGGACAAGCCCCGAAATATAAGCCTTTTGAAATTTCTTCGAAGTTCCCAACTCGTGAGAACAAACGATTTCTTTGGACTTCATCAACAATATCCTTGCAGTGCTTCAGATAAACACAAATATTCTCAAAATTCTTTGAAGAAACTATGACTCATTCATCAGACTAAAAATATGCATCCTTAGGAATATCGGTATAACTCAAAAATCGGAATTTTTGACTTATACCACTTTTCCTCTGACAGGCTCATTTACCTACCAGAAATAATTACAAGCCGAAAATTTCCGACATAAGTGCCATTCATTCCGAAAATAAAGCTTTTCGCAAGATCCATAACCATTTCATTTCAAATAAAAAACTGGAAACTGTATCAAAAACAACATAAATTGAAATCTCAATTGATTTTTGTTGAAAATCTCGTCTTTTCCCGAAAATTCATGAAGTCTTCCCAAAAACATAACTCTAAAATCTTGGAAAAGAACGGAGGAAAAATTATTGCTCAAGGTAACAACTAACATTGAGAGAAAAGATTCCATATGAGTTAATTTTTTTATCTAGTAGCCATAAAGCATATGTCCCAACCCATCAATATTTACCTACCAAGAATTCCCATAATTATAAGCCATATAATTCCGACATAAACACAACTCATTCCGAAATTAAAGCTTTCCGCAAGATCCATAACCATTTCATTTCAAATAAAAAACTTGAAACTGTATCAAAAACAACATAACTTGAAATCTCAATAGATTTTTGTTGAAAATCTCGTCTTTTTCCAAAAATTCATGGAGTCTTCCCGAGAAACATTATTTTAAAATCTTGGAACAGAACGAAGGAAAAATTATTGCTTAAAGTAACAACTAACTCATCAATATTCACCTACCAAGAAGCCCCATAATTGCAAGTCATATAATTCCGACATAAACACAATTCATTCCGAAATTAAAGCTTCCTGCAAGATCCATTACCATTTCATTTCAAATCAAAAAACTGTCTCAAAAACAGCATAAATTGAAATCTCAATTGATTTTTGTTGAAAATCTCGTGTTTTTCCAAAAATTCATGAAGTCTTTCCAAGAAAGAATACTCCAAAATCTTGGAAAAGAACGGAGGAAAGATTATTGCTTAAGGTAACAACTCACATTGAAAGGAAAGCTTCCATATGAATTAATTCGTTAATCTAATATAATAATAAGCCATAAGCCCAATCCATAAATATTTACCTGCCAAGAATTCTCATAATTACAAGCCATATAATTCCGACATAAACACAATTCATTCCGAAATTAAAGCTTGCCGCAAGATTCATCACCATTTCATTTCAAATAAAAAAACTGTCTCAAAAATAACATAAATTGAAATCTCAATTGATCTTCGTTGAAAATCTCGTGTTTTCACAAAAAATCATGAAGTCCCCTCAACAAGCAATACTCCAAAATCTTGGAAAAGAGCGGAGGACAGATAATTGCTCAAAGTAACAACTCACATTGAAAGAAAAGCTTCCGTATGAATTAATACGCTAATCTAGTAGCCATAAGCCATAGGTCTCAACCCATCAATATTTACCTACCAAGAATTCCCATAATTACAAGCCATCAAATTCCGACATAAACACAATTCATTCCGAAATTAAAGCTTGCCGCAAGATCTATTACCATTTCATTTCAAATCAAAAAACATATTACTACCACATACCATCTCTCAGGGCGGAAACAGCTCGATAATTTCCTTCGCGGTTTTGCGGTTTCCGTCAAATATCGACAGTGAATCAAAGGCAGACGTGTATTATTTACAATCATTGAGGATCTTCCGACAATTCCACCGGTCAATTTTCACAGGGAGTCGGTATTGTTCCTTTCAAGTGAGAGAATGAAGATTGATTACTGGAAGAAGCCGCCAAGATTTGATTTATTTGAAAATCGAATACGTGAGGACTCGCCTCTGCATGTGTGGGGTTAAGTTGAGGAAGGCCAGTTTTGATTTTGGCTTAAAGAACGGGTACATGTTTTCGACTGAAAATGGAGAAATGTGCATATGTACTGCATGCAATTGTGTAGTTTTGTGAACTAAAACAAATGTTTTTCTTCTTTTTCCTTCTGCATATTATGCGACATCACCTGTTCATTCATCGTCCCCTTGCCAAATGAGCCGTTAGGTAGTCACTTCATCTTTTTTAAGTCGACCCATATCTCTGTGGCCCAGTGGAGGTTTGTCGCGTGCTATTCTGACAATTATTGCTCATTCTTTCTACACACACCGGCAAAATAATCGATCCACTCGAAAAAATCGATGAAGGCTGTTCATTCATAAATTTGTTATTTCAAGTCCGATACGAATGAATTTATTTTTTCATTGTAGGTATGTCCATCCTTGATCGATCACCAGTTTTGAATTTCAAGAAAACTCGGCGTACGTCATTTTATACAGGTGAAACAAAATCTTTTTTTCCCTAACCTTAGAATCACACCTTGGTGTGTTCCAGTTGTTCCACCGTGTTATTCCTTATTTCATGATAAAGACACATCTTCTCCTGACAATCTAATCCTTTATTCATACAATAGCTCAATTTTTGTTGAAGATACAGGGTTTTCAGTAAAACATTGAATTTCGCTAAGGCTACAACAGAACTTCAACAAACTCAACCTAAAATTCTGACCTGATGAAAATAAACTTAAAACTAATTCAAAAACATAACGTGTTTTCCACCCAGACGCGGATAACAGGTGCAATTTGTTTCGGCATGTCCTCATTAAGGTTTTGAATCAATTAGAGCATCACTGATCTGCTAAAATTTTCAGGAATTGGTCGCGAGGTCGAATTTTCCTCCCAAGAGCATCCAAACATGCCCAATTGGGTTCAATCTGGTCTTCGAGCAGGCCAGTTGAATTCTTTTGTATCAACCTCAGCGACTGGCAATCCTAGCCACATGCGGTCGCGAAAATTTTTCTTTTACTAATTATTATTAAGGCTAATACACGAATTAATGAATTTGAGAAATATCAATTGCTTTCGAAATGAAAATTGAGGACTGCTAGGATTTTCCTTGATAATTCTTCGTTACTTTACTTCTTGGTCACGCCGCATACGAATCCGAGTATTTCAAGCATGAGAGACTCAGCTTGGTTCTGCAGAATTTTTTTTGAGTTTCAAATTTTTCGACAAATCAACACATATTGTTTAAAAACGAATGAGCACCTAAGGGGATAGATGTCACGCTTACATGAGCATTGAATATTTTCCGCGATGTGTATTCAAAAATGATGTGTATGTAGAGGTATAGTAGGTATTGAAGAGGTGAGAGCCATTAACACTAACGAGAAACCGTGTCAACACGCTTTTTCAATCGATTTGCCCGATGTAGGTATCACATTTCAAATGCCAAAACACACAACACTCGATATACCTACCTAGCATTGGTTACCGTGATCTGTCCTATTCATGACTAAAAGCACGAACAGAAAAGCTTTTTAAAATATTCAGAATTTTTCATTCACCATTTAATGAAAATGGACACATAATATGTATGGATAATTCATGGTATGGAGAGAAATTGATGTGGTAATTAATGAAATCAGCTGGAAAACATTCTACTGTATAGCTTTTCTGCAGAACATAGTTTCGAAAAAGTGCAAAAGTATGATATAAATATCATCCTTCGCCTATACAGGGTGTTTCATCATGAACTGGATGAACATATATATATTCGTTAAGAATCATTTTTGCCTTATAAAATATATCCCGTTTTCTAAGCATAAGTGAGATACCGGGTGTTAAACGTCATTCTTGAGCAAGATTATTATGAGTGTGGTCAGTTATGTATAACACTCAAACTAAAGGTTTTCAGTCGAATCTCGGTATGTTTGGGTCCTCTATTCACAAAAGTCAACGAACTCCGAAAAAAAAATTAAAATTGCGGATTAGCTGCAATGTTCCTAAGTTTTTCTTGGTTGTCAAATTGAATTTTATTTTTTGAATGAACACAATTTTCTAGAATTTCCGTGATAAAATTTTTTCAAAAATCGAACACAATTTTTTTCACATGTCTGCAGCGATACAAAAATTTCACGCAAAATGGATGAATACAAATACAATTGTACTTGTTTAATTATCAATCACGACTATAAAAACAGAATCGTAAAATATCGAACGATTTCGTTACTACAGTCATTCAAATGTTTCGTTCAGACCTCTGAAATAACTGAAAAAAAATTGTTTTGAGTTCTAGAGTCCAAACATTCTAGATGAATTTATAAAGAAAAATTAGTGAATCTTAGTTGGTACTCGAACCGACGTAGGTTTTAAATAGGGAAACGAGACTGTTCTAAGAATATTAATATTAGTTGCCAGCAACGGTAGTTCGTAGTTCAAAGAGTTTTAGTACTGGCTGATAATATATTCAGTGAAATTCAAATACTATCTACGTCGGTTCGAGTCCCAACTAAGATTCACTGAATTTTTTTCAATAAATTCATTTAGACTATTACATACAAATGGACATACAAATAATTCAATTATTTAGACTGTAAAACTCAAAACAATATTTTTTTATCATTTCAGAGGTCTGAACGAAACATTTGAATGACTGTAGTAACAAAACCATTTGATATTTTACAATTCTGTTTTCCCAGTCGTGATTGATAATTAAAGAAGTACAATTGTACAAAATTCCATCCATTTCAGGTGAATTTTTTTTATCGCTCTAGACATGTGAAAAAAAAAATTGTGTTCAAATTTTGAAGAAATTTTTTTATAGAAATTCTTAGAAAATTGTATTCACTTAGAAATTAAAATTCAATTTGACAACCGAAAAAAATTAGGAACATTGTAGGTTTTCCGTCATTTTCTAAAATTTTTTTCGGAGTCGTCAACTTTTCTGAATAGATGACCCAAAAAATACTGAGATCGAACAAAAGCCTTCACTTTAAGTGCTATAGGTGCATAACTGACCATACTCATAAGAATCTTGCTAAAAACCTGTATCTCGATTAAGGTTCGGAAACGAACATATAGGCAAGAATGATTCTCCCGGTGTCCACTACACGAATATATATATGTTGTTATTACTTTATGCGAAGACCACACCTAACGATACTACTAATATTAAAACTATTACTATTTTCGAAAAATTTTTTCGCAGAAAAGTTCTACTTTGAGAATGAATGCGAACAATGAAAAATTTGGTCACCAGGTATAGCTTCAAAGCTGTGAAATTCGACAGTGAAGAAAATATTCCAGAACATAATGAAAATGTGTGAATTTTGAGAAATGCTAGAGAAAAAGTTTTTCGGAATGTCATTTTCCGTCGTTATGCAAAATTTCAGGTAGAAATTCGGTGGTAATTTGAAGACAACCGTTTTCAAACTTCTCAAAAATGATTCGTATTCCATGCGTTAAAAATGGATCAGTTTATTCTGGTTCCATTATTCATCTTTTCCTTACTGTAATTTAATTTTTCTCAATCTGAAATGCGGTCTGCAGTCCTGTTTCGTGCGAACTACACTTTTTCCAATTGAAATTCAAAAAACGTAAAATGTATTTCAGAGAAGCAAATCAGAAGATGGAAATTGTTAATTTGAATAGTGAATTCAAATCAGAATACAGAATTGAATTTCAGAATAACAACTTTATATTCAGAAACGGTAATTCGAACTTATAATAATAATAATACCCTTTATTTTCCTTATGTAACTGTCACAAATTTATCACAAATAAAAAGTACAAATAGGAAAAAAGGCGAGGTTCAGAGTAGAGAATGATCTCCCTCTGTTCTTCCACCTAACCCTTACAAGTCTCAGCAACAATAAATGAAACTGTAAACCCCCAAAATAATTCATATGCCCAATTCACACAAGAGTAACATTAACATGAAAACATAGACTCATACTGATCAGCTGTTTCTGCACTTGAGATAATTCAGAAGCTCCCTCTAAACTTATTCAACTCAAAAGTTTATATACAGAAGGCAAAGCATTATATCTCCTACATATATCAAAACTGAAACATCTTTCAAATTTTACTGATTTATGAACAGGTGGTGTCAGCACATTTCTTCTCCTTATATTCAAATTATGTATGTCTGATCTGAATTTTATCTTCCTATATAAATATGGAGGAGATTTAGTCATCAATATCTTATGATAATATACCAAAGTTTGAAAATTAAACCTATCTTTCATGTTCAGCCAACCGGCCTCAGACAACTTGTGTGATATATGTTCATATTTTCTGACACCATAAGCATACCTAAGACAGCTATTCTGAACCTTTTGTACTTTATATTGACACTCCTGGTCGAGAGCTGGCGCAAAAACCTGCGCGCAGTGGCTGAACTGAGACAGAACCAACGAATTACACAATGAAAGCTTCGTGTGGACTGGCAGGCATCTTCTCAACGGGTACAGCATTCGCATCACTCCGTAGCACTTTTGGACACACCTCGAAATATGCGTACGATATCTAAAGGTATTGTCCATGATGAGTCCCAAATTTCTAACATTATCGACAACGGGAGAGCAATGTCATCTACTTTAATTATTATTCTGTCACGTAATAACTGGCAATGTTTATCTTTTCCAAACAATATTACCGAGGACTTGGTCGAGTTCATATACAATGAATGTGCAGCTGACATGTTATATATTCGCCTCAAATCAGATGTCAACTTATCCAAGGCTTCATTCAGCTCATCTGGTCTGAACGAGATATACAATTGGGTGTCGTCAGCGTAGCAGTGAAATTTACAATGGATGATGTTTCTTATGAACTTATGCGTGTAAATAATAAATAACAGAGGCCCAAGTAATGACCCCTGAGGCACCCCTCTGGATGTGGTCTTTCTTTCAGATAGTTTGTCACCCAATTTTGTTCTTTGAGACCTACCAGTAAGGAAGCTGCGGATCATCTTAACACCTCCCCATCTATGCCAATTGACTCGAGTATTTTAAGCAGTAACCGTGATCGACGGTGTCAAACGCCTTTGAGAAATCTAATAAAACCAGAAGTGTACACAAACCACGATCCGATGCATGCAATATATCATCAGTTATAGCCGAAAGAACTGTAGTACAACTAAAATTGCTTCTAAAACCAGATTGGTTATCAGGGAGTATGTTGAATGAGCTCAGATGTTTTTTGAGCTGTTCACATAATACTGACTCTAATACCTTCGATAGAATTGGCAGGATATTAATTGGTCTGAAATCCGTAAGCGAAGCCGGTTTATCAGTTTTAGGTAAAGGCGTTATCAAAGATTCCTTCCACAAATTTGGAAAGTAATTCGACAGTATACAAGAATTAAGTATATTCAACAAAACAGGATGTATAATTGGACCACACATATTTAAAGCAAAAATTGAAATACCATCAACTCCAATTGCACCCGTTTTTATCTTACTTAAATGTTTGAGTAGATCCTCCCCATTTATTGTTTTAAAAGTGAGTCTATCACCTTCCCAATCAGACGTGCAATACAAATCATCAATTACAGCTTGCTCATCTGGACTGTGACCCGCATGATGGACCGGAATATCGGAAAAATAGTCATTTAGTGCATTCGCATCAAGCCAGTCTTTATAATTCATATCAGGCCTAGAGTGAACCCCTAATTTTTTTCAACAAGGAATAAGTAGATTTCGAATCTCGAGATTTTAACTCGTGGGTTATATACGCCTTTTTTTCATTCCTTATCATACTTGTTACCGTGTTTCTCAGTTGTTTATAATATTCCCATTTACTCCAACTTAGTTCTCAAATATTCCCTCTTAGCCTTGTCTCTTATTTCATGAAAAATTTTACGTTATCTGTTACCCAAGGTTCATAATTTTTTCTTGTTTTTACGGTTTTATAGGGAGCATGTAGGTCCAAAAGTGAGATAATTATGGAATTCAGAATTTCAATTTTCCTATCAACATCTCTTATGTAATATATTTTTTGTAAGTCAGTTCCACACAAATCAGCTCTGAACTTATCTACATCAACGCGTTTTAAATCTCTATAAGTGTATTCAATAAGTTTACTCTGCTTTGTTTCGTATATACTTCAACATATATCAACTCATGATCTGATACAAACGAGTCTTTTACCCCTGAATTATGAACAAATTCCATGTTATTACACAAAATGTGGTCCAACAAAGCCTGTTCCCTGGTTGGGTCTTTAATGATCTGTGTTAAACCCATCTCAGACAAAAATTCATTATAGTACAATATTTTTGGATCTGAATAGTCAAATAAATTCAAATTCATGTCACCCAAAACAATAACACGATCGGTCATGGTCGAGTGTTCAGCTATCAACTGTTCCAATTGATCAAGAAAAACCTTATAATGAAGCCGATGGTTTCTATATGTAACGGTTACAATATAATTTAGTATCAGTTTCTATAAGCAGTGATAAATTCTCAGTGTTATCATTCGAAATTAATCTTTTGAATTTTATATTTTTTCTTACATAAAAAGCCAAACCGGATCCCCTTCTATCAAAATCCATTCTTACCAATGAGAAATTTTCCACACGCAGCAAATCATCTCCAACACCAGTACACAACCAAGTTTCGCTCAGACCAAGAATGTCAATATTTTGTGTCTCAATTAGAGCCCTGATCTCTCCTATATGTGCTACCAGAGATCTGCAATTTTGATGTGCAATCTTCAAGTGTGTCCTCATATGCAAAAACAACAATATTATCAGCAACCAGTATAAGCAAAGTGAAAGAAAACAAATACAGAAAATGTGTGAAAAACAGGAGAAAATAAGTGAAAATCTAAAGCTTCTAACTTATAGAAATAAAGAAAAAAGCAAAAAGCGTTAATAATAAGAAAAAAGCTGCCCCACAGATACCCAATATTAGAAGGCCCTCCTCATACCAGTCTGGAAAGATCATCCTCATTCTTAATCTTTATTCTGCCGAGTCCTCACTTCTCTTCATGAAAATGGTTCCATTACTTATCCATACGAACTTGATACCAAGCTCCTTTAGCCTTAGCTTTAGAAAACAAAATACGCCTCAACGGAGTTAAATCTTCGTTTGCGAATATCTTCGTGTCCTGATTGTTCAAACCAATCATTTTCGTGGTAACTTGTTTTTTTTAAATTTCGACAAAAAAGCATTTTTTCTCCTAGGATTAGCGAACTAACTAAAACAGGCGAATCAGCTTTATTAGACAACCTTGCAGACTCGAAGTCATCCGAACCCAGGTCAACATCAACTTCAGAATAGTATATGTTATTCAAAAAAAGGAACTTGTAATTCAGAAAAAATAATTGTAAATCAGAAATAGGATTCACAGATTAGTGCCCTGTCATACATTTTCTGAAATTGAATTACAATTTCCCTTTTCTGAAGTTCAATTTCGTTCTTCTGAAATTAAATTAACTATTTTGAACTGCAATTTCTGTTTTCTCAATAACATATTCTATTCTGAAATACAAGTTTCCTTTTCTGAACTTGGAATTTGATTTTCTGAATTACAACTGTAAAAGTTGTAGTGATTTTGTAACAATGTGGGTGGAAAAACAATTTCAGATATTTTGACAGCAGTTGAGATCAATGAATGATTTTATGAATTTAAGTTAAATCTGTGTACTCTCTCTTTGAATGGCTTCAGAGAGGAACAAATTCTGATATAACCGGTGTCAAATATCTCGAAAAACCTGTCATTTTAAATTACCGAGTTACCGAATTATCGATCTGATATTTGCGTATCGATCCGAAATGTGATGCTGACCAAACTCTTTCCTAACATTTTTCCACCTTTTTGGGGCTATTCTTTCATAACTGTTGAATTGGACAGTATTGAAGAGTTCCTGTTGACCAAAGGTTTTATCACTCACTCATCTTCAAAGTTTAACTTTCATGCAGAAAAAGTTTCGAAAATATCAATAGTCGATAGAGAATCGAAAGCACTGTATAAATTGTTTCAATCGAAACAATCTAAATTCATATTATTTAGGTTTTGGAATAGTTGATATGATTCAACTCAAGCAGGATTTCAAGTATATTTCTACCTCTTCAGTTCAAGGTGTACATCGTAACTCTCAGTCTTTCGGAGTTACAATTAAAAGAGCTCGTTTATTCAACGACCTGACATGAATGCACGATTCATGTCGAACTACCTATTCGATAAGATTCTTGAAAAATATCGCAGAAACACAGTGAGAATGTAATGGTTCCTCAGCTCGTGATCAGAGGAACTGAATTTTTTGCTTTCAGGAATGTAAGTGAGTAAGTGAGTATTATTTAAATTATATTAATACAAAGTTGAAACAAGTAAAATATCACAACATTATCTACCACAAAATTTTACATATTCCTCAATATCATAAGGTTCACATTCTATCATGAATTTATGGATCTCTCTTTTGAACCTATTATATTCCACAACACTCTGGTAAGTTCTAGGTGAAGCATTAAACTTTTTGATTGCCATATATAAATGATGCTTTTCATAGCTTGCCAGGGAGTAGCTTGGAAAGAACAGTGGGAATATTCGTCTAGTATTGTTAACATTCTTGTAATCGGCAAAGTAGTTATTATATGTTTGTGAAAGAATAACAATAATCGATATACATATATAAATATAGAGCCCATAAATCGTAAATAGTTTATTTTTCTTGAATAAAGTTCTACATGTTTCTCTGTATTTCAGGCCCAACATTGATCTTATTGCCCATTTTTGAGTAAGAAATATTCTATCAATAAATGAGGAACTACCCCCAAAATTATACCTTAAGATGTTAAAGATTGGAATTTGCAAAGTATATAATAATAATAATTTAATAATAATAATAATTTATTCACGAACATCAACTAATTTTTTTGCTACATTCAGGCTATATTTACCGAATTAAATTTTTTCTAAGTTGTCAACGTGATTTTTCCAATTCAAATTTCGATCAATTAAAACTCCTAAAAATGGTACAGTCTTTTGAACTTCAATTTCATGATCTTCATAGTTTGTACTTTGGAGAAACACCAGCTTTGATCTGTCTGAAAAGTAGGTAATAAGTACAGACAGTTTTCTGTTGATTAAGTACAAGTTTGTTATTACAGCACCAGTTGTAAAGGTCTTTTAGCACTAATTTGAGGCACTCTATCGATTCAGTAATATTCTCAGATTCAATCAACGCATTCGCATCATCCGCGATGATGTGCAATTTACTGGTAAAATCGAGTTGAGGTCTTTGATATACACAATAGTAGCGGTCCTAGTATACTTCCTTGTGGAATTCCCATGTTTATATCCATATCTTCAGATGTGAATTCTTCCCCTCCTTTCTATATCCTTACTCTCTGTTTTCTGTTCTGAAGGTAACTCCGAAAAGTCAATTGTTTGTCCCTAATACCACATTTTTCCAGTTTCAATAAGCGTTGTTCATGGTCAACACAATCGAACGCCTCAGAAAGATCCAAGAACAACCCTAAAGCTACATTTCCTCTCTCCAACGCATCCATAATAGTTGAAGTTAACTCGTATATAGCTGTTTCAGTGTTGATAAAAGAAAGAAGGTAAGTGATGAGTATCCAGAGTCAGATCTATAATTCGCTTGTGTTAACACTCAAGAAAATGAAATAGTTTGAGAAGAGAATAATCATGGCACTCTACCGGTTTAAAGTCGTTGAAATAATCAGAAAAATATTTGTTTTTTTCTCCGGCAACTCATATCAAGCGATAGAACGATGTAAGCAGAATCATAGGAAAACAAATTCTTCTGTATATGTGGAAAGATCAAGAAAAAATTTTTTACACCTTCCTTATTCAATATTGTGAAAAAATATTTATGTGAAGATAGTCATTTTAAGAACACAAACAAGGTTGAGGCTCTATGCCGTAGGGGTAAGTAACAACATATCATTATGTGAATTATCATTGAAATCTTTTCTAGGGCGAAGAGCAATTATTTCATTTAATGCATTATGAAGTTATTCAGATTGGGCCTCACACGCCAAATTTTACCTTTCATTCATATTTGTAGCTTCGACACAAAAACAAAGGAATAATTCTCTGTTATGAGTGTTATGTATCATTCACTTAGCGGATTTGAGTCGATGAAAAAAGAAATTATCTAAAATTTCACAGCGTTGGTATTATATTTACATGATGTTGTATTTAGAACTGAACAGAATTTATTCATTCATTAGCTAAAATCCATGAATTAAACTCAGCATGAATATAACCGTCCTTCAAGAATGATTCAAGCGTCAAAAAATTTGAAAATGCTTTTATAAGTTTTCATACTTACTTCTGCTTATTATGAGCAACTTGCACGTGGCCGCAAAATTTCATTTCGATTGGTTCTGTTTTGTCTGAGATATTAGGAATAGAAATTTTGAATGACAATTTCTTGTGGAACACCCTGTACGATTTGGTTGGTTAACGTACTTAACCTCGACATTTAGAAACCGAAGTCCCCCTGATAATTTCAAGTCTCTAGGATAATCCCTCCGAAAGTTATCGTGATCACGGCCGGACGGCCCCACAGACAGAATTCAATTTGGCCATGGATTCATCATCACGGAGTCGACCCCTATCGTTCGAGACCATTTTCGGCTCAAAATTGAAAAATTACAGACATTTGGCGAAAACGATATAGCACTCGTTTAAGTAGAACGAGCGCTCAAAAACGTGTGACAAACTTATGTCAAATTGACACAAAACAGGTCGAAAAATCACCCTTCGAATTTGTGTCGCATGTTTATCAATAACCCGTATAGTAAAGATCAGAAAGTATACAAGAATAGGAAAAGAAGACTGGGTTTGAAATTTATCGAATACAATTTTCAGACAATTTTCATCATGAAATTCCGAAATTGCCAGAATGAAAGTCCCTCATTTTGAACCATTTCATATGGCAATAAAAACGATTAAATAGTATGTGTATTATTAAATGTTGCCGGTATGAGCACGACTCTCGAAAAATGCAATAAAATAAGTCGAATAGTTTTCTTCATGCGCTTCATACCAACAACTCGTGAATAATATTAAAACGCGAACAATGCGCTTCGGAATGAGTACAATAATTTTTGAAATAACTCTACTCTAATCTCCTTCTCACATCTTCCAGCAATCCCATATTCCCCGATCCATTTTTGGATAACAAATGCAATCCATCATATTTGTCGTGTGGAATATAATTTTTTCCGTTCTTTATTGCGTGTGCGGATCTAGGTCGCCCTAGTTTTCTCACGAAAAGTGCCAGTCCAACTCAGTTCAATGTTTAATATTCCATCTCTTCCTTTGCAGATATCATCAGTAATAACTCCAGCAAAAGGCGAAACTTTAATTAATCAATTCCTCCGGATTATGTCTTTCCAATCTTCACCGTGAAGAATTCGGCTCTGAACAGACGAAACAGGAATGTCGAACGGTTTGCTCAAAGGCTTGGAAATGTGGAACATTAAATGTTTGATCTTCTCGAACTGGTCAAGGACTTTGATAGTGGTCACATTAGCGGACTTTTATTCATTAAAATATCGTAGATTGTTGGGTTTTTATGTTAATTGAAAATTCGATAGATCGATGTTGATATTGGCAATAAAAAGAAACCATAAAAGTACAAGCAATAAAATCTATTCATTTGTGAGTTTGGGCATCTTACTTTCAACGAGAAATTGAATGGCGGAATATGATAGTATGGTTTATTGATGGTCAGTATTTCGAATTGAAGGAATGTGTAATCTCAGCACGATCGAAATTTTATTTTGGAAATTATTCAAAAATGAAATATGAAAAATATCAATAATGAAAAAAATTATTCTATAATTCAGATGATGTGATCCTCTTGAAATTCTGATGCATGAACATTCAGTATATCAATCTTCATCTACAAAATAGATTTCACTCGAATGGTGAATCTTGTTATGGAACTCAAAATATTCTTCTTTTCAATATTTCAATTGAAGTTTCTATATTCTATGGAATATTTTATGGGACACCCTGTATGATTTGGCTGGCTAACGAAATTAACCGTGGTATTTGGGAACCGAACTCACCCTGAAGTTCTCAAGTCTCTAGAACAATCTTCGAAAGTTATCGTGCTAACAGCCGGACGGCCCCAAGGACAGAATTGAATTTGACCAAGGATTCGTGATCAGGAAGCCGAACCCTATCGTTTGAGACCATTCTCGATTCGAAACTCGAAAATTTCAGTACATTTAGGCAAAACGATATAGCACAAACTTCTGTCAAAGTACCATGAAGTAATCAGACAACGCGACATTTCATCCATAAATATGTTCAGTATTTTTCAGCTTCTATATTCTATAGGGTGTTTCATGAGTCGTTGGCTATAGGCTAATGGTGAATACAGGACATCCAGGCATTTCAGAAAAATAGGTTGTTTAGTATCTTAAGACCATTAATTTCGAAGATACAGTGTGATTCATGAACACTGGCCTGAATTTACGATAGCTATAAGTCTGCAATACATAGTCCGATATCGATCAAATTCTGAGTTTGTTGATTTCAGAAAGCTCTTTCAAACAGTTCATGAATATATATTTGGGGTTTGAAAGAAAAATCATGATATTTTGAGTACGAACCTGAACATTTCAATATTTTTGAAATGTTCAGGTTCGTACTCAAAATATCATGATTTTTCTTTCAAACCTCAAATCTATATTTTTCACATTTCTCACAGAAATTTCGTTATTGCCTCGAAAAACTACATAATTTATTCTTAGGAATTCTTGCTTCATTTCATTTTTTCGAAATGCGGTCCTGTTTTTTTTTCTTCAGGTGATAATATTAATTATTTTTTGGCAAGATTTTCAATTATTTTGAATTCTGTTCAAGTTCCTTTCATTTTGAGACCTAAGTTTTCACTAGGTGTTTGTGAAAAAGTGATTGAAGAATGTATTAGCAAGCTAGGATTTTTTGGGAATTACATTTTGAATGAATATTCAAATGAGATAAGCCATCTTAGAAAATGTAACTCTTAATTGTATAAAATAAAAAACTATTGAATTTATTCCTTTGTGGAAATTTAAACCTATTTATTACACACAAAACATCAATGAATATCTTGTGCCATAAGAGATATCAGAAATGTGAAGTCCTTCCATACCGACACTTTTTCTGGCTCTTAAAATTAGATGATTTATTGCCGCTATTATCATAACTGGATTGCACAGAAAATAATCCAGGTAGCGTTAGATCCGTAGACCTTAAAATCAATTAACACAATAATAAAATAATTGAGAGAATCAATATTTCTTGCGGGATAAAAGCAAAATTATTTGGGTTTCACAGCGAATTCATCTTTGTATTACATTTTCTAAGATGGTTTTCCTCATTTGAATCTTAATTCGAAATGTAATTCCAAAAAAATCTTAGCTTGATGCATTGTTCAATCACTTTTTCAAGAACATCCAGCGAAAACTTAGGTTTCAAAATGAGAGAAACTTGAACAGAATTCAAAATGATTGAAAATCTTGTCAAAAGATAATGAATGTTATAACCAAAATATAAAAAAACAGAATCGCTTGTCGAAAAAAATGACATAAAGCATGAATTCGTCCGATTCCTATTCTCTAGAGACAAGTGTGCCATGCAAAGTGAAAATTAGAATAAATTATGTAGTTTTTCATGGCAATAACGAAATTTCTGTGAGGAATGTAGAAAATATTGATTTTGAAATTTGAAATGAAAATCATGATATTTTGAGCAAGGACCTGAAAATTTCAATATTTCATAAACTGTTTGAAAGAGCCTCCTGAATTGAACAAACACGGACTATAGCTATCGCAAATTTAGGCCAATGTCCATGAATCACCCGAAACTAATGGTCTTAGGATACTGAACTACCAATTATTCTGAAAGGCCTGGATGTCCTGCATTCACCATAAGGCTATGGGTAACGACTCATGGTACACCCTGTATATCGCGTTTTCCATTGGGTGCACCAATTTAGAACAAGTGCTTCAGGAATTTCATTGTTCATCGTACCAATAGAACACAAAATATGCACTCAGTGCGAACCGCAGTTCTCCCAATGGCAAACGCTAATAGAAATCTTCCTGGAAGTCTTCAACATCTTTTAGCAGAGTTCCGCTAAAAAAGCTGCGATACTCCGTTCTACCTTTTCCCTGTTCACTTTTCGTCGTTAGCGATCCATCACTTCTAAATGCCGCTGAAAATTCCTGAAAAACTCTGCAGGAATGAAACGCTTATAGAAATCTTCCTGGAAGACTTCAACATCTTTTTGCAGTCAGAGAGTTCCACCAGCAAAGCTGCAATACTGCGTCCTACCTTTTCCCTCTTCAGTTTTCGTCGTTCGCCATCCATCACTTCTCGTCTAAATGCCGCTGAAAATTCCTGAAAAACTCCGCAGGAATGCCTGCTGCCACCGAAAACATGCGCATATCTGGCATCTCCACGTGGTCCTCTTCAGCCGGCGCGAAAGAAGTACACAAACCGAAAGCTCGCCTTCAGTTTGTGTCAAAGCGCTTGCACGGTCGGTCGCTGAACTTGTACAGTCGCCGCCGACTTCGTCCTGTTGCAGCTCATGTTCGAACCACGGTCGTCGTGTGTGAAGGAAGACCAAGAAGTTGTTTCTTCTAACCTCCGCCATTCAAACTATTTGCGATCGTTGGTGTACCATTGTTTGTGCGTCACTCGGCAGACTTCACGGACCCTGTGCTAGACCGTGGCGATCCATCGATGGCAGTTTTTTTTTCGAGGATGGAAACAATGAGACAAGAACGCCAGGAATTGTGTTCGTTCCGGTAGGTCTCAGTGAAGTGCATTAGTATTCACAAGTGTCAAGATTGTGAGGATAAATTTGTTTCGGAAGTTTTTTGCGTTTAAACCCTTCCAGGAGAAACTTTTGGACTCTGATTCTTCCGCACATTCTTCACAAACTTTCAACAATCTTCCCCTCAGTGGAACCATCTTTAATCTTCTAATCTAACCCCTTAAGTATAAATAATTTCTACTAACAACAACCCTCTACCAGACCTTCTTAGTCTTCTCCCGGAAATCATAAGTGCAGTCCTTCGAAGAGTCATCTTTGGTGTGCAAAACTGTCCTCAAGTGCCATTAACCTGCTACCGCGAAATATCCAACAGCGTTTCGTTGATTTCTCGAAGACATCTCCTGGAATCTTTACCGAGAATCGAAAACGAGTTGATCTTTCTGAAAGATCGAATTGCAGTGAGTGCGTCCGGGCTTATGAAAGTTTGATAAAGTGAGAACGGTGCGCTTTTCGGTCATTCCGGCATCTGTGGTGGATTATTTCGTTCTTCGCTGGTCGACCAAAAACTAGTTTTGGAGAGAGGAGGCCGTATTTGGACTGGATGTCTGATTAATATCGCTGAGTTGTTCATCGAAAAAAAGGTGAGTACTGGAGTTTTTAACGGTTTAGCGGTGGACTGTCAGGCAGTGACAGTTTGGTGGAAGGATGATGAGCTTTAACGAGGAGATGGCCAAAATACCAGTGTTTTGAATTTGGTTCACAAAAAGTTGGGTTGTATTCTGTACGGATTCATCGGGTCGCTGCTGGTTTTTGTTTGCTTGTACAATCTGCAAATGGTTGTGATCTCTTCATGTTGTTGAATTCTTCATCAAAAGAACCTAACAAAAAGCTTTGCATTCATTTGTGTGAAGATTTGGACTTCTTTAACTTTCGTACACTTCTTGTGACGCTCAGTTCATTTGAAATAATCTAAAACTTGATCTTGATCCTCTTGATCGAAGCAATTCAACCTCAGGTCTATTGGGGATTTTTTCAATCTCTGGATGTTGACATTGAGGAATTAAGTTTTGTAACTTTACTCAAACTACCTCCTATTGAATGAATAGGTTTCTCAAGGAAATGAGAGATATCCACCTGATGATAATGTTCCACCCTCGGTTTCACCACATGAAGGTGATTGAAATACTAGTGCGAAAAATAGCGGCACTTTAGCTCATATGAGTTATGTGGACACTATGAGCTTTAAAAGCCTTGGTGATAGTACTGGTTGTTTTTTTCGGAAAAAATCTTTTTTTGCAATCTCTTTAAATCTATATGCTTGCAATGTGCAACAAGATTCAGCATCATCATGTAAGAATCACAACCTTTCGAAAATAATTTAAACACATATGAGCGGCCGTACAAGTAATTCAGACAAAGATGAATATCGTTGGAATGATTTCATGTCTCATTTCATGTAAACTTGTTCTATTCAACATCCGAAAATATTAATTTACACTAGATTATTCCTGAAAACGAGGAAGCCATCGTTTTTCTCACTGTCCTCTTTTGCATTAAAATGTTGTCAAAAAATTTGAACAAACAAACTGAAAACTGAAGAAGCAATTATTTGTAGCCTTTCGAAAAGTCGAAAATTTTAGAGAGCCACTCGGAAAGCCATGGGTCGTAAAGACTTAAATTTCTATTCAAGATCTGAATAACTTACCTTTTGGAGAAAATCGGCTTTGAGATAATAGAGTTATTTTTTATGAAAATTCATTTTTGATTCACAAAATATATTGGAAACTGTTAAGTAAGCAGTTTTCCAATAAGGGGTTTTATATTGATAGTCAAGGAAAAATGCCATTTTTCAATATAAATAATCGGATATTTCATTATAAAGAAGAAGCTATGCCGTTAATAGTGGAAAATAACATCAGGCAAATGACCACCACGAACACGCTAACAGGACCATATCCTTTTAATGAAATTTTCCATAACCTAATCGCAAAGTGGCTGCCCTATGTCGTCGATAGCCTCACGAATCCAATCTTTGTGGTCTTGAATCGACGCTGGGCTATTGGCGTAGACCTTCTCTTTCACGTGGCCCCAAAGAAAGGTGTTAGATCACAAGATCTCGGTGGCCAATTGTGATCACTTCTTCGAGAGATAACACGGTCCGGAATTTTTCCCGCAAAAGATCAATGGCTTCGTTGTTGATGATCGGCCGGCTTGAGTTCTTGTGTTAAGTGAACTTTATGAGCTCAAAGACCCAAATCTTTATGCAAAATACGGTGTATTGACGTTCATGGAATGCCTAATTCCGAAGAACGACGAGGAATGGACAAACCTTATTTTTCTTCAACACTTTCGGCTACAGCAGCAATATTCTCGGCTGTTCTTCAGCGACGTACACGGGTTTTATTCTTCACATCACTAACTTGTCCCAACAGCTCGAATTTTTCTACCAATTTCTTTATGCTTCTTTATGCGGTCCGAAACTGTTCGACTCTTAGGAACCGTCTCTGCCAAATTTTCATCATTTTTATAGTGAATTTTAATAATTTCAATGCGTTCTTGAAGAATGTATCGTTCGATTTTCATTAATGCCGTAGTTTATACTTGTTAACTCTCAAAGAATGACAGCTTCATACGTGACATCTACCGAAATAGCAGGCTATTCAAAAAAACACCTTTTATTGGAAAACCCTTTAGTAGTTAGAACTAAATACAAACTTGAGCAAATATCGATATAATTATTTTTCCATCATCAAGTATAACAATTAGAAAGTTTTAGAGACGATCGCAGTGTATTGATAATACTGGACACCATTTGACTGATATCTTCTTCAAAACTTTCTGAACACTAGCTCTATGTATTATTGAATTTCTGAATCACCAAGATCTTCTGCACCAACCACTAAAGTACCATAGCCCAGGGCGTAGCAGGAATTAATTTCGGGGGGGGGTTTGAACATTTGGGCAATTGACTTTGTATGTGCCGGGATTGTGGGGGGCGTTTTTTGTGGCAAGTATTTGTTGTTTTTAAAGAATTCAATAATCCTTTTCCTACTACAATCCAACATAGATATTTCTGGTTAGGTTAGGTAAACCTATTTTTCAAATATGTATGCTTCAGAATTTAATTTCTATTCACTCAAACAAAACAACTTAAGAAACAATATTTATTTCCCAAACAATACTTCCAGGATGAATCAATATGAAATTAGTGTGGATGTGTGCTTTCATTGAAACTAAATAGAGTTTTTTAATGTTTTACTCCAAAATAGTGCCAACAACATATGAAAGGTATTAAAAATGAAACAGTGAAAAAACACAAACAATATTTTTTTATGGTGAATTCCTTCAGTTAAAGTCTTTTTTCTAGCGAATTGGTCAACTACTTCATTTTCATTAATTTTCACACTATAACGAATATTATAAGCCCCATTCAATCTAGTTTCGCTAGAAGAATTGCGCAGGTAATTTTTAATTCTCCTCAAGCTGAAAAAACTTAATTCTTTCTGGAGTAGCAGTAGATACTGCAATCGTAGCTAAAATTTGTAGTAGGATGTAGATGTTCGGATACATATTCTGATTGCACTCATCTAAGCATTCTGATGCCGATTTTGAAATGGAGTTCATTGACATTTTCCATATTTCAAATTCTGCTTTAATTATTTTTTTCTGGGAGTAGTGAAGAATACATCGATAATGCGTCTTCTAATTCATACTATCTGTTAAAATTCCGGGGTAGCAGACCAGATAAGGCTGATATCAATTTTCGGTGTTTAGAAATCTATCAGTTAATTGTTGGATGGTATGTTCTAGAACTCAGGCAAAGCGTTCAGTACGATTTCCACCAGAAGAAATATAAACATAAATAAGGAATTATTAGTTCGACGGATCCATTTGTGTGCGATGTTATAAACTTTATTATCATCCATATTGCTGATATGAATTGATAATTTTAACTAGATTTTCGGGGGTAAGTTGGTTTAAGTGCAAATGCAAAATGATCATTTTTTGCAACAAAAAATAACTCTGAAACATTTCGGGCGGGGGGGGGAGGTTTGAACCCCCAAACCCCCCCCCTTGGCTACGCCCTTGACCATAGCCCTATTTTTCAAGTAAAAATAAGCAGATGAAGATCCTACAAACATCTGAATACAAATGAACATCTCTTTCGAATGGTATTATACAACGATCTCAAATGAATTGCAAGGTAGAGCGCGTAGTCCGGTCCATGAAAAGACACCTTCTTCCTCCGAGATACCATAACCAATCGCAGAACAAATTTTTATCATAAATGAATTGAAGATACGCATAGCTTGATAACTGTATAGAAAATATCCAGTCCGGTGTCGACTACCTGACCAGCCTGGAATCTCTTTTTTCCTCTGGCACGGCTTCGAGATCGAAATAATTCACTGGCAGATAAGTGGTTGCATTCAGTGCAACTTTTTTCGTCGGACACTTGTTGTGATCGCCTTATGAGGAGGCTCACTATTCATTGTGCAAACTGATAATTATTGCTTCAGGAAAGTTGATGATTGAAAAAGGAAAAGTGTGTAATGGCGCTAAATTAATATATTTCCAGTGTTCGGTCGATGTGTAGATTGACAAGAGATGATGTTTTCAGTGACTGAAAATACAGGGTGTCTGTTAACAAATGCGGGGGACATAAAGAGATGATTCCTCGATGTAAATAAGAAGGGGTAGGTCATATAATTTTTTTTTCGAAATCGACCACCTCTTCCAAGATAGGTACAACCTTTGGACGGCGATGACCAGTTGGCACTCTTGATTTTTTCACGGCTTCTTAAAATTTCTGAGTCATGAAACTCTACCTAATATGATACGCTAAGTAATTGTTACTCACACAATTTTATATATCTCATAACTGTATTATTAGGGGTTGAAAATAATAACCCCCTATAATTTTCGTTCAAAAATTGTTTCCGTGGGATAGATTTGCGAAGAATAAAATTCTCTTATGGTCTCCCACTCAATTCTGGAGAAAAAAATTCTTCTGCAAAATTTCGATGCAGTCGATACTTTTATCGGAAAAAATAAGATCTTCCAAGTATATGTTACTCACACAAATTCTTTAGATCTCAACTTTAGTATTAGGGGTTGAAAGCAACAACCCACTATGGTTTTCGTTCAAAAATTGTTTTCTTGGAATAGATTTTCGAAAAATAAATTTCTCTTATGGTTTCCCATTCAATTCTAAAAAAAAAAATTTTTTTGAAAATTTTTCATACAGTCGATACTTTTCTCGGAAACAATAAGAACTTCCAAGTAGTTATGATCACTGTTCATTCCATTTCATCGTATAAGTGTTCCATAGAATGAATATTCTAAGACATTGTATGTCTTTGACAGAAGATAAAGATGTTCTATAAATCTTCCTGCAGGTTTAATCACTAATTTCGGGAAGAAAATTTTTTCCGTAATATTTTAATTTCACATATAGAACTTTCTTCCGATTAATAAGCATAATTGACAAAACCAATTTTGAGCATAAACAATATCTTAGAATCTCCATTCTTCTATGGAACATACGATGAAAAGGAATGAACAGTCGAGTGAACAGTGATCACAACTGCTTGTGAGTTTTTATTTCTTTCAAGAAAAGCATCGACTTTATCGAAATTTTGCAAGAGACTTTTTTCTCCATAATTGAATGGGAAACCGTAAGAGAATTTAATTTTTCGAGAATCTATCCACGAAAACAATTTTTGAAGGAAAAAAATAAGGGGTTGTGTTTTTTTCAACCCTAATAATAATGTTATGGGATCAAAAAAAATTATGTGAGTAACATCTACTTAATGAATCATATTATGTATAATTTTACGGTTTTTTCAGGACTCCTAAAAAATTTAAAACTGTCAACTCGTCATCGCCATTCAAAGGCTGTATCTGGGCGACTTCGAAAAAAAATTATATGAATTACCCCTGCTTATTTCGATCGAGGAATCATTCCCCTAAGTCCTCCTCATCTCTCGTATGTTGAATGGTTTTGAGCGCGTGTCTGAATATTATTTTTCTCTATTTCTTGCTATATTCTGTGCACAATACTATTTAGTTTTTTCATTTGAGAAAGTAGATATTCTTCATTATAAAATTTATTCATTTGATATTGTTCATTTTGGTATAATGATAGTTCCTTTCCTCAAAGTTTGGATTGTGTTTCTAGAAAAACCGATGGAAAAACTATTGCTTATTCATTAAATTGAATTGAATCGATTTGTTTTGATTCTCAGAGTAAGAAGTAAACACTTATTTAAAATTGAATTGTGAGGAATTAAACAGAAATTTTGATTTGAATTTGTGAAATTACTTCAAGCTTTAGGTGTCGTGTTGTGCCTTGAATTATATCGATGGTTTATTTTCAGTGAATTTGAATTTTCTGTCCCTAATAATGGTTATACATCGCTGACATCGCTGGAAAGTCGAAGAATGATTATTTTCACAGAATCTAATTATTTTTTATCGCCCATCTCAAACCATCCACATTATCCGTCATTGTCGCCGAAGAACCTACGAAAGGCCCTGCCCAATTCTTATTTACGACCACTTAACGTCTTCTTTTCACCTAATGAAGAAGATACCTCTAATTCAATTCGAAATAATAACCCATAGCTTCTTGTCGAGTGCTTTGTAGAAGTGTGTCGTGGTATCGTGCACGCCGTGAATGTAAATGAGATACCCATGTTGAACAAGAGATGAAAATTAAAAATGTTCTTAGTGGTTGGATTAGCTTGCTAGATGTTAGTGCCGCATTAGTGTAGGTGCATAATTCTAGGAGATAAGTCTTCATTGAGAAAACGCAATGAATCTTTCGGTCTTCACATACACCGAATTTTGTTTTCTTGAATTGAATTTTTAAATATTAAATTTAAGTGTGTTTTAATAATAAATGATTATTATAATACATATAGAGAAACCTTATACAACGAATGAATTTCCTCAGAAAAATATTAACAACTGAATCTTGAACCAGGTCAATTTTTGGATATCGATTGAAATATAATCTGGGAGGATTCTGCATTTCTAAAAAACTTTTTAGGTGTTCATTCCCAGTCTCTGAAACAGAATAATTAAAAAAAATTTAATTAAAGTGATGTGCTCCTGCGAAAATCTTTGCACTTATTTGTCAGGAGCAAATTGGTTTTGAAAAATTGTTGCCTAACAGTAAAAATAATAAAGGAAATGAATGAAAAGGATAATGTAACGTTTCGGTTTCTATATCAGACCTTCTTCAGACAAACTTGTAAAATCTTCAGAATTGTGTTTTTTCATTTGCAGACTAATTGTCATTGAAAGTAACATTATCCTTTTCATTTATTTCTTTTTTTAGTTTTATTGTTAGGAAACAATTTTTTCAAAACCAATTAGCTCCTGACGCATAGGTGAAAAGATTTTCGTAGGAGCACTTCGCCTTGATTAAATTTTTTAAATTATTTCTGTTTCAGAGACTGGAAGTGAAAAAAAGGTTTTCTAGAAAAGGTCAATTTTTGTTTCAGTTTTACCAAATTTTTATGCATTTTTGAAAGATTTTTGTTCCACTTACCTTCCCTGTACACCTCTAAATTTTTGTTTCAGTTTTAACAAATTTTTATACGTTTTTGAAAGATTTTTGTTGCACCCTATACCTACCCCATAAACCCTTCAAGTTTTTGATTAGGGAAAGTAGGTCATGTGGTACTTTTTTGGTAAGGTTTTTTTATTTTCTTTGCAGGCGTGCAGAAATTTTCATGATGATTTTTTTTTGATATATTAGTTAGTTCAAAGTGACTTTTAGTATGTGCACTTTGTCATTGGCTCATTGACTTGACCCTCAATGGTACCTGATGAAATTGCCATCGAATGAAAGTTGCCCATTACAGTTTTGTTCATGAACAACTTTCAACCCCCTCAGGTGAAAAATTAGAATGTGTGAAATACTGCGCTTCATTTATGATCTTAAGAAGGTATGTTATTAGTATGTTTCTACTGAAACTCTACTTCTTTTGATCAAATGAAGAAGATACCTCTAATTCAATTCGAAATAATAACCCATAGCTTCTTGTCGAGTGCTTTGTAGAAGTGTGTCGTGGTATCGTGCACGCCGTGAATGTAAATGAGATACCCATGTTGAACAAGAGATGAAAATTAAAAATGTTCTTAGTGGTTGGATTAGCTTGCTAGATGTTAGTGCCGCATTAGTGTAGGTGCATAATTCTAGGAGATAAGTCTTCATTGAGAAAACGCAATGAATCTTTCGGTCTTCACATACACCGAATTTTGTTTTCTTGAATTTTTAAATATTGAATTTAAGTGTGTTAGTAATTATTATTTTAAGACATATAAGGAAATCTTATACAGTGCGCGTTAAAATTATGGAACAAATTTATTTTCTCAGAAGAAAAATATTTGGCAACAAAATCCTGAAACAGGTCAATTTTTGTTTCAGTTTTACCTAATTTTAATCATTTTTGAAAGATTCCTGTTGCACTTTGTATCTACCCCATAAACCCTCTAAATTCTTTTAATAGGGAAAGTAGGTCATGTGGTACTTTTTTGACAATGTCTTTTTTTAAATATTAGTTAGTTCGAAGACGTTTTTAGTATGTGCATTTTGTCATGGCTCATCTACTTTGAGGCGATGTTACCTGATGAAAGTTTCCCATTACAGTTTTGTTCATGCGCAACTTTCAACCCCCTCACGTGAAAAATTAGAATGTATGAAAGATTGCGCTTCAGTTGTGATTATGTTAGTATGTTTCTACTGAAACTCAACGTTATTCTTTTCGATATCGATTGAAATATATTCTGGGAGGATTCTGCATTTCTTAGAAACTTTATAGGTTTTCACTCCCAGTCTCTGAAACATAAATATTAATTAATTAATTGTTTGTCTGAAGAAGGTGTCTGATATAGCCACCGAAACGTTACAATATCCTTTTAGTTTGTTTCATTTTTCAGTTTTACTTTTCTTAGAAACTTTATAGGTTTTCACTCCCAGTCTCTGAAACATAAATAATTAAAAAAATTTTGATTAAGGTGAAGTGCTCCTGCGAAAAACTTTGCACTTATTTGTCAGGAGCAAATTGGTCTTGAAAAAATGTTGCCTAACAGTAAAAAATTTTTTTAATTATTTATGTTTCAGAGACTGGGAGTGAAAACCTATAAAGTTTCTAAGAAATGCAGAATCCTCCCAGAATATATTTCAATCGATTTCAGTTTTACTGTTAGGCAACAATTTTTTTTTCAGACCAATTTGCTCCTGACAAATAAGTGCAAAGATTTTCGCAGGAGCACTTCACCTAAATCAAATTTTTTTTAATTATTTATGTTTCAGAGACTGGGAGTGAAAACCTATAAAGTTTCTAAGAAATGTTATTCTTTTCACCCAAATAAGAAGATACCTCTTATTCTATTCGAAATAATAGCCTATAGCTTTTTGTCGAGTGCTTTGTAGAAGAGCATTAATTCAATTTTTATGAATAAATAATCAGGACGAAATATTTTATGACTGATATCAGCACTGACACTTGATAGTAGACCAAAAACTATCTAAACGATAAATCAACTCTAAATATCGTGAGGGTCATTCGAGGGGTATTTCACCCAGGAATTTTAGTGTGCAAAGCTTGGAATTATTTGGAATTCTCGGAATTATTCAGAATTATTGGAATTATTTGGATTTATTCGGAATTATTGAAAATATTCAGATTATTTGAAATTTTTCGGAATTATTTGGAATTATTCGGAATTATTTGAAATTCGTGCATCGTGCATTATGATAATGTTAGATAAGGACTGAGGCGCGAGCGCACAAGTAACAATAAATTTGAAATAATCCCAAATAATTCAGAAAAATTCAAAACATTCCGGATAATTCCAAAATTCCGAATAATTCCAAAAATTGCGAATAAGTCCAAAAATCCTAAAATTTCCGATGAATTCCAAATAATTTCAAAACCTTTTTCTGAATAATTCCAAATATTTCGAAACATTCTGAATAATTGCAAGAATTTCAAGCTTTCTAAGAAGTGGTATGATATAATACTTGCGACTACATATTACATTTTCTCGAATATGCAATTTATTTTTCAAACGGTTTATGGAAAAATGAATAATGCTTTCCATATTATTATATTTATAGGATATGATTCTTCATCCTTTCGAGAGCATTTGTGTTCACGGCTGGCAGTCCGGACAGAATTTTCATTAACCACGGTTTCTTCATCAGTGAGTCCATCCGAGAAGTTGGTGACCACTACCGGCTCAAAATTAGAAAAATATAGATATTTGCGCAAAATGATAGCACGCTGTTAGTTACCCTAGGAACAAGCGAGCAAAAATTAAATTCAAATTATTGAAGTAGATATGGCAGCTTGTTGATGGATTTTTGGCATGAAAGAACAACATAATGTTTTTGAATAGAAAGTGGAATTTCTGGAATTCAGTGGAATTGCTGGAATTATTTGGAATTCAGTGGAATTTCTGGAATTATCGAGGGGTATTTCACCCCCAAAATTTTGTACACTAAAATTCCAATGGGTCAATAATTCCAAATAATTCCCGAAAATTCAAAATATTCCAGAAAATTCCAATAAATCCAGAAAATTCCAATAATTCCATAAAATTCCAATAATTCAAAAAAATCAGAGCTTCATCGGAATCATATGCTGGAAGTTGTTCAAAAAATTAAATATGTATGTGAATAATCAATGACTGAAAAAAATTGAATTCTATGCTTCTGATTTCACAATCTTTTTGAATTAAGGAAAAAATATAATTCTATGGGTCTGATCATGCGATCTTCTTGAAATTCTACATGAACATTAAGTATGAGAATCTTCACCCTTAAAATAAATTTCATTCGAAAGGGTTTTTCCGAGGGTTTCTCTTTTCAATATTCCGATAAAATTTTCTATGGTTACAAAATTCCGTATGAGGCATCTTATGAATTTCATTTCGATCGCTTCTGTTCTGTTCAAGACATGGAGGAAAAAAATTCGAATGACCATATTTCATGGAACACCTTGTACGATTTTGCTGGTTAACGAACTTAAACACATTAAGGAAGCGATCCATACTGAAAAATTCAAGTCCCTTGACATTCTTTTCGAGCGTATTCGTGTTTACAGTTTGTTTGACCACGGATACGTCATCAGTGAATCGATGAGTCGAACCTTATCGTTTGAAACCATTTTCGGCTCGAAATTCGAAAATTACAGACATTTGCGCAGCACTTGAAAATGAGATAAGCAGTTTCAACGGAAAAACATGAAAGTAACTCGAAAATTGACAACCCAACAGTCTTATTCAAAGATATTTCAAAGCTATTCCCAATGTATACAGTAACACTTTACTTCAGCTCACTGGATAGCTTCAGTGGTAAAATAAAAATTTCACTACAAATAATTCAATACTCGGTTTAAGATGGATATACAACTTGCGTTAACCGCAACGAGCGCCGAACAATATGAAAATGTTAGGTTAGGATCAAGGCGCATGCGCACCAGTAACGTTTTATCTGAAATAATTCCGAATAATTCCAAATAATTCCGAATAATTCCAAATAATTCCGAATAATTCCCATAATTCCAAATAATTCCGAAAAATTCCAATAATTCCATATAATTCCAAAAATTCCAAATAATTCTAAGCTTTGTACACTAAAATTCCAGGGTGAAATACCCCTCGGGAATTATTGACTGATTTGGAATTTCAGTGTACGAAATTTTCATCGTGAAATACCTCGGGGTCATTGGTTTCATTTAATTCAATCATGAATTCAACTTTTCACTTCAAACCTGGGACCTACTTTGAAAATAAGGCTGGATGTAAACACCATAATTCCCGAAGGAGCGACCTCAAAACTCAAAATTCAGGGTAAGTTTGGGATTTGGAGGAAAAGCTGAATTCATGAACGAATTTAATAGAAGCAGCGGCTCTCAGTATATTCAAATACGATTTATCGTTTTCTCATATGAACAAGCGCGTAAAAAAATCCGACTTAGATATATGGCTCATCCGAAGGGTCATCATTCATAAATTCAAGACATAGACAAAACGTTTCCAAAGCAGTACAGGAGAATAATTATCATTGTCAGGAATGAAAAACAAATATCGGTGGGAGTCCGAATAAACAGTTTTCCTGCAGATTCTTCGAATTAAGTGCTGCATTTCTAGATGTAACTATCGCTATTGTAATTACATAAATGCATGCGTGCTTCACGAAGATAATAATACGAAAATAATTGCATGGTATTGTCTGTTCGCTATGCTTCATAATGTTTTCGAATTAACATTATTTTCTGTATTTCGTGCTTTTTTTGCTATTCTTCCGCCATAGTCTCGGTCGGAATGAAACTAATGAAGTGCTGTCGCAAAAACTAATGGCTCGATGGGGAATATTGTTATACAAAAACCCCCTTTCATCTACTAATTATATATTTGTTATAAATTGGGGATGTAAAATTCAGATATGCGAGATTTTAATGATAAGTTTCGAAAAAGCATACGGTGGTTCGATAGAATATACAGGGTCTTTCATCATGAACTGAATCAACGAACCCACCTATATCCGTTTTAAAAAATAAACGTATAACAGGGCGTTACAGGTAAATTCTGAGCAATATTCTATTGGGTCTAAGCAGTTTTGTACAACATTTGAAACAATGGTTTCTTATCACATCTCACTACTATTTTTTTTAGCTCAATTTCGAAATGGAATGAAATTTTGAAATAAGTATTTTGAAGCGGCAGAAAACTCGTGTACTTAAAAATGGAAGCAAGCCCTGAGCAGGAGCTTCTGAGCGCTCGTTCTCTGGTGGAGCAATAGGACTATCATCTCAAAATTCTGTATATGACTTGAAATTGATACTTTATATATAAACAATTAAAAAATTCAATTCTATGGTCACACTTGAAAATTAAAATAATTAAATTTTGGTTCTGATGATGCGACCCTCTTGAAATTTGGCATGAACATTCAGTATATCAATCTTTATACCAGGAATAAATTTCACTCAATTCAGATATCTTGTTATGAAAATATAATTTTTTTTTCAATATTCAAATTGAATTTTCTATAGTTCGGATGATGCGATGATCTTCAAATTTTGCACAAACATTCAATATATAAATCTCAATTCCAAAAATAAATTTCATTTGATTCGGATATCTTGTTATGGAAATATAAAGAGTCTTTCCTTTAATATTCCAATTGGAATTTCTATGGTTCTGATGATGCTATCCTCTTGAAATTTTGCATGAACAATCAGTGTGTCAGTCTTCACTCACAGAATGAAGTAACTGTGTTACGTACAATTCAAAAATTGACTGAAATTGTTACAATTGACAATTAAACGAATTAAATCTTATGGTTCTGATGATGCGCTCCTCTTGAAACTTTGCAAGAACATTTAGTATATCATATCCATTCCAGAAATAAATTTCACTCGATTCGGATATCTTTTTATGGAAGTATAAAAATTCTTATTTTTAATATGAAAATTGAATTTTCTATGGTTCGGATGATACGATCCTGTTGAAATTTTAGATGAACATTTAGTATATCAATCTCCATTCTATAAATAAATTTCACTCTATTCGGATACCTTGTTATGGAAATATAAAGATTCTTGTTTTCAATATTACAATTAAATTTTCTATGATTCTGATGATGCGATCCTATTGAAATTTTGCATGAACATTCAGTATATCAGTCTCAACTTACAAAATGAATTTCATTTGAATCGGAAAGTTGGTTATGGAAATAAAAAATTCTTCTTTTCAATATTCCATTGAATTTTCTATGGTTCTGTTAATACTATGACCACAAAATTTTGCGAGAGGCTCACTATGAGCATCTGGCAAGTTGCTGCAAAATTTCATTCCGTTTGCCCTCGTTTTGTGTGAAATATTGAGGAACAAAAATTTTGAATGGCCACTTTTTATGGAACTCCCTGTACGATTTTTCTGGTTAACGAACTTAACCGAGCTATTTGGGAGCTGAACACACCCTGAAAATTTCAAGTCTCTAGGACAATCCGTTCGAGAGTTATTGTGCTCACGGACGGCCGGACGGCCGGCCCTACAGAATTTGATTTGACCTCATATTTTCCATCAGGGAGTCGAACCCTATCGTTTGAGACCATTTTCGGCTCAAAATTCGAAAATTACAGACATTTGGGCAAAACGATATAGCACTCGTCTAAGTAGAACGAGCGCTCAAAAATAAGCCTAGTTTGTGAAATATCTTTTGAATTAAACTATCAAATTCTTCGAATTAGGCAGAATTGTTTGCTAATGAAAATTTCTATGTTCCCAAATTTCGAAATATATTGATAGTATCAGTTAATATTATTTCATTTGGTAATGTTTCAAGTCATGCAAATTTAAATATTCAAGAGTATTTTTAATCATGAGAATTATAAACGATCGAACTAAACGTAGAGCTCAATGAAGAATCTTTGTTTGCAGCTTCCCTGTTCTGGACATTTAAATATAAATTTTCCAATAACAATATTTAAACTCGACCACAAAGAAAACATCCATTTTTGTGCGTTTATTCATTGTCTTTCGTGAGAATTTTCAATCATAATACCTAAGCTAAGCTTTCTACGGATTTTTTTCTCAAGTTTCAATTGGTGAAGCTTGGTGAAGGTTTTGAAAGGTAAGTGAGAGTTTGTTCCACTAACTTTTATGCTACTGAAAAAAAGTACGGTTTAAGAGAAGCACATTTGAATACACAATCTTTTTTACACAACAGAAAATCTCCTGGTCGTACGCTCGAAAAAAAAACAATTTTTGTGTTATTCGAAATGAGTTTGCTCAAAGTTCTTCACCAACAATGAAAAAATTTACTATGTTATTCAATACCAAATTGACTTTTTTCGAAATCGGTCGACTTCAGAGCGAAAGACCAGGAATTTTTTTTAAATGAAATATTGGCTTTTCAGATGGCCTACTCAAAAACCGTTTTTTCATTAGCTTAAAACTGGGTTGTTTTTCTGTATTAAATCTATACTGAATATACCTCTGAATATACTGATTATACTGAAAGTATATGTATTTACAGCTCAGATATTGTCGAGTATTGTTCTGTTGTAATACCCTTGATATATGATAAGATCTAAACCTCTATAAAATGTTCAGTGAAAGCGGAAAACAATAATGCATAGGATTCTCAACATACCGCCGCATGTCAAATTCGCATATCTGCTATTTTCATCAACAAGAATGTCCGAAGCAATTTCTTGAACATACGCTGTCGAATACTGTCGCTCATTTAGAATCAACCGAGCAATTAAAGCGGCTAGGATACAATTTTTTCAAGCGCAATAATACTTATAACAGAGTATAATGACAATTCCTACTGCCGTGTTCAATTAATATTTTTTTACCTTTCATAGTTGCACCATACTGACCGTGATGAATTGTTGGAGATGGTCATCAGGATTTTTAATGGAAGCAATTTTCATTCTCGCAGCATAAACCTGGTGCGATCGTGGACACAGGCGCTGTGTGGCATTGTATGGCCGTGATCTTTTGTGATTCCGATTTATTCAGCAATTTAGTGAACAAAAGGTTGGGTAATTTCTGGTTGTATAAACACCAGGGGAAGTCACGAAACTATCCTCAATTTAAATTTTCAGGCTAGCATCGTTTTGTGTGTTCTGAACTCGAATTATTCTTGTAGTCATTCAGGTGAGTAATGTACTCCGGCGAACTCTCCTGGACTTCTTCCTTGTCTTGGAAATAGTGAGATGTAGGTACTTTTCATTTGTGATGGATGAGGTTCTGTTGTTCTATTAGATCTATGATTTGAAAGTTGAATAAGCATCAGTTTTTTCAAATCTAAAGGACAAACATACAAAATTCATGTAGCGATTCATGGAACTTGTTCGAGTAAAAAACATTATGCAGAAAAATGTTTTTTTGGATCATGATCATCATCCAATAATGATACTATTATCGATATTACTGTGAATTTTGCTTTCCACTTCATTAAGATACATTGTCCGATGTACCAAAATCTTAATTTTTTACCAGAAGCATCTGCATGAATTTTGCAATAAATATTATTGGGACAGAAAACGAAACAGCATTTTATCAAATGGAAATTATTTCAGAAATTGTCAATCATTTCTTCAATCATTTGATGTATTATTCTGGCCAAGAAAAATAACAATTGGTAAGAAATATAAGGATGATAAATTTGTTTATCATTTGTAGATCAGAACTTGAAAATACGATTCGCTTCGAAAAGTGCAGTAAAATATTGCACAGATAAAATCAGGAGGTCATTGCTCGTACCAAATTAGGATGGGTCTTTTTTATAACAAAATTTCCTCAGCTTACCCCTTTCCGAGATATCCCCCTCAAGATGGTGCCTAAAATTGAGTCTTCTTCTGAAATTTCAATTAAGCTAGAAATTGATATTCTATGATATTCATCCACTCGCGAAGGACCACAGGTATTTTTTCAAAATTCCTGTATCATTTTCTTTTATAGGGGTTAAATGAGCAACTTTCACTGTATTTCATATCAAAACTTTCTTTTGAGACCCTAATTTCAATTCAAATCTTGTTTCCAAAATTTCCCAAGATCTGAGAAGGAAAAATCAACTTCATAATTTATAATTTTTTGAATAGGAAAATTGAAAAAATATCGATGGTGAGTCCTTAGCGAGAGCAAGTTGAATACAAAATTTTAAGTTTTGAGCTCAACTGAAATTTTAGAAAAAAATTAAAAATAATTTTATTCGTCATATAACAAGGGTGATATTTTTGAGAAGGGTAGGTTGGGAAAATTTTGTAATAGAAAAGACGCATCTTAACTTCATACGACCAATCTCCTCCTGAATTTTGTAGCATGAATTTGGAAACATTACGGAAACCGTATTGATAAAATAAAAGTCATGAAATTATTTGATAGATTATAATGACGAAAATGTGTTCCAATAATATTTCTGCTCGATGTATTTCTGTCTTGAAGTACCAGTTTTAATACTAACATTGAACTAATTTAATTAATATTTCGAGTGCTTTTGATGTTAGAAACATTGAAATCGACAAACAATTCTATTTATGTTCTACTTATATTTTTAAAAATTCTGATATCATAGTTCGTATTCAAGTCAAGGATGTTAGGTACCCAGTCGTTCTCAACTATAACATTTCTGATGAAACTGGACAACATACTTGTTTCAAGCCACTGTGGTGTCATTGACATTTTTCTCACGTTGGGTTTCACGGCGGGAATCCATAATAATGTTGAGTTACATTCACTTCTTAGATACAAATCAATTGAAAAATGTCTTGAATACAAGGTACGTACATATGGATTTTCTTTGACGAATTTTGATGCTATATATTACCTATATTATTTTTTTATGAATTTTCTATGAAAATTGCACATAGGTTTTGCCCCAATTGAAAGTGACATTATTGATAAAAATTCAATAAAAGCCTTTGGCAGGAGATTTCGTGCTCTCGTTCTTTGGTGGAGCAATAAGAGTTTTAACTCAAATTTTATATGCGATTTGAGATTGATACCAAATATATAAATGCAGAATCTCAGCGCTATCGGAATTATATTCTAGAAATTATTAAAAAATGAAAAAATCGAAAAATAATAATTAAAAAATTAAATTCTATGGTTCTGACGAACTGATCTTCTTGAATATTTGCACGATTCAGTATAACTGTCTTCATTCACAACGAATATTTTATCTGAATCGAATATCTTGTGATGGAAATATAAAGAAAAAAATTTTGCATGAACATGCAGTGTATCAATCTTTATTTATAAAATTAATTTTATTCGAATCGGATATTTTAATGGAAATAAGAAGTTTCTTATTTTCAATATTCCAATTGAATTTTTCATGGTTCTGTTTCCACTACGGCCACAAAATTTTGATTGAGACTTATTTTAAGCGTCTTGAATATGGCCGCAACATTTCATTTCGATGGCTTTCGTGTTATCTGGGATATCGAGCAACAAACATTTGGAATGGCCATATTTTATGGAACATCCTGTACGATTTGTCTGGTTAACGAACTTAACCGAGCTATTCGAGAACCGGACTAACCATGAAAATTTCAAATCTTTAGGATAATCCCTTCGAAAGTTATTCTGATAACGGCTGGACGGCCAAACGGACAGATTAGAATTTGACTACGGATTATTCATCAGGGAGTAGAACCCTATCCTCTGAGATCATTTTCGGCTCAACATTCGAAAATTACAGACATTTGGGCAAAACGATATAGCACTCCTTTAAGTAGAACGAGCGCTCAAAAAGTGACAAAATAACGTATAAAATATGAAATATTTGGTTTTAACCTTTATAGTAGATTACTACTTAAGATGAAATATTATTATATTTACATTTTTTTTTATTTCGAGACTAAGCACGAGGCATAGACAAGTAGACAAAATAAACAGTGTTGTTTTTTGCACGCCTAAGGTACCCCGAGGGTACCCTTTGTTTTTTTTCAAAGTGTCTTTGTTTCGAATTTTGAGTCGCAAGTGATTCGGTTCGACGATATATCTGGATTTATCTAGATATGAAATATCTCGATAAAGTTCGTCGATGGGCCAAATCTGTAAAATTATTTTCAGGTTATGATGATTTGAAATTTAATTCTTCGGCCATTTTCAGATGTTGAAATCTCATCAATTTTAATGCACTGATAATATTATTCGTTGACATTAATTAACCAAACTCATAAAACTTATGACGGTTTCGTGACTTGAAATTTTCATGGTAGCTTGATGAGTTGAATAAGGAAGTTGAATTAATGAATTGAAGAAGAGTCAATGTTCTCAGGACATAAAAATTTGAATCACTGTTTTTAGAATATGACCGAACGCCCGGAAGCTGAAGCTGATCTGAATGTGACAAAAACTAGACAAAAACTATTGAGAGATACTTTTTCACATTAGCAGCCTTGAGTATGTTTTAATAGGAGACCATATTCCTGGTTGATGAATTCTGAACTTTCTTATAAAAACTGCTCCAATGAAAAATGTTTTTAACTTGAGAATCTTCAAAGATTGAAGTCAATTGAATGCTCTATTGAACTATGCTATTTCGTAGAGAAAAGTATAATAGTTTCTATTTTATATAAGGCTTAAATTCAAATGGGTATTTTATAATCGGTGTCCTTACCCTTACCCTATATTTCGTCAAGAAAGAAGTACAAATATGTATTCTATGCTCTACCCAATTTCAATCCAGATAAAATTCAATTATTTGAATGCTCAACGGAAGTTGAGTTTGACGGTACTGAATTTTGTTCCTTTTGGAATTGAAATCTGAAAATTCCAATAACAACGAACAAAAGTTACGACGGAAAAGTAGAACTCTCTCCATCGAATTTATCGTCGATCGCTTGTTCGATTAAAACGAAGCGTAATGAAACGAAATCCAACAGAGTTTTATAGGTTAGAGTCTACCTGTTGGAACTTCTGACCACAAAATACTTGTAGAACGACGAAACGAAGGTTGCACCGCCCGCCATTCCAACGAAAAATCGTGACTTGAAAGCAATTGGAATTAATTGGGATACTCACTGAATACACACCTTTCATGTGCTTTATTATAGAGGAAAGAACCTTCGAAATACTTCTCTGAGAAACCATTATTTTTGTTTTTTTCTCGGTCATTTAGCTATAAAACATCAAAGAACATGATGTACAAGCCGAGTTCCTTCAGAACATATGTGTAGAAGAATTACCAGGTATTCGTTATTTATGTTACTATGTACACCATAATGACGTCACTTCCATAAACATTCTCGAAAACTGAGTCGACGGAATTATTTAAAGGAAGTACGCTGAGAAATTTTGAGAAACGCTTTTTCAACGAAAGTTGCTATTCTAATATTCCTAGTAATATTGAACTCATTGAAATTGTTTCGAAGTAATTGCATGCGGAATTTATCAGGTTCACGGTCAGTCGTGAATCATAAAACTTCAAAACTTTTCTAGGAAACTAGAAAAAAATTGTATTCTTTAATGAAACGAATGAGAAGAATAGTCAGTTGTCTGAGGAATCCTTCTGCAAGTAATTTTCGATTTTTTTGTATTCAACCATTTTATTCGGTATATTATGTATGCGACCACAAGGTCTATTGTCCCTCCCTACAGAGCTGTTCGGACCATACCCTCACAGCTCGCCTTCCAGTTCCAGAGATCTGATAAAATCCAATATCTGTGAAGGCTTCAACAAGGCTAGTTCCTCACTCTTACAAATTTCTCACCCAAAGCATTCTCTCCTTAGGCACGCAATGCCAAAGCATTCCTTGACTAGGTGAATGGGGCTTTCTTCCTCCTCCCCACAGAACTCGTCAGTGTCCGACAATCCCATCCTCAACAGGTGCCTCCTGTGTCTTGTAAGGAAGCCAGTGAGGAGTTATGATTGTTTCTTACTAAGATCCAAATATCTTTTGGATCTTGCTGTTTCAAAGTTCAGAAATAACTTAGCAGAATGATCCATCCCTGGGAGATTCCGCCAGAGTTTTTCCCTCTCGGTTTTCTCCTTCTCCAGAAACTCCTTTTTATGGGTACATTTACCTATACCACAGAAGGAATCTGGGCCAATGAGTGACTTTCGTGCTCCCTCTTTGACAAGTGTCTCTTCGTTTCCTTCTATTCGCGAATCGCCGGGAACCCAGATTGAAAAGACCTTATTTTTCTTGCCTGCCTACTTGAGTTTGTTCCGGCACTCCCAGATCATTTTTGAGTAAATGACTTAGGAGCTCAGAGCTTTTATATCTGCTTGACTATCTGAGTGTATGGATATATCGCACTTCTGAAAGTTTCTTTCTAGATTCACATCTAGATATCTTTCAATAGCTAAGATTTCCATTTGAAAGACTCTCATACAGGAGCCTAGCGACAGAGCTATCTTGGTATTTGGCCCGTATATCCCAGCGCCAGCTCCTGTAGAGGTTTTGGAACCATCTGTATACCATTTTACGGTATTTTTTTGAGGTTATAGTCGGTGTATTCCCGTTCCCATTCCTCTCTCTCACTTAGCAATGTCCTGAAGTTCTTCGCAGTGCTTACTTTCTTGATCACTACATCACTAGGGATGTTCGCAGATGAGATGTAGTTGTTCAGAGAGGACCAGATTCTCTGATTCTTTATTCTCTCATTACCTGTACCTTCCTTAGATATTCTGAAGATAGTCTCATGGGCTACCCTATCAATCACTAGATGTAGAGGTGTGAGATACGTAATTACCTCAATTGCACTAGTTGGGCACGTTCTCATAGCTCCAGTGATGCACACACACATAGCAATCCTCTGTAGTTTATCGAGCCTTTTCCTTGTACTTACCTGACTTGCCTTGGCAAACCAGGCTACTGCCCCATATGTGATTATAGGTCTCACAATCATGACGTACATCCATCGCAGTATTTTTGAGTTACAACCCCAATTTTTGCACCAAGGAGAATGAATATTTCCGAGATAATACAGTCTGTCGATTAACATATGAACAAGCAAATTAACACTTGTCACCAAAGGCGCCACAAACTTATCTAAATTCAACATTCGCTTCCTCCATTGTCAGCGATTTAATTACCCAGTGGTCAACTAGCCCTAATCGCCAAATCCAATAAATATCATCGCCAGGGTAGGAAATAAAGACCAGTATCAGTGGCGAAACCGCACAACGATAGCGGATGACCATAACTTAGCACTGAATATCTGTACGTATTATCCGTGCTGCCCCCTGTTGTCCTACCCGATAAAACACGACCGCGTGTGGCCATATTTAATGGAAGATAGGGGATCAGATGGTCAGATGGGCCGGTAATTGCTTTCCAAATCGTAAAAATTTCTTTATCGTCCGATTTATTGTCGTGCACGAACGTTGCCGTTTAGTGGGAGGGAAATGGGGCTCAAGGGAAGTCGAAGAGGAAATGGAAGTTTTCCGATATCTTGTGAGTACGTGTTGTCAAGTTTTCCAATCAGTCTCCGGATCCAAGGATAATTGATATTAGTTCGGATGTCCGCTTTGTTTGTGTCAATTCGTTTTTATTTTTTTCCGATTTTAGTGTTCATTTGTTTCCTCAAAAACATAAAGGTAGATTTAGCTAAAGCTGTGGGCTAAAACCTCAGAGTAGGAAATAAACATAGATATGCCCTTACTCGTGAAAAAAAATTGTAATCAACCAAGCATTAGAGAGAGATGAAAATCATTTCACTACCACACTTGGGTGAAGTGAACAACTTTTTAGATTTGCATTTCTCCAATTCCTGGATATAATTACATATTTTCGTAATTTTGCCCTAGCTATAGTTAACGGAATAGCTTTAAGCAACTGCCACCAAATCATTGAAATAATTCAGTTTATGAACGTCAAATCGAAATGAAAATATAAACACATCGCATCAAGGAACTAAACACTAACAGACAATGTTGCCAAACTGAATTATCTGTAACGGACGCAAGCCAACCAATTATCCCAGTACGAAATAAACATAAGGCACGATTTCGCAACGCCGGAAGTTTGTTTGCACGTATAAACAGATTCTACTTGGTTGCAATGGAGACGAAAAATGTTGGGAATTCTACAGAAACATCTGAAGAGTGCAACATCACAAGTACATTGGGTGTTGGAAAAGCGACACTGTCATCCATACTAGAAAAATTATAAACAGAAACATGTTGTTTTTATGTATAATTGTTTCTAAACAAAAACATTGTTTTGTTTTTATAATTGTTCATGTCTGGGTCGCTTTTATATTTCGTTTTCAGAACTTTTTCGAGACCCATTATACCTGTGATGTTGCACTCTGTAGACACTTTATGTTTGATGTAATGATTTTTTCAGGACAACAGTACTGAGGATGGCTAACTAGTCGAAAGCGCTCTACCAGGTCGTCAATAATTAACTAAATATACTCAAAATTACACTTTCTTTTGAACTAGCATTGACTTTTTTATTATTTGATAAGAATGGCTTCATGAAACTTTCCACTTCCTTCAGTTTCTGAACAATCACAAAATAAACCAAAACAAATTCTCAATAAATAATTGCAGACCATAGAAACAAATGGTCGATATTGACAATTTGAGAACATCAAGTTCTAGCGAGTGTAATATTCGTTCTATAGTTATTTTTGTATTAAGTGCGTAAAATGAGTGTTTTTTTCATAACACATGAGAGTATCAATTTTTGGCCGAGATAGAGGTCAAAAATTCACTCGAATGTGCCATGAAAACACGAATTTTATATACACAAAATACAAGCAACATTTTTTGTACAACTGTGAATGTGAATTTACATCATCTGAAATAATTATTAAAGATAATGCTTTCAATACAATATTTCTATGCATCCAGTGATCTTTCTGTTTCGTCACTATAGTAACGGACTTATTTTAACGGTGAAAAAAAAGTGAGCATTCACACATCTATAGTGATGAAGAAGAGTCTAGTTTTTTTGACAGTTGTACAAAAACTAATTTTCAATTTGATTCTTTATTGATCTGCCAATGACAGTCTTCAACAGAAATATAAGTATCTGAAACGAATAATACTCTGGATTCTCTGCTCTTGATCAAAAAATGTTTCAAAAGTTTGTTTTCAGATTTCGAAAACGCATATCAACATTTCGAGTGATTTTTAAGATATAAAGAGAAAATTTTCATTATTTAACATACGAAGCATTAAGGAAGCAAGATTCATGAGAATAATTCATCTCTAAATAGTTTGAATCCCAAATAATTTGATTTCTAGAGTTGAAACAAAATATAGAGCTCAACGAATGTCATTATATCGTGGCATAAATTTGTACTTTTAAAATACCTAGACTATAATTCACTATAATCATTTCTAATTGCCTCACACCAGGTAGAAGAAGTACTCATTATCTTTGTAGCGTGTTGAATTTATTTTGGTATAATTCTAATTACATAAGATATTAAACATTGAATTCATATTCGCCACCTATATCTTGTTTTTTTCAAATCACAGTCATTTGAACAAAACTACATACTTTGAGAATATACAATAACTAACTGACTACACACTACAACTGAGTTATTATGATTTTTTTCTCGGAATGGCAAGGAGTATCTGAATATTCCATCCAAGTATATCATTTATTCAAAGAATATACGAGACAAATGTTTACAAAATTGATGGATATCCCTAGTTCTGGACATACCCCTATCTGGCGCTGTGATCTTATTTTCGATGGCCATCCACAAATTTTAATATTTCCTAATTGTAATACCCTTTCATTCTTTTCATTTAATCTACAATTAAACTTCTTCCACGAATCCTTCAGAAAACTTCATTACATGTACTATCATACTCTTTCATTCCAATTCACCTAAATGGCCACTAAACATTAAATTCAATCAGTTAAATAGGGCATCAATCTTCCTTTCCAAAAGTGGGCACATCGTGCTTTATGGTTTTCGTGAGAAGCGGTGGAATGTCGGCGATGTCAATAATGGCCTATAAATGATCGAAAAACCTTTTTATTTCTATATTGAAACAAATAAATCGCGTGTTAAACCTCAATATCACTAAGAGATTTATGAGGTAGGAACCAATCCCCTATATGTCAAGCCGCAGCATGCCAGAACAGGGTGCTGTGGGTATTGGCCTACATGCAATCAGTGCATTTCTTCCGAATATTTACGATGCCGAACTACCATATTGAATAACACACGCAGAAAAATATCCAGTAGGCTCTTTTTAAACATAACATGCCTTTCATTATGCCTAAGTTCGCTAGGCTTCGCGTGTTGATTTAGAATATTTCATGAAGGAGATTGAATATAAGACAGGTTCATCCTGACATTTTTCCATCTGTATGGTAAGTTTGATGCGATCTCTAACTTGTTATTCAGCTGTGTTTTCCCATGGAAAATTTTAATTTAGATTAGAAAAGTCTGTCGAGATCTACCCATAAACTTTTTATTAGAACGCAGATGTTACTGATTCAGTAGGAATTATGGATTCTGAATAATCAATTGTTGCTTTAGTTAGCGGAAATTATAATCCTGCAGTATTCCTGCTTATTCTTATTTCGATATAATCTACGCTGCCTTTCCTGCGGTTAGCGATATGAAAAACCATTACAGCTCAAAATAATTTTTTTCGAAAAGAAATGGTCATGAAACCGATCTAGTTTCTAGGCTGTGTTCAGTAGTTGGATGAAAACTAAACTCATTCAGGTTTGTGCAAAATCGAAACCAATCCCCTATAATATGTCAAACCGCAGCATGGCAGAAAAGGGTGACTGTGGGTATTGGCCTACATGCAATCAGTGCATTTCTTCCGAATATTTACGATGCCGAACTACCATATTGAATAACACACGCAGAAAAATATCCAGTAGGCTCTTTTTAAACATAACATGCCTTTCATTATGCCTAACTTCGCTAGGCTTCGCGTGTTGATTTAGAATATTTCATGAGGGAGATTGAATATAAGACAGGCTCATCCTGACATTTTTCCATCTGTATGGTAAGTTTGATGCGATCTGTAACTTGTTATTCAGCTGTGTTTTCCCATGTAAATTTTAATTTAGATTAGAGAAGTCTGTCGAGATCTACCCATAAACTTTCTTATGAGAACACAGATGTTCCTGGTTCAATAGGAATTATGGATTCTGAATAATCACTTGTTGCTTTAGTTAGCGGAAATTATAATCCTGCAGTATACCTGATTATTCTTCTCTATATAATCTAAGATTCTTCCTGCAGTTAGCGGTATGAATAACCAATCCAGCTTAAAAGTACTTTTTTCAAACAGAGATTATCATGGAAACGATGTTGTAGGATGAAAACTAACTCATTCAGGTTTGTGAATAATCGAAATGAAGTTGGTGATCAATAATTCGGTAGTTTTCGATTTGAGTATTCCAGATTGGTGTTGCAAATAACACAGGTACATATTATTATATTCAAATTTCGAAAATGTGTTCTGTATGGTTATGTTTGACCCTGATTGAACATAATCATTTTGATAAACCTAATGTGAATAAAAAGTGCCACATAATTTCAAACTTATAATATGATGAACGCGAGAAATATCTTGGATCAATTCAATAAATTATACAACACACAATTAATAGTGCCAACACAAAGATGTAGAAATATGCTATCAGTAATTAGTGAGAAAATGAAACTCGTTATCTGCGAAGGGCTCATCTGATATACTCATATTATTTAATACTATTTTAGCTAACATCTACAATTAATTATGAGGGCGTCCTTCTATAATGGCGAATAAAATGAAATCTCGAGGATGAAATAATTTAATGATTCATTCATAAGGTGGACACTTTCGATGATTACAAATGAATAGGCACTCTCTTCTTTCTTTATTGAGTTACAGCGCAATTAACAAATCAAAATTGTGTATTTATTGGATGCTTCAATATTTGTTTTTGTCTCATAATTTTGGTTTGTTTCCACCAGTTATGAGCTGATAAAGCTAAAATGATGTTTAAATCTTGAGATTAATAATACACTTACAGAGACACAATTTAAGTTCTGCCAAATAGGGTGAGAGCTTCAGTGTTGACACCCTAAAAGTGATTTACAGTGTGCACATATACCGATTTGGAAATTCACATCGAAAACATACGATATACAAGGCATCAGACAGAGAATTCTTCCCTCCAGTTGCACAGATGAATAGGCCAGATAATCAAGTGCGATAATTGAATGAATTCAACTGTCTTACTGCAATAATCTAGTTTTGTCTCTCTCTTATCTCAGTATGGTAGGGAACAGTATTTACTGTTGCCTACCATACTAAAGAATTACGCTCCTCTAAACGATAAGAGAAAGACAAGACTAGAATAATGAAGTAAGACAACTGAATTCAGTGTGTTACAGCGAGTGATTGTCTCGACTATTCATCTATGCAACTGGAGGGAAGAATTCTCTGTCTGATGCATTGTATATCGTATATTTCAGATGTGAATTTCCAAACCTGTATACCGATAAACTATTGGTGCTGTTTTAGGTTTTTTCATCTGTCTTCACCTATTTCAGAATGTTTTATTTCTATTTGGGTTAAGTTAAACTTCCTCAGGTTATCATCCTGAAAACGGCATCATTAGATATGTGGCGTGAGATTTTGATGTAATGTCAATAAGTGCATAATGTTAGAGTTTACTCAAGTATGGCGACTGCATACAATTGCGTATTTTTTCGATTTATTTATTGTTTTCTATTTCTATTGTTTGGAAGGTTCCAAGGAATATTTAATTGATGTACGTAAACCTTTCAATGATCAATATATCAAGTTTTAAATCCTGTGTCAATAATTTTCATCGAACAGTGATTGACATAGGCTTCAACCTCATATATAAATCATTGAAAGTTTAACTCACATAAATTAAAAATATTCCTTGGAACCTTCCAATCAATAAAAAACTTCTGACGAATATGAAACAGAAAAAAATCGAAAAATATAACCATTATTCGCAGTCGCTTTCCTTAAGTAATTTATTGACTTGACACTACTGTAAAATCTCGCGCCAAATATCTAATGATGCCGTTTTCAGAATGATAACCGTAGGACTCAAATAGAAATAAAACATTCTGAAATATGGGGACACAGATGAAGAATCCTAGAGAGCACCAATAGTTTATTACATCGGTATATATGTGAAGATCACTAATACTTTTTGTTATTTCTCTGTTTAAATGGAATACATTCTCTAAACATTCTTATTTTTCTATTATTTTTAGTATGAATGTCTCAATGAACGACCCATATAATGAGAATGTACGAGTGAGCCAAAATTGATGCAAAAGTGAGATGAAATTATGTCAATGACTATCATACTGGGTGTCAAGTACTATCGAAGTGAGTCAATGACTATAAAATATGTAATTTCGACGAAATTGGTGTCTCCTCGAATATTCAATCGATATTTATTGAAAGTGATATCAAAATAGCAACACTCAACTATAGTTTCGTAATAATAACCATGGTGTTACAGTAAAATAAGGAACCGAATTCGCCTACTGAAAGTATCCATGCCCTTAAGGTGTCAATCACTATAGCTTTTACCCTAAGCAATTGTCATCCCAATACATTTCGAGGTTACAATTTATTTTCCATATAAAGCTGCGCTTATACGTTCAGAGCCTACTTCGATGTCAATCATTCTTGGATAGACCATGCATCCAAAATTCTAAATTCCATTATGGAAAAGATGTATAAGACAAGACCCCCTCCATAATGCAGATAAAAGACGCACCTGTTTGTCAGGCTTAGTGCCCCCGAATAAAATAAAAGATATAAGAGACCTAATCTCGAGACTAATCCCCAATAATGAAGATTTCTGTTGCGTGAACCGTCAAGGACTTTCATCAAGATTCAACGTACCTGGAACCTATTTGTTCATCTTAATTCACAGTTGTCTCCGTTTGATTAATTATACAACATCCCATCTATTTTTTCTTTCGTCGTTCCCATTCTCGAGAACATTAGTTCGTTTTTATTTCATTTTAGAATGATATTTAAATGACTGTGAACTTGTTATTATTTTATGGTGGTCTTGATTATGCTATTCATATTATAACAGGATATACATTTTAATGATTTTCTATAATCTTGAATGCGTAAATACCTTTTAGATTATTATTTTCCGCGCTTGAATTGGGAAGATTATAATAGGCATTTTGAATATTGCATTCCGAAATGAAGAATCCGTAACTGTATTATTCCTATGTGCTTCTTTTGCACTCTAGAATCATACAGTATAAAATGCCTCAATAGGGCTTTTCGGAAACTTATTCTTGTTAACTCGGTCCTTCACCTTCGCCTTCGTTTACCTAACCCGTGTTCGAAAAGTACAGTGCTGTTGACTCGATCACTGATCCAGGTTGATTTATCGTAACCCTACACAAGAGCAGGGTCGTAGAGTCACCGCATGCACACTGCAGTTTAGTTTTGTATCGAAAAAGATAGGAATGAGACTTCCACTCTTTTCTTAGTAATTTCATATATCCTGTTCCTAAAAATTATGCAAAAAGAAGAGAATTTGGCTTAATGTAAAATGTATGGTTGAATGGGCCAAGAAAATAATGTGAAACGATTTCTTTGTAACTTTGTATGCCGATCATTCTGCACTAAGCTACAGGTCTCTTTACTTCTTCAACATAGTTAGATAACATTGAAGATGGGGGGGCACACCAGAAATTATAAGAAAGATTTCACAAAAGCCAACAAATGTTAGCAAAGCTAGAGACAATCCGAAATTAAACTGGAACTGAATAAACAAAGTTTTCACTTTTTTAACAAAGATACTCGAAATAAAAGTTAATAAGGAAGGGCATACCAGAAATTATAATAAAGATTTTACAAAAGCCAATAAATACAAACAAAGCTAGAGAGAACCCGAAAATTGACTGGGACTGAAAAAATAAATGCATAAAATATTTGGTTATGTCGTTGATACGTCTGACGCTTAAAATCCAAAACCTGTGTGTTCGTAAACTTAGAACCAGGGCCCGTAGTACGAGTAGATCCATCACGTGACCCAATGGATCGATTTTATAAACCTGAGTAAGTTTAAGAAAATGCCTAATATACCGCCTAAACCGGATGACCATTTGAGCCTCCGATTCATGAAATGGTTCTTTTTGGCATTCAAATCTAGATTTTGGATATAATTTCATCGAATCCACTGAAACTTGGTGTAATTCACAATAGTCCCATATACTTCCTTACATTCCAATTAAATTCCTATCTGATCCACTCATAACATAATATGAGAAAAGGGCTACTTCCTATACATATAATCCAAATTCGAGAGATGGAACATTGAGGTTAAAACAAAAGAAACAGCTATGAAATTATCACTTTCTAAAATGAAAAATAACTATTTCTGCAAAGAGAAAAGAAAGTAAATAACAAATTGAGGAAGATAGTATTGAAGTGATTTTTTATGAATCAGTATTAGATTCGTTAAAATAATTTATGTAAAATTTCGTGAATCGAAATAAATATGAAATATTTCTTCAATTATGATAGGACCGTACAAATCCTTGATTCGAAAACTGCACCATGTATCATATAAATTTGAAAGTTCCGGTTTTCAATATTCTCCAACGTAGCAAATATATATTCTATCAGCCGTCTTTTTGTGCGCTTGTTCATAAGAAAACAGCGTGCTACCATTTTAACAAATTTCTGTATTTTTCGAATTTTGGGCTGCAAGTGGTCTCATACGACTCGGTTGGACTCACTGATGAAGAATCCGTGTTCAAAGAAAATTCGGTCTGGCCGTCCGGCCATCAACACGATAACTCTCGAACGGATTACGTTAGGATTCTAAAGTTCGTTAACGAGCCAAATCGGTTAACCAGTTTCGGAGTTATCCACAATTCAAACTTTTCATGACTTTTTCGAAATTTCCGAAACCACACACAGAATTATTTCCAAATTTGGTATTTCGAAGGAGAATAATCACGCCCAAACTTTCGTAGGGAAGAACTGGAAATTTTCAGGAAAGGATTAAGATTTGAAAAGAATGGAATGTTGACTACTTTTTGGAATTTATTTTATTTTGAAGATGAACCCTATACAAACACAAAAAAATTACTTTTTCCTTAAAAATATAGTAGTTGCCAATAAAAATGAGTAAATGAAAAGACAATTCAAAATTCTCGCGGAAATGCTCAATTTTGTCACGTTCTGATGATTACGTCATAATACAGTGAACATACTTTGACTTCTGTCAAAGCGAACTGATTTTGCTCGATCCCTTGTGGAAAAGTTCAATCTAAGCCTTCAAAATAAATAGGTCGGTCTGTAAATGCTGAATGAGGTTCTTCTTTTATTTGTAATAATAAATATGAGTTAAAAGTCTGCTACTTACAAAGACAATTTCACGTTTTTAAGCTCCGCTGCACAAAAATCCTTGTTTTCAGCAAAGAACTTGCGACCATAAGGGAATTTATCTTCGGTAAAAGTTACTACTATTACCCTGATGAATCCTATCTTCATTATAAAGAAAATTGTAGATTATCGTTCTTGTAACGAACTAGGTATTCTGTTCTCTTTCAGCTTTCAACTTCGTAAGTTCGAATCATAGATATGATATATTATATATTTACTATGGTTCAAGTCACAGACCGTGGTTTCACAAAGCTTGATTGGAAATCAAATCGTTTATATTGAAGTAAGTAGATGGTTTATGTCAGAAATGAACTGAAAATTGCAGAGAAATGATGACATTTCTATAATCAAGGTGATTGGAGTTTTGTGGAACCCGGCCTATGAATGTGTTTTGTTGATCTGAGCACCGAAAATTCGAATTTGCAATGACAATACGGATAGTTTGACGTCACTATACGGATTACCTCTGATTGGCGTTCGCAGTCACGTGATAGTTGATAATAAATAACATAATTTAAATCAGCTTTATTTAATTCAACGAGAATAAAAAGATCACTAAAATGGTTTTTTAGGATTGCAAAAATTTCCTTCTATGAGGAAAACCTCAATTTATATGAATTCATGAGTCAACATCCCTATTCTAATGGAATACTGATCTCATTATTCCAACAAACTCAAAAAAGTTAAATCACTATTCAATGAAAATGGATGTTACTGAGCAGAGAGAACACAACGATTTTGAAGATGAAATTCCTCCTTCTCGATAAGCTTAGTTATATCATAGTGTATATCTATGAACTAAAGGAACACTGCTAGAAATTCCATTATAAAATTACAGAATTTGGCATTCATAGCCAACGTAAAGTGATGTAATTTTACATTTCTACATAGTGAAATTACACCAGATGCCTGAATTTACCATTTAAAATACATGATTTTTCATGTAGATTTCATGATTATGTTTACAGAATTTCATGTATTTGGACATCTTATTTTTACGCTGGTGTTGTAATACTCCATATAAATTCTACTCAGAAGTATTACGATATAATATTTATTGTATGAGGAAAATGTCAGCTCATATTCATTATATACACAACATTTTGTTCGTCTGTTACGTTTTGACTACATCAGGGGAGTAAAAGAACGTCGTACTCAGCCAATGGAGTCGAAATGTAATTGACGAACTAACATTCATAAATAAATATATGCTGAAGAAATGAAGTATTTTATTTTTATCATACAAAATCACACAAGATATGAATTTTTGTATTTATTGTAAAAACCTAATTCGATACCCCATTCTGCAATTTAGTATATAAGTAGGTATCTCTTAAATTTCAGAGAATGAATAAATATTCTGCAAAGGACCCCGCACATTTTGTATGAGAATTGGCTCCCGGTGGATTTGGCTGAAAATTTGATATGATGTTCTACTAATCCTTCTGATCAAATGTCTCTACAGTCACGAAGCTGAAAAATGCATTATTCTAGGAGTTTTTAGCGATTTTTTGTATCCATTATGGCTTACTTACTATTACCGTTCACACAGAAATGTTTGAGATATTCGTGATTATTGAAGCAGATTCTGTCAATTCGAAAATTTTCAAATTTCTGTGTGAACGGTAATACGTAAGCCATAATGGATTCAAAAAATCGCTAAAAACTCCTAGAAGTATGCATTTTTCAGCTTCGTGACTGTGGAGACATTTGATCAGAAGGATTAGTACAACATCATATCAAATTTTCAGCCAAATCCACCGGGAGCCAATTCCCATAATACGTAAGCCATAATGGATACAAAAAATCACTAAAAACTCCTAGAAGTATGCATTTTTCAGCTTCGTGACTGTTTAGACATTTGATCAGAAGGATTAGTAGAACATCATATCAAATTTTCAGCCAAATCTACCGGGAGCCAATTCCCATACAAAATGTGCGGGGTCCTTTGAAGGGAATAGAATCTCAATAAATAGTTACGCACTTACCCTTAGTCTCTCCTGTTATAATAATTCACGCACTGCATCAAACCTAGTCTAAATATTACTGAAACTGAACTGCGACGGACTAATTCACTCATCTCTGCGTATCAGACGTGATCTGAATTGCATAGCATTTTATGTGATTCTAAATAATCCATCGAAAAATTATATTGTTCAGTTGAGTTTTCCACAGGAATGTGTAAATTTACCTCTCCTCAGTTGTACCTTCGGGTAAATACCTGAAATATAGTAAATAGATAAAATTATATGTAAATATCCGGTTTCTTACTCATTACATCAAAGCAGCTGTGAACTACATATAAATTTGTATTAATCGTATATAAAATTACGCCCATTATTTGCAGTGAAGGTTGAAGAAGTTTCAGAATGATAAAAGAATTATCTCTACATGATCCATTACAATTCTTGTATAATAATAACATCAGGTGTGAGTCCTATTCCCTAGTATAATTATATTGTTGTTGATCACAATCATTTATTTTCATTCGACCCATTATTTCTAGAATCAATCTAACACTTTAATTAAGCAGCTTTACCTCGCAGAAGGAAGTCGTTGTTGTGGGAAAACTTCCAGAGTTTTAATGGTCCCTATTTTACACTATTAACGGCATAGCTTCTTCTTCTTAATGAAATAAACATCCGATAATTAATATTGATAAATGGCATTTTTCTTTGAATATCAAAATAACAGCACTCTTTGAAAAACCATTTTCAAGTATTTTTAGGACCAAAAAACCTGAATAGTGGCCGTCGGCCTAAGATGAAACATATTTGCTTACATTAGAAGTGCATATTGCAATCTTATTCATTTTACTATCGAAAAAAATGAGTAACGCTCTGGTCTTGATCTTATATGAAAAATTAAGAAACTATTGGTTCAAACTATTCTCAAATATTGGTCGATGTTAATGCTAAGTCTTTAAAAGTAGCTTGACTGTCAGCACAGGAAAAAATATTTTCAATGTCCAAGTGACTGTCCTGATGGTTACTTGAACTGGATATCAATTATTTGAAAGAAAGAGTTCATCATGAGATAATTTCTATTGGAATTTGACATTAATGTCGCGAAATTTTCGGTCAGAGGGATTAACATTGTAATCTCATAGGTATGTCGTATCGATTCTAACTTGACAGAATCGATGATCTTTGCCGGATTAATAGCTTCATTAGTTGATCTACCGAGATGAAATAACATGAAAAGCGGCAGAGCTTTCATCTTCAGAAATTCAATCCATGACGATATCAGCGCTAAGGTGGTGACAATCGAAGCTGAGCTAAGATAGTAGTGTAGTATATGTATCAGGACTGTATTTTATTCAAGTGTATATTTACGAACTTAAGGAAGGTTGAGGAAGTTTCAGAATGATAAAAGAATTATATCTACATGATCCATTACAATTCTCGTATAATAATAACATCAGGTGTGACTCCTATTCCCTAGTATAATTATATTGTTGTTGATCACAATCATTTATTTTCATTCGACCCATTATTTCTAGAATCAATCTAACACTCTAATTAAGCAGCTTTACCTCGCAGAAGGAAGTCGTTGTTGTGGGAAAACTTGCAGGTTTTAATGGTCCCTTGGCATAACGAAATAGTGGTTTCTGTGAGAGTCTGGTACGCTCAAGACATATGTCAAAGTGTCTTGTCATTGTCTGGAACTTGCATACTGAATAGCAACTAATTCGCTTGAGAGTGGGATGAGAAACATGATGATTACAGCTACGGTAGCTATTTAGATATGCGCAAATTATCTCTGTTGCATTGGATGCTAAATAAGGAATAATTCGGAGTGACTGCAATTTGTTTCGAGAGGAAAGAATCGTGACATTTTTGTACGCTTGCTCCTAGTGATTATGAAACTTTTCTGTCGAAAAAAATTGTAATGTTATTGCTTATTTGCTCCATTAAAAATCTCATTCTTAATCTTCAAAAAGAGATACTAAGTTGGTGCTAAAAATTGAATATATTCCTTATGTATTTCATTTTCTATACAGAAATTTCAGAGTGACATGAAAAGAAAAGAATAACATTGAATAAATCTGGAGTTCAGTTTTTCACGATAATATCGATTTGAACAAAAACTGTGGCTAAAAATTTGAAGTTTGACATGCTTTCGTCTACATTTTAGCGCTTGTTTATACTGAGATAATAAGTACTTTATCAGAATAGCAACATCTTAGGAACTATTAGTCCTATTTCTCTCACTCGGACCTTGCATTTTGAAGAAATAAAATTGAAAAACACGTTGAAGTAATGAAAGGAAAGAAATGAAATTGAATAAAACTTAGTCATTAAGTCATTAGTGTTTAGAGAAAGAATTTTGTATGGGGTTAGAATAATGCGTTAACAACAATTCGAATATTCTTTATTGAAAACTGCAACTCTCATATAATGGTCTATTATGACGTGTTCATTAATCAAATTGCAGAAACATAATTTCTCTAACTGCTCCCCTTCTCTTCGGAACACCATTAATTTTTGTGCTCCTAACAAAGTTTCATATTTTCGTTTTTATCTTAAAAAGCTTCACTTCGAAGAAGAAAGTCGTTCTTGTGGAAATGTTATGTCCCTTGGCATAACGAAATAGTGGTTTCTGTGAGAGTCTGGTACGCTCAAGACATATGTCATAGTGTCTTGTCATTGTCTGAACTTGCATACTGAATAGCAACTAATTCGCTTGGGAGTGGGATGAGAAACATGATGATTACAGCTACGGTAGCTATTTAGATATGCGCAAATTATCTCTGTTGCATTGGATGCTAAATAAGGAATAATTCGGAGTAACCGCAATTTGTTTCGAGAGGAAAGAATCGTGACATTTTTGTACGCTTGCTCTTAATGATTATGAAACTTTTCTGTCGAAAACAATTGTAATATTATTGCTTATTTCCTCCATTCAAAATCTCATTCTTAATCTTCGAAAAGAGATACTTAGTTGGTGCTAAAAATTGAATATAATCCTTATGTATTTCATTTTCTATACAGAAATTTCAGAGTGACATGAAAAGAATAGAATTACATTGAATAAATCTGGAGTTCAGTTTTTCACGATAATACCGATTTGAACAAAAACTGTGGCTAAAAAGTTGAAGTTTGACATGCTTTCGTCTACATTATAGCGCTTGTTTATACTGAGATAATAAGTACTTTATCAGAATAGCAACATCTAGGAACTATTAGTCCTATTTCTCTCACTCGGACCTTGCATTTTGAAAAATAAAATTGGAAAACACGTTGAAGTAATGAAAGGAAAGAAATGAAATTGAATAAAACTTAGTCATTAGTGTCAAGAGAAAGAATTGTGTATGGGGTTAGAATAATGCGTTACAACAATTCGAATATTCTTTATTGATCACTTTCTGCAACTCTCATATAATGGTCTATTATGACGTGTTCATTAATCAAATTGCAGAAACATAATTCTCTAACTGCCCCCCTTCTCTTCGGAACACCATTAATTTTTGTGCTCCTAACAAAGTTTCATATTTTCGTTTTTATTTTAAAAAGCTTCACTTCGAAGAAGGAAGTCGTTGTTGTGGGAAAACTTGCAGATTTCATTGGTCCCTTGGCATAACGAAATAGTGGTTTCTGTGAGAGTCTGGTACGCTCAAGACATATGTCATAGTGTCTTGTCATTGTCTGAACTTGCATACTGAATAGCAACTAATTCGCTTGGGAGTGGGATGAGAAACATGATGATTACAGCTACGGTAGCTATTTAGATATGCGCAAATTATCTCTGTTGCATTGGATGCTAAATAAGGAATAATTCGAAGTGACTGCAATTTGTTCCGAGAGGAAAGAATCGTGACATTTTTGTACGCTTGCTCCTAAAGATTATAAATTTTTTCTGTCGAAAAAAATTATAATATTATTGCTTATTTCCTCCAATCAAAATCTTCTTTTAATCTTTGAAAAGAGATACTTAGTTGGTGTTAAAGAATGAATATATTCCTTATCTATTTCATTTTTTTGCTTGCTCCTAATGATTATGAAACTTTTCTGTCGAAAAAAATTGTAATGTTATTGTTTATTTGCTCCATTCAAAATCTTCGAAAAGAGATACTTAGTGCTGAAGATTGAATATATTCCTTATGTATTTCATTTTCTATACAGAAATTTCATAGTGACATGAAAAGAATATATTAAAATTGAATAAATCTGAAGTTCAGTTTTTCACGATAATATCGATATGAACAAAAACTTCAGCTACAAATTCTCAGTTTGACATGCTTTCGCCTAGTTTTTAGCGCTTCTCAATCGAATGCTGTAAAATAATCAATATGGGGTTGCCTCTCGAATATCTCGAAATATTATCAAAATACAGAATAAACCACATGAATGCATGGATTCTCAACTATGAGACTGCTGAGTTTGGTTCCGTTCGCATAAAAATAATCGAGATATTGCATTTCCAAACTGGCAATGCAGATTTCGAAAATTTCAGGAATTCATGCATACCTTGGCAACAGTGCATAGCAGATAATTTCTTTCAGTAGGTTTTACTGCGAATTTGGTATTGAATCGATACATAAATGAGAATATAAGTAGTTCCATTTGAAATAACAAAGAAGATATGTGTTTGTGGCAACACTGTCGACTTAAAAATATTTTAGGCGAAGAGTTCCTTCACCCTCAAGACTCCGCCCAAAATTTCAGAACGAAATATTCACTAATTCCCCTAAAACGTCTAATAGGCCTACTTAAAGGAAAAACCCTGTATAATTGTCTATAATTTATGTGCGTATGTCGAATATTTTCGTTTTTATCATATTTTATTTGAAATATTCTTTTCTATTTTGGCATTAAAAGTCCGACTATTCAGAAATTTCGACGCATGATTACTACTGATGATGACAAATTCATCCAAGCTTTTCCCATATTTATTGAACACTTTTTAACGTTTTCTCTGTAAGAAGAAACAATATTATCAATCCAAAGGTGCTATACTCGAAACGACGAAGATGCTATGCGAATTCTTTTCGAAAAAACATTAATGCAACAAAATACAAATAGTTTAAAGACTTCTCATCTGGGGTTAACGACTAGCAGAAATTTTAAGCTTTTTCTGCGTGGTGGTATTGAATAATTCAGTGTAAAAAAATACAGCTATTCCATACAGTACAACGCAGGCAGTTGTTCAGACCTTTGCAATTTTCGACCCATCTACCCACTACCTTCGAATTTCACCAGAAAACAAAAAATACGAAATCCAGATTATGATTTAAGCATAATTTCGAGCCGTACGCTTCTTTCTCGTGAAAGAATGGTTCTTTTGTTTCACATGGGTGATTTATAGGCACAACAAATAAACAGGTTATGTTAGATTATAGACCGCGATAATAAACATGACGCGAGCGGGAAGGTACAAAGATGAAAGAATGGAATGGGATGGTTCTTCCGAGAGTCGTACCAGGTGCGTATGGAGGAAGTTAGAAAATATTTCCACGGAGTTGAAATTTGATGAGTGCAGAAGAGAGACACAAAAGCTTGCCTTATTGAAGCAGCTTCTATCTGCTGACAAATTTCAATTTCTAAATTGATTGAGAGCAAGAAGAAATATTTTCGATATATGGCTCATATAGATTTTTTTACAATGATTGATTATCAAAAATAATTATAGTCTAATCCTGGAATGATGCTTATTAAAATTTATGAGAAATGGAAATTAAACGATATGTGGGACAATTGATGAAATGTCGATAAAGCGGAAAATATAGCGAAATAGCTATCTACACCTCTTACAATTGTAATTCGGAAAACGTAAAATGTAATTCAGAAAAGTAAATTGAATTTCTGAAGATGGAAATTGTAATTCAGAACATTGAATTGAAATTCAGAAAAGAGAACTTGAATTAAACAGTCATTTGAATTTCAGAATAGTAATATATAATTCAGAAATAGGAACTTGTAACTCAGAAAAAAAAATTGTAATTCAGAAATAGGATTCATAGATTGGTCCCCTGCTTACTACCTTTGTGAGAGATTTTCTGAAATTGAAATGATAAGTTCGGAGTTCCCTTTTCTGAAGTTCAATTTGTCGTTTCTGAATTACAACTTTGTTTTTCTGAATTCCAACTTCCTAATCTGAATATAAATTTCGTACTTCTGAAATTAAATTGACTATTCTGAATTTTATTTTCTGTTCTCTGAATTACATATTCCTATTCTGAAATAAAAGTTCCTTTTTTCGAAATTGAACTTCGATTTTCTGATTACAACTGTAAAAGGTTTAGTAATGATAGTAAATGAGATTGACAAAATCAACGCTAAAATTGGATCAATTTTTTGGCAGGTATTGTCGTGTGTATTGTAAGTGTGGAACGATGGCCAATGTACAAGTACCGAGTAAGAAAACACTACCCAGTCTTCTTAAATTCGTACGGTCGATATTGTTAAAAGTTAGAAGTCAATACTGCCAGACCTCTTGCAGCAGCGGAAACTTCTACCAGACGCTTCAAAGACCATTGAAAAATTCAATAATTCTACCCTTAGTCTCAAAATTGATCATTCACATAGTATTGGGGTATTCCAGGCCAAACAATCTCTCAATGTTTAAAGTGCTACAATAAGTGTGAGCGGGAGGTTACTATCAATTTCCTTGAATGTACGCTAAAGATTTTTCATTTTCTGGATGTGAGTGTTTGCTTGTACCTATTATACGTACTACATTCTATTGAAATCATTCATTGCTGAATTATCTGCAAATAAATATTTCAACCGATGAAGAAGTACGAGAACATTGATAAGTAAATTTCAAAAATAATCTCCAAATATACTTGAATAGGTACCTTCAAACTTCACAGTAATGTTTTCACCTACTTTAACACCAAAAAACCTATACATTAGCCATCGGCCCGAGATAACAGAAATAAGCTCACATTAATGTGCATATTGTTATCAACAACAAAAATCTCAGTCATTTTATTCATGAAAAACTGTGTAACGCTATGTTCCTGGGACTTATATGGTAACAAGACGTTATGGTTCAAAATTATCTCAAATAATTATTATCAATGTTGATGCCGAGTTTTGAAAATCAGCTTGATGAATATCAGCACAGGAAAAAAATTCAATGTCAAAGTCACTGTTTCAAAGATTTGTCAGCTACGCCATAATCATACTTGGAATAGGTATCAATTCTTGAAAAAAAAAGATTTCATAATTCCTATTGGAATTCGACATCAATGTCGCGGATTTTTTGGTCAGAGGGATTAACTTTGAAATCTCATAGATATGTCGCATCGATTCTAACTTGACAGACTCGGTGATCTTTGCCGGATTAATAGCTTCATTAGTTGATCTATCGAGATGAAATAACATGAAAAGCGGCAGAACTTTGATCTCCACCAATGAAATATAATACTCGAATGAAGTTCACCTAACGTTTGCGGTAGAAATATCTAAAGAGTGCTATTTTATTCTATTAAACATTCTAAGTTCTAGATTTCTCAGCTATGTAATAGTGTATACTTGATGACCACTGAAGTGTCTTTCAATCACACAATCGATGAGAATTTGAGTCGTGCATTGATGTGTAACATGGAACACTCTCATCGAGTGAATCGATTTTACTTTTTTCAGTTGGGACGTTAAGTGAAATGTCCTGAGCATTCAAATGATCTGTAATAGTCCTAAGTTATCGTCACTCTTTAAAATGTTCACAGTCTAAAGTTGGAATTCTTCTGACGACAGCTGGTCGAAACGTTGAACAGCAGTAGTAAATATGATGGAATAAGCCCTTATAATATTTCGATGAATCGTCAAGAATTTCAGGTAAACACTCATAAAAAAATTCTAAACATTATTATGTTATCATCAGGAAATTAAGCAGCGTAAAACTTCCTGTTCACTGTCAAATTGTGAATTTCATATAATGCTCCGTTTTCATAACATAATACACCCCGATTTCACACAGCTCACTACCACGGCAGAGAGCAGGTAAGTGAGCAGGGAAGTGGACAGCACGAGAATATAATCACTACACTTCTCTTGCTCCTGCCCCTGCCCCTGCCACTCGCGCTGGTGCTGTCCTACGCTCCCAAAATTGGCGGTTTTTCATACAGAAGTCAAAAGACCTGCAGCGCCAGTGACAGTAGGTGATTACCCGTCATTTTCGAAACTTGGTCGCGAGAGAAATGTTGCAGCTGTGTGTGAATGCTCACTGCCTTCGATACTGCCGCAAGTATTTCGGGAATTATTAAAGGCAGCGTGGGCGGCAGTGGAGGTGGATGAGTGTAATTGAGGCTGGAAACGTTGCATACTTTACTCATGCTTTTTATCTCAAGGGATGAGTAGATCTCCCAAAAGTATCAGATATTTTCAAAGAATTGATCAATTCAAACCAATTTTCATTTCATTCGAGAAAATCATAATCACGCTATACAAAAGTATACAACTGTATTTACGTAATTCCTTCAGTCTGTACCTTCATTTGAGCAGATTCTGAAAATGTTTCAAATGCAATTACTCAAAAAATCTATGTAGAAAGATGATGTCGAAAAATAAATAATAAGAATGTAAAGAATTCAAGATATGAATTCCGTATTGATCCACGTTCGATAAAACTCATAAAAATGACCATAGTAATTCCTTATTCGCTACCCATCCTGAAGATAAGGTGTTCTCTTTGTATGGCAACATTGATCGCTCGTGAAGACATGAAATAAACAACCGGTGTTCTCATTAAACCGACAGTTCCATCGTTGAAGTTCATTTTTCCAGCTGTTGATCACCCGAAGAAATTTCTACCTTCCTGGTACGACCTATCAACCATCTCGGTCAACCTCGCTCTACATCGCCAGAGGCCTTCGCTTTGGGCCAGTCCGAGCATGGATTTATCCTCGAATGAAGGGGGCATATCGACGGAACGCCCCCCTAAATGATTGAGGCTTATTAAACTGAAAATATTTGCCTGCCCAACAATTATCGGTGCATTCGAAAAGGTCCGTACTGTAATCTGGCAGAATTGAATAAGGCCAGAGGTCGGATATTAACAAGAAAGGTGAAATTATAAGTTCATTAACATATCTTCCGTTCTGACGCTTTCATATTTCGTTGGGAATTAATTCGGCGTTGCTTTTATAATGAAGAGTGATATTAATTTAGGTGGATTTATTGCTAATTAGTTTTCCGTCCCGGGCTTTGCCGTGATATTTACCCATTTGTGCCCATGGATAAAAATTTTCGAATTTTTCACATCAATTGGAACAGTATATATTACAACTGTAAAAATATGATATATGAAATTTTGATGATCATGCTAGTTTTTTTCTATTTAAAGGTGTGTCCTCATATGAGAACGTTGGGCACATATGGGGTCTGAAGCGCAGTGGAAGAGGAAATATCATAGGCATAACAAAACATTTATTGTGTGGAATGAAAGAACAGAAAATACTACTCCATTATGAAAATATGTTAATTACATAATTTGTATGGATATTCAAGAAATAGTTACGTTCAAGGTATAAACTTGTTTTGTACATTATACATTGTCAGCGAACTTTTTGATGACACTCGTTGCATCTCAATTTCTTATCCATTTTAGCTGGGTAGTGCCCTTCCTCTGTATATCTTATACTTTTAGGTATTGACCCTGATGCCCTGAAAAGCATAACTTTTTGTTTACTTTCATATAGTAGGTAGCAGTTACAGTCTTGTCGAAAATAATTGAAATAATTCCATCGGGTCATGATTACCTAAATCAAGTTTCACTTCCTCTAGAGTGTTCAGGTATGTCTCAGTATCCTCCATTGCGATGTCATAAGGCGATTTTTTCCATTCAGGAGGGAATATCCTTGCACAATCATCTGCCTATTTCTCCAATTGCTTATCAAGTCAGACAATGGCAGGTAGTGCACTTCGTCGAAAAAATCTTCTTCTTCGTTAGAATAGATCTCCAGGAATATCTAATGGTTGATCGTTTGAAATCAGAACATCTTTATCAATATCTTTTTCCTCAGTTTGACCATCAATGTCAGGTTGAATGAAGACAACATCAACGAGCCGATCTTCATATTGAATGCTTTCAATTGCTGCCTGAAGGATTTTAAAGGACCTTCCTTGAAAAAGTTGAATTACAAGTTTGCATATGTCTGAACGAAACTGCAAAAACCCAATTGATCCAATTTACACCGAGTAATACGCGAATATTGAACATCCGTACTGAAATTATCTCTAGGTACGGGAGAAGTGCCCAATGGCATCATATGGGACAGTCGCTTTTTCGTACCCCTTATGTATACCAAATTGAAATTTACTTACCTAAAATAATATCAACAGTTTTCACAGAACTCCTAAAGTAAAATGAATAATAAAAACCGTGTTGAATGCTTTTTTATATTTAGTAATATTCACTTGAATAACAACATGTGGGCAGCGACATGAACGCGGATAATTCGATAACTGTTGCATAGTAAGTACGCGATATCTATTAGAACTGATGGAAAATTCTTTGAACTAGATGCCTATTTAAAGGAAAACGGCAACCAGAGTTCGTCATAAGAGAACACTGTAATTTAAAAAAAATATTATTCTTACCGTCCTCATATGGGGACAACGGGCACAAATGGGTTAATTCGGAGTTGCTTTTGCAATGAAAAGTGATATTAATTAGGTGGATTTATTGCTATTAGTTTTGCGTCCCGAGCTGTTGCTTTGATATCAAAACTAAATGATCAGATGGAATGGGAAAAGATACGTCAGAGGTTCAGGCATGCCTTATAGCGGATCTTATGACGTTGCTTGTATATCACAGTCAGAGCTTTTGGCGCGCTTGTTGATTTTGGCTTGGGACAGATTTCAGTTTTGCCTGCCCAACATTATAAGTGCATTCGAAAAAGTCCGTCTGTAATCTGGCTGAATTGAAGGCCAGAGGTCGTATATTAACAAGAAAGATGAAATTATGAGTTCATCAACATATCTTTTTTTCTGACGCTTTTATATTTCGTTGGGAATTAATTCGGCGTTGCTTTCATAATGAATATTCAGATTTATTTTGGTGGATTTATTGCTAATTAATTTTGCGTCCCAGGCTGTGCCGTGATATGAAAACAAAGTGGTCAGAAGGAATGGATAAAGTTTAGTCAGAGATTAAGGCATGCGCTCGGGCATGCGTTATTGTGCATGACTTAAGAAGGTTTGCTGGTATATCAGTCAGAGCTTTGGGTGCTGTTGTTGTTATTGTCGAAGGAAGAAATTGAATCCATTATCGCCTGCACAACAATTATCGTTGCATTCGAGAAGGTGCGTACTGTAATCTGGCAGAATTGAGCAAGGCCAGAGGTCGGATATTAACAGAGAGAGTGAAATTATAAGTTCATTAACATATCCTTCGTTCTGACGTTTTCATATTTTGTTGGAAATTGTTGCCTATGTAATGCAGAGTGATATTAATTTAGGTGGATTTATTACAGATTAGTTTTGCGTCCCAAGCTGCTGCTTTGATATTGATATCAAAATTAAATGGGAAAAGTAACTTCAGACGTTCGTGCATACGTTATTGCGGATCTTATGACCTAAGACGGTTGCTGTGTTATATCAAAGTCACATATCACAGCGCTTGTTGATCTTGGCTTACGAATGAACGCACGCTTGTTAAATTTGGCTTAGCAAGGAAATGATTCCAGTTTTTCCTGTCCAACAATTATCGGTGCATTCGAGAAGGTCCGTACTGAAATCTGGCAGAATTGAATGAGGCTAGAGGTTAACGAGAGAGGTTAAATTATAATCAAGTTCAACATCATATCTTTCGTTCTGACGCTTTCATATTTTGTTGCTTTATACTGGAGAGTGATATTAATTTAGGTGATTTATTGCTAATTAGTTTTGCATACCGAGCTGTTGCTTTGATGAAAAATAAATGATCGGAAGAAATGGAAAAGTTAGTTACTTCAGGCGTTCAGGCATAGGTTATTATGGCTCCCATGAGTTGAGAAGACTTGCTGGTATACCACAGTCAGAGATTTTGGCGCGCATGTTGATATTGGCTTACGAAGGAAATCATTTCACGAAATGAAAATTATCGCGTAAATCGTAGGTATAATATTAACAGTAAAAGCAGAGAATAATACTAATTGATTTAAATCAACCAATATTAAACCCATACTTCGGAACTAATCCCGTCAACGAGCAAAGAACATGCATGGTGGTAATATCAAACGGAGCATCCATAGATAGCTATTTCGCCCTATTTGGGGCTCATCAGTATGGAGGAGCTCATCTGAAAGGCATTCTGGGCTCCCTTACTTGAAGAAATGTCGCCCAGCTCTGAGTATAACAGAAACAAGACACCATCTCTTGGGATCCTTATGAACACCTACCTCCGATGCATGAACGTTGAACGAAGTTGCGAGATGTTTATCCGTTTTTCATCAAACTGGTGGAAGTCCAACTTTGTGGATTTTACCTTCAGTCAATGAAGTGGAAACGCTCGATTAATCGTCATAAACCAGACGTGGTGATAATAGTACGAAATGAAAATTATCGCGTAAATCGCAGGTATAATATTAACAATAAAAGCAGAGATAATACTAATTGATTAAAATCAACCAATATTAAACCCATACTTCGGAACTAATCCCGTCAACGAGCAAAGAACATGCATGGTGGTAATATCAAACGGAGCATCCATAGATAGCTATTTCGCCCTATTTGGGGCTCATCAGTATGGAGGAGCTCAGTCTGAAAGGCATTCTGGGCTCCCTTACTTGAAGAAATGTCGCCCAGCTCTGAGTATAACAGAAACAACGCCATCTCTTGGGATCCTTACGAACACCTACCTCCGATGCATGAACGTTGAACGAAGTTGCGAGATGTTTATATCCGTTTTTCATCAAACTGGTGGCAGTCCAACTTTATGGATTTTACCTTCAGTCAATGAAGTGGAAACGCTCGATTAATCGTCATAAACCAGACGTGGTGATAATAGTACGAAATGAAAATTATCGGGTAAATCGCAGGTATAGTATTAACAATAAAACCAGAGAATAATACTTATTGATTAAAATCAACCAATATTAAACCCATACTTCGGAACTAATCCCGTCAACGAGCAAAGAACATGCATGGTGGTAATATCAAACGGAGCATCCAAAGATAGCTATTTCGCCCTATTACATAATATATTATATATTTCAATTTTGCCTGCCAATAATTATCGGTGCATTCGAAAGGTTCCGTACTGACAGAATTGAATAAGGTCAGAGGTCGGATATTAACAAGAATGGTGAAATTATAAGTTAATTAACATATTATCTTCCTTTCTGTTGCCCTGATATAAAACGCGAATGATCAAACAATGACAGAAGGAATGGAAAAAGTTACGTCAGACGTGATAACTTCAATTTTGTCTCTCTATCAGTTTCATAACTGCATTCGAAAAGGTCCGTACTCTATTCTTAGAATATCAAAGGGATTTAAATGAGACAAGATTATATTTGATTGCAGCTTGTTGCGAAAAGCTATTTGAATTGCTCAATGTCCGCTCTTACTTTTTTTGCGTTTGTTTTGTTAATCATCTAATCACTTTACATATACAGGGAGACAGAGTTTTGATATCTGGATTCTATCTCTGGGCTCTTGTATCATACATGGAAATATATGTTTCCTCTTCCACATTTTCAACAGATACTGTGGAATACACGTATCTCAAAAGAAGTAACAATGCAGACGAACATCTTAGGATAAACAAAGATCCTCCTGGAATTAGCAAACACTAGGTAATAGTATTAAAACTTAAAATGCAGACTATAAGAGAATAAGGTATCGAAAGATCATTAAGAGCGTATAATGTGATTTCATTCTTACCTATTTTTGACACAACATTTTTATTTATGTGTTCCCTTCATGCGGTTGATAATGGCCCATTCTTCAATATTCAATTGCTTCACTTCATTCCACAACAGATCGACTCTCAAAGTATTTTTGTCAGAACAATCTGCAGAATCAGCAGCCCTTGTTATAAATTAATTACTATAAGCGGGTTAGGTATGTTTAAAGGCAAACTGCAAACAGTAAATTGAATTCAGTAAGAGAATTGACCCGCTAGGACCAAATATTCGGCATCAAAAAGACTTTCAGACATTCTTTCCAGGCTCTATCTCTTACCCAATTTGTATAACAGGATCGCACAATAAAATGCAAATCAGAGCGATAAAATAGAGAATGTCCAATTGGAACCGTTACATCTACCAGGAGACTCCTAATTGGTCCTTTCTTCGCAACATTATGGATCGAATACAACTTCTTTTATCAGCAGTCCCAAAGATGAATAGCGCCCTGTTTCCGAAATGCATTTAAATAACAGTTAAACGAAATATGTCATTAAATAGTCGAGGAAACGGAAATTAAGACATTATTCTAATTTGGAAACTCATATTTATTTTATTTCATTGAAAAATGTAGGATATTCATGAGAGAGTCTCTGTTTTTCACTTATAATGACATAGTTGACACCAGAAAATTCAAAGAATAAATTTTGTAAGCACCACTGAAAAGAAATTAAATCGAATCATTATGAGAGAAGAAAAATGTATGAAAATTTTTGTTTATAAATAAGAATTTTCTCTGAATTGAAATTGACATATTATGCAATCATTTATTTATTAGACTTGGATTGTTGGTTGAAATCTTTCTCGAGAAAGAAAAGGGGGAGTATTATTTCATTGACTTTAATCCGACCTAAATGAGCCTTGACAAAGTGAACATACTGGAAACCTCTTTGCACTAACAAAATTTTCAAAGAAAATATTTTCGTGAAAATTTCTGCACGTCTGTAAAAAAGATAAAAGGACTCTGCCAAAAAAAGTACCACATGACCCACTTTCCACTTTTCGAAAAATTCAGAGAGTTGATGGGGATGGCACAGGGTGCAACAAAAATCCCCCAAAAATGGATAAAAATTTGGTAAAAGTGAAACAAAAATTGACCTGTTTCAGGATTTTGTTGCCAAATGTTTTTCTTCTGAGAAAATGAATCTGTTCCATAATTTTGACGCGCAATGTAATTCGGGCTTTTTGGAAAATTCGCGGTGTAATTATTGTGAAATCGAAATTGTGTTTGTTGTCTCATCCTTACGAATTTTTGATGGTTCTGTGTACAGAATGGCCACAAAATCTTGCATGAGGCTTATTATGAGCATCTTGCATGTGGCAGCAACATTTCATTTCGATTGGTTTCGTTTTGTCTGAGATATTGAGGAACAAAAATTTTGAATGGCCATATTTTGTGGAATACTCTGTACGATTTGGCTGGTTAAAAAACCCGAGGCATTTGGGAACCGAACTCACCCTGAAAATCTCAAGTCTCTAGGACAATTCCTTCGAAAGTTATTGTGCTAACGGGCGGCCGGCCTGACAGAATTGAATTTGACCATGGATTCGTCATCAGGGAGTTGAACCCTATCGTTTGAGACCATTTTCGGCTCAAAATTCTAAAATCACAGACATTTGGACAAAACGATGTAGAACTCGTTTAAGTAAAGGGTTTTCTAATAAAAGGTGTTATTTTGGATAGCCCGCTATTTCGGTAGATGTCAGGTTTGAGGCTGTCATTTTTTGAAATTTGACAAGTACGTCATTAATAAAAATGGAACGATACACGCTCAAGAACGCATCGAAATTATAGCCCAGTCAAATTAGACGAAAAAGGGGGCCAACCTCGGAATGAAAGATAATAAGCTGAAAATTGGTATGAACCTTTGTTTTGTCATTCTAAATGTTGTCTCAAAAGTCACAAATGCTATCATGCCGGCGTCTTAAGATATTGAAGGTCAAAGGTCATGAAAATCGGTTTTTTGCGAATATCTGCCTTCCTATTCCTTAAATGGGATTTGCAGTTATTATGAAAGTTGTAGACTATAAAATTGTCTACAACTTTTGTTCGAACTTTTTTTTCATACGACCAACCGTTTTTGGGGTAGAGCGCGAAGAGTGCGCAGCGTACAGTCATATATGACCTAATGCAGGGTCAAGCGTGAGTTACGGTTAGCAGTTCGTTGTATGAAGTAATTATTTACTTAACAGTTATAATATTATTAAACAATGCCCATTATTTATGTACTAATTATTAATTATTTATATTTAATTAAAATAAGTAATTAAATTATTGTATTTGACGGATATTCCGACTATAGTAAAAATATTAAAGCAAAGGAACAACAAAGAAGAACTGCTGCACTTTCAAAATCATATGAAGTTTGTTTTAACGAAACATTGATTGTGCCAATCAGTCAAGAAAAATTTTCATCAAATCGGTCTAATAAAAAAATTGTTGAAAAATTTGAAACTGGTAATATCACAACAAAACAAGTCAGAGATGATGCTGATGTTCTCATCATTGACACAGCTATTGCCTTAACAGAACATCAAAAGACTGCTGTCATCATAGGAGAAGATATTGATTTGTTCGTTATTTTAATTGGACGTACTCAATCCCATCAACAGGAAATTTTCCTCAAAAAAGTTGGCAAAGGCAATGTCAACACACAAATATACTCTTCTAAAAGTTTTAACCAATATCCTCGTACTAAAAAACACATTTTATTTTTAATTCTGCGCTATTTAAAAAAATTAAATTGAAAAAAATTAACGAATAGACCATAGATAATGGGCATTGTTTAATAATTATAACTGTTAAGTGAATAATTGACTTCATACAACGAACTGCTAACCGTAACTCACGCTTGACCCTGCATTAGGTCATATATGACTGTACGCTGCGCACTCTTCGCGCTCTACTCCAAAAACGGTTGGTCGTATGAAAAAAAAATTCAAACAAAAGTTGTAGACAATTTTATAGTCTACAACTTTCATAATAACTGCAAATCTCATTTAAGCAATAGGAAGGCAGATATTCGCAAAAAACCGATTTTTATGACCTTTGACCTTCAATATCTTAAGACGCCGGCACGATAGCATTTGTGACTTTTGAGACAACATTTAGAATGACAAAACAAAGGTTCATACCAATTTTCAGCTTATTATCTTTCATTCCGAGGTGAAATCCTAATTTGACTGGGCTATTATTGAAATTCACTATAAAAATGGTGAAAATTTGACAGAGATGGTTCGTAAAACTCGAACTATTTTGGGTCGTCGTGGAGCACCTTGTCGGACCACAATAAAGAAATTGCTGCTGTTGAAAGAAGAAAGTCGAGCTGTTGGGACAAGTAAGTGATGTGAAGAATAAAATCAGCCGAGAATATTGCTGCTGTAGCCGAAAGTGTTGAAGAGAACCCAGATTTGTCAATTCCTCGTCGTTCGAAATGATCAATGATTTTTATGGCCGAAATTGGATAGTATTGATCCGGACAACGTTTACTTTCAACAAGACGGCGCTACGTGCCACACAAGCAACGAAACCATTGATCTTTTGCGGGAAAAGTTTTCGGACCGTGTTATCTCTCGGAGAGGTGATCACCATTGGCCACCGAGATCTTGTGATTTAACACCTTGCGACTCCTTCTTTTGGGGCCACGTGAAAGAGAGAGGTCAATAGCCCAGTGTCGATTCGTGAGGCTATCGAGAACATAGGGCAGCCACTTTGCGATTTGGTTATGGAAAATTTCATTAAAATGATATGGTCCTGTAAGCGTGGTCGTGGTGGTCATTCGTCTGATGTTATTTTCCACCATTAACGGCTCCTTCTTTATAACGAAATAAACATCCGATCATCTATATTGAAAAATAGAATTTTTTTAATATCAAAATAACACCTCTTATTGGAAAACTTTTTTTTGAACAGGTGATCAGACTGATCCGAGTACTTCAATCGAAATACTTAATTGTAGTGTAGAAAGTTGAAAGTGAATGTTGCCAGACATAAGTCATACGCTACATTGTCATCCAGATTTTCCAGCTTAAATTAATCACAAACACATCACTATATGAAACTAATTCCATCGTGTAAAATGAACAAAAGATAGTACTCTTCAGTTCCATCATTTTCCGTATAAGGTCATTCTTAGCATTCCGTTTTACTATCATTTCAAATCGCGATTACGACGGTTTCGTTGAAGACTCATATCCAGAAGAATCTGAAATTGCCAATTAAAAACGTATAATGAAAATCATAAACAATAATTCAAGATGACAGTCCGGTCTTTTAATGAGAAATTAATACCGCATAATACTGGTCGTTGAGATCGAGCGAGCACAGAATTAAAATCGAGTAGTTTATGCGTGTAAAACGAGTATCGTATGGAGTTCTATGTCGCATACTTAATTATTAATTTCCATACATCATATGGATAATTTGGTTGTAGGTTCTTCTTCGCTATTATGGTAATGATAGATTCGGCCGGTGAAATCAGTTATAATCATTTATCAAATTATCACTGAATCTATTCGATGTTGAGTGCTTTAACATAAAAATTGAAAATGGGAATCCATGGAATCTCGATTTTACTGTGGAATATCAATATTTATAGGTGCTATGAATTTTTGATTTCGCAGGAGAAAATCCGAGGGGTCTATCACTGGCAGTTTTTTGTACACTAAAATTCCAATTTGATAAATAATTCCACTAATTTCACAATTTTTAATTCCGCATAATTCCATTCAGTTCCTCACAATTCCGTAAAATTCCCCATAATTCCATTAAATTCCCCATAATTCCGTCAAATTCATCTTAAGTCCGTTAAATTCTCTACAATTCTGTTCAACTCCTCACAATTCTGATCAATTCTGCGCATTTTCAATTCCATTCAATGCTAACAGAATACCGTTCAATTCCATTGAAATTCCATTTAATTCTTCTCAATTCCAAACAATTCCGTTATAATTCCGTCAAATTCCATGCAATTCCATCAAATTCCATGCAATTCCATCTAATTCCGTGTAATTCATTCTCAATTCCAGCATTTTGTACACTAAAATTCCGCAGTGATAGACCCCTCGGTGTCTAGACCCCTCGGGGTCTATCACTGGCAGTTTTTTGTACACTTAAATTCCAATTTGATAAATTATTCCACTAAATTCACAAAAATTCTTTTCAATCCGCATAATTCCATTCAGTTCCTCACCAATCCGTAAAATTCCCCATAATTCCATTAAATTCCCCATAATTCCGTTAAATTCATCATAATTCCGTTAAGTTCATCATAATTCCGTTAAATTCTCTACAATTCCGTTCAATTCCTTACAATTCTGTTCAATTCTGCGCATTTTCAATTCCATTCAATGCTAACAGAATACCGTTCAATTCCATTGAAATTCCATTCAATTCTTCTCAATTCCAAACAATTCCGTTAAAATGCCGTCAAATTCCATGCAATTCCATCAAATTCCATGCAATTCCATCTAATTCCGTGTAATTAATTCCCAATTCCAGCATTTTGTACACTAAAATTCCGCAGTGATAGACCCCTCGAGAAAATCGCTATGCGTATCTGGAGACCATTATTTGACTATTCTGAATGATCATTAGTTTTTCAGTATTTTTTTCAATCAATTCTGTGGCCATAATTTACTTATTTTTTCATTTTTTTATAATTATCGTAACATTTTGAAATAGAGATTAAGTCTCCAAATTGTTCATTTATCGTAATCACAGTTATCTAAAACGAAGAAGTTTGTTTTTGATTTGGTTATTTATAATTTGTTATTTGCATTAATAGTTATTTCATCAACAAGGTTATTAATGACAGCGACTAATGGTCAAGATATTTTAAAGCGTGAGCGGAGCTAACGCGTTAATAGTTCGAGACGCTAGATTAATAAACGAGTTGATTACAAGATTTTCCGTTGCCCTAATTATGAACTGAAAATAAATTTTTGATTAAAATTCATTCTTATTTTGCACAAGACATACCTTTGACATAATGAAATTTCTATGTTTCAGTAGTGTTTTGACATTATTCCTAGTGCTTCTGAATACTTTGTGTACTGTTACCATGAGGATTGCATATTCGAATAGCATAAATTGAATATTGATATGTGTCATCAATGTTCAATTAAAGTGATCTTTCATTTTGAGAAAGACGGAAACTTAAAATTATTGAAATATATTTCGCAGTTCAATGGAAGACGAATGAATAAAAGAAGTCGGCAGTCCATCAATGGGAGTACTTGGTTTTAGTTGATGACATCCAGAATATTTCCAGGAGGTACTCATTAAATTAATTGAAAACCAGCATTTTTTCGGAAAATGGTCTACCTTACTTCCTCTATCACGGATATATAGAAAATAGATTAAACTATATTGATTCAGTGTACAGTCCGGTCACGAAAGTTTGAGCGCAGAGTAGGCGTTTGTTTATTTATCTGAAGTTGGTAGTATTTTCTGTCATAACGTAAAATGAAGTCAACGTTGCGGAATGTACCCGGCCTCGCCCGACGAGCTTGCGAGTTATCAGTAAACTCTATGAAATATATATAAACAACATAACCTAAAATTTCAATATACACAGTGGAATAAGTCGAATTTCCTTAGCCAACCGACGGCTCAGACTTTCGTGAACGGACTATACGTAGACAATGAAATTAATTTCCTTATTTTGAATAATATGTGTTATGAAAAGAGCCATGGAGTTAAAAAAATCGTGTGTTTTATTAGATATTATTCGAATCGCAATGTAGTTTTATAATTCGTAGAAAAACTAAATTTGAAACACTAAATGCAAAATCCATGCAGATGAAACTCAGGTATCTAGAAAGTTTTTTTCTGTTGCAAGGCCGTTCCTGAAGACATAAACTAAGACCAAAATACGGGGTCATTATAAATGATTGTAACATCGTAGGTTGCTTTGGAATTTTTTTATCTTATCGTTTCTTATGCGGAGTCTACAAATTTATAATTCCAGTCACATTATTCAATTTCTTTCGGAATGCCCATCCTGATCTCACAGTATAGTTTGTTTAAATCAAAGTTTAGTTCAGAATAAAAATATTTATAATAGTCCAACGTCAACTGCGCTGTTATAATCATTTATAAAGACCCTGTACATCACAGAAAAATTCTTGAGAAAGGACAAAAATTAGCATTTTCTTACGTATGATAGCCTTGAGATTTAGCGGAGCATTGGAGATTATTAACTATTCAAACTCTTTCATTTTGTGTTAGACAAACTAACACACGCAATTATTCTTAAAATATTTAGAAATTATGCAGGGCATGAAATAATTTCAGCAGTATCAACTTTTCTTGAGAATAAATCCGCAGAAAACAATGCATAAGATTTTCTTCATGCCGCGCATGTCCGTTAAAATAGTAGATATTAATTATAAATGAGATTTGGTATAGTTGAAGTATTCGGAAATTAATTTATGTATATTAAGAAAAACCAATGCAATGTTTAATCGATCAAATGCTATTTCCTTCGTTTTGTGAACAAAAGTGTGAACATGAATTTTATATGATGTATATGATTGTAAGATTTTTAACATACTGAATATTTTTATTCTATTTATAAAATTTAAAATCGATGAAAGCTGTCACTTGAATTCAAAAATTGCAAATATACTAATACAGGTGTTCAGTAACACTTATTAGTCATAGATTGATAATAATAATAACAATAAGAGAGCAGAGCTGTGCCGAGCACTGAAGAAAAGTGCTTCGAGCACAAAGCACTAAGCCTTATTGAAAAGTGCTCCGGAATCTCGAGCACTAAGCCCTTATTTTTTAAGGAATGCTCGCGATTACTAAGCACTTTTGGAAAGTAATTCGTTTACACGAGCACCGAGCACTAAGCACTTTTCAAAATGAACCTTCGTATTTTCCATCCAAATGTCTCTTAGTTTGAAATTTTGATTTTGATGTCTTGATTTTTTCTTTCGAGTGATATCGTGTTTTGAACTGGGCATAATTGAAATTGACAATAGTTTTCTCTCAGCAAGTCCAACATTGTCGTTCACAGACAAATATAAAATTACCATGACCATGACCATATAAAATAAATGGAAGAAAAGCATGTGGTCTTGAAACAGAAAATAAAATTCCAAAAGTTATAGAAAGACAATGACGTCTTGACAACAAATTGGATGGAATTTTGTTTTTGTGGCGAAGCTAGAAAAAAATGCTGTCTGCGATGAAAAAGCGTTTTCTGAGCTCTTTATATCATTCATTAGGTGAGCAGACTGTAACTTGAATATTCGCCAATAAATAACTTGAAAGAATGATTATAGAAATTTGCATAGTAGTGCTATATCAAAAAAAGGTCCATAGAATTTCCCAAAAAATTTCGCCATAAAACATTACAATTTGTTCTCCGAGTCATAATAATGAGAACATAAAGATCCTTTTTTTAACACCAGAGTTATAATGAAGGAAAAATTTGACAACTAAGATATCCATAGAGGTGGACCGAAAAAATTTTTATATTTTAGTTCTTTGTCTATTCCAATCAGATGAAAGTCCGTCATTTTCATGTTCCGACGATTTCATAAAGCTTAGTGCTTGGTAATTTCTGAAAGTGCTTGGGAGCACTTTTTCGAATTACTAAGCACTAAGCCCTTTCAAAAAACTTGCGAAGCACCAAGCACTAAGCACTGGTTCAATCTAGTGCTCGCGAGCACAGTGCTTACGAGCACAAAAGTGCTTCGAGTGCTTTCACGAGTACTAAGCACAAGACTTCGGCACAGCTCTGTAAGAGAGTACATTTTCGAAATTGATCAACCGAAAATCATAACATTATCAATCTGAATTCCCACAAACCACTATTGTTATAAAGGATCTACCAAATCAAGACATCGATTAATTTATATACAGCATCCACTCAGATATACTACAATTGTCAATTCACACCCAACCCAATATCCTGACATTTGCCCTATCTTCAAGTAAAGCGCCATACATAGCTAGCATAATTTTTCCATAAATTCTATCCTAGGAATAAATAACCTTTGAGACCAATATTTGAAATATCTTTATGGCAGAGAAAGTCGAGAACAATATGCGGGCTAGTCGGAATTTCGCCATTAGCGGTATTGAAAGTCTAAACACGCCTTCGAACTGACAGCTCCACGAACTCCATGATCGATTTCCTAGTGGAACGATGCTACTTGAATATTCCAGGTTCGGCAACAGGACCTGGAGCGGGAACGTGCCTCTTCGTAAAAGGTTAATCCTAGAGGAAGGTGAGGCGATGCAGGGATAAGAGCTGAGGTAGTAACTTTATCTCGATACGATAATGAGCATACCTTATTGTTCGATATCGACATTTTATAAAACGACTAGCTGGCCCGGCAAACGTTGTTTCCCCAATTAATTTACATTATTTGTGGACCAAACTTTTCCTGTTCAATGAAAACGACAAACTTACTGCATTTTCCTGTTGGATTTTCAGCCTTATTTTTGTGTTTTTTTTTATCTCGCAAGAATCGTTAGATGCTGGCATGTTGACTGTACTGATAAACCAATACAGTGGCACGAAACAAGCAACTGCTTTTTTGTTCTGAATTCATATACATACTCCAAAAGGCGCGTAGGTGCATTTCTAATAGCTTATAGGCATTTTACGTAGGTACGTATACAATACATAGCTATTCACGATTTTTCGGGCAAATAATCCGTGATTTTTGTCTGGGTGGTACAATTAAATAACATTTAATTCTCATAAAAAACTTGGCATTAAAAATTTGTTTCCGGAACCCCTTCAATGAACCGGAAAGGCTTGAAGTACCAATTCGCGATTTGGTTTTTCGGCCGGTTGTCCCTCCAAATCAACGCTGTCGGTATCTTAGACTAACTAAACGGAGAATAGATGAGACACTAGTAGAACAAGCTTCAACGCCATCTGTTTTGTACAACATTATAATTCGTGAAAAAAGCTCAATTGAAAAAGGAATCTGTATCGTAAAGTTGCCTCAAAAAGAATTCTGTAGTGCACCTTTGTATAGGTAGGTACACCCATACACAAGAGGCAAAAAGTTTTTTGAAATTCAATTTCCAAAAGGAAATCAGAAATGGATTCGTGCAAGTTATCGATCAGTGAGGAAATTATTTTCATGAAAATAATACCTGCAACGAACTTTCATCTGATTTTCTTTTGGCATCGAGAAATGAGAATCAATAATCAAATTCTGGATAGAATAAAAAATTATTAACTGAAATAGGTATCACCAATTGAAAATACAGATTTATTCATAAATATCTAATCAATAAACTAATAGTTGCATTGAAAACATTTTCAAAACTAACAATAATGAATTCAATAATACAAAATATGAGTATTTACCGACTAAACTTTCCAATACATGAAAAACTTTTTTGAAACTACGAGTATCTTAATTCTTATAGGTAACAGAATATACATATAAATTTTATAATTACTTTCTTGCATCTCGATTAATCCAATAACACAGCACGTCTTCACTCTTGCAGGCATATCGAAATTTATTATATTTCAAAGAGAACGTGTCAAACCACTCCTTGTGTCAGTTGACAATTCAAAGGTTTTTGATAATAATGATTTTACATACTTACTATTTCTCGATAGGATTCCATGAATGCAACGACATCTAACTATCAAATTGAAAAATTTTTTCGTGTATTAGTCTCCTCCTCCGACAGATGGCGCGGAATATACGAGTGGCTCATCTATTTTTTAGTTTGTCTATGGTCGGTATCATCACTGCTATCTAGTAGTGATCTCGAACACCGCATTCAACACTGTTAAGCATGTCCATTTTAGTTAGATCATTTGTTACAACATCAACATCGACATTAACTAAACAATTAACAGTAACCGTCATTATCAACATTACCAACTGAATCCATAGTTTTGGAAGGATATATCCGCCCGCCGTTCAGTTTATGGTCGGGATTTATCACCTACGTCCAGCATAATTATGGAAAAAATCCACTTTTATACATTTTTACCAATACCCATTCAAAGAGTGATGTTCTCGTTATATTTCGTTGTAGAGAGAATTTACTTCGTTTTAGAGAGTGTTTTCTACATGGAATTTGGATTCAAGGTGCAATGTCTTGAACGTAAATCGTTATACAGAGAAATTCGTTATACAGACGTTCGATATAGGTTAGTTCCACTGTACCTATCTTAATCTACGATTTCTTCTTTACTTTATCTATGATTTATTCAAGGGAATTCTGAATTTAAAATTTGACAATTGTTATTCAAAACGCCAAAATTGTTCAGGTGGCACGTCATTATGGCCAACGTTGTGGTTTCTGTGGTCGAGAAAGAAACCACGTTTTTCAAAAACAATTTTTGGATATTCAGGCCAAAGAAAATGTAGAAATTGTTTTCTGAGCACTCGTTATAAGGACGAACTCTTGGTCAAATTCAATTCTGTCCGTGAGGCCGTCCGACTGGCCGTAAGCACGATAACTTTCGAAAGAAGTGTCGTTGAAACTTGAGATTTTCAGGGTGAGTTTGGTTCGCGAATGCCGCAGTTAAGTTTTTTAACCAGCCAAATCGTACGGGTGATCCAAAAAATATGGCTATTCAAATTTTTTCCTCAATATCTCATCAGACCCAACGAAACCAATCGAAATGAAATTTTGCGGCCATATGCAAGATGCATATTCAGATCAAAAGCCAGTGGAGAATCTCCGGCACAAGAACCATTACCATTTTCATATCGACCACAGGAGTTATCCCTAATACTCTCAAGTCTAACCTCAAAGAGCTAGGATTGGATGAACATCTCAACAAGAGTGCAAAAAGCAACAAACTTCGTGACCATTTCGAAAAAAAATTCGAAAAAGACAGACATCTGCATAAAACTATAGCTCGCCAATCCAATCGAAACAAAAGCTCATAAAGATTCTTCCTTCCAAACAAGAATGGAGGCAATCATTCTACCCTATTTCGAATTTCCCGATTGTAACTGAAATTGAGCCAGCTTTTCAGCTGAGAATAATTACCGAACTCCTGCGGTTCCCAACGAGGGTTATTTCTATGTAAATAGGGAACATTTTCCCCACTCCCAAATTCTTGGACAACTCCATCGAGCCAACCTTTCAATCAGCGACGATGTCTATGGAGCCTTAATGGATTTTCCACCGAATTTTCTCTGTCTCCCCGTTTTCACTTCATTCACATGCACGCCGAAGGTCCATGAATCATGGAAACGAATTTTGTTCGAGTAAGAACGTCTGTAAGTTTGAGAAATGGTAATGCGTATTTATCAATGACAGTCTGTTTTCAATAGGGTAAGGTGAAAAATGTAGAATTGCTATTGTAATTCAAATGCAGCTCGATAAGCATATGAAGGAAAGGGTGGGGATCTGACATAGAGATAATATAGTATAGAGTTGCCATCATTGAAATAAACGTGGTATCAGATCCGCCATATTACTATCACCTTAACATCAAATTTGACAATCGTAGAATTTTCTGAAAGAATTGTGCTTCTTGAGCCTTTTTCTAGTTAAATTTTGATATATTCTGCTTAATAATATACCATAAAATGGTATCGTGTACTGTAAGGTTTTCTTCAAGCAGAGAAGAGACAGATAAGAAGAAAATTAGGGGAAAAACATATCGGAGATGGGAATGAGTATTTAACAGATCCACATTCGAATTTTTTTGCAAGTCTGTCTTGGTTATCTGATGTCTTTTTATTTGTGTATATTAACGCCTGAAGAAAAATTGTGTATTTGATATTCAATTGACTTTATTCGAAAAGGTTTCCTAGAGACCCAACACGTCGTATTTTTTGGGTGAAATTTGTGAACAGAAAAAACTGACAACTTATATCAACCTTGAACTCTCCGCCATATTGGTTCCCGACTTATCCCCGCCCAGTGGTACTATTTTTCCTTACTCAATTGTATGTCATAGCGTCTCTTCTCTATGGTATCTGAGAAACCTTCGATGAAATGTACTTAGTACTTTCACAGGACATAAAGTGTGAAGATTAAGTTTTTTTGAGTCATTCATATGAATTAGTCAATATTGAGATATTAGAAATAAAGGAGATGGACATGGTGTAAAACGATAGAATTCGGCTCCATGAAGACGAATGCGAGGTCAAATTCGATTCGGTCCGTGGGCCCGTTAGCACGATAACTTTCGAAGAGATTGTCCCAGAGACTTGAAATTTTCGGAGTGAGTTCGGTTCCTGAATGTTAAGTTCGTCAACCAGCCAAATCGTACAGAGTGTTCCATAACATTTTGTTCTCCAATATCTCAGACACAACAAAACCAATCAAAATGCGGCCACATGCAAAATTTTGTGGACCCTAGTTTCAACAGAACCATTGAAAAAAAAAATTATATTTCCATAATAAGATATCTGATTCGAGTGAAATTCATTTTGTGAATGAAGATTGTTATACTGAATGTTCATGCAAAATTTCAAGAGGATCGCTTCATCTGAACCATGGAATGATATTTTTTCCAATAATAAATTTTTCTTCTAATTTTTTCTATAATTTTCAGATTATTATTCTGATTTTGCATTAATATTTAGAATGAATCTGAAGTTATATACCAAATGTTAAAGTTATAGCATTATAGTTCCATTAATGAACGAGAGCTCAAAATCAAGTGCTCTGGGCTTTCCTCAAATTTTCCTACTAATGCCACCCAGCACAATATTCGAGGAATGGTGTACTGATGAACTTCTCGTTTACATTTCGATAGCACTACATATTATAGAATTATCTATAAATGCCTTCAAACACCAGTCAACTTGTGCGAATTGGGAGATTCCGCGTGATCAGTGATGACACAGTTACAGCTTCATTGGAAACTGGACGTTCATAGAACTTTTTCCAGACCCATTTATATGAGTTCTAGTATAGTGTTCGATGCAAGACGTCAAATACCTGTGGGCAGCACCACCTTGTTAGGCAAACATAATACGAAAGCCTGTAGTTAGGCAAGGAGTACTTAAATTCTAATGAAATAATGAAACCTAATATTCAATCAACCTTGATTGAATCTATTGTGTTACCCTTGCAAAATCTGGAAGATAACCAAATACATTAGTGTGTTGCTATAACTATACTCAACGAGTAGATTATGTTTTCACTATTACCTATCTTGTAGTACATATAATAATACATCAAAATGCCACCATAACTTCCTTGGTACATTGTAACGTTATTCAACTCCAAGACTGACAACCTCAATGAAAACCTCCTTATTCGCCACTACTGCTGATTACTTTAAATCACTTGCTGTTTCTTCGTTGGTTTAACTGATTTTAATATAAATAAATACGACAACAGATAAGTTTCTTCGATAAATACCTTCAAATATGATTCGACTCTCGACTTGGAGATCTCTAGTAATCTGTGAAGGACCTGTTACATCTTCCTTAAAACCAGACGATCATGGAACTATTTCCAGACGCATCGATATGAGTTCTAGTATTTGGCAGGTTACAAGTCACCAAATGGCGGAAGCCAGTAATTACGCCCAACGCTCACAGTAAAACATCATCTGACTAGAATTTTTGCATTGAAGCTGTTAAATTCAAATAAAATAATGAAAATGAACCTTCAATCAAGCATGACTCATTCATCTTTTGCTCACCATGAGCATGCAAAATCAAGTAGATATCTATCTGCATAGCCATATTCACCGAGAATAGTTCACTAGTGTATTGTAGGTAGTACAAAAATACATCGAAATACCACTAAAACTTCCTAGGTACATTGTAACGTTATTCAACTCAAAGAGAAACTCCTTATTCGCCACTACTGCTGCGTACTTCGGATTTCCACCTCATTTGGGGTCCTTAAAATCAGCTTATCATCTCATCTTCGCACAAAAAACTAACCTGTTTTTCGGAAACAATTGATAATAGGTACAAGATTCCTTATCACTACCATATTTTGTAAATATTCACGTCCTTGTTTTGTTCTAAGTGAAATACGATCTAGTCCATGGATTGTTAAATTTTTTATTAACCATTAGGCCATACGTGCAGCATATGGTGTCATAACAGTATTCGAGAGTACAACATTCTATTTCTGGGTGTGGCAAAAGGAAAGCCGAACGCTGATTCTAAACTGCCTGTTTGAACTGACTGTTGTTTCTTCGTTGGTTTGACTGATTTTCAATATAAATAATACGACAACAGATAAGTTTCTTCTGATAATACCTCAAATATGATTCGACTCTCGACTTGGAGATCTCTAGTAATCTGTGAACGCCCTGTTACATCTTCCTTGAAAACCAGACGATCATGGAACTATTTCCAGACGCATTGATATGACTTCCAGTATATTGCAGGTTACAAGCTACTTTACGCCAACAAAGTTAGGCAAGTATCAAACGGTCACCGTAGAACAGTATCTGACTAGAATTTATGCATTGCAGCTGTTAAATTCGAATGAAATAATGAAAATGAACCTTAATTAAGTATGACTCAATCTACCTTTTCGCTCACCATGAGCATGCAAAATCTAGAACATATCTAACTGCATAGCTACGTTCACCGAGAAGAGTTCACTTGTATATTGTAGTTCATAAAATACATCGAAATGCCACTAAAACTTCCTTGGTACATTGTAACTTTATTCAACTCAAAGACTGACAACCTCAAATAAAAACCTCCTTATTCGCCACTACTGCTGCATACTTCGGATTACCACCTCATTTGGGCTCCTTAAAATCAGCTTAATCATACTCATCTTCGCACATAAAACTAACTTGTTTTTCGGAACAATCGATAAATAGGTACAAGATTCCTTATCACTACCATATTTGTAAATATTCACGTCCTTGTTTATGTTCTAAGTGAAATACGATCTAGTCCATGGATTGTTAAATTTTATTAACCATTAGGCCATACGTGCAGCATATGGTGTCATAACAGTATTGGAGAGTACAAATTCTATTTCTGGGTTGTGGCAAAAGGAAAGCCGAACGCTGATTTTAAACTGCCTGTTTTAACTGGCTGTTTCTTCGTTGGTTTGACTGATTTTAATATAAATAAATACTACAACAGATAAGTTTCTTCGATAAATACCTTCAAATATGATTCGACTCTCGACTTGGGAGATCTCTAGTAATCTGTGAAGGACCTGTTACATCTTCCTTAAAAAACAGACGATCATGGAACTATTTCCAGACGCATTGATATGAGTTCCAGTATATTGCAGGTTACAAGTCACCAAATGGCGGAAGCCAGTATTTTACGCCCAACGCAGTTAGGCAAGAATCAAACGCTCACAGTAAAACTCATCTGACTAGAATTTTTGCATTGAAGCTGATAAATTCAAATGAAATAATGAAAATGAACCTTCAATCAAGCATGACTCATTCTATCTTTTGCTCATCATGAGCATGCAAAATCTAGTAGATATCTAACTGCATAGCCACATTCACCGAGAAGAGTTCACTAGTGTATTGTAGGTAGTACAAAAAATACATCGAAATACCACTAAAACTTCCTAGGTACATTGTAACGTTATTCAACTCAAAGAAGAAACTCCTTATTCGCCACTACTGCTGCATACTTCGGATTATCACCTCATTTGGGCTCCTTAAAATCAGCTTAATCATACTCATCTTCGCACATAAAACTAACTTGTTTTTCGGAACAAACGATAAATAGGTACGAGATTCCGTATCACTACCACATTTGTAAATATTCACGTCCGTATTCATGTCCACAGAGAAATACGATCTAGTCCATGGATTGTTAAATTTTATTAACCATTAGGCCATACGTGAAGTATACCTATGGTGTCATAACAGTATCCGAGAGTAAAATTCTATTTTGGGTTGTGGCAAAAGGAAAACCGAACACTGATTCTAAACGGCCTGTTTTAACTGGCTGTTTTTTCGTTGGTTTGACTAATTTTAACATGAATAAATACCACAACATTATCTCCGACAAATGCCTTCAAATATGATTCAACTCATGACTTGGGAGATCTCTAGTAATCTGTGAACGCCCTGTTACATCTTCCTTGAAAACCAGACGATCATGGAACTATTTCCAGACGCATTGATATGAGTTCCAGTATATTGCAGGTTACAAGCCGCCAAATGGCGAAAGCCAGTACTTTACGCCCAACAAAGTTAGGCAAGTATCAAACGGTCACAGTAGAACAGTATCTGACTAGAATTTATACATTCCAGCTGTTAAATTCGAATGAAATAATGAAAATGAACCTTTAATCAAGTATGACTCAATCTACCTTTTCGCTCACCATGAGCATGCAAAATCTAGAACATATATCTAACTGCATAGCTACGTTCACCGAGAAGAGTTCACTTGTATATTGTAGTGCATAAAATACATCGAAATGCCACTAAAACTTCCTTGGTACATTGTAACGTTATTCAACTCAAAGACTGACAACCTCAAATAAAAACCTCCTTATTCGCCACTACTGCTGCGTACTTCAGATTACCACCTCATTTGGGCTCCTTAAAATCAGCCTAATCATACTCATCTTCGCACATAAAACTAACTTGTTTTTCGGAACAATCGATAAATAGGTACAAGATTCCGTATCACTACCATATTTGTAAATATTCACGTCCTTGTTTATGTTCTAAGTGAAATACGATCTAGTCCATGGATTGTTAAATTTTATTAACCATTAGGCCATACGTGCAGCATATGGTGTCATAACGTGTCCGTGAAGTTGGCACCCACTTTCTCGAAAATGAAAAAATTTTTTTTTTCATTCGTTAGTAAGTCGTTAGTAAGTATTTGTAAGTCCAAAATTTTCGTTTGTAAGTGAAGAGTATTGGTAGAAAAACACTGCATTCCGCTGGGTGCTTACTTCACGGGCATCCACTTTTTTGATTTTCTCGGAAAAAAACATACAGCCGGAAAGTCCATCGTTTGTAAGTGTTTGTAAGTCGAAAATTATCGTTTGTAAGTGACCTTGTACTTAAAAAATTGCACCCTTAAAATGCGAAGTTAGCACCCACATGTTGAAAAATCTAATTTTTATTTTTTGCTTTCGATAGTACCTCGTTAGTAAGTATTTGTAACCCCAAAAAATTCGTTTGTAACCTTCCCTATCAAGGGGTAAACAACCCTCAAATATGCGAAATTAGTACCCAGTTTTTTGAACATTACATTTTTCTTCTTTTTTTCGAAAGTAAATCGTTAGTAAGTATTTGCAACACAAAAAAAATTGTTTTTTACCAAACAAATCATGAGAAAATGGCACCCCTAAAATGCGAAGTTGCACCCACATGTTGAAAAATTGAATTTTTGTTTTTTGATTTCGATAGTAAGTACTTCATTAGTAAGTATTTGTAACCCCAAAAAATGTGTTTATTTGTTTCTCATTTGTAAACGTCAGATTCCAAAAACACAATATTAATCAAGGAAGTTTATTTTTTCAAGTCACTAACTTGTAAAATTGATAGTTATTTTGTAAAACTTTTACAAGTTAGTAGTATTATTTACATTGAAAGTTGTCAAGGTTATATTCGTATCTATTCGCTTTCCTTTTCACGTACTTGCTTCTAATTTCATTTATCCTTCTAATTTCATCGTTCCTGGAACAAATATTTTTGGTAATAAATGTTATAAAAGTATTAAAAAACGATATGCATACCTTGTTTCATTTGGATCTGGCCTTTTTCGTCAGAAATCAGCAAATATTCTAGAAGGACTTCCCTCTCGTAAAGCCACTGACAGTTGTCATAATTTTCCGATGTCATAAATAATCATAAATAGCTTACGACATTTGCGACAAATTATTGAGATTTTTTTTGGAATTTATCCCACCTTTTTACAAACGAGAAACAAATAATATAAAACAATACACGCAAGGTAACGGTTTTACTGGCTCAAGGAGTAACTGACTCGCCTGCGGCTCGTCAATTATATCCTCCATTCGCCAGTAAAAACCCTCTTACCTTGCTAGTAATGTTATATACTATTGTAACCTTCCCTATCATGGGGTAAACAACCCTCAAATATGCGGAATTAGTAGGTACCCACTTTTTTTTAACATAACATTTTTCTTCTTTTTTTCGAAAGTGAATCGTTAGTAAGTATTTGTAACACAAAAACTGTTGTTTTCAACCAATCCGCTAATGAGAGAATGTAACCCTTAAAATGCAAAGTTTCTATTTTGTTTAAGACAGTACCTCCTCCATATCTAATAATTTTGCAACACAAAGAAATAGCTTTTAAGCAGACTGATAATGGATTGATTTAATTATACCGTGAAAATGAGCAGTTTGCATCAACATGTTTAAGAATTTTATATTCGTGTTTTTGCTTTCAATAATGAGAAAATGGCACAACCAATTCCGATTTCAGATATATTTTTTGTTCTTCAACTTCTGTAGTACACCGTGATAGTAGAAGTGAATAAAAAAAAATGTTTTCAATCGAAAGTATAACTCAAATAATCACCAGGAATAATAAACTTTATGCAAGTGCATTTCATGTAAACGTGGACGTATACTAGTCCTAACTCACGAGACCGGCGCGGTTCAAATCAACACTTTTTTATTCACTTCTACTATAACGGTGTACTACAGAAGTTGAAGAACAGAAGACTATTCTGAAATCGGAATTGGTTGTGCCGTTTTCTCATTATTGAAAACAAAACACGAATATAAAATTCTTAAACATGTGGATGCAAACTGCTCATTTTCACGGTATAATTAAATCAATCCATTATCAGTCTGCTTAAAAGCTATTTCTTTGTGTTGCAAAATTATTAGATATGGAGGTACTGTCTTAAACAAAATAGAAACTTTGCATTTTAAGGGTTACATTCTCTCATTAGCGGATTGGTTGAAAACAACAGTTTTTGTGTTACAAATACTTACTAACGATTCACTTTCGAAAAAAAGAAGAAAAATGTAATGTTTAAAAAAGTGGGTACTAATTCCGCATATTTGAGGGTTGTTTACCCCATGATAGGGAAGATTACAAACACATTTTTTGGGGTTACAAATACTTACTAATGAAGTACTATTGAAATCAAAAAACAAAAATTCAATTTTTCAACATGTGGGTGCCAACTTCGCATTTTAGGGGTGCCATTTTCTCATGATTTGTTTGGTAAAAAACATTTTTTTTGTGTTACAAATACGTACTGAGGATTTACTTTCAAAAAAAAGAAGAAAAATGTAATGTTGAAAAAAGTGGGTACTAATTCCGCATATTTGAGGGTTGTTTACCCCATGATAGGGAAGGTTACAAACGAATTTTTTGGGGTTACAAATACTTACTAACGAAGTACTATCGAAAGCAAAAAACAAAAATTCTATTTTTCAACATGTGGGTGCCACCTTCGCATTTTAGGGGTGTCATTTTCTCATGATTTGTTTGGTAAAAAACAATTTTTTTTGTGTTACAAATACTTATCAACGATTTACTTTCGAAAAAAAGAAGAAAAATGTAATGTTCAAAAAACTGGGTACTAATTTCGCATATTTGAGGGTTGTTTACCCCTTGATAGGGAAGGTTACAAACGAATTTTTTGGGGTTATAAATACTTACTAACGAGGTACTATCGAAGGCAAAAAATAAAAATTAAATTTTTCAACATGTGGGTGCTAACTTCGCATTTTAGGGGTGCCATTTTTTAAGTACAAGGTCACTTACAAACGATAATTTTCGACTTACAAACACTTACAAACGATGGACTTTCCGGCTGTATGTTTTTTTCCGAGAAAATCCAAAAAGTGGATGCCCGTGAAGTTAGCACCCAGCGGAATGCGGTGTTTTTTCTACCAATACTCTTCACTTACAAACGAAAATTTTGGACTTACAAATACTTACTAACGACTTACTAACGAATGAAAAAAAATTTTTTTCATTTTCGAGAAAGTGGGTGCCAACTTCACGGACACTGTCATAACAGTATTCGAGAGTACAAATTCTATTTCTGGGTTGTGGCAAAAGGAAAGCCGAACGCTGATTCTGAACTGCCTGTTTTAACTGGCTGTTTCTTCGTTGGTTTGACTGATTGTAACATAAATAAATACCACATTCGACTCTGAACACTGCACTGAACAAGCATTCAGTGCGAGAAAGATGTTTGGATAATTATATTGATTGGAATGGTGTTTAGTGGAAGATGCCATCATTAATAAGAGAAAAAGAAGATTGTCGTCGAGGACAAGTTAATTATTGAATTCTCTATGAGATGACAATTTGATGAGAAGATAGGTTAACAAGGATGGAAACGTCGACCCGGAGGCTTTTATAGATACACAATTTCGATGTTGGATCTCGCATATATTATGAATTGAATTTTTAGACGCTATTAAAAACGACTAATTAGTGTCGCTGATGTAAAGTAGATGTTGGAATTGGATCTTCTGTTTCAATTTGTTCGTTATGAGCGAAAAGTGTTACGATATTCCATTTCTCGAATATTTTGGAGATATTACCGAACGATACAAAGACCTTGTACCATTTTATCAGGAAAAACATGGATTTTTTGGTTTGAAAAGATCGAAATAGTCAAAAAGTGGAAACAAACTATTTTAATTCATTTATTTATTTATTCCTTCGAAGTGAGAGCAAACAGAATACAATACATGAAACAAAAAAGTCCCAAGCTGAGGTTGGTGCAAAACAGGGTACCAAACTGTTCGACTTCTGATAACAGATCACAGGCAAAAACCTCAGTAGAAAAACCTTGTCTCGACGCTTTTACAAAATTGAAACTGAAAACTATTCGAATAAATACCTTCAATATTCAAATAAAAATACTTAATTCATGCTCTTGGGCCAGGAGAGTGTTTTAAACCATAATTCATAATTGGATAGAGGCAACTAGAAAAGAATATGAGTAGTATTTTTTTTGAAATCGATTGATTTTGATCGATTAATATTATTACTTTACGTTTTTTGATAATAATGAACTTTGTTGTTGCAAATGGATTACACCGCACATTTTTTCAAATATAGCGTATAGACCAAAGCATGGTATCTTGCATTAAACTTCTAAAAAAGCCACCTGTTTGTATTTAAAGCATGCGCCGTTTTTCATTCTTTTTATCTCTATTGACAACACCTTTTCCCAGTTCGACCAATTGCATTAACATTTGATCTCCGAGAATCTTTTCTACAGATTGAAATATTAGCCTGTTCTTTTCTTCCAGTTGCAACATTATTTCATAAATTGATATACCTATTGGAAATCCAGAATCTATCTACAGTGGAATTTCTCTAAAACGAAATCGCTAAATCAACAAAAAAATCGTTATAAAGAAGTTTTTTTTATAGTGTCAAGTATCGAAACAAGCAATTGCATATTTTATTGATGCATAATCAAAAGGGTGTGTAAGTGCATTTTATGTAGGTAGGCATACAATACATATCTATTCACGAGTTTATTGACAAATAATTAGCAATTCTTGTCTCATCGGTAAAATCAAAAAACATTTTATTCTCATAAAGAAACTTCGCTTTTTCTCAAGATCCAAAAATATTTTCCGGAACCTCTTCCATGGACAGAAAAGCGGGTTTCTCTTCACGATTTGGTTTTTCGTCGGGTTGCTCCTCGAAATCAACGCTGTCGGTATCATCACTGCTATACTATTGATACCGAACACCGCATTTGACACTGCTAAACATGTCCTTTTCAGTTGGAAGTTCATATTAACATCGACATTAACGAAATCATTTAAAGTAACCGTCATTATCAACATTTCCAGCTAAATCCAACGTTTCGGAAGGATCTATCCTTCCGCCGTAATGGTTTAGTTTATGGTCGGGATTATTACACCTGTCTTAGAAGGTTTCAAAAAGAAAATGCATTGACATTTTGCAACTCTCAGATGTCAATGGGTACGTTCAGAAGCACTCAACTGTTGGCATAAAGCAAAAATCAGTTGAAGAGTTGAGTTTCAGCAGATGAAAATTATTTGAACGCTTCGCTGAGTGATTTACACATATCATGATATACCGATTTGGAAATTCACATCGAACACATACGATATACAATGCATCAGACAGAGAATTCTTCCCTCCAGTTGCACAGATGAATAGGCGAGATAATCAAGTGCGATAACTGAATGAATTCAACTGTCTTACTGCAAAAATCAAGTCTTGTCTCTCTCTTATCGCAGTATGGTAGGGAACCCGCACTGCACGTACAGAATTTTTAATTTGTCAGGCTGCCCGTAATACTCGATTCAGTATTTACTGTTGCCTACCATACTGAAGAATTACGCTCCTCTAAACGATAAGAGAGAGACAAGACTAGAATAATGAAGCAAGACAACTGAATTCAGTGTGTTACAGCAAGTGATTGTCTAGACTATTCATCTGTGCAACTGGAGGGAAAAATTCTCTGTCGATCATTGTATATCGTATATTTCAGATGTGAATTTCCAAACCTGTATAACCTTACATTGGCACCCAGTTGAGAAACTTTTTGTGATGATTGTACTTGCTATTATAAATTGAAGTGTATTGAAACAACCAAAATACTCCTTAATAAACTTCAACTCACCAACACAACTACTAAACTTCAAACTAAAAACCCTAACAAAACAAATCACAATAGCTAGGTATATGCGCATGTCTCAGCGGTCAGATGAGTTACAACGCAAAGTTTTACCGCTGCCAGAAATCGACATCTGCTGAGAAACATCGATTTTTCAGCGTGTTCTGCTGAACGCTATCGCTTTTCTGACAACTACTCCAATGTAACCAATTAAGTGTTTCTCCTCTCTTCAGAGATCTATTATTAAGCTTCAGTCGGAGAGGTGGTCGGGGTTATTAGGTTTTAGCTAGCCCGGAACCTATTCTCAAAATAGAAAACAATTCTGAAGGCTTTGGTTCTCACACAAAAACAAGTTATCCACTTTCAGAGTTTATTACCAATTAATAATATGAAATGGACGACTAAATTGCTCAAATTCGAATAAAAATTGTTGAGTGAAATATTGAAAAATAGCTGCTTACAATTGAATTACAACAATGAAAATTAATATGAAAAGCTTCGAAGCGAAAAGTCTCAAATGCAAAATGAAATAGAGCATACGAAATTATATAAACTGGATATCAAATGAAATTATAAAATACATAACAGAATACTTCCATTAACAATCAAAATCCAGGTGAAGTGCTCCTATTCAGAAAGAACCATCTGATGATTTGGTACGATACTGTCCACAGCACAATATAAGAATTTCCAGGTTCCCGTGACCACAGTTTTCAGGTGTGATAGATTCTTCGAAGTTGGATGATGGTCAAAGAAGTTCAATCTTGGAAATATATATATTCAAATCGAAATTCTGGGCTTCACCAAAAACTGGAAAATATTAATTTCTTTCAGAGACCGTTCAGTAAAACATATTGTCCTTGCCGTCCATGTTCCATATAAAAAGTTGTGTACTCAAATATAAAAAAAATTACATATGTGAATCGACAGCCATTTTTCAAGAAAATAATAATTTAGAAAAAATATAATTGAAACTGATTTTAATTGTTACATTGATTTTGAATATGAAAATAAAAAAAAATATTTTAATGAATGAATTGAAGTGAAGGAAACACTTTAGTGAAGATTCATTTTTTATGACGTGAGATTTTGAATAGGAAAATGATCTGAATAATGAAAGCTATAAGAAAAATTAATTTTGAAGTGAATGAAAATGAACCTGAACAGCAAGGATGAATCGAATTTCGAAGTTGAAATGAGAGAAAAAAAATTTTGTCGGGCAGAGGAGATTGTAAAAAAAATTAAATTTCAAAATATATCTTACCTCACCTCAATTTTTAATTGAGTTTCACTTAACCAATAGAAACTATAAAATATTAACTGAATCTCAAAATTTAATACCAAAAATTATCTAGATCAAGAACTCAACTCTGATGACTGACTTATCTCATTCACCAGAAAAAGCAGAAAGAAAGAATAAATATCTTCGAATAACCGATTGATATCTTATCAGATTGAAAACATGCGCCAAACTGCAGATCTGAATTCTTCCGTATAGGTACAAATGCAGTGGCGGTGCAACAAATATGTAATGAATAATTTGAATTTCAAAAAGAAAAAAGTTGTAACGATTGTATCGTTACACATCTCCTCTACCCACCAAAAAAAAAAAAAAAAAATCAGTGCATAAAACCCCGAAAGTGGAAATATTTTAATGTTTAAATATTGAAATAGAAATTAATACATATTCGAAACAAGTACCTATCAAAAATAGAAAAGACATATGGAATGCTAGATGGTCAGCAAACCTATTGGACAGTGCGCTACAGGAAGTTTGTGTCTGTACCCTCTTCAGTCCAATAAAAAAAAATTACTAATAAACATTACAACACATAAAAGATATTTGTCTCCACATCAGATTTCTGAACAAAATATAAATTATTATAATAACTAATCACAAATGAGTCAAAGTTATTTCATATTGGGTACCTCTCAATGATATGAGTAACTAAAAGAGACATTTTTACGGTTCTTCTTTAATTGGTTTGAAAAGTTCTAAAATAAACCACTCAGTGAACAGTTCAAGATAGGCAGTATATAGTTTCAAAAAAAAACCATACACAACCAACCTGACTCTCCTCCTACCTCCCTCAGATCAGAATGAATCAAAGAATGAAATCAAAGATAGAACAACAACAAAAAACTAAAGTTGGGCGCCAGTGAGATACTATCTCACACTCAAAATACCACACTAGGTAAAGCTATTGGTGCTAATACTTATATTCGAAATGATTGTGAATCTAAACAAAAGCAGTTTAAAAATGTATCCAAAAATTAGTTTCACTGAATAAAAATCTATCGCTTCTGATAAATTTCGGACAGACAGAACCACAATATTTATGCAAGTTATTACTTACTAACATACTCAATGCATAGCCAAAATAACCAAAAATATGGGAATTCAATAGTCACAATTGAAAGCCCCAGCAAAAACTGTCCGTCCAAGTTTATTAATTGAGAAAATTCAAAATAAAAAAACTAAGCTGAAAATCAAATGAATGACCTCAACAAACAAAAAAAATATGAACTAATTCAAAAAAAATCACAATTATATCACTAATTGTCGATCTGATCATCAGTATCACTTATATCCAACTTCAAATGGCTAACATGAAAATTACCCAGGTCATTTCCATTGAGATCCCTCAAATTGTATACCAGGGGTGAAAGAACTCTATGAACCATACAAGGGATATACTTAGGTGCTAATTTAGAGGAAAAATCATAAGCAGCATTGGATAATATAAAATTCTTCTTCCAAACCCTATCTCCCACTCGGAATCTGACATCCCTACGTCTTAAATTATATCGACCCTTATTTAATTCATGAGAATGCAACAACCGCTTTCTTACATCTTCGAATAGTTCAGGGACTTTAAGTTGAATTCGGGGTCTAATACATTCCCAGAGATTTCTATAAAGTTATTATCTCTTTCCGAAATCTTTCCATAGAATGAGCCATCAGTTGGGACGTTCCTCATAAAACAAAATATGAAGGGGATAACTTAGTGACCTCATGTTTAGCCAGGCGAATAGCTTGTGCTATTTGATGGATATTTGCATCCCAGAGTTTGTGATCATCCCGTATATAAGATCTTATAGCAGTTACAATAGTCTTATTGACTCTTTCAGTTGGGTTCGCCTGTGGAAAATATCGAGCATTGAACCAAATTTTCTGTACTCTATATTTATTCATCAAATTTTTGAATTCACTAGAAATAAACTGAGGTCCGTTATCGGCAACGAAAATTTGAGGTACTCCGAATATCAAAAATACATTATATTCTAGGAATTTCACGATAGATTTACTAGTTGCTTTTGCTAAGGGATGTATGAAGACAAATTTGGTGAACCAGTCAGTTACTACTAAAAGATATCTATTGCCGTTTTTCGATCTAGGATAAGGTCCTAATAAATCAGCCGATATTAATTGAAATGGAAAACGTATGTCCCTATTTTTGCCCATAAGTCCTGCCTGAGGAAGATTACTACTTTTACAAGAAGCACAGACTTTACAGTTCAAAATATAGTTTCTCACCTGTTTTCTCATTCTTGGCCAATAATATAGTTGTGATATACGTGACAATGTTTTATAAATACCTAAATGCGCAGCAAGAGGATCATCATGATACATATTCATGACTTCTTTCCTATGAGGGCTTGGAATGACAATTTTCCATTCTGGAGAATCGTCACAGAGTCTAGATTGAGGAAGTATATGTTTGTATAAAACTTCACCTTCTACTTTGAAATCGGGATACTTTTGAGCATTTTTCTGTACTTCACACAGCATCCGTCGATACCAAGTGTCAGTTTTCATATCCTTCAGATCCAGCACAGCAATCTCGTCTTTATGACTTTCCGGAATTCTGGATAGAGAATCCGCCACTTTGTTGAGAGAACCACTTCTATGGACGATATCAAACTTATGTTGTGACAGCTTTGTTATCCATCTGGCTAAACGTGGAGATGGATCCTTCATCGAATTCAACCACTTTAAAGACGAATGATCAGTGATAACAGTAAATTCAGTACCTTCAATGTAAGGTCTGAATTTGTCGATAGAGAAAACAATAGCCAATAGTTCTTTCTCGGTCGTGGTATAATTCCTTTGACATTTGTTAAGAGACTTACTGCAGTAAGCTATAGGATGCTCAAAGCCATTTTCTTCCTGGAATAACACTCCTCCTACTCCATAATTACTAGCATCAGCAGCAACAAAGAAACGTTTTGTGAAGTCAGGACTGGCAAGTATTGGAGCTGTAGTCAACATTTTCTTAATATTCGTGAATGCTTCATCAGCCTCCATTGTCCAAACGATAGGTTGCCCCTTCTTTCTTCCTTTGAGAAGATCAGTGATAGGAGCGCAGATTGTTGAGCTATTCTCCAAAAATCTCCTGTAATACCCAATTAAACCAATTAATCGCCTGACTTGAGTAGTATTTGTAGGAGTGGGATATTCTAATACTGCCTGAACTTTATCGGGGTCTGTTCTCAGCCCGTCCTTATCCACAACAAAACCAAGAAAATTCAATGAAGACCGACAAAATTTACATTTATCGAAATTAACAGTCAAGTTAGCGTTATTGAGTTTTGAGTAAAGTTCCTTCAACACACGAATATGAGTTTCGAAATCTGGGGTTACTACAACAATCATCAATATAATAAAATACATAAGGTTCCAATGAAGGACCTATAACTCTATCCATTAATCTACACATAGCTTGGGCGCTATTATTCAAACCGAAAGGTACAACTTTAAAGCAGAAGAGACCTCTACCAGGAATAGCAAATGTTGTTTTCAATTGAGATTCCCTGTCTAAAGGAATTTGGAAGAACGCTTGTTTCAAATCTAATGAGGAAAGATATTGTGCATCTCGGACTTTGCTGATAATAGAATCTATTAAGGGCATAGGATAACTATCCGGTAACGTGATAGAATTTAGTTTCCGACCGTCGAAGCACACCCTATATGAACCGTCCTTCTTTTTGACTAACCACAGAGGACTTAACCACGGAGAACATTCAGTTACCGGTCTGATTATGCCCAATTTCAACATTTCGTCTACCTCATTATTCAAAATCTTTAACATAGCCGGAGACAAAGGATATTGCCTCTGCTTAATTGGTTTCGAACCCTGGGTGTCTATGTGATGGGTGTATAAATTAGTTTTACCAATTTTATCTTTAGGACTGATATTCTCGAACAAATTGACAACACTATCGAGTTCAGCTTTTTGCTCTTTAGTCAGAGATTCAGTGCCCTGTATAGCACGAATCGCAGAAATATTTAACATTTCTGAATTGAATGAATTATCCCTAAAATCTATGGACAGTTCAAAAGATCGAATAAAGTCCATCCCCAAAATTAATTTGTGCGTAATAGAAGGAACAACCAAAAGTTTTATGTTTTCGATGTACCCTCTAAACAAATAGGAACATGAATAAAACCTAGTGTATTCTGCTCTTGTCCGTCTGCTGTCGAGACCTGAAGAGATACATTATAATTCAAGGACAAATTATATTTCTTCAACAAAAAAGAGCCGAATTACCCAGGATTGAAACGTTGCTTCCACTGTCCAACAAAGCTGTTACCGAATCATCGAATACTTTAACCGATATGTAAGGACGGTTATCACCAAATTTATTAGCCAAAATCGGACTCATCTCAACAGGATGACATTTGGAAGATTTCAAGTCTGAATGAGATGGTTTTGTGGGTAAAACTTTGTTACTATAAAAATTTTTAACTGTGATAAGCCATTCACGCCACCTTCCCCTTTCAGACTCATAATCTATATGAATTACTTGTTCCCGTTGTGAACTTGGTTGGCAGGCTTTGATTGTTCTCCCGAAGGTCCTGCAACGTCTGCCTGATTGCAGTACCTGCTCGCGTTTTTTGAACAGTTAGGGCAGTTACGTTTGGTAAAATCAACTTTTCCGCATAAATAGCAAAACTTTCTCTTTGCTTTTTGACAATCCGAAAAAACATGACCTGACATATTACAATTCCAGCATTTTACATTAGAAGAAATTGAGGCGACAATAGTCCTTCTAGGACCTGAAGAAAGATTGAGTGACAGAACATTTTCAATTTTCTTACAAAGGAAAGTTAAATCCGTAATAGTCTCAACATCCTGAAAAACTAAAGCTTTCACATAATCGGGTAATAAATTATTTTTTATAATTCCAACAATCTCCTTTTCAGAAGGTGGAGAATTTAATCTATTGAATTGACATTCCATATCTGTGATGAACATAGCTACCGATTCTCTAATTGATTGCTTTCTTGACTTGATCTCGGCTAACTTAATTTCATCATGACTACTATGAAGAAAAGTAGATTTTAGTTTAAAAACTAGATCAGACCAATTACTAAATCTATTCTTCAGAAAGTTATTATGCCACCACGTCCAAGCATCGCCCTCAAAAAGATCGGCAGCCGAATCAAAAAGATCGGCATTATCACAACCTCTAGAAAATTTCAATGAATCAATCAACTCTAAAAACGATAATAAATCTTCTTTTCCAGAAAATTTCTTTATACCCCACTTATAAACTGGTACCTTTTTAGTAGACACCGAGAAACTTGCTGTACTATGACGAGTTGGCGTTGATGATTGTAATGGATTGTTATCTTGTGATGAATGAGATGGTAATTGAACAATTGGATTTCTATTAACATGCCTATCTGAAAGATCCGCTTCCAAAATCATTACCTTTTTCAAAAGTTCTTGTTTAACATTGTTTTCAGATTCTGATTGCGCGAACAACCTCGAAATTCGCCCTGTGGCGTGAGTTATTCTAGACTCTAACTTTTTATCATCATCAGAAGCTTCATCACTAACATGCTGCAGCAAAGCTTCAATGTCATTTAAAGTATCACCAATTTCTTTAACATTTTCATCAAACTTATAGTTGTCTGATATCTCAACAAAACTCCGGTCGGAATTTTCCTGAGATAAAAGACCTCTTAAAACTTTTCGTTTTTCCTGAACAGTAGTAGGAGGAATAATACCTCTTATTGATATTTCATAAGTTAGTTCGAAACTTCTCAAATGATTTGGATTTAATTTAACCATAATGAAGATTAAAGTGAAAAATGTTGTGGAGACAAATACCAGCTGAGACAATCACTTGTCGAGCTATCCTTTGTAATGTAAAAAAGATACCTATGACCTTGTAATTGTGTGAGGAGCCTTCAAAATTGCAAAAATTTTAACAAAAAAAATGCAAAATACGAAAAAATCGCCCCACGTTGGGCGCCAAAAATTGTGTAACCAATTAAGTGTTTCTCCTCTCTTCAGAGATCTATTATTAAGCTTCAGTCGGAGAGGTGGTCGGGGTTATTAGGTTTTAGCTAGCCCGGAACCTATTCTCAAAATAGAAAACAATTCTGAAGGCTTTGGTTCTCACACAAAAACAAGTTATCCACTTTCAGAGGTTTATTACCAATTAATAATATGAAATGGACGACTAAATTGCTCAAATTCGAATAAAAATTGTTGAGTGAAATATTGAAAAATAGCTGCTTACAATTGAATTACAACAATGAAAATTAATATGAAAAGCTTCGAAGCGAAAAGTCTCAAATGCAAAATGAAATAGAGCATACGAAATTATATAAACTGGATATCAAATGAAATTATAAAATACATAACAGAATACTTCCATTAACAATCAAAATCCAGGTGAAGTGCTCCTATTCAGAAAGAACCATCTGATGATTTGGTACGATACTGTCCACAGCACAATATAAGAATTTCCAGGTTCCCGTGACCACAGTTTTCAGGTGTGATAGATTCTTCGAAGTTGGATGATGGTCAAAGAAGTTCAATCTTGGAAATATATATATTCAAATCGAAATTCTGGGCTTCACCCAAAAACTGGAAAATATTAATTTCTTTCAGAGACCGTTCAGTAAAACATATTGTCCTTGCCGTCCATGTTCCATATAAAAAGTTGTGTACTCAAATATAAAAAAAATTACATATGTGAATCGACAGCCATTTTTCAAGAAAAAATAATAATTTAGAAAATATAATTGAAACTGATTTTAATTGTTACATTGAATTTTGAATATGAAAATAAAAAAAAAATTTAATGAATGAATTGAATGAAGAACACTTTAGTGAAGATTCATTTTTTATGACGTGAGATTTGAAGGAAAATGATCTGAATAATGAAAGCTATAAGAAAAATTAATTTTGAAGTGAATGAAAATGAACCTGAACAGCAAGGATGAATCGAATTTCGAAGTTGAAATGAGAAGAAAAAAAAATTTTGTCGGGCAGAGGAGATTGTAAAAAAAATTAAATTTCAAAATATATCTTACCTCAATTTTTAATTGAGTTTCACTTAACCAATAGAAACTATAAAATATTAACTGAATCTCAAAATTTAATACCAAAAATTATCTAGATCAAGAACTCAACTCTGATGACTGACTTATCTCATTCACCAGAAAAAGCAGAAAGAAAGAATAAATATCTTCGAATAACCGATTGATATCTTATCAGATTGAAAACATGCGCCAAACTGCAGATCTGAATTCTTCCGTATAGGTACAAATGCAGTGGCGGTGCAACAAATATGTAATGAATAAATTTGAATTTCAAAAAAAAAAAGTTGTAACGATTGTATCGTTACACATCTCCTCTACCCACCAAAAAAAAAAAAAAATCAGTGCATAAAACCCCGAAAGTGGAAATATTTTAATGTTTAAATATTGAAATAGAAATTAATACATATTCGAAACAAGTACCTATCAAAAATAGAAAAGACATATGGAATGCTAGATGGTCAGCAAACCTATTGGACAGTGCGCTACAGGAAGTTTGTGTCTGTACCCTCTTCAGTCCAATAAAAAAAAATTACTAATAAACATTACAACACATAAAAGATATTTGTCTCCACATCAGATTTCTGAACAAAATATAAATTATTATAATAACTAATCACAAATGAGTCAAAGTTATTTCATATTGGGTACCTCTCAATGATATGAGTAACTAAAAGAGAACAGTTTTACGGTTCTTCTTTAATTTGGTTTGAAAAGTTCTAAAATAAACCACTCAGTGAACAGTTCAAGATAGGCAGTATATAGTTTTAAAAAAAACCATACACAACCAACCTGACTCTCCTCCCTACCTCCCTTCAGATCAGAATGAATCAAAAAGATAAAAAAACAACAAAAAACTAAAGTTGGGCGCCAGTGAGATACTATCTCACACTCAAAATACCACACTAGGTAAAGCTATTGGTGCTAATACTTATATTCGAAATGATTGTGAATCTAAACAAAAGCAGTTTAAAAATGTATCCAAAAATTAGTTTCACTGAATAAAAATCTATCGCTTCTGATAAATTTCGGACAGACAGAACCACAATATTTATGCAAGTTATTACTTACTAACATACTCAATGCATAGCCAAAATAACCAAAAATATGGGAATTCAATAGTCACAATTGAAAGCCCCAGCAAAAACTGTCCGTCCAAGTTTATTAATTGAGAAAATTCAAAATAAAAAAACTAAGCTGAAAATCAAATGAATGACCTCAACAAACAAAAAAAATATGAACTAATTCAAAAAAAATCACAATTATATCACTAATTGTCGATCTGATCATCAGTATCACTTATATCCAACTTCAAATGGCTAACATGAAAATTACCCAGGTCATTTCCATTGAGATCCCTCAAATTGTATACCAGGGGTGAAAGAACTCTATGAACCATACAAGGGATATACTTAGGTGCTAATTTAGAGGAAAAATCATAAGCAGCATTGGATAATATAAAATTCTTCTTCCAAACCCTATCTCCCACTCGGAATCTGACATCCCTACGTCTTAAATTATATCGACCCTTATTTAATTCATGAGAATGCAACAACCGCTTTCTTACATCTTCGAATAGTTCAGGGACTTTAAGTTGAACTTCGGGGTCTAATACATTCCCAGAGATTTCTATAAAGTTATTATCTCTTTCCGAAATCTTTCCATAGAATGAGCCATCAGTTGGGACGTTCCTCATAAAACATAAATATGAAGGGGATAACTTAGTGACCTCATGTTTAGCCAGGCGAATAGCTTGTGCTATTTGATGGATATTTGCATCCCAGAGTTTGTGATCATCCCGTATATAAGATCTTATAGCAGTTACAATAGTCTTATTGACTCTTTCAGTTGGGTTCGCCTGTGGAAAATATCGAGCATTGAACCAAATTTTCTGTACTCTATATTTATTCATCAATTTTTGAATTCACTAGAAATAAACTGAGGTCCGTTATCGGCAACGAAAATTTGAGGTACTCCGAATATCAAAAATACATTATATTCTAGGAATTTCACGATAGATTTACTAGTTGCTTTTGCTAAGGGATGTATGAAGACAAATTTGGTGAACCAGTCAGTTACTACTAAAAGATATCTATTGCCGTTTTTCGATCTAGGATAAGGTCCTAATAAATCAGCCGATATTAATTGAAATGGAAAACGTATGTCCCTATTTTTGCCCATAAGTCCTGCCTGAGGAAGATTACTACTTTTACAAGAAGCACAGACTTTACAGTTCAAAATATAGTTTCTCACCTGTTTTCTCATTCTTGGCCAATAATATAGTTGTGATATACGTGACAATGTTTTATAAATACCTAAATGCGCAGCAAGAGGATCATCATGATACATATTCATGACTTCTTTCCTATGAGGGCTTGGAATGACAATTTTCCATTCTGGAGAATCGTCACAGAGTCTAGATTGAGGAAGTATATGTTTGTATAAAACTTCACCTTCTACTTTGAAATCGGGATACTTTTGAGCATTTTTCTGTACTTCACACAGCATCCGTCGATACCAAGTGTCAGTTTTCATATCCTTCAGATCCAGCACAGCAATCTCGTCTTTATGACTTTCCGGAATTCTGGATAGAGAATCCGCCACTTTGTTGAGAGAACCACTTCTATGGACGATATCAAACTTATGTTGTGTGACAGCTTTGTTATCCATCTGGCTAAACGTGGAGATGGATCCTTCATCGAATTCAACCACTTTAAAGACGAATGATCAGTGATAACAGTAAATTCAGTACCTTCAATGTAAGGTCTGAATTTGTCGATAGAGAAAACAATAGCCAATAGTTCTTTCTCGGTCGTGGTATAATTCCTTTGACATTTGTTAAGAGACTTACTGCAGTAAGCTATAGGATGCTCAAAGCCATTTTCTTCCTGGAATAACACTCCTCCTACTCCATAATTACTAGCATCAGCAGCAACAAAGAAACGTTTTGTGAAGTCAGGACTGGCAAGTATTGGAGCTGTAGTCAACATTTTCTTAATATTCGTGAATGCTTCATCAGCCTCCATTGTCCAAACGATAGGTTGCCCCTTCTTTCTTCCTTTGAGAAGATCAGTGATAGGAGCGCAGATTGTTGAGCTATTCTCCAAAAATCTCCTGTAATACCCAATTAAACCAATTAATCGCCTGACTTGAGTAGTATTTGTAGGAGTGGGATATTCTAATACTGCCTGAACTTTATCGGGGTCTGTTCTCAGCCCGTCCTTATCCACAACAAAACCAAGAAAATTCAATGAAGACCGACAAAATTTACATTTATCGAAATTAACAGTCAAGTTAGCGTTATTGAGTTTTGAGTAAAGTTCCTTCAACACACGAATATGAGTTTCGAAATCTGGGGTTACTACAACAATATCATCAATATAATAAAATACATAAGGTTCCAATGAAGGACCTATAACTCTATCCATTAATCTACACATAGCTTGGGCGCTATTATTCAAACCGAAAGGTACAACTTTAAAGCAGAAGAGACCTCTACCAGGAATAGCAAATGTTGTTTTCAATTGAGATTCCCTGTCTAAAGGAATTTGGAAGAACGCTTGTTTCAAATCTAATGAGGAAAGATATTGTGCATCTCGGACTTTGCTGATAATAGAATCTATTAAGGGCATAGGATAACTATCCGGTAACGTGATAGAATTTAGTTTCCGACCGTCGAAGCACACCCTATATGAACCGTCCTTCTTTTTGACTAACCACAGAGGACTTAACCACGGAGAACATTCAGTTACCGGTCTGATTATGCCCAATTTCAACATTTCGTCTACCTCATTATTCAAAATCTTTAACATAGCCGGAGACAAAGGATATTGCCTCTGCTTAATTGGTTTCGAACCCTGGGTGTCTATGTGATGGGTGTATAAATTAGTTTTACCAATTTTATCTTTAGGACTGATATTCTCGAACAAATTGACAACACTATCGAGTTCAGCTTTTTGCTCTTTAGTCAGAGATTCAGTGCCCTGTATAGCACGAATCGCAGAAATATTTAACATTTCTGAATTGAATGAATTATCCCTAAAATCTATGGACAGTTCAAAAGATCGAATAAAGTCCATCCCCAAAATTAATTTGTGCGTAATAGAAGGAACAACCAAAAGTTTTATTGTTTTCGATGTACCCTCTAAACAAATAGGAACATGAATAAAACCTAGTGTATTCTGCTCTTGTCCGTCTGCTGTCGAGACCTGAGAGATACATTATAATTCAAGGACAAATTATATTTCTTCAACAAAAAGAGAGCCGAATTACCCAGGATTGAAACGTTGCTTCCACTGTCCAACAAAGCTGTTACCGAATCATCGAATACTTTAACCGATATGTAAGGACGGTTATCACCAAATTTATTAGCCAAAATTGGACTCATCTCAACAGGATGACATTTGGAAGATTTCAAGTCTGAATGAGATGGTTTTGTGGGTAAAACTTTGTTACTATAAAAATTTTTAACTGTGATAAGCCATTCACGCCACCTTCCCCTTTCAGACTCATAATCTATATGAATTACTTGTTCCCGTTGTGAACTTGGTTGGCAGGCTTTGATTGTTCTCCCGAAGGTCCTGCAACGTCTGCCTGATTGCAGTACCTGCTCGCGTTTTTTGAACAGTTAGGGCAGTTACGTTTGGTAAAATCAACTTTTCCGCATAAATAGCAAAACTTTCTCTTTGCTTTTTGACAATCCGAAAAAACATGACCTGACATATTACAATTCCAGCATTTTACATTAGAAGAAATTGAGGCGACAATAGTCCTTCTAGGACCTGAAGAAAGATTGAGTGACAGAACATTTTCAATTTTCTTACAAAGGAAAGTTAAATCCGTAATAGTCTCAACATCCTGAAAAACTAAAGCTTTCACATAATCGGGTAATAAATTATTTTTTATAATTCCAACAATCTCCTTTTCAGAAGGTGGAGAATTTAATCTATTGAATTGACATTCCATATCTGTGATGAACATAGCTACCGATTCTCTATTTGATTGCTTTCTTGACTTGATCTCGGCTAACTTAATTTCATCATGACTACTATGAAGAAAAGTAGATTTTAGTTTAAAAACTAGATCAGACCAATTACTAAATCTATTCTTCAGAAAGTTATTATGCCACCACGTCCAAGCATCGCCCTCAAAAAGATCGGCAGCCGAATCAAAAAGATCGGCATTATCACAACCTCTAGAAAATTTCAATGAATCAATCAACTCTAAAAACGATAATAAATCTTCTTTTCCAGAAAATTTCTTTATACCCCACTTATAAAAGAAGAAACGAGAAACGACACCGAGAAACTTGCTGTACTATGACGAGTTGGCGTTGATGATTGTAATGGATTGTTATCTTGTGATGAATGAGATGGTATTGAACAATTGGATTTCTATTAACATGCCTATCTGAAAGATCCGCTTCCAAAATCATTACCTTTTTCAAAAGTTCTTGTTTAACATTGTTTTCAGATTCTGATTGCGCGAACAACCTCGAAATTCGCCCTGTGGCGTGAGTTATTCTAGACTCTAACTTTTTATCATCATCAGAAGCTTCATCACTAACATGCTGCAGCAAAGCTTCAATGTCATTTAAAGTATCACCAATTTCTTTAACATTTTCATCAAACTTATAGTTGTCTGATATCTCAACAAAACTCCGGTCGGAATTTTCCTGAGATAAAAGACCTCTTAAAACTTTTCGTTTTTCCTGAACAGTAGTAGGAGGAATAATACCTCTTATTGATATTTCATAAGTTAGTTCGAAACTTCTCAAATGATTTGGATTTAATTTAACCATAATGAAGATTAAAGTGAAAAATGTTGTGGAGACAAATACCAGCTGAGACAATCACTTGTCGAGCTATCCTTTGTAATGTAAAAAAGATACCTATGACCTTGTAATTGTGTGAGGAGCCTTCAAAATTGCAAAAATTTTAACAAAAAAAATGCAAAATACGAAAAAATCGCCCCACGTTGGGCGCCAAAAATTGTGTAACCAATTAAGTGTTTCTCCTCTCTTCAGAGATCTATTATTAAGCTTCAGTCGGAGAGGTGGTCGGGGTTATTAGGTTTTAGCTAGCCCGGAACCTATTCTCAAAATAGAAAACAATTCTGAAGGCTTTGGTTCTCACACAAAAACAAGTTATCCACTTTCAGAGGTTTATTACCAATTAATAATATGAAATGGACGACTAAATTGCTCAAATTCGAATAAAAATTGTTGAGTGAAATATTGAAAAATAGCTGCTTACAATTGAATTACAACAATGAAAATTAATATGAAAAGCTTCGAAGCGAAAAGTCTCAAATGCAAAATGAAATAGAGCATACGAAATTATATAAACTGGATATCAAATGAAATTATAAAATACATAACAGAATACTTCCATTAACAATCAAAATCCAGGTGAAGTGCTCCTATTCAGAAAGAACCATCTGATGATTTGGTACGATACTGTCCACAGCACAATATAAGAATTTCCAGGTTCCCGTGACCACAGTTTTCAGGTGTGATAGATTCTTCGAAGTTGGATGATGGTCAAAGAAGTTCAATCTTGGAAATATATATATTCAAATCGAAATTCTGGGCTTCACCCAAAAACTGGAAAATATTAATTTCTTTCAGAGACCGTTCAGTAAAACATATTGTCCTTGCCGTCCATGTTCCATATAAAAAGTTGTGTACTCAAATATAAAAAAAATTACATATGTGAATCGACAGCCATTTTTCAAGAAAAAATAATAATTTAGAAAATATAATTGAAACTGATTTTAATTGTTACATTGAATTTTGAATATGAAAATAAAAAAAAAAATATTTTAATGAATGAATTGAAGTGAAGGAAACACTTTAGTGAAGATTCATTTTTTATGACGTGAGATTTTGAATAGGAAAATGATCTGAATAATGAAAGCTATAAGAAAAATTAATTTTGAAGTGAATGAAAATGAACCTGAACAGCAAGGATGAATCGAATTTCGAAGTTGAAATGAGAGAAAAAAAATTTTGTCGGGCAGAGGAGATTGTAAAAAAATTAAATTTCAAAATATATCTTACCTCAATTTTTAATTGAGTTTCACTTAACCAATAGAAACTATAAAATATTAATTGAATCTCAAAATTTAATACCAAAAATTATCTAGATCAAGAACTCAACTCTGATGACTGACTTATCTCATTCACCAGAAAAAGCAGAAAGAAAGAATAAATATCTTCGAATAACCGATTGATATCTTATCAGATTGAAAACATGCGCCAAACTGCAGATCTGAATTCTTCCGTATAGGTACAAATGCAGTGGCGGTGCAACAAATATGTAATGAATAAATTTGAATTTCAAAAAGAAAAAAGTTGTAACGATTGTATCGTTACACTCAACTGTTTGCATAAGCAAAAATTAGCTGAGTAGAGTTAGTTTTCAGCGGATGAAAATTTCTGAACGCTTCGCTAGTATTACAAATCTGACATATCATGTACATACCTCATTTTTTTATTCAACAACAAGTTTTGGTTTTTCTTCTGACAGACCTATATTGTAGCCACCAATCCTTTTTTTTTGATAACATTTTCGAAATACGCCAGTAAGCAAAACACTCCTTGACAAACTTCAACTTGAAAACCCTAAACATAACAAATCACAAAATATAGGTAAATGCGCATGTCTCAGCGGTCAGATGAGTTATAAAGCGTAAATTTTTACCGCCGCCAGAAATCGACATCTGCTGAAAAACATCGCTTTGTCAGCGATTTTACTCAACGCTATCGCTTTCTCAACTTACTCAACTGTTGCCAACAGTTGAGTGCTTCTGAACGTACCCAATGGTAGGTTTAGTAATAGGAAGTTAATCTTCTGGTCAAATACTGAGACGGCTGGAATGCTTTAGTGGTCCAAAACTTTTACAATGCAAATACCAGATTCGTGATTTACGATTCCCAATGTTCATTACATACATCATCTCGAGTAACGAAAAATTGACGCCTTTATCAGTCCCCCATCTGCACAGTCAAGCTTTCTCGCGATTCCTTATTCGTTCTTCCCGATAATAATTTCTTCACATCCCAAGTTGATGGAGAGGCTAACGGTAAGCTCGCACTTAGCACGCGTTTAACACTCCTTTCTATTTTGACGTCCCTACCACGAAGATCCATTATTTACACTTACCACGCAGCAGCGTTCGATTCAGCATCTGCCGGATTGAGGTGATACTTGTCATACGAAGGGTCACGAATCATGCATCAAATGCGGTAGTTGCAATGAATACCTATTGCAAAAATAATTTATATGGGCTCCAGCCAGCTCTTACACCGCAGAATGTGAATGGTTTGTGGCTACAGGTTTAATAAATTTCAATTTAGTTACACCATTGTTCTGTCGACGATATAACTGTGAAATCTTGAGCAGGCACAAGGAGCTTTAAATATAACGAGTTTCGTAGAAATGGTGAGAAGGTATTAGAGATCGGTGACAAGAACAAGGTGATTAATTTTGACCCAATTTTGTCGATCTTGTTCTTGGTGACAAGAACTATTCTACATGGTATATATATGACCGTTATTGTCATTTTTCGTATTATCATTCTCAACCTTTTGGTGAGCATTGGCGGCAAGAGTTTTCATGAAACTTCGAGAACGAAAGTTTTTCCGATGAAGAAAGGTTAGTTTCTTTGGTAGATTCATTAGTTGAAATAATGGACTAGCAATCATCTGTTCTGCGCAATAAACAAAATTGGTTGTTTTTGTTGCGAATTAAGATTTTTTCCTGTTGGTTCAAGACATGAAAAAATCATCATTTAGCTTGCTTTCGTGCTTGTTCCTGAAGGAACTGCCAGCTATCACTTATCACGCAGCAGAGTTCGATACAGCATCTGCGGATTGAGGTGATACTTGTCATACGAAGGGTCACGAATCATGCATCAAATGCAGTAGTTGGAATGAATACTTATTGCAAAAATAAATTATATGGGCTCCAGTCAGCTCTTACACCGCAGAATGTGAATGGTTTGTGGCTACAGGTTTAATAAATTTCAATTTTGTTACACCATTGTTCTGTCGACGGTATAACTGTGAAATCTTGAGCAGGCACAAGGAGCTTTAAATATAACGAGTTTCGTAGAATGGTGAAAAGGTATTAGAGATCGATGACAAGAACAAGGTGATTAATTTTGACCCAATTTTGTCGATCTTGTTCTCGGAGACAAGAACTATTCTATATATTTATATATATTTATTCGGGTTAAAACATCCTAAAGATATTGTCCGATTCCCAATTTAGTCCTCCTTCACTCATTGATTTTCTTATTTCACTAATCCATGTTGTTCTTGGTCTTCCTCTTTTCCTGTTTTCCGACGTATCCATCTCATCACTTTCTTCGGTAATCTAAAGGCTACTATTGGGTTTTTTAACATTTCACCATTTTTATGAGTATCGAGGAGTTAGCCGATGCCTCAACCCCCAACCTGGAGGGCCAGCGTTTGATTTCAGAGTATCGTTCTCTTAGGTAAATTGCTTTCTCTGCAGCTAATGAACTTCACCTGCCCAGCCTGTTGGTCTTCTAACTACATATATTTTTCACACAAAAATCGCATAATTCATCAGTTATCACAAAAAGTTGGTGCTATAGGATCAAAAGGAAATATTTTTATGAGATGTCCGTAAATCTAAACTTGGAATTTCATCTTATTTGGAGTAAATTATGAAGAATATTGACTTGCAATTTTGACATTCAACATGGTATATATATGACCGTTATTGTCATTGTTCGTATAATTTTTTTCAACCGTTTGGTGAGCATTGTCAAGAATTTTTATGAAACTTCCTGAAGGAAAGTTTTTCCGAAGAAGAAAGATTAGTTTCTTTGGTAGTTTCATTAGTTGAAATAATGAACTAGTAAGGATCTGTTCTGCGCAATAAACAAAATTGCTTTTTTTTTGCTGCGAGTTAAGATTTGCTCCTGGTGGCTCAAGCCACGAAAAAACATCATTCAGCATGCTTTCGTGCTTGTTCCTCTAGGAACAGCTAGCTATCACTTACCACGCATCAGCGTTCTATACAGCATCTGCCGGATTGAGGTGATACTTGTCATACGAAGGGTCACGAATCATGCATCAAATGCGGTAGTTGCAATGAATACCTATTGCAAAAATAATTTATATGGGCTCCAGCCAGCTCTCACACCGCAGAATGTGAATGGTTTGTGGCTACAGGTTTAATAAATTTCAATTTTGTTACACCATTGTTCTGTCGACGGTATAACTGTGAAATCTTGAGCAGGCATAGGAGCTTTAAATATAACGAGTTTCTTAGAAATGCTGTGAGAAGAACAAGGTGATTAATTTTGACCCAATTTTGTCGATCTTTTTCTTGGGGACAAGATCTATTTTACATGGTATATATATGACCGTTATTGTCATTTTTCGTATTATCATTCTCAACCTTTTGGTGAGCATTGGCGGCAAGAATTTTCATGAAACTTCGAGAACGAAAGTTTTTCCGATGAAGAAAGGTTAGTTTCTTTGGTAGATTCATTAGTTGAAATAATGAACTAGTAATGATCTGTTCTGCGCAATAAACAATTGCTTTGTTTTTGCTGCGAGTTAAGATTTGCTCCTGGTGGCTCAAGCCACGAAAAAACCATCATTCAGCATGCTTTCGTGCTTGTTCCTCTAGGAACAGCTAGCTATCACTTACCACGCAACGCGTTCGATTAAGCATCTGCCGGTTTGAGGTGATACTTGTCATACGAAGGGTCACGAATCATACATCAAATGCGGTAGTTGCAATGAATACCTATTGCAAAAATAATTTATATGGGCTCCAGCCAGCTCTTACACCGCAGAATGTGAATGGTTTGTGGCTACAGGTTTAATAATTTCAATTTTGTTACACCATTGTTCTGTCGACGGTATAACTGTGAAATCTTGAGCAGGCACAAGGAGCTTTAATATAACGAGTTTCTTAGAAATGGTGAGAAGTATTAGAGATCGGCGACAAGAACAGGGTGATTAATTTTGACCCAATTTTGTCGATCTTGTTCTTGGCGACAAGAACTATTCTACATGGTATTATATGAACGTTATGGTCATTGGTCGTATTATATTTCTCAACCTTTTGGTGAGCATTGTCAAGAATTTTTATGAAACTTCCAGAAGGAAAGTTTTTCCGAAGAGGAAAGATTAGTTTCTTTGGTAGTTTCATTAGTTGAAATAATGAACTAGTAATGATCTGTTCTGCGCAATAAACAAAATAGCTTTGTTTTTGCTGCGAGTTAAGATTTGCTCCTAGTGGCTCAAGCCACGAAAAACCATCATTCAGCATGCTTTCGTGCTTGCTCCTCTAGGAACAGCCAGCTATCACTTACCACGCATCAGCGTTCTATACAGCATCTGCCGGATTGAGGTGATACTTGTCATACGAAGGGTCACGAATCATGCATCAAATGGGTAGTTGCAATGAATACGTATTGCAAAATAATTTATATGGGCTCCAGCCAGCTCTTACAACGCAGAATGTGAATGGTTTGTGGCTACAGGTTTAATAAATTTCAATTTAGTTACACCATTGTTCTATCGACGATATAACTGTGAAATCTTGAACAGGCAGAAAGAGCTTCAAATATAATAAGTTTCTCGAAAATGGTGAGAAGGTAGAGATAGGCGACAAGAACAAGGAGATTAATTTTGACACAATTTTGTCGATCTTTTTCTTGGCGACAAGATCTATTCTACATGGTACGCATTGGCAAGAATTTTCATGAAACTTCTAAAAGGAAAGTTCGATTTTTTGAAATAATGAACTACTAATGCAATAAACGCAATAAACAAAATCGGTGTGTTTTTGTTTCTGTGATTAATTTCGACCCAATTTTGTCGAACTTCTTCTTGGGAACAAGCAAATTTTAGCGTGCATAGGTCAAAAAATTTCAGAAAACTTCGAGAAAGGATGTTCTTGGGAAAAGGAAAGATTCGTTTCTTCGGTACTTTCATTTTATTAGTGGAATCAATGATGAACTTGTAGATTATTGCGTTAACAATCGGCAGCAGGTTGGAGGAAAGCAAAACCAAATAAAAAAATTCGATAGATAATAAATGATATTAAACAAAGTTAATGTCAGAAACTTGTTCTTCAACTTCAAATATTGAGTTTTAACTAACATATTCGATATTTCTTGAATATACCACAAAACAAACAACTTCGCGTAATGAAATCAAATCAGATTATATCGAAAAATATCATGTTAAGATCATTGAAACATAAATATGAATAAATGCCTTTTCAGAAGGCTAATAAAAAGCAACGTACTCTGAGTAACGGCTCAATCTTGCCACTTATTATTTGAGATAATCAATTTCATGAAGATTTGATACTGACCATCTGTGAGTGATATACCTAATTCGTTTTGTTTGTCGATCTCAAAACATTGTTTCAAAAATAATTGATGCAGTGTGTTCACTATAGTAGATTTCACTAAAGTATGAAGTTAGTAAAACCTAAGCCCCTCCTTATTCATAGAACATTCATTCGTAGCGAGATGAGGGGCTAAGAGGTTTTCTTCACTTCATACTCTCCTGAAATAGACTGTAGGTATAAGCCAGCTCATCTAAGTATATGGCTTGATAAACCATTCATGACATATCCTTCGGAATAAAGAAATTTAGTTGGAACAAATTTGATTGCCTTCAATCCAAGAAACAGAAGGTACTGTATTTGAATTTTCTCACCAATATTCATATTCAAAACCATACCTTTCCTTTAAGTCCTTGAATAATGAAAATCTCTAGAATACCTACTATTACGGCTGGATCTTGATGGGTAATCTCCGAAGAAAACGCTTTACTGTGTTATGATACATATTTCATCCTGAAAGGATATTTTAACTACTTCATTTCCTGGGACGCCACGAACGTAAATAATTTAAATTTAGATCTCGCTAACAGATTGAAAGGGTAACGGAAGCTCTATTTCTTAGGGAACGTCAATATGAATAAATAAGTACGAGGAAGCTATTTTAGATGAGTTGATTTAGTATTCGGGAAATAAGGAGAACGCTGGGTGGATTTTGATTTGAAACGATCAATGGAACATTTCAGTATTTTATAAATGAAATACCAGTTAAAACTGTCTTGGACTTCTAGTAGAATTTTCGAAGAGAGACATGCCGAATAAAAAAAATTGAATAGGAAAGGTGATTTCAGGTATGTATTCTCCAGGTATGGTATAGATTAACGAAAAAGCCAGTCCAAACTAATACAGAGTTGCAGTGGTGCAGAGTTTAAATTTCGCTCAATGAGCTGGAGTGATCTATAATTTTTGGTTATTTACTCTTTCTTTATTCTTAATTTTATTTAAACTATAAATTCCAATTACATGAAAATGATTCAGAGGAAATAAACTATCTTTGCTGAGTTGAAAAGTTGCAATTTCGATTATTGACAATTCGGGTTCATATTCTCTCTTAACCCTAGATAACGGGACTTGTTTCAACACACGTCATTGCTGGACTATCGTGATTTTACGACGGTCGACAAAACATTCATTTTTCGGAAAATCTTTCGAGAAAAACTCACGAAAAGTGCTGAAAATTCTACATTGAAAAATGAAAAATCAAAATATAATAAAAAATTTCGAATTCCTATCCATCATCACTGCATTTTTGCCAATGTATCCGCGGTGCTCCCCACAATTCAGATGTCCACATTGTCCAAAATAAGTTGTAGTCATCCTTATTTTTTACTAGCAGAAGAAAAACAAGTTTTGCGCTTTTTTGCTGGGGAATTGCAGTTTATAAATCATTTTGAATATTCAGAATTAGACCAATATCTTGGTGGATATTTCGCCTCAAAGTTGGAGTTGATAATCTTCGTTTCATCCATGGCTCAGCAGGGCGACGACTCCCATCTATCATATTACTTGTATCGTGAAAGAGGTTTTCCTCCCCTCCTCAAAGTATTTGTTGAATAAAACAAAAAGAAGTTGATGCAGGCCATACTTATACAGGGTGTTTCATTGGGAAAGGGAAATACTTCACAGGTGCATAGGTGGCACCAAGACAGTTCTAGAGATACCACATTTATTGGGTCTCACTGTCTTCGTAGCCGAGATACAGGGTGTTTTATGAATTTGCCCGTTTCTTCCTAAGGCCGTACCAGACGAACCACCTGGTATATTTTCTTCATATTTGGCAAATATGTTCCTAATTGAGAGCCCAAACATATCATGCAATAACCGCCTCGAAAATCCAGGTCCGGATTAACAAAAAAATTATGAATCGTTTGAATACTCGAAACAACACCCTGTACATCGGAATTTTGAAAATCTGTTTTATAATGCGAAAACACCACTAAAAACTAAACTGGGACGTATACTTCAAATTTTCGCGCAGAAAGTTTTACTGCACAAATTTTCAAGGTAAAAGTGAAGTTTTTAGGAACTTGGATACCCGAAAATGGTTTGAAGTGACTTTAACAATGAATTATCAACAATATTGAATCCATAATTATTTCAACATTACTCTGTAATTCATTTTCACATTGCTTTTTTTAGCTGTATACTTGAAAATCCAGGTCCGGGTTAACGAAAAATTATGAATCGTTTGAATACTCGAAACAACACCCTGTACATCGGAATTTTGAAAATCTGTTTTAAAATTCGAAAATACCACTAAAAACTGAACTGAGACGTACACTTCAAATTTTCGCGCAGATAGTTTCAATGCACAAATTTTCAACGTAAAAGTGAAGTTTTTAAGAACTTGGATACCTGAAAGTGGTTTGAAGTGACTTTTAACAATGAATTATCAAAATATTTAAATCCATAATTATTATACGTAATAATGCAACTCACTTCTCATAAATGAAAACTAATGTGGAAATGAATTACAAAGTAATGTTGAAATAATTATGGATTCAATATTGTTGATAATTCATTGTTAAAAGTCACTTCAAACCACTTTCAGGTATCCAAGTTCTTAAAAACTCACTTTTACGTTGAAAATTTGTGCACTGAAACTATCTGCGCGAAAATTTGAAGTGTACGTCTCAGTTCAGTTTTTAGTGGTATTTTCGAATTTTAAAACAGATTTTCAAAATTCCGATGTACAGGGGTTGTTTCGAGGATTCAAACGATTCATAAATTTCGTTAACCCGGACCTGGATTTTCAAGTATACGGCTATAAAAAGGAAAACCAATGTGGAATAATGAATTACAAAGTAATGTTGAAATAATTATGGATTCAATATTGTTGATTATTCATTGTTAAAGTCACTTCAAACCACTTTCGGGTATCCAAGTTCCTAAAAACTTCACATTTACCTTGAAAATTGTGCAGTAAAACTTTCTGCGCGAAAAATTGAAGTATACGTATCAGTTTAGTTTTTGGTGGTGTTTCGAATATAAAACAGATTTCAAAATTCCGATGTACAGGGTGTTGTTTCGAGGATTCAAACGATTCATAATTTTTTGTTAACCCGGACCTGGATTTTCGAGGCGGTTATTGCATGATATGTTTGGGCTCTGAATTAGGAACATATTGCCAAATATGAAGAAAATATACCAGGTGGTTCGTCTGGTACGGCCTCAGAAGAAGAAACGGGCAAAATTCATAAAACACCTGTATCTCTGCTACGAAGACAGTGAGACCCAATAAATGGGGTATCTCTAGAACCGTCTTGGTGCCACCTATGCACCTGTGAAGTATTTCCCTTTCCAATGAAACACCCTGTATATATATTTACATTTATATTTATCTTCCTCCATAATTTTCGAATCTCTTGTTCTAATTCCGCCTGAGATAATGGCTGTTTTGAAGCCATCTGCTGAAACGACATATCTTCAAAATGTTACACGTAAAATAATAACTTACATTTCTCCTAATTACAAACTAATGTTCATAAATTTAAACCAGAAAAAAACACGCGCGAAAACTAGCTAACGTAAATGCGGGGGACTATCGTAAAATTGACGAATACTGGACCAAAATCTGCAATTCAACCGAAAAAACGTGATTTTTTGTACACTAGAGCCTAGCTAGCAACTAAAGGAAGGTACTGAGAGTTTCACCACGTTGCGGTATCCGGAAGCAAACGAAATATCACGACAAATATTGACCATCGTAAATTTTACGAATGTCCCGTTATCTAGAGTTAATCTATATATATTGTTGCAGCTGCTAGTGACCATGCAAAAAAAATTATTCTCAGTTTCGCCAATTCAGAAAAATATTATGAACTTTTTTATCGCAACCTTACATTTTCTGTTACAGCTAACATCAAAATGTTACAATTTTCACTGCCGAAAGTAGGACTATTGAATGAAATTTTAACAGCTCGTTTTTTTCGGTTTCCACTTCTATGATGAAAAATCAAGGGTAGTGCATTTCTTGCTACATCACGCTTATCCCAATTTTTTTTATTTTTTTTTAAATAAACGGTATATTATTCAAATTATCATCTTCAATTAACAAAGTTATCTTTGCATTATTGATTACATTCCACCTTTATGACTGACAATGACTGACTGAGGAATGACAACACACACATAACTCTTTGAACGACCTCAAATACTTCGACTGTATTATCATGAGTGAATTACTGGCTTTGAAAACAGAGCTTGGTGACTGAAAGTGTCCTCTTCTGGATAGAGACATGTATTTTTCCAATGAAAAATTAAAACTAATAACGAAATAATCATTATCCTTATCAGTCATCAGGTATTTTGAATTACTTACCATTTCAGCAAGAAAAAGACTTCCAAATATTTAGACAATAGCCACTGAAGATGGCAAAGTTATTTGAATTTAGGAAATTTGGACAAATGTTTTTTGTTGATTTATATAATAGTGAAAGAATAATAACTGTTTACAAATTCATTTGAGTATTCCATCCAATCACTGACAAACTTTGTAAGAAAATTTGTGGCAGTCAATAAACGAAAGTTGTAAGCTTTTCACAAATAAGTTGTTTGCTACTTCTTGATACTGGGTCGTTATCAATTCGGAAAATCATTAATCAGGTTTTATATTGACTGCATGAATTTAAATTTTCATCTCATCGAACTTATTCTGATTCCTCTCATCTTCTTCGTTTCTTCAACCATTTCATATTGTTTCCATGGAAGTGAACGGCATCAGACATCCTGAACAACTCGAATTCCCACAGCTCTTTCAAGTCCAGTAACCATATTCCACCTTTACGAGTTCCACTAATGAATTAACGATCCTTTTCCAATACAATCGCCCATAACACTCAAACGACCTCAAATTCTTCGTTTAACATCTTTCTAATACTAGTAATCGAAACCAACCAAAATAGCCTAAGCTAACCTACACATTCTCATAAAATTAGAGAGACGAAACCCATTTTCCAATCAAGATCTTTCCGATAACCCGCAGAAATGTCGGCAGAAGTAAATTAAATTTGTTTCTTATAAAATCGGCTGCTGGATCGCGAGCAACGCCGATCACGTTCATCTCGTTCCAAGGCCAGCTAGACAGACCGCTTCACATCGTGGATGTCGGCTGCTTGGAAACAGGTTCATCAACATGTATTTTATTGAAGTGGTACTGTTCTCCGCGCTTCTTCCAATAATTGATTCGATTTTGCGAGGGAAACCGTTGTTATTTCTTTCTACATGGCAGGAATTCGGCCTATAGTACATATTACGTGGTGTTCGTGAAGTAGGAGGATCCGTCTGAATTGGCAACATTGTTAGTGAGGCCGATTTGGTATGCCAATGAAAAGGATGTTTAAATAAGAGCGCAACGATTTCTGTCTACAATAAAACATGGTTTTCTGTAACGAAGTATACAAATATGATTTCATTTTAGAAAATATACACATTCGGAAATTATGTAGAACCAAAATACGAGAAAATTGTAAATGGCCACTGGCATTATGCTCACCCTTCTAAAAAATCGAATACATGTGGTGATAATTCATTGATTCAGCGTTTAACTTCGGATTTCAACGCTTATATAATTGTTTATCCAGGATCCTATTGGTGAATTCGCTGTTCATGATTCGCTAGCAGAAGTTGAAACATGTATTTTATTGAAGTGGTATTGTTCTCCGCGCTTCTTCCCAATGATGATTCGATTTTGCGAGGGAAACCGTTGTTATTTCTTTCTACATGGCAGGAATTCGCCTATAGTACAGGGTATCCCATTTTGGGCACTTTTACGGGATATCTCCGTTATTTTTAACGTTAGCGGGATGCGGTTTTCGCGACAGTGTGCTACTTTTTTGTGAAACTAAAGATGGCGCAATCAGTTTTTGCATAGCTCTCTAAGTTTTTGCTCTACAGGGCGGAAATGGAAAGTATCACTTTTTAATCACCTCCCGTATCTCAGTTGTGCTTAAACTTGGAGAAATGGTTGAAACGCATTCCTATAGTTTTTTTTTCCGTAAATCCAGTGGCGTAGTCAGTTTTTCAATTAAACTTTCCGTTTTTGAGTTATTGAGCAAACATACGTTTTTTTACATTGGACACCCTGTATATTATTTTTTATTCTTATCAAGCACATCTCAGCTTTTCAAAAACATATTATTTTATGCATTTATTTTCAAAACCAAGCTCAGAATTCAAGATTTTGTAATTAAATTGTGAATAACTAAGTAGTAGGCTCTATGACTGTTTATTAAAAATAAAAAAAATGTCAAAGCTTTGTCGGTTGGTTTAAAAGTTTACAGTTCTCTCAGTTTTATTATTTATTATATCATATTGATGATTCAGTTTTAAGTTTTTCTCATTACGGCTGCTTACGAAAATTACGAGAAATATGACATGCTTGTTTGTGATCTAGATATTATGTTAACATTATTTTCGATTTCTAACGAAATCTTGACATTTTTTTTGTTTTTTATAAACAGTCATAGCCTACTACTTGGTTATTGACATTTTAATTACAAAATCTTGAATTCTGAGCTTGGTTTTGAAAATAAATGCATAAAATAATATGCTTTTGAAAAGCTGAGATTGTGCTTGATAAGAATAAAAATAATATACAGGGTGTCCAATGTAAAAAACGTATGTTTGCTCAATACTCAAAAACGGAAGTTTAATTGAAAAACTGACTACGCCACTGGATTCTACGGAAAAAAACTATAGGAATGCGTTTCAACCATTTCTCCAATTTTAAGCACAACTGAGATACGGGAGGTGATTAAAAGTGATACTTTCCATTTCCGCCCTGTAGAGCAAAAACTAAGAGAGCTATGCAAAAACTGATTGCGCCATCTTTAGTTTCACAAAAAGTAGCACACTGTCGCGAAAACCGCATCCCGCTACGTTAAAAATAACGGAGATATCCGTAAAAGTGCCCAAAATGGGATACCCTGTACATATTACGTGGTGTTCGTGAAGTAGGAGGATCCGTCTGAATTGGCAACATTGTTAGTGGAGGCAGATTTGGTATGTCAAAGAAAAAGGTGTTTAAATAAGAGCGCTGCGATTTCTGTCTTCAATAAAACATGGTTTTCTGTAAAGATATACAAATATTACTTCATTTTAGAAAATTAACACATTTGGAAATTATATAGAACCAAAATAAATTGTAAATGGCCACTGGCATATGCTCACCCTTCTGAAAAGTCGAATACATGTGGTGCTAATTCATTGATTCAGCTTTTAACTTCGGCTTTCAAGCTCTTATAACCCTATTACAGCTAGGCATTATATCGAAATAGCGTAGAGGCCAATTCTGGTCACCAAAGACAGCATGCTTCTCCAGGATCTAATTGGTGAATTCGCTGTTCATTGTCCACCAACAGACGTTGAAACAGAATCGTCAACATGTATTTTATTGAAGTGGTACTGTTCTCCGCGCTTCTTCCAATAATTGATTCGATTTTGCGAGGGAAACCGTTGTTATTTCTTTCTACATGGCAGGAATTCGGCCTATAGTACATATTACGTGGTGTTCGTGGAGTAGGAGGATCTGTCTGAATTGGCAACATTGTTAGTGAGGCAGATTTGGTATGCCAATGGAAAGTCTCAATAAGATCAATAAGTTTTCAGTGTTCGAGTGTTCAATAAGCAAATTACTGAAATATTCATTGATTTGGGAAATACAAATTTGATGATTATATATAAAACAATATTTCTTGTGAATGACCACTATTTTATTCTCGTTTGCATATTGCATACCCTATTGGTAAAATTTCCAATAACGTTATTGAGTACATGTGGTTTTGTTTCATTGATTCGGCGCCAAATTTCAACTTACAGTGCTTCGATGGTTGCAGGTTCATTGGTATGAACTACACCATTTCCAAGTGTATTTCAGAAAGCGTCAATTGTATTTCAGAAAACGTCAATTGTATTTCAGAATAGTCAATTGTATTTCAGAAAGCGTCAATTGTATTTCAGAATTGTCAATTGTATTTCAGAAAGCGTCAATTGTATTTCAGATTAGTCAATTGTATATCAGAAATCGTCAATTGTATTTCAGAAAACATCACTGAATTACAAATGACGGGTTCTGAAATACATATGATATAATCTGAAATACAATTGACGCTTTCTGAAATACAATTGACTAATCTGAAATACAAGTGACGCTTTCTGAAATACAATGGACTAATCTGAAATACAATTGACGCTTTCTGAAATACAACTGACTATTCTGAAATACAATTGACGCTTTCTGAAATACACTTGGAAATGGTGTAGACATTTGAAAATTTTGTAGAACCAAAATATCTTTTGCTAGCCGATGGCATGTGCTTACCACTTATTTTTTTTCAAAAAACGTTATCGAATACACCATTTAATGTCAGACTTCAACGCTTTTATAGTTGCAGGCTCATTGGCATAAACCTGAGAATTTAAATCACCTCTCAGCCAGAAGTCAGAGGGCGTTGAATCGAAAGAGAGTAGAGGTCAATTCTGATCACCAAAATTAGTATGTTTCACTGGAATGCAATTGTTGAATTCTCTTCGCAACTCGAAGGAGTTGAAACAGGTTCATCAATATGTATTTTATTGAACTTATACTGTTCTCCGTGCTTCTTCGCTTTGATTCGATTTTTCGAGGGAAACCGTTGTTCTTTCTTTCTACATGGCAGGAATTCGGCCTATGGTTCATATTACGTGGTGTTCTTGAAGTAGGAAGATCCGTCTGAATTGGCAACATTGTTAGTAAGGCAGATTTGGTATGCCAATGTGAACGGTGTGTTAAAATGAGAGCGCAACGATTTCTGTCTTTAATAAAACATGGTTTTCTGTAACGAAGAACACAAATATTATTTGATTTTAGAAAATATACACATTTCGAAATTATGTAGAACCAAAATAAATTGTAAATGACCACTGGCATATGCTCACCCTTCTGAAAAGTCGAATACATGTGGAGCTAATTCATTGATTCAGCTTTTAACTTCGGGTTTCAAGCTCTTATAACCCTACAGCTAGGCATTATATCGAAAGAGCGTAGAGGCCAATTCTGCTCACCAAAGACAGCACGCTTCTCCAGGATCTAATTGGTGAATTCGCTGTTCATTGTCCACCAACAGACGTTAAAACAGAATCGTCAACATGTATTTTATTGAACTGGTACTGTTCTCCGCGCTTCTTCCAATAATTGATTCGATTTTGCGAGGGAAACCGTTGTTATTTCTTTCTACATGGCAGGAATTCGGCCTATAGTACATAATACGTGGTGTTCGTGGAGTAGGAGGGTCTGTCTGAATTGGCAACATTGTTAGTGAGGCAGATTTGGTATGCCAATGGAGAGTCTCAATAAGATCAATAAGTTTTCAGTATTCGAGTGTTCAATAAGCAAATACTGAAATATTCATTGATTTGGGAAATACAAATTTGATGATTATATATAAAACAATATTTCTTGTGAATGACCGCTATTTATTCTCGTTTGCATATTGCATACCCTATTGGTAAAATTTCCAATAACGTTATTGAGTACATGTGGTTTTGTTCATTGATTCGGCGCCAAATTTAAACTTACAGTGCTTCGATGGTTGCAGGTTCATTGGTATGAACTAGACATTTGAAGATTTTGTAGAACCAAAATATCTTTTGCTAGGCGATGGCATCTGCTTACCACTTTTTTTTTTTCAAAAAACGTTATCGAATACACCATTTAATGTCAGACTTCAACACTTTTATAGTTGGAGGCTCATTGGCTTAAACCTGAGAATTTAAATCACCTCTCAGCCAGAAGTCAGAGGGCGTTGAATCGAAAGATAGAAGAGGTCAATTCTGGTCACCAAAATTAGTATTTCACTGGAATGCAATTGTTGAATTCTCTTCGCAACTCGAAGGAGTTGAAACAGGTTCATCAATATGTATTTTATTGAAGTGATACTGTTCTCCGTGCTTCTTCGCTTTGATTCGATTTTTCGAGGGAAAACCTTGTTATTTCCTTCTACATGGCAGGAATTCGGCCTACGGTTCATATTACGTGATGTTCTTGAAGTAGGAAGATCCGTCTGAATTGGCAACATTGTTAGTGAGGCAAATTTGGTATGCCAATGTGAACGGTGTTAAAATGAGAGCGCAACGATTTCTGTCTTCAATAAAACATGGTTTTCTGTAACGAAGTACACGAATATTATTTGATTTTAGAAAAAATACACATTTGGAAATTATGTAGGACCAAAATAAATTGCAAATGGCCCCCGGCATATGCTCACCCTCGGTATAAGTTGAAACAGGTTCATCAACATGTATTTCATTGAAGTGGTACTGTTCTCCGCGTTTCTTCCAATAATTGATTCGATATTGCGAGGGAAACCGTTGTTATTTCTTTCTACATGGCAGGAATTCGGCCTGTAGTACATATAACGTGGTGTTCGTGAAGTAGGAGGATCCGTCTGAATTGGCAACATTGTTAGTGAGGCCGATTTGGTATGCCAATGAAAAGGATGTTTAAATAAGAGCGCAACGATTTCTGTCTTCAATAAAAAATGGTTTTCTGTAACGAAGTATAGAAATAATATTTGATTTAATTATGAAATTATGTTGATCCAAAATAAATTATAAATGGCCACTGGCTATGCTAACCCTTCTAAAAAATCTAATTCATGTGACAATTCATTCATTCAGCGTTTACTTAACTTCGGATTTCAACGGTTCTATAATTGTTTCTCTAGGATCCAATTGGTGAATTCGCTGTTCATGTTTCACTAGCAGAAGTTGAAACAGGTTCATCAACATGTATTTTATTGAAGTGGTACTGTTCTCCGCGCAGATTTTGTATGCCAACATACATCGGTATACAATAATTGACTCGCTCAGGAGAAGAGTGTCACAGGTTTTTCAAAGGGTTTTCAATTAAAAGGTGTTATTATGAAAAGTCCGCTATTTCGGTAGATGTCAAATTTGAAGCGATACACGCTTCAAGAACGCATTGTTTGGCAGAGACGGTTCGTAAAACTCGAACATTTTTGGGTCGTCGTGAAGCACCTTTTCGGACCGCAATAAAGAAATTGGTGAAAAAATTCGAGCTGTTGGGACAAGTTAGTCATGTGAAGAATAAAACCCGTGCACGTCGCTCAAGAACAGCCAAGAATATTCCTGGCTGTAGCCGAAAGTGTTGAAGAAAATCCAGGTTTGTCCATTCGTCGTCGTTCTGTGGAATTGGGCATTCCACAAACGTTTTAATGACGGAATTGAATAGTATTGATCTGAACAACGTTTACTCTCAATAAGACGGCGCTACGTGCCACACAAGCAACGAACCCATTGATCTATTACGCGAAAAGTTTTCGGACCGTTTCATCTCTCGAAGGGGTGATCACAATTGGCCACCGAGATATTGAGATTTAACACATTGCGACTTTATACCAACACATTATCGCAAAGGTTGTGAAATTAATATGAATGAATCTTTAATGATGAGGATTTCTGCTTGACCTTACATGCAAGTATTCAATGGGAAAATATTATATTTCATATTTTTTCGCAATATGGTCGGTCTTCTTCTGCACAACTCAATCACCCCTAAAATAAATCGTAAGTTATTTCAGAAGATGATGATTATTCGGAGAATTATTGATTCGTTCTGAAAAAAAAATTTAACGGCAGGATATATGTACTGAACCTAAGCTATTCAATTTATTCGATGAATAAACTATAGTTCGCCAAATTGGAGATATAAGCCTGGTTATGGTAACTCTAGTTGTCCAATGAAGTGTAGTTCGGGGAGTTAGCTCACAGAGGGAGTTTTGGTCAACTTCACTATTTGCTTCTTTTTTTAAATATATCCCCATCTTCGTCTACACTATTTGCAACATCTGACTTTCTTAATTCGCGCGCAACGTATTCGTAGTAAAATTCAAATTGATTTTATGAATGGGCACATCTAACCAGAGCTCCCTCTGTGAGCTAACTCCCCGAACTAAACTTCATTGGACAACTAGAGTTACATAAACCAGGATATAAGTCAACAAAATTTTATGTCATTTTCGTAGAAGTGTCCAGTTTACCGCCTTTAATTCAGTTCCCGGTAATTCTGTAGATCTCGACCTTCTTCATTTTGCAAAATCTGGATTTTCGAAATACCTCACGCGTTTTAACGATCATCAATCAGCTCGATATCTTTCTTTTATTCGAATGTGTAGGCAGACGTAAATTTTTATCCTCTCGGCATATAAAAGGCGTTTTCGGATACTTACTCGGGTTAACTCGATCCCTAACCTTCGCGTTCGTTTACCTAACCGGAACATCCAACCCGTCTTCGGAAAGTACGATGTTATTAACTCGATCACTGACTCAGGTTGATCTATCGTAACCCAACACGAGAACAGGGTCGTATACGACCCTGCAATTTCGTATTTGAAAAGGGCGGGAATAAGTCTTCTACTCTTTTCTTAGTAATTTCATATATTCTATTCCTAAAACTTATTAATTATCATTACAAATTATTCCTAAATTAAATTCGATATTTAGGATGAAATACCACTATTTGAATCTATGGGAGATGATTACTCTTCAGTAGGGTCCTGTAACGGTCTTAGAAGACCAGAAGATTCTAAAATCATCACTTGGAACGCCAGACCTGGTTTAAAGCACCCTCCTGGCCCAAGAGCAAGAATTACGTATTTTGTATCTGAATATTGAAGGTATTTATTCGAATAGTTAAGTTTCAATTTTGTAAAAAACGGCGCGAGACAGGGTTTTTTTTACTGAGGTTATTCCCTGTGCTCTGGTATCATACGAGAAAATAGTATGGTACCCCGTTTTGCACCAACCTCAGCCAAGGACTTTTTTGTTTCATGTATTGTATTTTGTTAGCCCTCAATTAAAGAAAAAAGAATATATATGGAAAGAGATGATAATTTGTCTCAGTGTAAAATGTGTGTTTCCATGAGACGAGAAAGTAATGTGAAACATCTTCTTCATAACTTTGTTTGCAGATCTTTCTGCGTTGAAGCTAAAACCTTCTTTACTTCTTCAACAGATGTACTCAAAGATATCATTGAACATAAGAGGGCACACCAGATATTATAAGAAATATTATACAAAAGCCAATAAATCCAAGCAAAGTTAGAGACCATCAGTAAATAAACTGGAACTGAAAACTTTCAACATAGGTACACTCAAAAATAACATTAAACATGGAAGGGCACACCAGAAATTATAAGAAATATATTACAAGAGCCACTAAATGCAAGCAAAGTTAGAGACAATCCGAAAATAGACTCTGACTGAAAGAATAAATCCATGTTATTGATACGACTGTCACATCAAATCCTATACCTGATGTGTTCGTATACTTAGAACCCAGGTCCCTGATCCGAGTAGATTCGTCACGTGACCCATTGTATCGAGTTAGTTACCCTGAGTAAGTATCCGAAAACGCCTAATGATAACCATTATTCAAACTAAATGAACTCTCTGGTTGAAATCTTCAACCTACCTTGAACATTCCGAACTTTTGAAATGCCCATGGTTTTGTAACTTAGCTTTACTTCAGATAACCTGAAATTAATGCACGACTAGAGAAATATATGTGATCTATATCTGCGAGAAGTAATTAATAACTCCCCGAAGAGAAACAAACGTGAAGCTGTAAAATGGAACAATTTGCAGAGTACAATAACGCAAACACGACACGATATACCTCCATAGAAGATATTCCTCGATTCTGAAGCACCATTACCGTCATGTCATTTACGCATAAAAAAGGAAGATGAAAAGTGTCCAGTTTACCGCCTTTGTCGATTCAGTTCCGGTAATTCTGTAGATCTCGACTATCTCATCTGGCAGAATCTTGAGTGGCGAAATACCTCACCGTCTTTTAACGATCATCAGCTCGAAATCTTTCCTTTTATTCGAATGTGTAGGTAAACGTCAATCCTCCTTTATGTAATGTTAACCATTATTTCAACATAACAAACCTTCTGATTGAAATATTTAACCTACTTGAAAATTTCAAACTTCTGAAATGTCTATGGTTTGTGTAAAGTAGCTTGTATCAGATTATCTTCTAACCATACACGGCTGTAAAAATTATCTATTCCATACCTGCGAGAAGTATTTATCAAATCCTCGAAGAGAAATATAGAATTCAAAGAAAACAATAAATCGAAGTAAGACACGATATACCTCCATAGAAGATATTCCTTGATTCTGATGTACCATTACCATCATGTCATTACGCATAAAAAAAGAAGATGAGAAGTGTCCAGTTTACCGCCTTTGTCGATTCAGTTCTCGGTAAATCTGTAGATCTCGACCATCTTCATCTTGCAGAATCTTGATTGGCGAATTACCTCACCGTCTTTAACGATCATCAGCTCGAAATCTTTCTTTTTATTCGAATGTGTAGGTAAACGTGAATCCTCTCGTTATGCAATGAAAACCACTATTTCAACATAACAAACTTCCTGCTTGAAATCTTTAACGTATTTTCAAAATTCCGAAATTCTGAAATGTCCACGGTTTTGTTAGGTAGCTTGATATCAGATTTCCCCTTAATTAATGCACGACTGTGAAAATTTATCTGCTCCATACCTGTGAGAAGTAATTATCAAATCCTCGAAGAGAAACGTAGAATTCAAAGTGAACAATAAGTCAAAATAAGACACGATATACCTCCATAGAAGATATTCCTTGATTCTGATGTACCATTACCATCATGTCATTTACGCATAAAAAACGAAGATGAGAAGTGTCCAGTTTACCGCCTTCGTCGATTTAGTTCCCGGTAATTCTGTAGATCTCGACCATCTTCATCTTGCAGAATCTTGATTGGCGAAATACCTCACCGTCTTTTAACGATCATCAGCTCGAAATCTTTCTTTTTATTCGAATGTGTAGGTAAACGTAAATCCTCCTTTATGTAATGTTAACCATTATTTCAACATAACAAACCTTCTGATTGAAATATTTAACCTACCTTGAAAATTTCAAACTTCTGAAATGTCTATGGTTTTGTAACGTAGCTTGGTATCAGATTTTCTTCTAACCAATACACGGCTGTAAAAATTTATCTATTCCATACCTGCGAGAAGTAATTATCAGATCCTCGAAGAGAAATGTAGAATTCAAAGTGAACAATAAGTCAAAATAAGACACGATATGCCTCCATAGAAGATATTCCTTGATTCTGATGTACCATTACCATCATGTCATTTACGCATAAAAAAGGAAGATGAGAAGTGTCCAGTTTACCGCCTTTGTCGATTCAGTTCCCGGTAATTCTGTAGATCTCGACCATCTTCATCTTGCAGAATCTTGATTGGCGAAATACCTCACCGTCTTTAACGATCATCAGCTCGAAATCTTTCTTTTTATTCTAATGTGTAGGTAAACGCAAATTCTCCTTTATGTAATGTTATATGAACTTCTAATGTTACATAAACTTCTGAAATGTCCACGGTTTTGTAACGTAGCTTGATTTCAGATTTCCCTTTGACTAATGCACAGTTGTAAGAATTTATCTATTTAATACCTGCAAGAATTATCAAATCCTCGAAGAGAAACATAGAATTCAAAGTGAACAATAAGTCAAAATAAGACACGAAATGCCTCCATAGAAGATATTCCTTGATTCTGATGCACCATTACCATCAGGTCATTTACGCATAAAAAAAGAAGATGAGAAGTGTCCAGTTTACCGCCTTTGTCGATTTAGTTCCCGGTAATTCTGTAGATCTCGACCATCTTCATTATGCAGAATCTTGATTGGCGAAATAACCTCACCGTCTTTAACGATCATCAGCTCAAAATCTTTCCTTTTATTCGAATGTGTAGGTGAACGTAAATCCTCCTTTATGTAATGTTAACCATTATTTCAACATAACAAATCTTCTTATTGAAATATTTAACCTACCTTGAAAATTCAAACTTCTGAAATGTCTATGGTTTTGTAACGTAGTTTGGTATCAGATTTTCTTCTAACCAATACACGGCTGTAAAAATTTATCTATTCCATTCTGCGAGAAGTATTTATCAAATTCTCGAAGAGAAACGTAGAATTCAAAGTGAACAATAAGTCAAAATAAGACACGATATGCCTCCATAGAAGATATTTCTTGATTCTGATGTACCATTACCGTCATGTCATTTACGCATAAAAAACGAAGATGAGAAGTGTCCAGTTTACCGCCTTTGTCGATTCAGTTCCCGGTAATTCTGTAGATCTCGACCATCTTCATCTTGCAGAATCTTGATTGGCGAAATACCTCACCGTCTTTAACGATCATCAGCTCGAAATCTTTCTTTTTATTCGAATGTGTAGGTAGACGTAAATTTTTCTCCTCTCGGCACGTAATGATAACCATTATTTTAACAACGCAGCATAAAGCTGCTAGCCGCTAGCCGCAGCTTCTTTCATTAAACGCGTGTTGGGTTTACCAGTATGCACCTAATTGATATTAGATCCCGATAGGAAATAATTGCGTAAGGAGTCTGGGCTGAGGATAATTGGAGATCATGTTTATTCATAGGTGGAAGAATTGTTAGTATAGAGGGCGTTGATTGGGGCCTTTAACCTTAACGCTTTCGAAAAGATCAGATTATCGCTTTTTGAAAACCCTAATTGGGGAAATGATGTTGTGTGACGCAGAGAAACCAAGTTATTGATGGTAGAGAATATATGCATACCTCAGAGTAAAAAGTGAACCTAGAGATGCCTTCGCGCATTTGTTATGCAGCCAAGTAGAATCTGTTTATGCACGCGAACAATATTCCGGTGTTAGGAATTCGTGCCGTATGTTTATTCCGTATTTGGATATTGGGTCTACCGCTCCCATATTCTGAAACTAACGGCTTGTGTCTGTTACAGACAATTCTGTCAGTTTGGATTCATCTTCTGTTAGTGATCAGTTTCTGGAAGCAATGTGTTTTCATTTTCATTTCTATTTGACGTTCATAAACTGAATTATGTTACTGATTTGGTGGCAATTTATTGTTGCATAAGGCTATTCCGGTAGTTATAGCTAAGCCAAAATTACGAAAATGTTGTATTATATTCAGGAATTGTAGAAATGAAAAACTAACCTATTGTCTACTTCATCCCAGTGTGGCATAACTGAGTTTGATAAAACGTAGAATTTCTTAAGCGTTTCTCTCTGTTAAGGCAATTCTGGTTCTAAGCACAATAACTGGCGTCTGTAACTAACTTTTGTCTTGAAAATCATGGTATATTTCTGGTCTGAATATCTTTGACGACTAAGTTGATGGGTCATAAGGGTTGAATAGTTTTTGCATTATTCTTCCTTGAATCTTTTTCATGTTTTTTGAATATTTTTTAAACAATTAATTATTCCTTTGGAATTCAGAAAGATGGCTAGAATACATTCTGAAAATTCAGAATTTCACGAATCTCGGAAAGAATAATCTTGAATTCAAGTCTCCGAGTAGACTATAAACCTGAAAATCTTGACTTCAACAGTTTCGAGAATGTTTTAATTTAAGATATTACTTTCGAATTAGTTCCAAAGCAATATGCACTCACCGGCAAAATAATAGAACCACTCAAAAAATCGATGAATTTTTTTTCAATTGTAGGAATGTTCATCCTTAATCAATCACTATTTTTGAATTACAAGAAAACTTGGTGTATGTCACTTTATATCGGGTGAAACAAAATCTGCTTTTTTACCCTAACTTTAGAACCACCCCTGGTGTGTTCCAGTAATTCCACCGATTTCTTATTTCATCTTTGAGACACATCTCTCTTGACATTCTAATTCTTCATTTATGAAAAAAGCTTAATTTTTGTTAAAGATACAGGGTTTTCAGAGCAATTTTAAACTGTACAATTCGGCTATGGCTATGAAAGTACTTTCACAGATTTAACCCTAAATCTAAACGTTATGAAAATAAACTGAAAACTGAGTGAAAACATAAAACAATTGAAGTTTCAGCGCGACATGTTGTTCCGTATGCTCCGTTTATTTGGAAGGATTTCGTGCTGATGCTTTATGATGCCCGACCGCATAAACCGCATGTGGCTAGCATTGCCAGGGAGTATTTAGCAGGGGTTGATATTCAAATATTGAACTGGCATGCTCTAAGACCAGATTTGAACCCAATTGGGCACGTTTGGATGCTTTTGGGAGGAAAATTCGATCTCGCGACCGACTTCAAAAAAAATTGCAACAGCTCAGTGATGCTCTAATAGATTCAAAACCTTAATGATAATGCCGAATGACAAACTGCACCTGTAATACGCGTCTGGGCAAAAATGTTTTGACATGGTTTTCAGTTTATTTTCATTAGGTCTGAATTTCAGGTTGAATTTGGTATCCTGTATCTTCAACAAAAATGGAGTTACTGTTATAAATGAAGAAGTAAATTGTCAAGAGAAGATGTGTACTGATGATGAAATAAAAAATCACACGGTGAAAAAACTGGAACACACCAGGGGTAGTTTTTGTTTCACCCTGTATAAAATGACGTACGCCAATTTTTTTTGAGATTCAAAAACTGACGAATTCAATCGAATCGGACTTGAAATAACATATTTATGAATTAACAAACTTTTGCCTGATGTGTCTGTATTTGCCGTTGGATCCTCTTTTTTCTTGAATTATAGCGTCTGTAGGGTAGATGAGTTAATCCTTTCTAAACACCACTTGAAAGTGAATTGTACCATCCCACTAAGAACAAATTCTATTAGAGCTAGTATTGGATATCCATGTTAAGCTTTCTGTGTGAGATCGTAAATCAGCTACGAAGGATTCAGATTGTCCTCAAGGCATTGTGTTCTGAAAGGTAATGATAAAGGAGCTGCAAGGATATATGAGTCAGTCTCTCATTCTCCAGTTTGGTAATCTTGTGAAAACAAATGTTCAAAAAAATTACAGTGATGAAAAAATTACCAAAGAAATCTTACGTCTTTCAGGAAATTTGCTCAGTTGCAGGAACGTCCATTAAAATTTAAATTATTTTCATAATTCTACCATGGTTACCTTTGACATTGATTACCGATGTTTTTGCATTGAAAGTATAGTTTTATTTCAATTTGAAATGCTTAAGACCTTAAATTGAAGTTGGACTCTCTTTTATCTTGAACTTTAACGTCTGAAGTGTGGCGAAGTTTATCCTTTCTATACTTCACTTGAAAGTCAATTGCACCACCCCACTTAGGACATATTCTATTAGAGCTAGTATTGGATATCCATGTTAAGCTTTCTGTGTGAGATCGTAAATCAGCTACGAAGGATTCGGATTGTCCTCAAGGCATTGTGTTCTGAAAAGTAACGATAAAGGAGCTGCAAGGATATATGAGTCAGTCTCTCATTCCCCAGTTTGTTTCCTTTTGTTGGAGAAAGTCGCGAGCTACGTAGAGGCTATAACTTATTGTTTCCTACATTAATAACGAAGTAGCCATGAAAGCCCTCCTGGGGCTAGGTAATGAAATTGAAGTGGATTTCCGAGATTCTCTCGTATTTTTTATGATTGCGAGCAGAAAATTCTTGGGGTGAATTCTAGGAGATCGCTGGACCATGGACATATACATATATTACACAATGGCGGTATTTCTGAGCGGAATAATAAACAATTCCTGACAGTGTCCTTGACTTAAGAACGAGGAATTACCATTCCTTCAAATTGATGGGGGAATGCGCAATAGCCGCATTCGTAGAATAACTTAGAAAAAAATTGAGAAAAGCCTTGATCAGGTGCTTTTTAGCACATTTCCTTGTGGAATTCAGGGATATTTTCTAAATATAGATCTCGACTGAATTTTGTTTACATTTAAGTAGAACGAATTGTTCGAGTCCATGTAAAATCTACGTGCCCATTAAATTTTCTATGGTTACAGAACCAAACTGTGACCAGTGTGAACGGTAACACTGGTCACAAAATTTTGCATGAGGCTCATTATGAGCATCTTTTCTGTGGCCGCGAATTTCATTTCGATTGATTTCGTTTTGTCTGAGATATTGACGAACAAAAATTTTGAATAGCTATTTTTATGGAATAATCTTTACAAATAGGCTGTTAACGAACTTAATCGCGGCATTTGGGAACCCAGGTCACCCTGAGAATCTCGAATCTCTAGAACAATCTCTGAAAAGTTATCGTGCTTACGGCCCCTCAAACAGAATTGTATTTGACAACGGATTCGTCATCAGAGAGTCGAACCCTATCGTTTGAGACCATTTTCGACTTAAAATTCGAAATTTGCAGAATTTTGAGCAAAACGATTTAGCACTCGTTTGAGTAGACCGAGCGCTCAAAAATATCAACAAAAGAAAGTTTCTTATAACTAGTTGATGATTGTTTTCGTTCGTGAGTAGAAAAACGTTGAAATCATTTTATAGAGACATGAGTCAATTGACGAGGTGTAGCTTCAAAAACCACCACTGTATCTGACCTTCACCTAGACACAAATGAGCTATTAAACACTGCTTTCACTGCACGAGATGATCTGCAAGCTTATGCATGATTAACTGGTTGAAATAAAAATGAGAGCAGAATCTTTCTGAGACCGAATTCTTCTTGCTTAGATTTGTTTGTTTTAGATTCAGAATTCCTAAGTCATCTTGAAGAGGATTTTTGGTTGGACTCAATAAATAAGAAATCCTTCAATATTCAAATAGTTTTTAAATTTTATTTTTGTTGGAACGGCGGGACAGGGTTTTTTCTACTGAGGTTTTTCCCGGAGCTCTGGTATCATACGAAAACATAGCATGATGGTACCCCGTTTCGCACTAACCTCAGTTTGAGTTTTTTTTATTTATGTATTGTATTATATAAGCTATTGATTTCTGAAATATATATGGCAACCCATAACAAAAACTAATTCCGAATTATTGATCTAGCTAGTCGTGGTTCGTAATTCCCGAGGTAATCCTTAAAATTCCACTAATGATCGTAGTTCATGTGTCTAATTTCTCAATCAAATTGCTATTCCATGAGTAAAGTATATGTATATACTAACTAAGATAATCTGAGAAAATAATTCATCGGCTTAATCGTTCGCCATTTTAATAACTCAATCAGGATTAAATTCCATATTAGCAGTAATATAATCAGCCGTGAACTGTCTCCTACTTGAGAGACAGGTTTAATTATTTTCAAGCGTACTAATTATGATAAAACGCAACAACGCTGATCTTTCGATATGAAAACATTAAATGAGACGCACGACGGATTTCAGGAAAGTCACTAATCCTGTTCTCTTATAGAAATAAACAGGATCACAAGATCTCCTTCATGAGAATTTCGTAGATGATACTTATTATCAAGATTCAAAATTTCTATTAAACATAAGATAACAAAAATCATTTTTTGTTATTCAGTTGTCAAAAATTAATTCGATATATCGCACCTCCGGTGCGACACTGTCACTTATGCAGAAATGTAGTTTCTCAGGAGAAGCTTCTTAAACTTTGACACGTCACAAAACAATAACTATAGAAGATAGAGATGAGACAAATAGCTTTTACTACAATGTCAACTTTAAACTTCACTTTTGGTCGAATAATGATCACTAAATACCGTAAAAAATTTACTATACGATTATTTAAACATTTCAACCCCCTCAAAAGTGACGTTTCGGCACTATCGAAAAATTATAACTGTAGTTGTGTCACACTGAGTTATGAAAAAACGAGTACAAAATGTTTACTGACTTTTATTTCAATTCAAATAATGCACAGTTGTTAATAAAATAATCAAAAACTCTTCGAAATGAACATAAACTTTTTAACAGTTTTTCATTGATGTAGTTCAAAAATATTGGAGAAATAATGTCACAACTACTGCATCTTGGGTCACTATTGCTCCAGAATCGAGAAAATATTATGACACAATTACCTTAGTAACAGTGTAGCTCCCAGCGTAACCGTGTTTCGCTCCACAACCACAAAGACACTGTAGCCCTCTTAGGAAACTATGCGTACTACAGAAGTAACGTTATTGCACCAAGTAAAGGGGTGCTTTAGGACCACTAATACATATTTAACTCAATTTTGCATTTTTTGCATAAGTGACAGTGTCGCACCGAAGCGGAGGTGCGATATGTCAGGAGAATCTTATTATTGGAACCCAGATCTATTGTAAACGGTCAAAAATAACAAAAAATTATGGGTCAATTACATTGAGATACTCTACAACCTGCTACTGAGCGAATTTAGAAGCGAGCGAATTGGCTTGTGAGATTGTGATGACTACACACAGAACTGTCTACTCGCTGAGTAGCCAACAATCTAGCTTGAGGTTTATGTTTGTATCGTTGTCAAGGATCTGAGATATATGTAAAATACGTTTTCAAATTTAAGAACAAGGAACCACCGAGTAGATGAGAACTCACAATCAGCTACTAAATTCGCTGAGTAAGCAGCTTGTAAAGTATCTAAATGTAGTCGATCCAATACTCATTACAAAGAGTGACTAAAGTTGCTTCTATGAGAGTGAAAAGTAAAAGTGTTTTCTTGACAATGGCTAGCGAATGCTGGCCAAAACGTTGAACAGAAGAAGTGAATATTATCAATCATTAATCTCAAAAAATCAGATACAATATTATTCCTTTATTTTTCAATTAATTGGATTATTCATCCCTTCCAATATGAAATTATTATTGAAGAGGGAAAGATTCCTGGTTTTAGCATTGTTCCAGACGTAGAGGAAATTCGAATATTTTGTCAGTAATGTTCGTCACGAGTTCTATATTTTCAAGAATTTTTCAGAATAATCAGAACTCGATATTTTAAGTCCGAAGTGTGTATCATGACGACGGCGGTCGAATGCTGAAAATATCTCACAATCATTTCAAAAATTGAAAATTTGAACTCTCTATTTCTGCATTATCTAAAATCACACTTCATACCAAGTAATTCGAGATTTATGAGTGGGTTTGGAACAGATATCTTTGTAAAACATTTTTCTACGTTACCAGAAGCAAAGACCAGTAATGAATTTTAATATTTTCTTCATTGCGTTGAACACCAATAATGTGATAAGTACTTAATCGGTATATGGCTCGCAGCAAAACCCATCGACTCGAAATCACTACCTCTCTGAGATTCATAACACTTCGAAGTGTAACAGAAAAAAGGAACACTATTGCAGAAATTGTAGTAAATAAGTTACCAATTCGGCAACACCTTGCCCAGGGCCAAAAGTCAGTATTTTTACCGTCCTAATTGATAATAATAAGCTGTAATACGTAAGCCTAATGCAAATTATAATGAAAAATGATTGCGCTTCTGGCAACAGTTCGCTGAATAATAATAACCATTGACCTTTAGAGAACTTCTCCTTGAGCTACGGGAGTGAGCTAGTACCTGAACATTATCCGAAATAGCTTCAACGTGATATTTCTTGATTGGTAAGAAAAATTTCTTGTTGATGAATTTATTCGGAGTTATTGTTTCATTTCAAGTTTTCGAAATATATCGGAGAAAGAAGTATAAGCGATCGCTATATTATTTATTATTATTTATTTATTTATTTATTCGATGCCTCGACCAGGATATTGTCTCGAAATATACTATAAAGTTTCTAGGTATTCATCTGGACAGTTCTTTGACGTGGAATTTCCATGTGTATGCTGTTTGCAGAAAACTGTGTAGTTCCTTCTATGCGATTAGTAGGATAATAATTCATTGCCATTCCAATCAGATAGACGTTTACTATAGCTTGGTATATAGTCATATGAATATTAATTATTATTATTAATATTAATATTCTGTTGTGGGGTAACTCTATCGATTATAAAAGGGTGTTTGTTATTTAAAAGAGAATTATGCGTCAGATTTTTCCACCTACATCCACATGATTTCTGCAGGCCTTACTTTCGTCAACATAAGATCTTGACGCTACCTTCTCTATATATTTATAGATGTTTAGCCTATATCAAGGAACATGAATACTTAATGGTAACTCCCTTTCATTAAAATAATGATTTGAAATACAATAGACTAATGCAGTTATATGCTTTATTATTTCAGATGTAATATTTGGATATACCTTGTTCAATGAAAATGATTATAAAGAAAGCTTATCAATTTGGCATTTTAAAATAGACCTTTTTCGGTACTGTAAACTTTATAAAACCTGTTCTTCGATGTTGAAAAATTTCATGCTCCATAAGAATCATCATACCCTTATTAAAAATTTTGAGATGAAACTCGTTATCGAAAAAATAATTATTGCATATAGGTAAGATCCGAGGATTATATCTACACTTACACTTCTTTCATTAAGAACAAAATCTTGTATTTCCGCTGTTCTACAATGACCTAGAAATACAATGGGTACTTAAAGACACGTTCAAAGCTATTACCTCAACTTTATAATAGGTTATAGTTGAGTCTGATCATTTTGTGTTGTAACTAGACGGGGATCTATTCATTCTATTATCAAGATTTATGTCACCTATTTATAAAAAGTCATGTCCTTCAGTTCGACTAGTTTAATTATATTCATTCGCCTAGGTACACACTTTATTTTAAACGTGAATATTGAATTGTTTCTTCAAAAAATATTTCATAGTAGTTTTAAATTTGTCATACAACGATACAATTATGAAAGTTCATTATATCAACAATTTATTTGATAAGTCGATTGCACTGTTTAATTCATCTATCCCACTCCATTGAATAGTTGTCAGATGAGACATTTTGAAATAAAGTTGAAAACACCAATATTTCAATGCAAAAGTCAGTGAAGTGAAAGTCGTTGAAATAAACCGAATTTCATAAAAACTAGAAAATACGCTACCTCATTTTATTTTCTTTAGCGATTGCAGTAAAAATGATAATAAAAATTCAGCTTCATCTCTCTTTTGGTCTTGATTTCAAGCCCTAGAAGAACTATTTCACTAAACTTTTTCCTCTCCATAATTTACTGAAATTTCAATAGGGCACAAGGATGAAGAAATTGAATATTAGTTGATTGTTTCGCCTGATGATCGTTGGATTAACATTGATTAGTTGAACATCTGATAGAACAGCTTGCTTTAACATAATCTGTGAATTTAAGATATTCGGCCCACTAAAATCTTGAAGCTCTGAGAAAACAGTATGGAAGTATTATTAAAATTTGTATGATACATGTTGTATTGCCGAAATAATGATATTCATATAAAGTGAAGTGGTAAGAAAAAGCTTTTCGAACTGAAAAATTTCTTTTATGAACAACAAAATCTTTCAATCAATTTCTCACCAACATGATGTCATTTCATTTGAACTTTATTTGTGGTCCAATTTAATTTCAGTGATAGACAATCGATTTTTGAAATTATTGACTGCTTTTCTTTTTTCGAAAATTAGCAATAGGTATTTATAGTTATTCTGAAGATCAATAATAAATTATGCCTGACAAGCTTTGCTTGCTGCATATAAATATCCCCTATAATACAGAGACGAATTGAGTATCTGCTATGAATGCTTTATTTAATCTCATAATATGTGGGACTACAGAATGGACTAAATTTCATCTTCAAATACTGCATGAGAACCAGTGTCATATTCCAATGTTCTTCGATTTCCAATATCTTGATATAAGCTCAACAAGGCGAACCGTATGATATTAAATCAGCATATTTCAATATTTCCTCCTAGACCTAGACCCATCCACGTGTAACGCGATATCATACACATTTTTTTCCTGTTCTCCATCGCTACATCTTGCAACAATCTCTGCAACATCTTCCTCCGCTCATGCTGAACCATCCTCATGTTTATGTCTCCATCACACTCTGATACCAAACTTATTTATGCCGTTTCCAAGTTTTGCTAAACTTCCTATCGCAGATCTCGAAATAACTCGACTTAACTGGTTGTTTCATTTTTACAGGTAAGACCATGACAGCCGATGAATTTTCCGAAGAATGTCTTGCGGATATGTCGATGGTACGCCCCTATTGGTGAGTAAGTGAATTCTGGAGTTATCTACCATCTTCTAGTTTTAGAAAGAGGAAAACACTGAGGTAAGATTAGATGAGGATTATCGAGATCGTGAGGTCTTGCGGTACCAAAAATTATGTTATAGTGTTGGCGTGGGGTCATGGATCAAGTTGAATGCTGAAGAAATTTAGGTCATAAAATAAAAGGTTAGTTGGAAAATTATAGGTTGATTTGACTAACGAAAAATCTAGTCACGTCTCAGTTAGATACAGTTTGGAGATAAAAGGAAATTATTGACATTATGGAGGTATCGTCAAATTGAGTGTAAAAATCAGAACTTGGATTTGAATCTTTTTTCTATTCTACTGAAATGAATAAATTCTTTCGTTATTTAATTTTCTGAACACTTTGAAATTTCTCGAGCCGTACAAAAATAATGAAAGTGTTTAGATGTTTTCAGAGATTAAGTTTGGAATTTAACTTATGTTAAGTGTTGTTCAATGCGAATAATAACTGGTGATCTCACCGGTCATTTAATCAGACAGAAAGAGGGTAGTATTGGTCAACTTGTTTCCCAATAAAAATCATTTCTGAAAATATTGGAGTTTGAAATCTTTCAAAAGTCAACATAGACGAAATAAAATCGCATAAAACTTATTTTGAGAACTAAGTTTATAGGTAGTACATATTAACTTGAGTCCTTTTCTTATTTGAGGAAAGCCATTATTATAAGGAAAGATTAGATGAGGCAGTAAAGCCGACAGATGGAAAATTATCGAGATTGTAAGATTTTGCTACCAAAAATCATGTAATAAGCTTTGGCATAGGGTCATGAAACAAGGTTGCACGTAATCTGAAGAGAATTTAGGTCATAAAATGAAAGGTTAGTTGGAAAATTATAGGTAGATATAATTGCGAGATAAAAGAAATTATTGACATTATGGAGGTATCATCAAATTGAGTGTGAAAGTCAGAACTTGGCTTCGAAATCTTTTTCTATTCAACTGAACCGTTAGAATTTTTTTGGAATGGGTGTTTAATTAATTGGCAGTAAAAATTAATTTGAGGAATAAATTCTGTTTCGTTATTCAATTGTCTGGCTATTTTGAAATTTCGTGCTGTATGCCAAATATGAAGGTGGTTTTCGATGTTTTCAGGAGAAGAAGTTTGGAATATGTTCAATGCGAATAATACCTCACCGGTCATTTAATCAAACAGTAAGATGGTAGTATTGGCAAACTTGTTCTCCAATAAAAATTATTTTTGAAAATATTGAAGTTCAATAGTTATTTAATCAACTAGGTTATTAAAGACAGCGACTAATGGTCAAGATATTTTAATGCGTGAGCGGAGCGAAGGCGTTAATAGTTCGAGATCATTAGTCGCTTGATAAATAACCGAGTTGATTACAAAATTTTTCCGACGATCTCAACGTGAATTGTGTATTAATTCTTGATTGAAATACATTCTCATTTTCCACAAGACATACATTACATAATGGAATTTCTATGTTTCAGTAGAGTTTTGACATTTCTCGTAGTGCTTCTGAATACTTTGTGTACGGTTGCCATGAAGATTGCACATTAAAATAGCATAAATTGACCATTAAAAAGGGTCATTAATATTCAATTTCATGCACATTAAAATAACCTTTTATTTCGAGGTCAGCGGAAAAATCTGTTTCCGTCGATCTCAAAATAAAAGGTTATTTAATGTGTACGAAATTAACATTAATGACCCTTTTTATGCTCGCTCCGCTCACGCGTTAAAATATCTTAACCATTAGTCGCTATTTCTAATAACCTAATTGATTAAATAACTATTAAAAGTCAACATAGACGAAATATAGAGTTATCATTGAATTGAGTGTGAAAATTAGAACTCGACCACAAAAACTTTTTCCACTTGACGACCGTTAGAAATGATTCGGAATAGTTGAAGAGTAACTAATTGAGCGTAAACAATATTTTCAGTGTATTCTATTTTTTTGCCAGTTAATTGTCTGATTATTTTGAAAAACACTGTTTCTTACAAAAATGAATAGAAGTTTTTCGACATTTTCAGAGATATTGGTACTATGGGAACTCTTAAGTTAAACGAAAAAGTTCAAGTTAACGTTTCAATTTCAAACATTTTTTACATAAACCTCACCCTGAAAACCATAAGGGACATTAATTTGAAAGCATTAACCAATTGAAGTCCGAATACAAGCGAAGGTATAAACATTTCAAGGCACATTCATAATAAGCTGATGAATTTTCAGACAGGCCAATTAATCAACGTTAGTCAAACAAACATTCATCAAAATTAAAACGACGAAATTAATTTTCTGTAGTCGAGCCGCTCAGCATTTAATTAATGTGAGCTCTTAACGAATGTGAGTTTGCCTTTTTCTTGCCGAACGGAAGCAGTGGACTATAATGGTATTCATATCTTATGATTTTTAGAAATTGACTCTTGTCGACTAATGGTGGTATTCTGCTTTTCATCTGTAGTGTACGATACTGTAGCGTACCTACGATTGATCGGTATCTGTCCGACTTACAGATTCGTAAATAATGCAATTCTGGAATGGTTCCGCAACTTTCTTATTTACAGTGTCACTACTCATCGAAACATAACCTTCAATCGTAAGATTTGATCATGGAACTTTATGTATTATGAGTAAATGGTTTTGATTTGAATTTGAAAATACATTTATTTTATCTGAATGTAGTTTGCGTTTGTTTCTTTTATCTAATAAATTTAAAAACAGGAAGAAAAAAATTCTTGGTTAAAATTGTTGTAGAGCATTCATTAAGTTTATAGTACACTGGTTTCTTCAATCTGAACATTTTCTTACGCACACGCATTTTCTATTCTTGTAATTGCGTTAGGGAAATTTTTTCGAAACTATCATAAGAACCATATTCTAACACCTTTTTCGGTTTCTTCTTTCCTATAAAAAAAGATCATTCGCGACTTTTTCTGGGTGAATGTTCGATCAGATCTTTCACGTATCTAGATAGTTGACGACTTATTATTTAAGGTATTACAGTTTCTTCAAAAAAATCGAAAAAAAAATTTAATCAAAACACAAATTTAAAATAGCGTATTTCACAAAAATTTTCATCACTATTCTTTGGAATTCTGATCTTGATGAATTTGCATAGCTAAATTCATACTGCCTATTTTTTTATGAAGAATATCTATAAAATTGATCATTACGTCTATCTTCTTTAGACGAGATTATTCTTCTACTAGAAAATAATTGAAGAGAACTTGGTTTAGAAATGTCGGCCATATTTCTTATCCATTTTTGTTGGGAACTGATAACAACAAATTCGGCTGAGAAAATTATTATGTAAACCATGGAAAACTTCGTGACCAAACAAATGAAAATGTGGCAATTCCGAAAAATTTGTTTAGAATCATATTTTTTTGTGGATAGGCAAAATTTCACATAGAAATTCTGTGATTTGGAAATTACCCTTCTTCAGTAGTATTTCAATAAGTATTACTTGATGTTGGCAATTCAAAATTTCCCTGAAATGGTTCTTATCACATTTTTCGTGAAATCAAATTATTTTGGTTTTTTTATTCATTTTCCTTCAGATTTTTTTGAATCCTAAAATGCTGTCTGCTACGTGAGACAAGCTTGGTGCAATTTTGTTATTCTGAAACAAGTTCAAAAAGACTGCACACAGTTTTTTCAGTACTGTGACTAGGAGGAAAATGAATTAAATGTATCGAAATAAATTAATTCTCTAAGGAAAATGTGATAAGAATGTTTTCAGAGAAGTTTAAAAATGCAACATCACGAGAAATTCGAACACTTCGGAAAAATGACCGAAATTCGAATTTCTCTGAAGGTAAAGATGAAAATATGAAATTTTCAAATATAAAATGAAAAATAAAATTTCTTAATTTGATTAAAAATTCCTGTCATCTCGTAAAGTATTGACAAAAAGCGACTACATATGGAGATACTTCAGGCCACAAGTCTCCTACGAGATTCCAAATTTCCACCTATAATTAAAGTATAAAATTCCCATAATTAACAAATTTCACCATTAACTTAACGTTACATAACGAAGAAACAAATGTGATAACCGGTAATTTGCTCGCGTAGAATCACATAATCGATCACGATCAATTTATGTTAGTTACATCTGGGGTTATAACGGTTGAACGACAAGATGTTCCATAAATAAGATGATATGCAAGTCAAATAGAGAAACCTGTCTTTCAGACGAAGCAGGAGGACTGAAAACCAGCCATGCAAACCGAGAAGAATGAACTGAGAAATTCCACGTCTCTGACAGCATCCAATTCGACTGATGTTTCGAAACTTACCATAACAGGAGAAAATTGCTACCAAGAAATTAGGATATCCGAAATTTTTGAATGGAAAGTCCTATTTCTGATAAATATAGAGAAAAACTGATTTCGACGTCTGAGGATAATTTATATGAAAAACTTAATTGTGAAAACCGCACAAGAATATCTGTGTTATAGGTACCAGGTGTTTCTCAGAAATGTACGTTTTCGAAATACTGAAATCGGAAGAAAACTTACTATTTCTGTGGGAATATTATAACGGGAAACTTTCACGGAGAATCCAATGACGATAATAATGCTGTTTGCAAATGGAAACTCTGATGCTTATATAGAGCTTTGAATTTACTATTCCAAATAATAGCATACTTGATATTCATTCTCTGGAGCAATTCTGGGGATAATCAGCTTTCAAATTTCATTCCTTCGATAAAAAAATGCGGATGTGAAGATTTCGATAAATTAAAGTTTCATTTGATAACAATGATTATCAACACAAAGGAACATTGATACCAACTGCAAAAAATGAGGATTGAAAATAATGAAATCGAACACCATGAATGAAGTCTCAAAAAAAATAAAGAGCAATTATTCGTTATAATGTAAATTAACTGTTTTTTGTTGTTATTCATTGTTTCCAAATGAAATTATCAAAATCTGCACTGCCGAAAACTTCGTATTGAAAGCATATTATTTGAAATTTCAATATCTCGAGTATTGCTTCAGAAAAATATCAAGTATGCTATGTATTTGGAATTGATATTTTGGGCTCTATGGAAATGTATCAAAATATATAAAGTTACCCATTTAAATGATAAAATGTCATACGAAAACATGATAACGCGTTGCTTTACGGCAAATAATTTACGCCATTGGACTATATACGTTAAAAGTTCCTGAATAATATTTCCACAAAAATACGGAATTCTGTTCAGAAAAGAAGTTACGGTATTCCGAAAATGCACTGTTTAGAGAAACATCTGGTAGTAAACAAACGGTCATAAAAATTCACGTTTTCACCATTAAATTTTCCATTCATCGACATCAGTTTTTGTCCATTTTGTCAGAAATACGACTTTTCATTCGAAAGAGTTCAATTTGGCCCACCTGTACGTTGGTTTACATAAGCACATTTGAATGAAACCCTATTTCTGACCTAGATGATAGGTGTCCGAGGGGCAGGTTTTTCTGAAAAATTCAATAATAAAAACTGCTCGGCAAGATGTGCCTGCCATTACCTTAGTCAAAACCAAAGGGCACTTTTCGTTAATATTGAATTTTTCAAAATGTGAACCGTAGCGACCTTGGTCACCAGAAATTGCTCAAAAGCTGTCAAACTTGACAACTCTGAAAAATTTTGTCCAAAACATAGTGAAAAAATTCGAAAAAGTTTGTGTAGAATCAGTCTGCTAAATTTAATGTTGTAAATATAAACCATCCAGGGCGCCATCCAAACGCATACAAAAAAATGTAGATGAGTACTTTAGCATAGTTAGAAAACCCCTCAGAGTAGAAATGAAATTCTACACATTTTTCGAATGATGCATATTCTATAAATTTCCATAAATTCTACTTCGGCACTTGTTACCTCAAAACAAAGAAGGAAATTCATTGAAAAAGGTTTGAATTCTTACTTATCTTGAAAATACCTGAATATTATATATCCTGAGAGATCATTCATTATACCTAAATCTCATTAATAGTAAATTGGTGTATGCATAGCAAATGGGAATTCGAGAAGATTCAAACACGAATATTTCGTCTTGTTAGTTAATTTGAAATTCAAATTGGAATGGTATTAGTAGGGTAAACGAATGCGATAAAAAGTTCCACTGTAAAGGTAGTGGGACAACAATTTCCAATTACATTACAAGAATTTCTTCATTTCGGGTGGTCCGTTTAATCAATGAAATTTATTTAAGTACCTACTAAATGTTTGTATGAAAAAATTCATTTATTGATTCCTGATACTCCATGAGAATCGCCCTTATTCAAGCTGGATCTTCATACCAATATTGTGGAAAGGGTATAGCCGGGTTTCAATGGTAAATCTGCCCCGCGGTCTTTTCGATTTATATTGGGGGGATCGATTAGACAATGAATGAAAAAAATTCAGCCAACTTTTCAGCTTTTTATCTTTAGCCATTTTTGAGATTTCTGTGAAAAACACGTTTTTCGTTTTCATTATTTTCTCTTTTGATATCCAAAATTTTCGAATGGTGATTTTTTCTGTTGATTCTTTGCTATTAAGGAACAGACTTATAATTTTTTCATGAATTTCAGCTGAAAAATCCATTTTCAGAAAAAAAATAAAGTTATTGTCATTTGTTTTTCAGTGTTCTTAAAAAGTGTCCACCGCCATTTTTTGACATAAAATGTCTTCTTTGGCCCCCTGGAATTTTTTCACATTTTTAAAATTGGTAGAACATTTTGAAAAAAATTAAAACTGTTTGAATTTTAGGATTCAACATATATACAACAAATTTTGGTGCCGTTGAATTCATATTGGCTCCCTGAACAATATTAGTGAAGAAAACAATTGGCGATCTGTCTTAGTTTGAGAGATATGGGCCCCCAAAGTCCGAAAAATATTTCGCCTGAAAGTCAATTTTCTCACTACAGAAACACTGAAATAACGCTTTATTGAGTTCAAAGCCTCTCTGAACATTTGAACATGAAGATTTGATTCATGTTATTCCAGATATTTCGATAATTATTCCAAAAACATCGAAAAAATCCGAGGGAAAGCCAGCCGTTTCTTATAGTAAGTATGGCACTACCGCGTCTTTCAGCGAGTGCCATTAGGAAATGATAGCGGGATTTACCGGCATGCATCCTGTCATATTCGCGCGAAATAATTCGCGGTAGTGCCAAACTTACCATAAGAAACGGCGGGCTTTCCTCGAATTTTTTCGATGTTTTTGCAATAATTATTGAATATATCTGGAATAAAATGAATCAAATCTTCATGTTAAAATGTTCAGAGAGGCTTTGAACTTAATAAAGCGGTAATTCAGTGTTTCTCTAGTGAGAAGAGTGACTATCAGATGACATATTTTTCGGACTTTGGGGGCCCATATCTCCCAAACTAAGACCAAACTAAGATCGCCAATTGTTTTCTTCACTAATATTGTTCAGGGAGCCAATATGAATACAACGGCACCAAAATAAGATGTATATCTGTTGAATCCTAAAATTCAAACAGTTTTATTTTTTTTTTCAAAATGTTCCACCAATTTTAAAAATGTGAAAAAATTCCAGGGTATAAAGGGCCAAAGAAGACATTTTATGTCAAAAAATGGCGGTGGACACTTTTTAAGAACACCGAAAAACAAATGACAAAAACTTTGTTTTTTTTTCTAAAATGAGATTTTTCAGCTGAAATTCGTGAAAAAATTATACGTCTATCCCTTCAATAGCAAAGAATCAACAGAAAATTTCACCATTCGAAAATTTTGGATATCACAAGAGAAGAAAAATAAAAACGAAAAAAGTATTTTTCATAGAAATCTCAAAAATGGCTAGAGATAAAAAGCTGAAAAGTTGGCTGAATTATTTTCATTCAATGCCTAATCGATCCCCTCAATATGAATCGAAAAGGCCGCGGGGGCAGATTTACCATTGAAACCCGGCTATACCCTTTCAATACTAAACTCCCCACGAGTTAATATGTTCAGGTTTTGTGAATTATATAATTGAAATTTCTTCTTCGTTATGATTTTACTTAATAATAATAATAAACTAATTACAACTGCAAATTAACTCCTCTACCTGTTATTGAAAACGATCTGGTGAACATATGTATACTGGATTCAATTAATCATAACAGATGCCACCAATCAGCACAACACACTATTCCAGAATCCTATTGCACCAAATACTTCGCAACTTTTCACTTTTCAAATGCATTAATTTGCACGAAACGCATTCATAATTCAAAAGTGCAATGTGAAAAGTCAAGTTCAAAATGAAAAGCAGAAATTAAATGTTGGGAGAAATGTTGTGCAACATAATTAATTTTCACTTTTGAAATTTGTTAGAATGCAAAGTGAAAAGTTGCAAAGTATTTTGGTGCAATAGGCCCCAGATATCACTTTATCACTTTGATTTATAAAAGTAATAAAACAACTATATTGACTGATGTATTATAGTAAACAACCAAATTATGAAGGGAAAATTCAGAGAAAAATGGAAAAGTACATTCACTTGAGATATCGATTGAAATATATTCTGGGAGGATTCTGCATTTCTTAGAAACTTTATAGGTTTTCACTCCCAGTCTCTGAAACATAAATAATTAAACAATCCATATCTGATGAGTCTCGTCCTTAACTGTTTAATTGAGGGAATATTTCTTGGCTTCAGGACTGTGGGGTGAATTATACACCTTTTTTTAAATCGCCGACGTTTCGATCCTTTTTTGGATCTTCTTCAGGGCTATTTATTTCTTAGTCTTGAGCGAGTTTACAAATATGTGTAAAATACAATTTAAACTTTACGATTCACGAACTCAATTAGGTATATGAGACACTATTACAACAAGCTACATGGACACAGATTAGAAAGAGACCGACATTCAGGTGGAATTTGCAATTACAATTTTTTTTTGGTTTTGTATTATTGTATTTTTTTATTAAAATTAATACCCCCATTTCTGTTTGTTTCCAGAAGATAATTTTTTTTTCCGTAAATGATGAAATACTCTTCTCAAGTGAATGTATTTCTTAGAAACTTTATAGGTTTTCACTCCCAGTCTCTGAAACATAAATAATTAACAATGTTTGATTAAGGTGAAGTGCTCCTGCAAGAATCTTTGCACTTAAGTATTTGTCAGGAGCAAATTGGTCTTGAAAAAATTGTTGCCTAACAGTAAAACTGAAAAATGAAACAAATTAAAAGGATATTGTAACGTTTTGCTGGCTATATCAGACACCATTTTCAGACATCAGGAAATTTCAAAATCAAATAAATCAACATCTCTGTAGATTGACAATTATCAATGTCAATCAGATAACAAATGAAAAATACACAATTCTGAAGATTTCAAGAGTTTGTCTGAAGAAGGTGTCTGATATAGCCAACGAAATGTTACAATATCCTTTTAATTTGTTTCATTTTTCAGTTTTACTGTTAGGCAACAATTTTTTCAAGACCAATTTGCTCCTAACAAATACTTAAGTGCAAAGATTCTTGCAGTAGCACTTCACCTTAATGAAACATTGTTCAATTATTTATGTTTCAGAGACTGGGAGTGAAAACCTATAAAGTTTCCAAGAAATACATTCACTTGAGAAGAGTAATTCATCATTTACGAAAAAAAGAGATGTCATTTTAATCCTTACTACATTTCCTGTATAGGGGCTCATTCTGAAAAAGCTTGAAATAATGCAAAAGCACTAAAAATTCCCTACAAATCTCACTACGAAACGCAGAAATTTGTTCTTCTTGGTACAGCTAATATAGTTTGGTCAGTTTTAGAAATAAATAGGTGTATTCTCACATTCTCATATTGGTCAATATGCCGGTGAGAATTATAAAAGAACAGAAAGTATCCTTGGAAAAAGAATAAATTATGAAAATAATAGAATTTATGATCGATGTAAGCTACATTTATCATCTTCATATACAATAATGAAATTATCTAAGCTGGAAACAAACAGAAATGGGGGTATTTTTCATAATATACTACCTGTTTTAATTAATTTGAACACAAAAACTCAACTTCTGGACCCATGAACATAACATAAACAAATAGCACAGTGGATAAATATAATATAATCAAGCTACTGTCAATTTTGTATCAAAAACTGCAAGTATAATTTATTTTGGGTAACAGATACCTAGGGTAAAAAACGTCAAATAATACTGAGATTCAGAATAGAACATTGTAGTGAGTTTTCAATTCTGTTTCCTTGAAAATGAAGATACCATAATTCGAATTCATTTCTTGTTGTTGAGTAAGTAAAATATTTTCAATATTTCCTAAATTCACAAGCAAATTGAAAACCATCATGACAGTTGGCATCATTCCAAACGAAATTTTCTGGACCTAGCTCCCAAATATGCAAGCAATTTTCAATCTTTCCTTTATCGTCAGGTCTGGGTGAAACCCAATTTGAGAAACTGAATCTCCGTCCAGTAGATAACCAAACAAACGTACCCTCTTGTGCTAAATCGGTTCCTGATGTCCATAAATTATCAACATACGTTACTAGGGAAAATTTTTCAGAAGTTATTTTGGAATATTTTCGTGAATAATAAATACTCACGATTTTCCTGTAGGTAGTTGATTATTTGGTAGTTTTCATCTTTGGATTCTATGCTCAAAAGCTCCAATCCATGTTCTCTGCAGAATTGAAATGCTGTGTAAAAACTGGCCTATAAAAAAAAGAGAATTTATTCATTACGTTACGATTTAGTTTCACATTTCTCTCAATATATTTCTTTCGTTTGTCATTTTTCGATTTCCATACTTTTAGAAATTTCACTGCGACATGGAATATCAGGAACTTTTTCTCATTTATCATAAAAGGACTTTGCATGCAAGATGAGAGAGACCAATGTGAAGAAATAAAAATTAGAAAGTGTTTTATTTGCTGAAAGCAATCAATGGTGCATCCATATAGGGCTAACTGTGAAATTGAATATTCATCGGAAACAGTTTCTTAAGATTATTGATCAATGCATCTAGTCATTTCAATTCAAATGTAGTATTCTGATTTCTTATTTAATCACAAATAATTATTTGCTATAATATACAGGTTTGGAAATTCACATCTGAAATATACGATATACAATGCATCAGACAGAGAATTCTTCCCTCCAGTTGCACAGATGAATAGTCGAGACAATCACTTGCTGTAACACACTGAATTCAGTTGTCTTACTTCATTATTCTAGTCTTGTCTCTCTCTTATCGTTTAGAGGAGCGTAGTTCTTCAGTATGGTAGGCAACAGTAAATACTTGAATCGAGTATTACGGGCAGCCTGACAAATTAAAATTCTACACGTGTAGTGCGGGTTCCCTACCATACTGCGATAAGAGAGAGACAAGACAAGATTATTGCAGTAAGACAGTTGAATTCATTCAGTTATCGCACTTGATTATCTCGCCTATTCATCTGTGCAACTGGACGGAAGAATTCTCTGTCTGATGCCTTGTATATTGTATGTTTTCGATGTGATTTCGAAATCGGTATGTCGTATTTTCAACATAAACCGATTAGTCCAGTCAAATAATACAAAATTTGGTTTTTTGCGCATTTTTTTGGAAATATCTCATTTCCTATGGGTTTTTTTCATTTTTTCAGTTATTATTAATATTGTAGAATACAAAATTATCTACAAATTTTGTTTGAAAAAAATTTCGTTAAGGTTGACCGTTTCCGAGATAGAGGGCGCAGAAGGCGCGGTCACAGCATCACTTCAGGTCAACCGGCGCCTCCGATCGAAAACGCGCAATATACAGTTGATGAACTATCGATAAATCAATTATTATGAATATTTGTCAGTTTTATTGACTATTATATTACATTTTATCATTTTCTTTATGCATTGAACTATATACAGGGTGTCCCGTAAATACCACGCGAAAGTGACACTGGAGATAGATTGACATTAGGTCTTTCAGATAGCATCAACATGACCTCAGTAAAAGTCCGCTGGTTTTCGAGATATCACCACTTTTGTGTTTCTTTAAAAATCTCTAGATAATAACTAAAAATAGGAAAAAACCGATAGGAAATGAGATATTTCCAAAAAAAGCACAAAAAACCGGTTTTTGTGACCTTTGACCTCAAAATTTAATAGTCGCTCACACCCTACCATATGTAGGTTTTGAGACAATATTTAGGTGTCAATATAAAAGTATTTACAGATTTTCAGCTGGGTATCTCGAATTCCGAGGTGAAATGTATTATTTGACTGGACTAGATAAGACTTCAAAATGATTAAAGTGATATTCGAGGCAATAAGAGGAATACAATTTCAGGACCAAGTTATTCAATCTTTAAGAATGTGGTTCTGATTATTTTCACTGTTTTCAAAAGTTATATACATATTTCCATAATTGTATTAGTGCTTAATGATAGGTAAACATTTCTTGCAACCCCTCAAGATTTCTACCGATTACGATATCATGAGTCATGTACGATGACAAAAACACCCAGCAGACCTATAGTCGTTTTGACGAGAAAATCTTCTGAGTTTTCATGAAAATGCAGCACTGACCTTGAAATGAGTCACAAAATAGTAATGGCGTCCGCCAAGCTCAACCAATGGCATAGGAGCCATTGCTTCCATATTGCCTTGATGTAAGGAATTTCCTGCAAATAATATTTCATTGAGAATTTAAAGTCAGAGAACTCCCCAGAGAAGGATAATCTATATTTTCGCTTACTATTTTGTTCAGCACTAGGAATCGAAACATCTTTACCACTTATTTGAATTATCCACGAAGGTATCGTTTTTGAAACAGAAGCTTCAGCAGAAGAGCCTGAAATCCAAACATGTTATTTAATGAGAACTCGAAAATTACTGAATATAAATAATGACAATAAAATCAGCAGAAAATTCCAGGTGTTCGAAAGTTTGCTTTTGATGAAGAAACACCGGATACAGATATGTATTTGTTTCGCGAGTGTTAATTGGTACTATCGATGCAATTCAGCAGAAGAACAAAATTTATAAAGCATTAAGTATCGTTCGGATAAATCGCCTCTTATTTTGCATTGTAACTCAAAATCTTCAAGAACACATGCTTATATTGCATATTCTGTTGATACGATATCGAAAGAATTATTAAGATTAATTCAAGTCAAGTCATATTCACAAATCTTACATTTGTAAGGTTAGAACATTTCTCATTTGATTGACTAACTTATTTAAGTTAGACAATCAAATGTGAAATATCAACAAGAAATATTTGAGTTTAGTAGGTTATACTTGATGGAGTTTTTCATCAATATTCTACGAAAAGTTTACAGAAAATGCTGTCGTTATCTTTACAAACTATCTCGCGATAAATTGTGAAGGAAACGACAGTGTATTCTGTAGAATTATAACAACAATTATTTCATAATTTTTGTGGACAGAACACTAAAATAACTACCTTTACTAGAAAAGCAAAATTAGAACAGGCCTAGTGCCTAATATAAGTAGAAGAAGAAGAAGAAGTTTCTTTAGAAAAGAAATACCCAGAACTTTATTTGTGAGAACGGAACGAAAGGTCAATTTTCAAAATTTTTTACCATTGATTTATGAATCAAAATATGTTTCCTCGTTAAGTTGTTTTCTCATTCAAAAATGGTGTTCAATCTATCTACAAGAATATTGAGAAACACCTACTTTGGAAAACAATGTTGAAAAATCAGTGAGTTAATTTTTGAATGAATATATGAATACTTTCAATTGATTTGAATCGAAAATGGGTGTTTCCCTTCATGAAGCTTTGGAAATCCACGAAAATGATGCATAACGATGTAAATGCGAGTACGCTGATTATTGAAGCTAAATCTAAAATATAATTCTGATTTTTTTGCTACTCGTAGATACACTATACAGGGTGTCCCAAAACTCGACGTCAACCCGGAACCGGGTGAAAAGGCAAGTAATGCTGGTTGTCAAAAAAATATGAAAAAATCTAAGTTGCTTGATTTCAAAATAATGGGCATTCAAAAAAACACGCAAAATTCCACACCCTGTGACAGTCTTTTCGCTCCTGTTGCCACAAATATCAACTTTTTTCAATTTTGTTTTTGCTGTGTAACCTTGAATAATGCTTGTCTAAACTGTAATCAAAATTTTGATACCAGCTGCTCCAGGTTTCATAAAAATAGGGCTTACTTCCCAGAAAAAATTCAAATAAACAATTGCCCAGTTTCAACTGTCTGTATTGAAAAAAAAATGTACTACGTAAGTTTGGCATGTTTTGTCAAAAGTTGGCGCATTTAGTAAGGATTCCAAAATGGTATAATACTTGATAAATTGTAGCTGCGGTAGTTCAAATTATTTTCGATTGCCTTTGAATACACTTTTTCATTAACTGCTTCCCAGTAAAAAAGTCCAATGGATTCAAGTCCAGTGAACGGGCCGGCCACAAGATTAGGAGCAGAACGTCCGATCCATCTTCCGGGAAAAAATGTTACCAAAAAAAACTTCCAGAGAAAATAATTTTTCCAGAAAAAATTTTTCCGGAGAAATTCCTCCGGAAATTTTTTTTCTCGTACCATTTTTTCCCGGAAGATGGATCGGACGTTCTGGTCCCAATCTCGTGGCCAGCCCGTTCACCGGACTTGAATCCATTGGACTTTTTTACTGGAAAGCAGTTAACGAAAAAGTGTATTCAAAGGCAATCGATCATCAATTTGCCCAACCTGTAGATATTTGAAAAAATTTAAATATAATCATACCTTCTTGATCAAATTATTGAGTTGTTGTACCCGACCATGAGAGCCCTAGGAAATTGAGCAAAATAACAATAATAATTAATTCGGAATCTGTCCAATAGTGTTCAAATTACAGGAGCAAAATGTTCATCTTTACCTGATACCGTCACTTTAAACTTCAAAACTTACCAAAAGAGCTACTGAATCCTAAAAGAGTAAAAGAAACGAGCGTATATGGTAACATTGTAACTCAAAACAACTTTTCAATCTTAGTTTATGCGCTGAAGTCTTTTTATATCTTTCGGGGATCCACGTATCGTATAATCATGATATTCTATGGATGTGGACGGTGCGATAAAGCTATTTTGCTCTTCAGCTGGTAAACAACGCTAAAAACAAAGATAAAGTATTTCCACTCCTAGAAATTTATGCATTGAAAATTTGAAATCATTATGCATCATAAATTGATAATCATGAAAAACTCGCGACTAATGGTATATTTTAATATAATAGTTCGAGACATAGAAATATAGAAAACTTATGTCATATTGAGATCGTCGGAAAAATCTTGTAACCAACTCGGATATTAATCGAGCGACTAATGCTCTCTAACTAATCTTGACCATTAGTCGCTAGGTTAATAACCGAGTTGATTACAAGATTTTTTCCACGATCTCAATATGAATTGTGTATAAATTTTTGATTGAAATACATTATCATTTTGTACATTTGACATAATAAATTTTCTATGTTTCTATTTTCCAGAAAGTTTCGACATTTCTCGTAGTGCTTCTGAATATTTAGCGAACGGTTGTCATGAGGATTGCACATTGAAATAGCATAAATTGAACATTAAAATGCATTAATGTTAAATTTCATACACATTAAAATCACCTTTTATTTTGAGATCGACGGAAAAATATTTAATATCTAACAATGAAAGTAGAGAATAATGTTAAACGATTGAAATCAAACAGTATCAAACTCATCTCTGGCTTATTGCTTCAGGTACTCTTTTCGTTCAATATCTAAAAACAAACATTCTGACACTCCAAAATCTCAGAGTACGATCCTGCCAACTTAAAACCATGAAATCATGAAAAAATTCATTAAAGGAAACTCATTTCATCATTGAAAAGACAATTAAAAACCAATCGCAAATCACATTTTCATCAACATAACTCTGAGATCTGAGCTTTTATGTATTCTCAGTTAATCTCAGCTATCACAATCTTTCACTCTTTTTTGCGACCCTATTAAAAAAAAGATTCCCACTTTTCCACTGCTGCGGTTAATCTTTGAGATACTCATTAAATCCTCGGTTTACAACGCCAAAGGTTATGAGAAATATAAAGCTGTGTTATAAAAATTCATATAGCTTTTTTTAAAGCCTTTCAGAATCGAATTAAAAGAGACCACCGTATAGCCTGTGGCCAATATCAATGCAATAAAAATTGGGAGATATCAGATGGAATGAAATACCTGAGAAGTCACCCCAGAACGAAACGAAAATAAACTGGAAGTGACGCTGTCCAGGTATATAAAAAGTAACAAGACCGGCAGCAGATAAAACTTTTCAGCCGTAAAGATAAATTACTAATGGATCTGGCACAGAGGTTTCTGTCGGCATTTCGATATGTAATGTCTTATCTCTTTCTCGGGTGTCCTTTTTACTTAACAGTTTTGTGGGAAATACAGGGTGTTAGTGAATGAGTGCAACAAACTTCAGGATGGAATAGCTAGTCCAAAAATATGAACAAAAAATTATATTAACCCATAAAATGCACAGTTTTCGAGATAAATGGGGTCTGTTAATGTTCGTTTTTGAATGATGTATGGGTCTTTTCTCCCCAACATCTATGCTTATGAAAAAAGTACGGCTTTTGAGACGCCCATTCATACCTCCAATAATTTCTGCACAAAAAGGAATTCCTGCTCTGGAGCTCTGAATTCTACCGTTTTCCAGACAAATCAACTTTTATGTTGAAAAAAATGGTCAATTTCATGACTATGCCAAATCGTACAGGGTGTTCCATAAAATATGACCTTTCGAAATGTTTTTTTTTCAATATCTCAGACAAGATGAAGCGGATCGAAATAAATAAAAAATAAAAAAAAATAAGTTTTTCCTTACATGTTTTCTCTAGTCAGGTTGGGATTTGACTTTTATATTCGGTGGTAAAAAACTCACCTCTCCTAAATGGGTAATAGAGTATACGATAAAGACTATACTTCCATTACCATAGTTCAGCCCTACAGAAAAGAAATAACTACTTGAAATCAAAAATTCAGAAACAAAAAATAATTTTTGAGCCCTCGTTTTAATTAAACGTTTTGCCCAAATATCTGTAATTTTCGAATTTTGAGCCGGAAATTGTCTCAAACGATAATGTTCGACTTCCTGATTGCTAATTCGTGGTCAAATTCAATTCTGTTCGTGGGGCCATTTATCCGGCCGGCCGGAGTTAGGTTCACGAATGCCTCGGTTAGGTTCGTAAACCAGCCATATTGAACAGGGTATTCCAATATCTCAGACAAAACAGAACCAATCGAAATGAAATTATCAAGCCACATGCAAGATGCTCATAGTAAGCCATAGTGTTAACAGAACCATAGAAACTTCAATTGGAATATTGATAATAAAAAACTTCATATTTTCATAACAAGATATCCGATTCAATTGAAATTTATTTTGTAAATGAAGAGTGATATACTGAATGTTCAACCAAAAGTTCCCTTCATCTGAACCAATGAAAATTCAATTGAAATATTGAAATAAAGAATCTCTATGTTTCCATGCGGGTGAAATTTATTTTGTGTGTGAAGATTGATATACCTACTGAATATTCATGCCAAATTTCAAGTGGATTGCACCAACAAAACCATAAAATTCAATGTTTTAATTGTCAAATATTCACATATTTCAGTTTTTGAATAAGTTTCAGAATATTATTCCGATCGTGCTGAGATTTTGCATTTATAATATTTAGTATCAATATCAAGTCTTATACAAAATGTTTAGGTAATAGCTTCATTGCTCCACCAATGAACGAGCGCTCAGAAGCACCTGCTTCTTAAGTTTTATATACAGGGTGTACTAATTGAATGTCAACATTTATGAGGGTGATTTTTGGGCCCATTTGAAGAAAAAAACTTTTTCTGAACATATGTCCTTACCTTTTGAGTTACAGGGTGGCAAAGTTTGCAAAAATAAATCATTTTTCATTATGTCCACAAAACCACTTCAGATATTTCAATTAAATTCGTCGTACATGTACTATGAATCAAGAGGCATTTTTTAATGTATCACTTTTTTCACATTCTACCAGTAGCGTTCGTACGTAATTTGACCTTCCTATTTCGACAGACATTGATGATACGCCACAGATTTCTCCTAAAATAAAAATTATTTTTTAAATTTCCAATCATTTCTTACCAAAGGTGATCTCCTGACTTTTTTCACTCCGATGCACGGTTTTCGCTTGAAATAATAAAAACCGTTTTGCATCACAATATCGTTAATACATAGGTACGTATGACAATATCACCATGCAAAATACAGATTTCATTTATCTTATTTGAAGAAAAGTCACTGGCTTGCCACTGACTGTCTGAATAATATTTGGACTATTTAATCGGGTCGGTACTGGTTAACTTTGACCACCCTGTAACTCAAAAGTAAGAAGATTTTTTCCTGAAACGATCCCAAAAATAACCCCTATAAATACATATTAACATTCAATTAGGAAACACCCTGTATAAAGTGAATTATATTATGAAAACTGAAAACCGCACCAATAGAATATAAACAATTTATGGATCCTTCTCCTTGTCTCTCCACCATAATATTCACCATGACTGTACTTCTGCTCGGATAACATTCAAGCAATAAACAAAGTGCAACCGATTGGTGATTTATGGTGACACATTCTATTCAATTAATGTTCGTATGGTCTTGTAACTGTCCTTACTCCACAAATAACTCTTTAGAAAGAATGAATTGATTGACATAAACCAAGTACATTTACGATTTCCGCTGCATATATTTTAAATGCATTTTGTTTATTGCGCAATGTTTGGTTGCTCCCATGTCGTGTCAGTTTATTCTTTACCTTCGCTATACTTAAGGAATTATGAGAATTTACTTAATTATCTTATGAAATACGAAGGAATCAAAATACATCATCAAGCGATTTAATATGTAGTTACTTCACGGCTCCAAATACACCTCACTATGATTCTTCCTAAAAAATTTGTAGAGAACTCGAGATTGATACTCAATATATGAACTCAAAATCTCAGCACGGTCAGAATAATATTTTGAAACATTATTCAAAAAATGAAATATGTAAAAAAATCGAAAACTACGAGTAAAGATATCGAAATTCTATGGTTTTCATTAAACAATCTTTCTGAAAATTTGCTTGATCATTCACTTCCCCAATTTGAATCCTCAAACTCGATTTCATTCCAATCAAAAGTTTTTCCATTGGAATATAATTTTTTTTATTTAGCCATAGACTTTTCTATGGCTGTACTAATGCATATCCCACAAATTTCTTCATTTACTGTAGAATTTCAGCTCGATCGATTCGACAAATTTAGAATCTTTCGAAAAATGAATAATTTAGAAAAATAAGCAATTTTCTGTTTCTGATTATGCGATCTTTTTTTGCATAAATATTCATTAGAACAATCGTCACCCTCAAAATAAATCAATTCGAACCGAATTTTTTGTTGTGGAAGTGAAAGGGTTTTTCTTTCCAATATACAGATTGAATTTTCTATTGTTCTGTTAACACTATGGCCACAAAATTTCCTATTAGGCTTCTTATGAGTATCTTGCATGGTGGACGCAAAATTTCATTTCGATTGTTTTCGTTTTGTCTGAGATATTGAGGAACAAAAATTTTGAATGACTATATTTTGTGGAACACCCTGTATTATTTCGTTGATTACAGAACTTAACCGCGGTTTTAGGAATCGAACCTTCTCAGAAATTCCTCTAGGACAATATTTTCGAGAATTATCGTGTTTACGGATGGTCCTATGGATCGAATTGAATGTCAGCACGACGGATTCGTCATGACGGAGTCGAACCCTATCGTTTGAGATCACTTTCGGCTCAAAATTCATAAATTACAGACATGTGGACAAAGCGATATAGCACAAGCTGTACGACGCAAGAATTCTCTTTTGAAAATAAGTGTGTTTTTCGATATCAAGTCAAAATAAGGTGAAAAAATAAATATTTCATATCAAAAAATTACAATGTCTTAACGACATAAAAAGGTAAGTTTTCACCAAATTTCGTGAAAAAAAAAATAAAAAACCAAAAACTTCATTATTTGAATTTTTCACATTAATTTTGAGGTTATGTGTAAAAAGTGTGATTACAAAAGTTGTAGGTCTCTTTATCACCTACAACTTTGTCATTCAATTTTTTCCCTAGGACTTGTATTTTTGCCGGAAATCGAGATAAACCGTTTTTACCCGTAAAAACTCACCCCCTCCACTTCCCGACCTCGCCCGTAAGTCATTGTTTCTTTCATTCTTGTTATATTCTCGTCATTTTTTAAAGAGTTTCATCCTACTATATTTTTTTTTATTTTTTAGCATTTTTCAAATTATCGACCTTGGTCTACAGATGAAAATATCTCATGAAAACATTATGAGAACCCCATGCTACTTCAAACAAGAAAAACTGTTCCAATTTTTTACTAACAGTTTTCCGCCCCCCGTGTACGCTCACAAATCGTTATCCGCAGGTTTTTCCTGGGGTGCAACTGTGCCTGCAGCGAATGTTGAATTAAAGTTACCCCATGGCCATTCCTTCATTGTTATCGGCAGGAGACAGTTTATCCGTATCCCTCAAGGGCTAAAGCTGCCCATTAGGTCGTCAAGCTCCGCTGAGGTTTTGCGTCCTTTGGTTTTCGGTTATAGGCTACACATCATACATACTGATGAGGAGGGGAAAGTTTGGACAGGGATACGGACAAAGTATTATCAGATAAACTTCTGAGAAATATCAAGTTTCTACAATTACGAAATACATTTTTGTCCTGAAAAAGTCTTATAATAAAGCTTCAATTTCAACTGAAAAACAACGGCATTAAACACATTAAAAGGTTTTCAAATTAGATAGGCTGAGAGGTTCAGTTGTTGACACCCTGAAAGTGATGGACACTGCACATACATACATACTATACCGATGTAATAAACTATTGGTGCAATTAAGGTTTTTGCATCTGTCCCTACCTATTTCAGAAAGTTTTATTTCTATTTGTGTCAAGTTCAATTTCTTCAGGTTTTCATCCTGAAAACGGCATCATTAGATATTTGGGATGAGATTCTGCAGTAGTGTCAATAAGTGTTTAGATTAGAGTTTACTTGAGGATAGCGACTGCATACAATTGCATATATTTTCCGATTTATTTATGTTTCATATTTGTTAGAAAATTTCTATTGTTTGGAAGGTTTCAAGGATTATTTAATTGATGTAAGTAAATCTTTCAATGATCATCAAGTTTTAACCATATGTCAATAACTGTGTCAATAATATAACATCGAACGGTGGTTGATATAGGCTTTAACCTTATATATATAAATCTTACATCTTACTTACATCAATTAAATATTCCTTGGTATCACTTATTGACACTACTGCAAAATCTGGAGCCAAATATCTGATGGTGCCGTTTTCAGGATGATAATCTGAGGACTCAAATAAAAATCAACCATTCTGAAATATGGGGACACAGATGAAAAACCCTAGATAGCACTAATAGTTTATTACATCGGTATATATGTGAAGGTCACTAATACTTTTTATTTATATGGAATAAAATTGTCCAAACCTTCTCATTTCTCTATTATTTTATTACGAATGTCTTAATGACCCTATAAAGAGAATGTATGAGTGAGAAAAAGCAGGAGATGATAATATAACGAAAATTGATGCAAAAGTGAGATGAAATCATGTCAATCAAAGCATGTTAATGACTATCAAATATGTTATTTCGACCAAATTGGGGTATCTTCGAATACTCAATCGATATTTATTGAAAGTTTGAAAACAATATAGTGAGAGCTGGCACGAATTTTTGGGTAGGTATTTGAGGCAAGCTGAAAACTTGTCAGATGCCTCTCCTATTATATCCCAACTCGGGATTGCAGATCTGGCTGGTGAGTAGCGGGGCTAAATCAACCCCTACATTTTAATGGCCTGGCAGGTAGAAAGCCCTACCGAAATGATCTGTCTTTTTGGGAATCTTATTTCTTAGTTATAAGTAACACTCCATTAAAATTTCAAGCTGCCTCAAAAACATTTTTTATAATTTTCTGCAAAATATTTTTGCACGCGTCTGGCAATGTTAAAACCCCGATTAAATTATTTGGCAGCTTGAAATTTTAATGGAGTGTTACTTATAACTAAAAAATAAGATTCCCAAAAAGACAGATCATTTCGGTAGGGCTTTCTACCTACCATGCCATTAAAAATGTAGGGGTTGATTTAGCCCCGCTACTCACCAGCCAGATCTGCAATCCCGAGTTGGGATATAATAGGAGAGGCATCTGACAAGTTTTCAGGTTGCCTCAAATACCTACCCAAAATTCGTCGTGCCAGCTCTCGGACTAATACCAAAATAGCAACAATCAACTGTAGTTCTGTAATAATAACCATGGTGTTACAGTAAAATAAGGAATCGAATTCGTCTACTGAAAGCATCCATGCCCTTAGGGTGCCACTCACTATAGCTTTCACCCTACCAAATGTACCTATAAACGTCAACAATGATGATAAAATTTGAATGAAACGGAGCACAAACATAGAGATAATTACGATTCTAATGGCATCTATGTATAAAACCTTGAAGTTCGAAAAACTCAAATTCATTAAAATGTTCAATAGAAGGAATTTTCAATTTGTTTGCTGCCTGCGTTTTTATTACACTTGATGATGGCAAGGTTACTTGTTGAAATGCAGAGGGTCCTGAAAAAAAGTATTATAAGTGGTGCAGATTTTTATTGGAAATTTTTTTCGTTAATATATCTACAACTCCAGCATTGATCTCTATCAGAAAACAAGCTTCTATCTCATTCTTGATTGCCCGTTGGTGGCCTTCTTATCAGTCGATTGAAGTTATTGTAGCGTACTTCTGGGATGAAACCCTATAACATCATAAAAAATTAATGTTCGATTGTAAATTCCAATTTTTTGTTCATGAATATTGTAGGAGGTGATAAAAGCAAAATTGTTCACCTACGCCCATTTCTACAATCCTAAAGAGATGTATAACAATTTTTACACCTTGGTGTCAATTACTTCACGTGTGGTTAACACAATATCCAAGGTGGCAAAAGATGTAAAAAATGAGAAAGATGATGTAGTTGTTTCTAATGAATTTAAATAGTGAAATAGGAATCAGTTCATAAAAAAATATCAATCCTCAATTTCTCATGCACATGCAATGCGTATACTGGGTGTTTCGTAAAGAATAACGTCGTCAAACGCCACAGGAAGATATCCCAACTTATATTAAGAAAAAAAGTTCATACAAACAAAGTTCAGAAAAAAGTTTTCATTTCTTGCAATTTTAAAATTAACTATTACTATTGAATTCCAGTTCTTTTGATCAGTATGATCAAAAATATAGTTGATGTCAATTTATTCATTTTCTGTCATTTCTGTTTTTTTTTTCCGCCGACCTCGGAATAAAAGGCGATTTTAATATGTAAGGAATTGATCATTAATGACACATTTTAATGCTCAATTTTTTTTTGCTATTTCAATGTGCAATCCTCATGGCAACCGTTCACAAAGTATTCAGAAGCACTACGAGAAATGTCAAAACTCTACTGGAACATAGATACATAGAAATTTCATTATGACAAATTTATGTCTTGTGCAGAATGAAAATTCATTTCAATCAAGAATTCATACACAATTCATATTGAGATCGTCGGAAAAATCTTGTAATAAACTCGGTTATTAATCGAGCGACTAATGGTCTCGAACTATTAAAGCGTTCGCTCCGTTCACACTTTGAAATATCTTGGCCATTAGTCGCTGTCTTTAATAACCTAGTTGATTAAATAACTATTAATCTTCAAATGTGTATTTCTTGAAAACGGTTAGATATTTCACATTGGAGCAGAATAGGAATATTATCAAGAACTTACTAGGTTTTCCATTTCTGCTATTTTATGTACAAAATAGCTTCCCCGTATACCAAATTTGAATTCAACAGCAATAGTCAATTTTGAAATATCAATGGAAAAAAAAATTCTCAACTTCAGATTTCCGTATCTTGGTAAAGAGCCGTTTCGACCCAATGTTTATACGAACTCCTCTTAGAATATGAGCTTGGAAATCTCCCTTTGGCATTTGATGAGGTTATTCTGATACGTCCTGTGTATGATTAGTGATCATAGGTTATGCTCGTGTATCGTTGTGATTTATGCTTTGCTTTTCTCTCATTTTCAGTATTCTTCTACTTGTTTTTGAGTAATTTTTGTTGTTTTTCATCATACTCAAATATATATTTTTTTGTAACAAGGATTAAGTGGTAGAGCACCTCTGTGTAAACTTCTACTTGAGATTTTGACTCTCGTTGGGATTAAGGACATTGTTATTATTATATGTGTTATTTTGAAATATAGTCCGGTCTATTTGGACCAAAAAATGAGAGTGAAGTTACATAAAGTCCCACAAGAGCTGAATTTCAGTGAAATTGTTCAAAATATAATTATAAACAATGTCCAGAAGTTCCCCATCATTCCCCTGTAAGGAAAAAATTTAATTCGAGTCAAAGGTCAAAAAATGAGTTTTTCGCGATTTTCAGCAAAACGGTAAGATTATCATGAAAGACCCCAGACAAAATTGTAGATCATAAAATTATCTATAAAAATGTATCAATACTTTTTTTCTTACGAGCCACCGTTTCTGAGATATAACGATTCGAAAAGTTATAACTACGCGCTAAGTACACTACCTCATAGGTGGCGTGGAAACGTGTGCAATGACGATAACGACTTTTATAACTTTTTGAATCGTTATATCTCAGAAACGGTGGCTCGTAAGAAAAAAGTATTGATACATTTTTTATAGATAATTTTATGATCTACAATTTTTGTCTGAGGTACTTTTATGATAAAACTCACCGTTTTGCTGAAAATCGCGAAAAACTCATTTTTTTGACCTTTGACCTTGAACTAATTTTTCCTTACAGGGGAATGATGGGGAACTTTTAGACATTGTTTATAATTATGTTTTGAACAACTTCACAGAAATTCAGCTTGTTGGGACTTTATGTAACTTCGAATGTCTAAATAGACCGGACTATACATTGAGTTTGGATTGGAACACCCATGGAACACCCATAATTTTCAAATAAGGACCTGGAATTTTTTGGGCATTCAAATATAAATCGATCGACCTGTGGATACGTTCTAAATACAACGCACTTTACTGGTTGGTTCAAAGGTTATAAGCATTTAAATTTTTGGTGATACATGAACCACCGTGTATCTCGGTTACGGAATTGATTAAACCTATCAAATGTGGATTTTGTGACTGTACTAGGGTAGCCCTAGCTCAGGTCACCGAATGTTCATTTACCAATGAACAGTGCCCTATTACCGCCTAGGCCAACATAGACCATGGCCTAGGGGCGGCAAATTTTCGGTGAATAAAAAAAAATTCTTTAGCTCCTCTACGAAAATGAAGAAATAGCCATCTTCGAAAACTACACAACTCGCTGGTCGGCGAGATATGAAGCTTGCAACAGCATGAACCAAAATTGTAAAGGAGTTGTCTCAGCTTTGAATGAAATTGATGAGCGGGACAGGTCTAAGTACGAGTCCACAACGGCGCACCGACCCTAGCCCATCGCACGCGATGTCATCAAATGACGTATTTAGTTCGTAACAAACTTCAAATATTGACATCGCGGTGCGATGGGCTAGGGTCGGTGCGCCGTTGTGGACTCGCACTAAGACTGGGAGCGAAGCAAAAGGATTGAGAACCAAGCTAACATCACTTGAAACCGCAATTATGTTCGCTGTATAGAGTCCAATTTTGGAAAGACTTGATAAAGTGAGCGAAGCAATACAGAAAGTTGACATTAGTATAGATGAAGTAGTTTTGTATTATGAGTCATTGGTTGATTATATTGTAGGATTAAGAAATCAATTTGATCGATTTGAGGAGAGAGCGAAGATCAATACTGGATTTGAGAAATATTGAGGTGAAGAAAGAAGATCCACAACAAGAATTGTTCGTGCTGATGAAATTGGAGTGGGACATACTGATTTGAGTGGGCAGGAAACTTCTGAGTAGGGGTTTATCTTGTTGTATCTAACGAGAGAATTGAATGAACGTGAAAATTGCTGCGAAGTTCTCCTTTTTGTTAAAATTGCAATCGATTAGTTCTAAAGAATTTGGAGTAGCGGTTACTAATCTCATCTCTAATTTTCCTGACGATTTAGATGAAAAAGTTCACAATGAATGTTTGCGCTTCAAATCCTACTCTACACAAGATGAGTACCTTCATTAGAAGTGATAAAAGCTTAGTGCAAGTGTTTCCCTATATCGATATCACAATGAACTGTTCAGCAGAGAGGTCGTTTTTAGAATTGTAGCGAATTTTATCTTATTTGCGTTCTAGCATGTCTCAAGAGCGTTTGAATTCTCTGGCCGTTTTGGGCATTGAAGCTAATTTGTTAAAAACATTAGACTTTGAAGTAGTGTAACTGTAATTTTTTACTATGAAATATACACTCCGAAACATTAGACTGTTTCATTTCCAGAAAATTGTCTTTATCAACTTCAGCTAAAATTGCGTATTCAAAAAATTTTGATTTTTTTAATTCTCTTTACTCAGAGGGGCGGCAAATTGTTTTTGTCCAAGGGGAGGAAAAGAGTTTGATCCGGCCATGCCAATGAAACACTATCCGCGGGTTTCACAAAGCTTGATTGGCAATCAAATCTTTGATTTTGAAAAAAGTTCGATGGTTTACGTCAAAAATGAACTGAAATTTGCACAGAAATAATGACACTTCATCAATCAACGTGATCGGGGTTTTTGTGAAACCCGGCTTATGTATATTAACAACCGACCTATCTGCATATTACAGAGCATCCCAACCGATAACATCACTCGTTACAACCCTTACGCAACTGCAAACACCAAAACGTGTGTAACAGACACTCCAGCGTATTGTAAAACAATACCTGCAGACCCTCCCTGCAGTAAATGTATGAAGCCCCAATGCCACCAGCATCCTCTACCGAGTGTACACTTACCACCTGCCCTGTACATAATCAAAACAACATGTCCTTGAAACTTCGCACTTCGGATCGAACCAAAACGGGCCTTCAGCAATGGGGGAGTGTGTCAGCCCGACGGACGGCTCCAACCCCTGGTGCAACGATCTCTCTCGACGCTTAGTCATAACCACCCCCTTCACCCCTTCAGGCTCCTAGTCGGCAGCGCGCCCCCGACAACGTGGGGTTGTCCCTTATTCGTAATGTCTAATCACTTTGCCTGTGTGCAAGTTACTTATTCGGTTTTATCATAACCGGTAGTGTGTATCGAGGTTCGCGATGTTGACCGCTGTTTTTAGTGATTTTAGTGATTTCCGATCGTAATTTGAATTGCTGTTCGGTGTCTGTGGATGCGACTGTTGTGATAGTTCGAATAACGCGCCAAACATGAGGATGTTGCGTTGTGTTTGAAGGGTAACGTGGGATTTAAATCTCAGTGTGATATTCTGTGGATATTTGATGATCGATGCGGTTTCATGGTTTTATTTGAATCATATTGAAATGGCGCAATTCACAATTTCATTGAAGGAATAAATAAATCCCCGTCATTAAGTAATAGTATATTGATTAATTATGACTTGATTCTGAGCGATTGATTTGAATTTTGTTGAATTTGGATTCACATATTGACCTCACACACTTTATAATATCATAAATCGCTGATTAATACCTAAATGCGTTCGTCAGTTTGAGGTTAGGATTTTTGTTCTCTTTACCTAGTTTCTCAGTTCATAATTGACACGATTAGGTATGCTCTTTAAGTAGGTACTTCTCTCAGTACTTCTGTTGTAAACTGAATTCAAAATATTATCTAGAAATGCAGATTCCTCTTGATTTCAGTCCAATATATCTTGACTTTCTGTTGTATCAAACACTGTTTATAAATTGTTGTTGACATGTTTTTCGTTCTCATCTCAGTTTGAACTGAGTATGTAAGTCAACAATAAATTGAATAATATGAAGCTTCCTCATTGGATATGTATGTAAAAACGGAGTCATAGTTTTTAATCAACCTGTTCAATAATCGCTGAAATAATTTTTTCGTCAACTTCATCACGACTTGAGTATAACTTCTTGATTTAAGTACCTTTTAATCTGCACGAGAGATTCGTTTGACGTAATATGAATGTCATGATTTCCGTATACCTTTAGTTGTGACATTACTCGTATTGCTTCTGAATACTCTGTTTTCGGTTGAAATAGTATATTTTGGACATTAAAACGGGTCATTATTGTTCAATTTCGCATATTTTACACCCACCTTTTATTTTGAGGTCGATGGAAAAAAAGTACTCTTCGATTGGATCATTCACCATATTTCCAATTTACATGAAGACAATACCGTTCTTTGTTTACTTTGACGTTAAGAAATAGGTTTCATTGTTTTGTCCCAATGTCCTCGAAATGGTTGGGCTTTTCTGTTTGATGAAATCATAATAACATATCAAATAACATGAATGCAACTTCATAATGAACAATTTTTGAAAAATAACAATTTTCGAAGGATATAAAGCAATCTCAACTTTCGGTGCAGTTCCTTGAACTTGAATGTGGTTTATAGAATTGCAGAAAACTCGAATAAGGAAAATTAACAGAATGAGTTTACTTCTGTGTCTATCTTTCATTATTACATTCAGTAGATTACCTACAGTGTAAAGTTATTTGTTATGAATTCAAAGTAACTCTATATATTCGTATATTTTTGAATAATCATCTTCTACTGAATTCCTCCATAAATGTCTCACGACGAAGAGACAATAATATTCAATTTCATTGATTTGATCTTGATACTGATGTTATCGCTTGGAAAATAATATTTGTTCGAATTTTTAATGATTTCTTCTAGTAATATTCCTAATTATTATTAATTGGTTGAAATCACTTATATTTGACTTCTTTCAAGTTTGGAATATAATTAATCATTTTTCGCCAACCTCAAAATAAAAGGTGACTTCAATGTGCACGAAATTGATCATTCATGACCCATTTCAATGCTCAATTTATGCTATTTCAATGTGCAATCCTTGTGGCAACCGTACATAAAGTATTCAGAAGCACTACGATAAATGTCAAAACTCTACTGGAACATAGATATTCATAGAAATTTCATTCTGTCAAATGTAGACTCGTGCAAAGGATAATGTATTTCAATCAAGAATTCATACACAATTCATATTGAGACCGTCAGAAAAATCTTGTAATCACTTCGGTTTATAATCGAGCTACTAATGATCTCGAAATTTTAACGCGTTAAAATATCTTGACCTTTAGTCGCTGTCTTTAATAACCTAGTTGATCAAACAACTATTATCGTTCTATTTTTTGAACAGCTATGGTTCATGAGAAATGTATGAATGGATATTGAAATCGACAAAATAATCGTATCAGTTGTTGGTTCGATTCATATATTCTTTTTATCAAAAAATCACCATAGTGTAACACATGAATTGAATAGATATCTGGGTTCTTTCAAGAGAACCTAAATACGCAATTAAAAAACACTTCGACTACAGTACCTTTCTTTCAATTTTTTACGAGCTCCTCTTCTTTAAAGATGAGCGCAAATAACTTTTATTTTCGTTCCCACGTTATCGAAATTTAATCATGAGCCAAAAATTTCGCTTTATATGGAGTCAAATTTATACCTCACGTAGGTAGAAAATGACCATATCGCGGGTAAAGATTCTTTGGGGATTCCAATGAAGGCAATTTGCATCAAAATTGCACAACATATCGAGAAACCTCCTATTTAATATTTAAATTCAGTTTCACGTAGGCAGAAAGTCCAACGTCGATTAAACTCCAATTTACTTCTTTTTATTAATTGTGTATATATTATTTGAATTGTTTACTCTTCCTATTATCTCTTCTTACAAGAACGGTAACTTGAGAAGGTGACGAAAACACATTTTTTCAGAGTTAATGATTGTTTTCGGCGAGGTCTGAACGACGTTCTTTTATAGTAGACATTTAAATCGCCTCTGATTAAAACAGAATCCTAAATGGGTACGATTTTGCTATCAGCTGAAAAAATTGATTCGTTGTTCACAGAATGACGACCATTATATTAACGAGCAGTTACCAGACAGTCCAAAACAGTTTTTCATAGGAACGACCAATTAGAAGAATGGTTCAACTCAATCCCACGAATTGACGGTGGAATTTGTCCGCTTTAATTTTTTTACAGATATATGATGATTTGTTTCGGTGTACGATGAAGAAGTCAATAGAAGAATGTTCTTTATTGTTATTAATCAGTCGGTAGACTTATAGTTTGTCATACTACCTTTTTGAAAGATGAAGCATTTTTTGTCAGATAACTGCGAAACGTTGCCCGTTTTACATGAATATCGTAATAGGACTTCACTTTTTTCTGAATTCAAACACGAATGAAGATATTCATCTCAATTCTCCGAAAAAGTTAGTTACTTGACTTGACAATGAAATTCTCCTTGGTTTACATTTCTGCATTTGAATTTTACTGAAATCTTTTTCACCTCGCTTTTCACGTTCACTTCTGTTTGACACTTAAGTAAGTATTTTCGAAGAGTTTTCTCAAAATAAACTTTAAGCATGAATTTCAGAAAGTTTTAACAGTGATAGTTTTCTGAATCAACTCCTCTAACTTCTCTAGCCTGTGTCAATTCACTTTCAGTTTTTCCACAATTTGGATCAATTGAGATTTGTTCTGTGGTTGTCAGTTTTTCTTCTTCTAAATATACCTGAAGGCTTAGGAGAGATATTCATATAAGCTTTTTTCTTGGAAGGTGTAGTTTTTCTTCCATATCATAAACTTTTCATAAGTTTTAGGTTTTCGTATCTGATTAAAATTTTTTTCAAAGGTTGGTTTGGCTGATGCTCCCACAATAAACATATTTTTCGTCTTTTCCTACTTCCATATAAACTTTTCATGCTTATGTATAGTGAATGAAGTTTCTATTTCAACGCTTGATTTATGTTTTTTTTATCTACAGGTAATGACAACTTGAGAAATCTTTGTCTCTTGAACTTATAACTGATATACAGGGTGTCTACTTTTAAATTCTTTAACATTAAAGTTGTCGGTAAGTATAACTGGTCCGAAAAGTTCCCCTCTCATGACTGCCATCCTCACGTTGATACTTAACTCATGTTGGAAATGGAAAACAATAGTCACATGAGGGGTTTTCTTTCTGCCATACATGGTTATTTCGCGTAAATTAATCACACCTGATTTCGTGAAAGTGGCCTCATCAGTCCATAATATCCGGGGGTCTATCACTGCGGAATTTTAGTGTACAAAATGCTGGAATTGGGAATGAATTACACGGAATTAGATGGAATTGCATGGAATTTGACGGCATTATAACGGAATTTTTTGGAATTGAGAAGAATTGAATGGAATTTCAATGGAATTGAACGGTATTCTGTTAGCATTGAATGGAATTGAAAATGCGCAGAATTGTGAGGAATTGAACGGAATTGAAGAGAATTTAACGGAATTATGATGAATTTAACGGAATTATGGGGAACTTAATGGAATTATGGGGAATTTTACGGAATTGTGAGGAACTGAATGGAATTATGCGGAATTGAAAAGAATTTTTGTGAATTTAGTGGAATTATTTATCAAATTGGAATTGTAGTGTACAAAAAACTGCCAGTGATAGACCCCGAGGGGTCAAGACACCGAGGGGTCTATCACTGCGGAATTTTAGTGAACAAAATGCTGAAATTGAGAATGAATTACACGGAATTAGATGGAATTGCATGGAATTTGATGGAATTGCATGGAATTTGATGGAATTGCATGGAATTTGACGGCATTATAACGGAATAGTTTGGAATTGGAAGAATTGAATGGCATTTCAATGGAATTGAACGGTATTCTGTTAGCATTGAATGGAATTGAAAATGCGCAGAATTGCACATAATTGTGAGGAATTGAACGGAACTGTAGAGAATTCAACGGAATTAAGATGAATTTAACGGAATTATGGGGAATTCAATGGAATTATGGGGAATTTTACGGAATTGTGAGGATTTTGCGGAATTGAAAAGAATTTTTGTGAATTTAGTGGAATTATTTATCAAATTGGTATTTTAGTGTACAAAAAACTGCCAGTGATAGACCCCTCGATAATATCCTATGGCTCCCCACTCTCCTAAATTATTCTGGTATCATAACAACAAAATGTAAGTCTGGTCTCGGCATCTACAGGTAACAGATGAATTGATGATTTCCATAGAATATTATTAAGATTCAATCATGAAGAGCTTTAAATAGAGCAAATTTAGGTTCGGAATTTTTAGACTTTTTCGTTGTTATCATGTTAGCCATTATCTTATGGCAAAGATAAATAGGTACACTAAATGGGGCATTTCTGCTGAAAAGAAAACGTGTGCATAATATATGATATTTCATCGAAAAATCCATTTGAAAAATAGGACGAACTTCACAATCTTATTAATATTTATCTCCTTACCACGCTTGAAATTTGAGTTTTTCTGACGAAGTCACTTTTGTTTTATAGCAAATTTATTGCCCTTTCCGAATATGTATAGTCAAATTTGATAAGACTTCAAAAAAATTGAAAAATGACAATTTTAGAGAAAAAACTCGAAATATTTCGTGAAATGTTGAATTGAAGAATAACCGTCAACGTTTTACCCAGGTGTTTCATGACATTTTTGTGGCAAATCACTCGTATCATCCATCCTTGAAGTTCGACCACTTCAAAAGTAGACACCCCGTATAAGAACAATTTTTGTTTTTACTGCATAGCATCCACTTGCAGTGAAAATACTAGATAATTTCTTATAAATAAATAATCCCTGAAACCATTTCATTGAATATCCACATAATATTTGTATTGATAAAAACCTACAGGTATCAGATGAGCCGAAAATGATCCTTTCTTTCACAAACAATATATAACACTAGTGATAATCTTTTCGTTGAAATGTCCAATTAAACATTTACGGCTTCAGAATTTACGATGTGTACATCCAATCCCACAAACCTTCATAAAAACATTGCAGACGTAATGGAGAGCAGTATTATACTCGTAAGAACTTTTTTCTCGGAAACATTTCACGGGTATTTGTGAAATCAATTAGTTTCATCGCCATGCAGCGTGAAGGGATTCGTCTTTGAAACAAGCCGATAAATCGATCACGAAAGGTGTTGCGGAAAGGTTAAAACCTTATTAGAAGATGCAGTCGAACGAAAAATCCTCGGGCAACCGTGAAAAAGAAGCACCACCATCTCCGCATTATTTGCCTGATTTGCCTCTTCCGACTCCTCCTCCGATGGCCAATATCATGATGACGTCACGGTTTGATCTTCAAACCAGAGGCGGGTGTGGATATCGGCGGATCTTAAGCTCAAGATCCACAGATTTCACACCAGGAAGATCTCCGATTTTTCCGAGATCATCTACCTTCCAACGTGATAAACCGAGTTTCAACACCTACAGAGATAGGTGTTTGAGCCTTTCACCTCTTCCAATTCGCCACAAAACGTTCGAAGACCTTCCTAGGCCGCCAATGGAGCTTCCAAATCAACCATCTTCCCATAGACAACCACCACCAAAGAGCAAATATCTATCTAGGATTTCAATGGTGTCCGAAGAAATAGAAGAGGTTGAAGAGCTCAGGAGGGAGATACAGCAAAAATTTCGCCATAGAAAACAGCCTCAGGAAATATCCCCTGAGTATCAAAGCGTGTATTTCAACGAACACTTCATGTCTGATATTGATGAAAATGAGGAAATAAAGGAATTTTCCGTCGGTTATAAAACTCCTGACACTGATGGTTCTGACGAGATGTCTGGTGGACAACTTTTTCACAAAAGAAAATCAATGGATATCAATTATAGCCTCAGTACTAACCTGGACTATGAGGATGTGTTTGACTCGGGAGTTTTCATGAAATATTACAATCTGGATTCCTTTTATCCTGGTGCTCAAAAATTCGCTAATGAGAATTCGCGTAAATTCCAGACTTTATCTTCATTCGATTTGCGACACGAGATGAAGAAACCTCGTAAAAAATGCTCAAAAAAGAACTATGAATATGACTTTAGGGCCAGTTCCGTGTCTTTGCCTGGATGTAAGGTTGAAAAGCATCGTGCGCACCAACCCAGAAGAGAACTTAATGAAAGTCCTTCTTATAAGAGTTCGGAGTATTGTAGTGATAGCCCTGGATCAGTGAATATAGAAGATTTTGAAGCAAGTGCCAAAGTAGTCATCAAGAGTCCATTCAGACCCTTGTTAAATTGGCGAATATAAGGTAAGGCATAAAAAATGAGTTTGATAAACTTTCTCTCCTCAGATCCGTAACCAAAACTTCTAGAATTTTCTAGGTTCACTACTGGGTGAAATAGTATGTTATTTACCGGGAAGGAAAAGCGTAACATTTTTGAGTAACGAGGTAAACATACTATTTTAATCCATTGATTTTGAAGAAATCGGAATTAATCTATTCACAAATGAATAGGGGCGTTCGGCATTGACCTCCGCGAGCGGACGGATTTTTTAGTCACGTGACCACAGATCGTACAGATAAATCTGAAATATCTGGGAATAAACGAACGGTACAGAGCATCTGCCACAGAACATACTGGCTCTGTTCTACTTTTATAGATTATGAGATTTCAAAGATCACTATTTTGGGAAATATGCTCATCTTTTAACGATACTTTCACCCTTTTAGTAGCTCTTCCATAAAATCTCAATTAAATAATTAGGTGCAAAGGCACTGAATGCAAAAGAAAACGAGTAATGCAATATCCCCTTCTGGTCGTTGTTGGCGATAGTTGTACCGAAAGATCCTGATCAATTAATTGATTAATTACACGAAAAAGAAACGGGAAAGCAATATCTCCTCCTGCCCATTTATAACTACGATAGCTATATTGAAAAATTTTAATGAATTATTGAGTTTTTAATGAATAAATGAAAACAGAAGAATAAACTGTTAGAATTTTTCAATCTATCGGTTGTCGGATCAGGAAACTCAACATAAAACAAAAAAAATATAAAAAACATAAAACTCTATGGATAAAATCGCTTTGCTCCGTCGAAATAGACCGAGCGAAAAGATCGACGTTCGATTGCTCAGATTTTTATGACGAACGGTACAGATGTGTATTCCCCTCAATCCAGATGTAATAAACGAACGGTTCAGATCGATCCGACACGTCCGATGTCGATGCCGAACGCCCCTTATGGTGCTTTGAAATGTACCGGGTGTCCTAAATTCGTTGTCTTGTGAGGGTCTCAGAAACCCGATGAGCTAGAAAAAAATGAGGGGCACAAACCGTTTTCGAGCGAATAGAGAAAATTGGAAAATGGCGTCGAATGAAAAAATTTATAATTCCTTCTTTATTACTGAAGTTATAAACATGGGAGTTTTTTTATTTGAATTCATTAAAGTAATCAATTTTTCTCTATTACGTTTTTTTCTAGCTCATCGGGTTTCTGAGATCCTCTCACTAGACCAGTGATTCTCAACCTGTGGTCCCCGCGAACGGTTCATGTGGTCCGCGAAAAATATAGTCATAAAATAATCAATTCAAATCTTGCCTCTTGAGAAGGTAATTGATGCATCTGCCATTTTTTTTTAACTCAAAACGTTTTTAGTATTGTGTTGACCAAAACCAGACGACCAAACGCGCCTGAACTCATTTTACCTATTATTGGGAAATACAGTCGAACTTCGATAACTCGAATCATGATCTGCCAAAAGAAAAATTCGAGTTACCAAGACTTCGAGTTATTGAAAAAAACACATTTTTTCTTAATGTATTTTTTATGTGGGTAAATGATGTAACATGAAAGTAAAGAAGTCAAAATAATATTCACACTGTCAATTTATACATTTACTCATACATTTTCACATATAGGTACGTAAAAGAAACTGGAAACATACATCCTCAGCGCTTATTTCACTGTGAAATATTCGGTTATTTGTTACTGACGAGAAGATTTTTTATTTGGTTTTCGAAAAAAGCTTCAATGTTGTTCAAACCGTTATATAGCGAGTCAGTTGTTTGTTCATTTGTTTTCAAAAATGAACGCAAAATGCTTAATGAATTTGCTACCGACTCATTAGAGGGAGGTTGTTGCAAATTATCTTCCATATCATCATCCGTCATGTCGTTTTCATTGTCATCTTTGTCATTGATCTGTACGAATTTTGACTCGGACCTGTAATATTGGATAATATCTTCATCTGTGGGAAACTCCGAAGTAACAACATCGTCCTCCACGTGCAGATAATCATGAAGCATTAGCAATTGTCTCAGATTTAACATCTATATTCCACGCATTGGATATTTCATCAACGCAGTCTATTAGAGAAATGTTAAGTTTTTCGTTTTTTTCGAAACAATTTAGAGTCTTCTTCAAGATTTTTCGGCGATAATAACACTTGAAAATCTAACGTAAATGAGGGATTACCCCAGAAAATTCGACTTATCGAATGTGCCGCCAAATATTTCGTTCGAGGTATCAAGATATTCGAGTTATAGAAGTTCGACTTATCGAACAAAAATTACACTCATTTCTAATCTTGGCGCTGTTGCCAACCAATTTGATTCGAGTTATCAAAATTTCGATTTATCGAAGTTCGACTTATCGAAGTCCGACTGTATTTATAATATCTAAGTGTACCGCCAAAAATTCTGATAGTTACAAGTGGTCCTCAGTGGTGAAAAGGTTGAAAACTACTGCACTAGACAACGAATTTAGAACACCCGGTACACTTTCGTTTCGATGGAAATGTATTTAGGTTGAATTATAGTCAACCTCTCATGAATTGAATTGATGGTGTTTTCGAAAGTAAAATGATAATAAATGATGAAATTTTCATTCCTGGAACTGCTCCAGACGTCGTTGAGCCAGTGAATACTGCTCGGAATACTGCTTCATTGAATTAATTAAAAATAATTACAAAAGAAATCAAGAGATAAATACGGAAATGCCATAAAAACGTTTTTGGTAGAACAATCACAGAGAATATTATTTCGTTGCAGTAACGAAGTTACGTCCACTCAGAGTGAAAAAATAACATTTCCTTACAAACGGTACAATAGATTGATTCTTGCTCTAAGGAAGTTTTGTCAGTTATTCTTATTAGTCGAAAGAAAGTTCTATTTGTGAAAACAAAATATTACGGATATAATTTTCTTTAGGAAATTTGTACCTCCAGAAAGATTCATAGAACATCTTTCTCTCCTGTCATAGACAAACGATATCTTGGAATATTTATTCTATGGAACACTTATAGGATGAAATGGAATGAACAGTGATCATAACTGCTTGTGAGTTTTTATTTTTTTCGAGAAAAGTATAGACTTTCTCGAAATTTTTCAGGAGACTTTTTTTCTCCAGAATTGAATGGGAAACCATAAGAGAATTTTATTTTTCGAAAATCTATCCCACGAAAACAGTTTTTGAACGAAAATCGTAGGTGGTTGTTATTTTCAACCACTAAAAGTAAAGTTATGAGATCTGAAAAAATTGTGGCAGCTACAGTTATTATCAACATAGTTCTTCCTATTATGTATAGTTTTATGACTCAGCGCTTTCTAACACTCCTAAAAAACATTGAGAACTGTCAACTCGTCATCGCCTTCCAAGACTGTATCTTGGAAGCAGGGTCGATTTCGAAAAAAAATCAAATGACAACCCCCACTTATATCGAGGAATCATCTCCCAAAGTCCCTTGCTTTTGTTTACAGACCCTGTATTTCGAAATCATTTCGCTCGGTATAGATTACTCGTATAGAATCTCAATTTGACTTCATTCCACTCGACAGTGACACGCGTACTTTATTATATCGCTACTTGGTCAGATTGCAGGTGATTTTTTTCAATAAATCTCTTGCAGAGCCATTTCGTTTTTACTCTTCCAGTCTTTCCCATGAAAGTGCAACAGCATTTTGTCCACAGCTCAGCAAAAAACTTAAATGGCATAATGGAACATGGACTGTACTGTCTTGTACGTATATTTCAGTAAATCTATGGATAAATACCTTCATCTGAAATGGCCGTCTATATATAGGTGCATAAAAACTCGTTTCAATGGTATTGTAAGTTTAGTAAATGTGCCTATCAATCACCTTCGTGTCACCGGCAAAATTATATCCTTTTATTCGTCACATGTACGGGCTAGATTATTTATGTATTTATTTATTCGTTTCATTTCATATGTTTTATATTCGGTAAGCGATGTGTTGCGAAATCTAAATGCTCTTCATGCTCATTTCTGCCAAGGTTGTTCTATGTAATCAACCGTAGAAGGTTATTGAAGGGTGTAACTAAACTACGTATGATTTTTTTCGCTATGAAGTTTCGTCATTCCGAAAACCGGATAAAGGTAGACTGCTGCACTCATTCGAAGTTTATTATCTGAAGTCACACTTGAACTATCTCCTAAGGCGAATTTTGGCGATGTAACCACAGCTTACTACAGTTACATAGTCACGTGTAGTTGACAGTTAATACACATATTTTCTGTCAACTCACGTAACTATTTAACTATGCTTAGCTGTATCCATAGCTAGCCAAAATTCGCCTCTAGTCATCAACTTTGGTAACCTCAGACTGATGGGTTCGTTACGAAACTTTACACTATTTATGACATTACTAATTACCGAATTTATATGAAGCAGATTTGTAATTAAGGAGCGTGTTGATAAGAAACGAAAAGTTATTCTCAAAACTTTTCATTTTATGATTCTTTAAGGAATAACAAAGATGACGGAAATAGAACACAATGATGATATGATACCTAATGTTTACATAAGACAATGTATATACATATAGGAATTATATCTGTTAAACGTAGAACTCTGAAATGAAGAATTTTCTACGATTTTGAAGCAACTGGTCAAGTTTTGTTTTGATGATGACAGTGAAAATTTCAACTAAGGAAGAAATGTCGACGGTTGCTTAATTTGTAGGTTATTTATGTTCCGTACACAACCCAGTAAAAATTTGAAGAATAGGTTTGTTATAGACGAAATAATGCAATATTTAAACCCACCGTCAAAGGGTAATGTTGAATACATCAAACTCTACAAACTAAGGGTTTTCAACAATCCAAAAATAAGTTTCAAGTTCTTTATTAGGAAAGACGGCATTGTTTTGAAGGTTTCACATTGAAAATACCCGTTCACTCGCATTGTGAAATGTGAAAGGTTATAAATTTCACCCCCACAAGATGAGGCTGGCAGTTAAACGATGATGATCTTGACCTCGAACTCAATGAACAATTAACTCACTGAATATTAAACCTACTCCGACTCTAAAATACTCGTACTTACAATATTTTCTGACCAGTGTACCTTTATATTGATTGGGAAGGTCAACAGACATAATGTTGGTACTGAAGTGATAGTAATGATCATTTATTCATGGAAACGCATACATATATTCCTGAAAAATTAAATAACGGGTTATCCATTTCGCGGTTTCAAAAGTATAGGGCTGGAATTCGACATCTGTCAAACGAAGTTTTAAAAAAAAAATTTTTTTGTTCAGTTGAAAGTCTGACATTTATGAAAATGGATCGCTTGACTATCGCACAACGCATGAAAATTGTAAAAACCTAATACAAAAATGGCGATTCTGCCACAGCCACATATCGTGTTTTAAGAGCAGATTTTGGTTTACGTAATCGTCCAACTACACAAGCAATTGGTAAAATTGTGAAAAAATTGAAGAGACTGGATCGGTTACAGATATTGTAAGCCCTGTGCATCATCGTTTTGCTCGTACCACTGAAAATATCGCTACTGTAAGTGCAAGTGTTGCCGAAGACCCGAATCTGTCGATTTCTCGTCATTCTCAGGAATTAGGACTGTTATGGCACATTTTGCATTAAGATCTACAACTACACCCATATAAAATTCAGCTCACTTACCAACTGAAGTCAGCCGACCATTCACATCAACATCGTGGATACGTCGAATGGGTGCTTGAACAACCGGCGGTGGACGGCGATATCAACTGGCCACCAAGATCATGCGATTTGACACTGCTTGACTTTTTTTGTGGGGCTACGCGAAAGACCGTGTTTATGCAGATAAACCTTTAACTCTTGAGTAGTTAAAAACCAATATTCGTCAAGTTATGGCTGAGATACTGCCCAATATGTGACAAAAAGTGGTTGAAAATTACCTCAAAAGAATCGATGCTTGCAACAATTCGGGTGGTTGTCATTTAAATGATGTAGTGTTTCACACAAATGTCAACGTTCAAACTTTATAATAAAAAAGAAATATCATGATAAAAAATATTTTTTATGTGTTTTATTTACGTTTACTTTTGAAACCGCAAAATGGATAACCCTTTACATATTAGAAATCCAACATTATGGTTGGACCGGGTTTGACCAATCTTTTTCGATAAGAGTCTTGACGAAACAACTTTTTTCCATTTATAAGATCATATTATTGATCCAATTACTGATATTTTGGATACTGACGGAATCTCATTATAAAATTTCAGCGGGATAGAGCAACGCTACATTTCGATATCCGAATTTTTTCGGTCCTCCTTGTTGAAGCAAGAGCTAGAACACATTCTTTTGATATTTCCATTGCAGTTATAGCTGTGTTGCATGATGTTCCATATTCGGCACAAACTAGTTTTTCGAAATAAATCTGAAAATTTTGAGTATATAATTTTTTGAGTATTTTTAGGTTGAACCTGAAATCAAATTCTTTGGGAATTAATTTTTTATAGCAAAATAAAAATTCGTGTAGAAAAGTAAAATGTTGAAAAACATGTATTTCGAAATATTTGTTTTTATTTCTTCAGTAACAGTCAAGATTTTGACCATGTTTGTGACAATTTCTTGAAATATTTTTTAACTTCTTCTCAAACAGTCAAAAAATTTAACATGTTTTTCAACCTAAAAGATTATTCTGGAAAACAGTTTTAGAGCGTATAACTAGGGGTAGCTTTTTGGTGTAGAAAACGTTGGCGAATCAAAGGGGAGTCTCATAAAAGGCATTTTTTTCATCAGCGTAGAAATTTAGGGGAAAACACTAACTGACTATTTCCAACTTAATATGAATTCAAAAATAACATAACTCATTATTAGATATGATTAGTTAGTGCTCACGGAAGCTTTTTTCCCCATTTTTTTCACATTCAATAACCTGTTACTCGAAAACGGTACATCTTAGAGGGTGGGTACCTGAGGTAATAGAATCTTTTGTTCATATTTACGGACGAGCTGTGAAAACCTAAAGTTTGTCGCATTAATTCACTAACACCCCGTATATTCAAATAATTAGGGATCAATACAGCGCAAGTACAATGTCAAAGATAGATATGGATAAATATTGAGAGAGATTGATAAATGTAAAATAAGAATAATCCAAAGCCAACTGCGCTGTTACAATCATTTATAAAGACCACGTACAAATAATTGTCATAATTGAGCCAAAAACTGTTCTTCAGAATGTAGAGTGCAGCAGACAGATAAAAAATTTGTGGAAGTATGCAGGTAGATAAAAAGGAGATACAGCTTTCAAATGGGATTCTGTCTACGCCTCGGAATCGTAGAGGCAGCATTTCCTTGTTGAAGGTACTTCAGGTATAGGGGAGAAGTACAATCGCATATACGAGCATTTTATCGTCTTGAGAACTGCAACAAATGCAGCAGTTCTGATTTATAGCAGGCAATTACAAATATTGGATCGCATGTGGAGCACACAGAACTGCATTTCCGAACAGTACGTTGTTTCGCAATTACTTCTATGGATTCCTCGTCACCCTATTCTTCATCCCCACCTAATATTGATTGAATTAACGGGGGGAGTGTGATGTTATAAGAGGGGGATATATTTATGAGGCGCATATGTGAGATCACATAAATTCAGATTAATGTGGCGCTTTCCTTATTCAGTTTGCAAGAAATGCCTTGTTGTTTGGCTCAGATGTCGAATGGAAATCCTCCCTGTGGTCGGAGATGATAAGAAGCATGAAAGGCAGGGAAAATGCCGACAAAGGTTGGGGATGTTATCAATTCGAGTGCTATCGGGGTTTGTTTTGTGATGCTTTTTATCAGATCAAACAGATGAAGCGTGGAATTCGTCAAGTTTTATTGAATTATGTCGATGGTGAATCAGGTTATTGAAGAAGGGGTAGCTGAAGGATGAAATAATTCGACAATCGCCTTTGCAAGACCTGCTCACAATTGAGTTCTTTCGAGGAAGGGGTTTTCTAGGATATTTCTAGTATACTGACTGAAAATATGCTTATAAAATACATACAACAACAGCTTGTACGAAGACTATTAACATAAATTTCAATTGAAGCATTTATTGATATGAAATAATTCCATTCAAAATTTACACTATGGTGGATCTTACGCCCAGTCCACCAAATCGTCAATGAACTTTTAATATTCAATGATATGAATATTATTCATATTTGCCTCCGGTAGGATGTTGTAGAAAGCTTGTAAACATAAAGACTAGTAAAATAGAAAATGTAAACAAATTTTATATCCAAAACTTGAAAATTTCGGCTCAATATGTTCAATTATTATGGCAAATTTGCAAATACTTGATGCAGCATCTTTATTTAATTTTCATTACTATCAGAATCAGAGTAAACCCAATAGATTGCAATCAACGGAGAATATTGTGTTTCCCGATAAGATATGAAGAGATGCATTGAACACTGAATTCAAAAGTTGGTTGTATGCTAGAATATTATAGGTTATTCTTGTTTTTCAGAGATTATGCTAAGTAATGTCTTTGAGGGCCAGATTTGATTCGACAGTCCCTTCGGGTCATAGAACAGTTATATTCTTATATCGAAGAAATATCTAGGGAAAAGCTATTATCAGAATTGGCTGATGTAGTTTATTGGACTGAGGTAAATTATCATATTTTCATCATGGGGGTTTTTATTTCTATCTTTTTGGTATATTTTTATGATTCGATTTGAAGATATTCAGTTAAATCAACTGGAAGCATAGAAGAAAACGTGTTTCTAGGAAAAAGAAGCTTATTTCAGTCCAATATCACTATCTGTAGAAAGAGACAGAGTTTTTGATTGTGGTTTGGGTCTCTGTGCTTCTGCATGATACTTCTAAATGTACGAGATCCCTGTTTACATTTTTCCCTTCTGATGCTGTGATATACAGGTTTGGAAATTCACATCTGAAACATACGGTATACAATGCATTAGACAGAGAATTCTTCCGTCCAGTTGCACAGATGAATATTCGAGACAATGACGTGCTGTAACACACAGAATTCCGTTGTCTTATTGCAATATTCTAGTCTTGTCTCTCTCTTATCGTTGAGAGGAGCGTAATTCATTCAGTATGGTAGGCAACAGTAAATACTTGAAACGAGTATTACGGGCCGCCTGAAAAATTAAATAATTCTATACGTGTGCTGCAGGTTCCCTACCATACTGCGATAAGAGAGAGACAAGACCAGATTATTGCAATAAGACAACGGAATTCATTCAGTTACAGCACGTGATTATCTCGACATTTCATCTGTGCAACTGGACAGAAGAATTCTCTGTCTGATGCATTGTATATCGTAAGATTTTGTGAATTTCCAAATCTGTATGTATAAATGGTTAAGTCATTGATATACGAGAAATTAAATCATCCGATGAATTTTCAAGGGGAACAAACTTTGGTGGAACTAATAGACATTTTATACGAGACTGAGGCTGCTAAGTTGCTTTCAGTCCATCCCTGACTTGATGAATCCCCTAGTCTACCAACAAACCAGTCCACCCTTTGTTCCTACATAATAAAGGGTATCCAAAACGATCTCAAAGTCTTCTTTCATGTTTCAGTCCGGTCGAGTCAATTTTATATTGGCTACTCTCTCTTTTGCCAAACAACGATGCATTCCATCATCAGAGCGTAATATAGACCGAAACAAAGACTGGCTGGAAGTTTAATACTGGTGAATGTTGTCAAGTTGCTTATAAACATTCTCGTCACGGTCTGTATGGCACACCAGACGTCGGTATTAAGGAGATGGGGATGGCCTGCAGAAGACTGTCTTGGGTGTAATAACTGCTGTTAAGGGGGCCTTGGATCTGTGCACGAAATGTGTACGAAACGGAATTTTCATATTTTGGTAGCCTGCGCGATACAATGATTTGAACGGTTAGATTATGACGGTTGTTTTTTGGAGGCTTGGTTTTCAAATTGGCAATATTTTTTCAAGTGATCATCAATTTGAAAGTTGGTGGTATATTTGTGGTCAGCACTTTTTTATATTTCACAAAAAATGGACTTACTTCAGAACAACAGCAACTATTAAAAGTACAAATCGGCAAAAACATTCATTATTCAAACGACATCAAACTTAGGTTTAAAGACCTTCAGATTCCTGTTAAGCTTGAGAAACATGATTGTTGAAAAGTTATAAAGTTCAGAACTCCATAAATTCTGGAAAAGTTACAATCAAATTTTATTTTGATTGTGCTGAGTCGACTTTGATAACCACATGAAAACTTGATTTGAATTTCGTACTGTCAAATTTTTTGTATTATAAAGGGTTTTCCAATAAGAGGTGTTATTTCGATATTCAAAGAAAAATTACCTTTCTCAATATAAATGATCGCATGTTCATTTCATTATGAAGAAGAAGCTATGCCGTTAATAATGAAAAATAACTTCAGACAAATGACCACCACGGCCGCGCTTACAGGACGATATCCTTTTAATGAAATTTTTCATAATCAAATCGCAAAGTAGCAGCCCTATGTTCTCGATAGCCTCACTTCTTCCATCCTTGAGGTCTTGAACTCGGTCTTAAATCGACGCTGGTCTCTTGGCGTAGACCGTAGACCTTCTCTTTCAGGTGGCCCCAAAGAAAGAAGTCGCAAGGTGTTAAATCGCACGATCTCGGTTGCCAATTGTGATCACCTCTTCGAAAGATAACACGATTCGGAAACTTTTCCTGCAAAATATCGATGGTTTCGTTGCTTGTGTGGCACGTAGCGCCGTGTTGTTGAAAGTAAACGTTGTCTAGATCAATACCCTCCAATTTCGGCCATAGAAAATCATTAATTATCTCTCAATAGCGCAATCCATTCACCGTAACTGTTGCTCCAGCCTCATTTCCGGAAAAGTTAGGTCCAATGACTCCGCCGGACCACGAACCGCACCAAACAATCAACATTGAGGATAGAGATGCTTTTCAAAAATAAGTCTTGGGTTTTCCGAGCCCCGGATGAGACAATTTTGCTTCTTGACGAAGCCACCCAGGTGGAAATGGGCTTCATCACTCAAGATGATTTTTCGATGGAATTCTGGGTCATTTTCATGCATTTCAACAACCCAATCAGCAAAGGCAAGACGTTGTTGATGATGGGCCGGCTTGAGTTCTTGTGTTAACTGAACTTTATAAGCCTTGAGACCCAAATCTTTCTGCAAAATACGGTGTGATAACGTTTGTCGAATGCCTTATTCCAAAAAAAGACGAGGAATGGACAAACCTGGGTTTTCTCAATACTTTCGGCTACAGCAGCAATATTGTCGGCTGTTCTTGAGCGACGTGCACGGGTTTGATTCTTCACATCACTAACTTGTCGCAACAGCTCGAATTCTTCCACAAATTTATTTTTTGCGGTCCGAGAAGTTGCTTCACGACGACTTAAAAATGTTCGAGTTTCACGAAACGACTCTGCCGAATTTTCACCATTTTTATAGTGAATTTTAATGAGTTCAATGATTTTTTGAAGCGGGTATCGTTCCATTTCTATGGATGGCGTAGTTTGTACTTGTCAAATGTGAAAAAATGACAACTTCAAACGTGGCATCTACCGAAATTGCGGGCTATTCAGAATAACACCTCTTGTTGGAAAATCCTTTACAAACGACATCAGATTTAGGTTTAAAGACCTTCATATTCCTGTTAAGCTTGAAAATCATGATCGTTGAATAGTTCTGTAGTTCAGCACACCTCTGATATCCACACTTGTATTGAAATTTCGTATGGTCAAATTTTTTATAACACAGAGCACCAAACATTAAGACTTGGGTCTGGATGATTCTCTATTGTAAAGATTTCTATTACAAATGGGCAGATAGGCAGCTGCAACAGCCAAAATTGATTTCAATAGAGCGTGACATTTATCCTCGCATTTATCGCTCTCTGATTAGTGGTAATAGAGTCACCTAATCGATCTTCAATTTGATACGCTTTCCGAAGACAGTCGGGTTTTCAACTCCCATAGATATCGCTATAATTCCACGTACCTACAACAGTTCTCAATAAACGCAGACGTCGGCTCATAAAGTCAAACTAAGACAATCTCCATTGCAATCAACGCCATAAAAAGCATTCAACAACTTCCCTACCACCATATCCACACTTGTCTCGGTCACCCCCGTGAGAAATGAAATACTCACGATTCCATTTATGACCACTTATCAATATGTATAATAATAGTAACAGAAATTTCAGCCTTTCTTGAAATTTATCGGTGTTCGAAATAGTTTTAATAATGATAACAAAGGCCATTTCAAGAGTATTATTTGTCCATTTAACATTGCTATGTTTCTGTAATATTATGCAAGATGACGGACTATTCAAAGAGGAATAAAAATTTCTTTATAAATCTTGAACCATTCAGTTTGAAGGATTATTTCATGTTGATTTGCAATAAAGAATCTATCTTCTCATCTGTTTTAACACATCAACACCAATACTCAATTATTTATGCAGACATTGTCTCAAAAAGTCAAACTAAGAAAATCTCCATTGCAATCAACGCCATATAAGATTCAACAACTTCCCTACCAGCATATCCACACTGTCTCGGTCACCCCCGTGAGAAATGAAATACTCATGATTCCATTTATGACCACTTATTAATATGTATAAGAGCAATAACAGTAATTTCAGCCTTTCTTGAAATTTATCAATGGTCAAATAGTTTCAACAATGATAACAAGGGCCATTTGTATGATTGAGTACCTGATCACAAGAGTATTGGAGTGTTATTTGTACATTAAACATTGCTATATCACAGGTAGATTATGCAAAATTACGAACAATTCAAAGAAGAATAAAAACTTCTCAATGAATCTTGAATCATATAGTTTGAAGGATTATTTCATGTTGATTTGAAATAAAGAATCCATCTTCTCATCTGTTTTAACACATCAACACCAATACTCAATTATTTATGCAGACATTTTCTCATAAAGTCAAACTAAGACAATCTCCATTGCAATCAACGCCATAAAGGATTCAACAACTTCCCTACCAGCATATCCACACTTGTCTCGGTCACTCCCGTGAGAAATGCAATACTCATGATTCCATTTATGACCATTTATTAATATGTATAATAATAATTACAGAAATTTCAGCCTTTCTTGAAATTTATCGATGGTCGAAATAGTTCTAACAATGATAACAAGGGCGATTTCTATGATTGAGTACCTGATCTCAAGAGTATTATAGTTATTATTTGTGTATTAAACATTGCTATATTACTGCAAGATTATGCAAAATTACGGACTATTCAAAGATGAACAAAAACTTTTTAATAAATCTTGAACCATTTAGTTAGAAGGATTATTTCATGTTGATTGAAATAAAGAATCCATCTTCTCATCTGTTTTTAACACATCAACACCAATACTCAATTATTTATGCAGACATTGTCTCATAAAGTCAAACTAAGACAATCTCTATTGCAATCAACGCCATAAAGGATTCTACAACTTCCCTACCAGCATATCCACACTTGTCTCGGTCACCCCCGTGAGAAATGAAATACTCATGATTCCATTTATGACCACTTCAATATGTAAATAACAGCAATTTCAGCCTTTCCTCAAATTTATCGATGGTCGAAATTGTGTTAACAATGATAACAACGGCCATTTGTATGATTGAGTACCGGATCTCAAGAGTATTTGCATGAGACGGAGGGTCTGTGTAGGCGACCATACCTGAGTTATAATAAGGAAGCTGATCGTCATATATTTCCATGACTTGCAGGTTCGCGAGCTCCAACTGCGAGTTAACTATGTAAATGTTGTAATGTGAAGTTGATCATAGTGCTTGAGTTGGGCGAAGGTGTATGGATGGGTACAATCTGGTTTATTTTGGTCTGTGGAATTGCTTCGTAGTTTGTGAGGGTTTTTATCGGTGAAAACCGAGGTGAAAACTGAGAAAAGATTGTGGGAATTGGTGCATTTAATTGTATACAGTTTCTATTTCTTCGAATTTTTCTTCTTTTGAAATATATTTATAGCTTTGCGCAAGTTCACAAATAATAGGTAAATCTAATTATTAATATTTGGAATAGGATTCTTTAGTGGTGGAACAAAATGAAAATGATACACGTAGTAAATGAACCCTTATTTGGCAATGGTCGTGTTTCAAGAATTTTTGAGGTTGAATGACTTTCTGATTTTCTGTTTTTGCTCCATCGTTTTGAGACCCATTCGTTGAAATAGGTTGATATGATAAATACCTATAGAAATATTTTTTGAAAAATTTGATACTTGAGAAAGAGTTCGACGTAGCTTAGCCACAATGAAGGGTTTTTCAATAAAAATGTGTTATTTTGATATTCAAGGAAAAATGCCATTTTCAATATAAATGATCGAATGTTTATTTCATTATGAAGTAGAAGCTATGCCGTTAATAGTGGAAAATAACATCACGCAAATGACCACCACGACCACGCTTACAAGAACATATTCTTTTCATGAAATTTTCCATAACCAAATCGCAAGGTGGTTGCCCTATGTCCTCGATAGCCTCACAAATTCCATCTTTGAGGTCTTAAATCCACGCTGGGCTATTGGCGTAGACTTTTTCTTTCACGTGGCCCCAAAGGAAGAAGTCGCAAGGTGTTAAATCACAAGATCTCAGTGGCCAAATGTAATTATCTCTCTTCGAGAGATAAGACGCTTCGGAAACTTTTCCCTCAAAGGATCAATGGTTTAGTTGCTTGTGTGGCAGGTAGCACCGTCTTGTTGAAAGTAAACGTTGTCCAGATCAATACTATCCAAATTACGGTGTAATTACGTTTGTGGAATGCCTAATTCCAAAGAATGACGAGGAATGGACAAACCTGAGTTTTCTTCAACACTTTCGGCTACATCAGCAATATTCTCGGCTGTTCTTGAGCGACGTGCACGGGTTATATTCTTCACATCATTAACTTGTCCCGACAGCTGAAATTTTTCCAGCAATTTCTTTTTTGCGGTCCGACAAGGTGCTTCACGACTACCCAAAAATGTTCGAGTTTTACGAACCGTCTCTGCCAAATTTTCACCGTTTTTATAGTGAATTTTAATAATTCAAATACGTTCTTGAAGCGTGTAGCGTTCCATTTTTATTAATGGCGTAGTTTCTACGTGTCAAATCTCTAAAAATACAGCTTCAGACGTTACATCTACCGAAATAGCGGGTTATTCAAAATAACACTTTTTATTGGAAAACCCTTTATATCGCCGAAATTAATAAATTACAACATGAACCGTCGAGAACATCGAGATTTGACTTTCAAACTAGTGCTTTTTTGTTACTGTTTGTTTTATCAGCTGCAATATTGAAATGGCAAATTAAATGAAAGTGAAAAAAGTTATTTATACAACAGGTGAGTTAAATGAATGTTTATTCATGAGAAGAAAGTTTGACCCACGAGCCCGTAGGGCGAGTGGGTTAATTTCTTCGAGTGAATTAACATTTTTAACTCACGTGTCGTATACAAAATTTTATCCCATTTTGATGAAAATTCAAATAATGAATACTTTTTAGAGGAAATATTTGGTATAATTCAAATTCGTAACGAGATTTCCCTTCGAACGATGGTTGCTAGGGCACTATGTAATTAATTGTTTGCAAGTGTCAATGAAAATTATAGAACAGTCAAAGAATTTTCGTTCCGAAAAAATGTTGAGCGGTGACGACGAGGTTGTAGTTCCTGAGTGCATTATACAAGAAGCAAATGAGGAAGCAGAAGCAGTAATTTCATTAAAATCGAAAATACTGTACGAAAAGCAATATACGGCATTTTGTTCCTGGAGAAATAATAAAAAAGCCGAAGGTGTCAATGAAAAAATAATTTGGCGTATAATTCCAAATAATCCAGAAAGTTAAATCGTCGTCTTTATGATGCTACTATTCACAACTTAAGAAAATGTTGGCTCTGAAAGAAAAAATAGACATCGGCAGATTTCACAAGTCACCGCCTTTTCGAAGCAACATTCCAGGGGATACGTAGAAAGTAAGTGGTGAACATTTTATCCCACTAGTGAATTAAAAAAATTTAATTCACTCAGTGGATAAACGTCAACTTACCCTTGTTACCATGGGTTGAATATTGTCATCTTTTAAACGTCAAAATGGGATAAAAAATTGTATTCATTGAAGAAAAGCTTTCGATATGAATATTTCAGCTTATTCTGTAAACAAAATCAAATAATATACAATCACTACACTACACGTATACGGACAAATAGAAGTTGTTAATGAGGATTTTTCTTGTGCTCTTGTATCATTCGCAGAAATGTATGGTATCCTGTTTGAGTTTTTTCTGCTCATACTACTCCACATTCCATATTGGTTGATATTAATGAAATTCTTCAACGCCATATTTTCCTTAGAATTTTCATTCAGTTCATGTAACTAACTATCGAAAACATTTCAGACGTAAAAAATAACCATATATATCGCGATTCCTAATAAAGGATCTGATGAAGATCGAAGATATATTTATTTTCACTCGTGCATTTTATTTCTCTTCTACCAATGGGTGTTTATAGCTATCATTTCAACAAATCAACAAATCTGAAAGGTACCAGAAATAGAAATATATCCGTTATTTCGTTAGAAAGACATGATCCCCAGACAAGATTCGACCCCACAGTCCTTTTTAGGAAAATCTGCTATCACTCACTTAATTCATTCATCTCGAACTTGAGCGATACAAACACCCCCACCAATGTTGCTACACGGTCTGTTAGAAGTTTATGCGTTAGTGACAACAGAAGTACCAACATTCGTGTGTATATCTGCATGTTTATAATCGTGTTTATGTTAACTGCAGGTGCTCCTTCGGCCATGTGTCTCTCTCCGTCTCCCTATAAGGAAGTCGTAACGCACTGAAGTTGGTACTGACTGTTCTTCTGCAAATTTCTTCTATGTTTAATCGTTTGAGATTACCCGTGTCTTACATTGGCGTTTTTCCGCCAACCGGATGGAAGGTTTATTGGGATTGAAGTAAAAGTAGTTTTAAATTAAGCTATGTATGTTTCCCGTTAAGCAGTTAAGCCGCATTTGTCATACTTCATACCGAATGATTTGAAATGTTAGGATGTACGACCGTAACTCGTTTTGATATTTCAATCTTATTCAATTTTCTAAATTCAATTTAATGATGTCCATACATATGTAGTAGTAGTATCTTTATTATTTGTTAACAAATGGCCATCGACCTTCCTGCCCTCCTGAATAGCTTTATGATAAAATTGAATTCAACTCTTTCAAACTGCCACTTGAACAGCAGAAAATTTTTTATTTTTAATTGCATAAAATGAAGGTTTTTTCATGGCACATGTCAAAAAAATCACTCGAATGTGCCATGAAAACACGATTTTTACACGCACGAAATAAAAACAATATTTTTTACAACTGTCAATGTGAATTTGCATCGTCTGAAATATTATTATAGATAATGCTTTCAATACAATATTTCTATGCATCCAGTGATCTTTCCGTGTCTAAACTTTTAACAATGAAAAAAAGTTTTTTTTGTACAAATATCAAAAAAACTTGACTTTTCCTCATGAATATGGATTCGTAAATGATTACTTTTTTTCACCGTTAAAAAAAGTCTTTTTCAACTGTAAAAAGTAAATACAGTTTAAAACCGTTAAAATTTTTTTTAACGGTGACAAAAAGTAAAGACTGTATGCATAGAAATAGTGCATTGGAAGCACTTTCTCAATCATTGTATATTTCAGACGATGTAAATTAACATTCACAGTTGTACAAAAAATGTTGTTTGTATTTCGTGCGTATAAAATTCGTGTTTTCATGGCATATGACTGTTAATTTCAGGCCAAGACCGCAGGTCGAGGCCAATAATTCACTCGAATGTGCCATGAAAGAAACACTCATTTTACGCACTTAATTCAAAAATAACTATTTTTCTTTGACGGGAAAAAATTTTGACATTTAATATCTCATCACAGGTCACAAAATATAACTTTTCACGAAATTACTTTTTTCCCTGTCAAAAAAGTAAGTGTCTATTATATACTCGTGAAAAGAGTGAGTACTTTTTTCTCGGGGAAAAAAGTTATTTCTTGAAAAGTTATATTTCTTTCACTATTAAATGGTCGTTTTTCCTATTACAGAAAAAAAATGATGTATTATACACGGGAAAATATTAGATTTTTGCCCTCGAGCTTGAATTCAACTTTTTTTTCCCTTGTATAATAAATAACTATTTTTAACGGCGCAAAAAAGTAATCATTTGCACATCCATAGTAATGAAGGAAATTCAAGTTTATTTGACAGTTGTACAGAAAAATGATTTTCGGTGCAGAAGTTATTCTTAATTTTTTTTTTTTTAACTTTTTCATAATTGGTTTTATTCTAGAGTATATTGCAAATTAAAATAGCATTTTTCAATAAGTATTACTAACTTTCATCAGAACAAGAAAAAACGATGAAAAATTACCAGGATATAGTTTCGAAAAGAACCAATTGAATGTTCCCAAGAATTTCCAATAATTCCAAGCTTTGTTCACTAAAATTCCAGGGTACCCCTCGCATTGACATTACCACCAAGAGAAAACCAAATTCGACTATTTTGAAACAGTCACATCAACAGCATGAATAATGAAAAAAAAATATGTGCTTTTTTTCTCTGCCGAGGTAATATTTGAATTCTTTTTCTACTTACTATGCAACGTCGAGCTCAAGTTGGACTAGAAATTAAGCCTTGTCTTAAGAAAGGATGTCTTGGTTAGAAAACGATGTGAGTGGCCATTACTTTCTTGGATAAATAGACAGATAGATAACTTTATTTTCACATCACCGCAGCTCGACAAGTGAAAACAATGCTATGTGTTTAATTCAAATTAAGGACATTATGGTTTTTCCAAACACTAAAATTTTTTCTTCTGGATATTTATTGGAAGCCAGTTAAAAAACCTATACAGCAATAAAATGTAGTAAGCTGCAGCCCTTGCCACATCTTACAACCACCACTGCAGATTCCCCATTCTCAGCTTGACGGACATTCTGCGAACACCGTCCGACATTTTTCATGTAGCGACAATCCCGGATAAGAAGAAATACCGAATCTCAGAGGCATATCGAAGGCACGAAGGCATTTATCGAAACTCAATAGGAAAAGGGATCTAAAAACGAGCCAACTGCCGTCCAAGTTCGATAACATTTCCGCCAACTTGAAACTTCAGCATTCCCCGAGGTATGTTTCTATGTTATCGGGGATAGAATCAGAATTCGAAGAGTTAAGGCCAATTAATAGCTGAATCAATCCACCTTATGTGTCTACGGATTTCTTCGGCTTTATCGAAGTCGGAACCTACGCAGAGCCATAAACGATCTCGCTGAAAACGAGGAAGCAGGTAGTAGCGACAAAAAACGCGTGGGCGGAGGCTGATGTTGGATCTGAGGGATCACCGTCGGAACAACATTTCCGATATTTATTTATCCTACTCGATCAAACCAAAGCAGGATTGACATAGGAAGGAAGGTTTTTAGTTCAGTTGTTCATATACAGGGTGGCATGTGAACAAATGCGAGGGAATTAGAGAAATGATTCCTCGATTAGAATAAGCAGGGGTAGTTCATATAAATTTTTATCGAAATCGAACTCCCTTCCAAGATACAGCCTTTGGAAGGCGATGACGAGTTGACAGTTTTCATTTTTTTAGGAGTCCTATTTAACACCGAGTCATAAAACTATACATAATACGATGCATCAAGTAGATGTTACTAACACAATTTTTTTTGATCTCATAACTTCATTATTAGAGGTTGAATAATAACAACCCTTATGATTTTCCTTCAAAACTTTTTTTCGTGGGATAGATTTTCGAAAACTAAAATTGTCCTAAGGCTTCCTATTCAATTCTGGAGAAAAAAAGTCTCTTGCAAAATTTCGATACAGTCGATATTTTCTCGGAAAAAATGAAAACCGACAAGCAGTTATGATCACTGTTAATTCCATTTCATCGTATGTTCCATAGTATAAATATTCTATGATATTTCTTATGCTCAAAATTGATTTTGACCGAAGAAAAAAGATTTTCTATCATTCTTTCTGCAATTTTCAGTGTCAGAAGAGTTCGATAAATACTTTGCAGTAATAACATGAATTACTCAGTTATGAAAATAGTAGTTTATTCGAACTTGCATTTGGCAGATATAAACTTTTGCTCTTATCTCCTGTCATAGACATACAATATCTTAGAATATTCATTGTTGGAACTCCTATACAATAAAGTGGAATGAATGGTGATCACAACTGCTTGCATGTTCTAATTTTTTTTAGAAAGGTATCGACTGTATCGAAATTTTGCAGGAGACTTTTTTTCTCCAGAATTAAATGGGGAACCATAAGAGAATTTTATTTTTCGAAAATCTATCCAAGAAACCAATTTCTGAACGAGAATCGTAGGGGGTTGTTATTTTCAACCCCTAATAATAAAGTTACGTGATCTAAAAAAATTGTGAGAGTAACATCTACTTAGTACTTCATATTTCTTACAGTTTTATGACTTAGTGTTTTTAAGAAGCCGTAAAAAAATTGAAAATTGTCAACTCAACGCCTTCCAAGGCTGTATCTTGGAAGGGGGTCGATTTCATCTTTTCCTTTCCGAAATAATGCCAGTAATATTATTTAGTGGTCCAAAAATCCAAAAATTTACGTTCGAAATTTCACGAACGTATGCGTTCGTCGAACAAGTGATCCCGAGAATTGACACCCAGATCTCATCAAAAAACGAGTAAGAAGATATGTTTCAGCTACTCATCCAGAAGCTGATGCTATCGAATTCATTTTTCATAAACCTCCAGAGGCTCTCCGGAGAAAATTATCGAACATTTCCGAACCATAGCATAGTTATACCTTATCACTTCCATTTCAACTCGGTAACATGCAACCTGTTGAATGTTCATGAACACTTCACTCCAGTGGCGGCTTTTCAGGTGAAGGGAGTGAAGTGGCTCTTCACGTAAAAATTCCTAGGTCAGGGTCACCTAAAATGATCATTGAGGATGATAATTATTATTCACTATTTATACAATAATTTAATCGTTTCATTAGCTCCATGTCAAAACTCAGGAGACGTTTATTATCGAGAATCGAGATTATTATCGAATCACGAAACTCATTATAAATATCTTGTCGCTTGCCGCATCGAGTGAAGAGGTTTGTCACGGAACTTGCACCTCGATCGCTCAAGCAGAATGCGTTGCTATGGTAACGGGTGACGTCACCGGGGTTTTCTATTACGTTTTCTCGCTGTAGTGAAGAGCTCCAGTAACCCTCTGCAGTCTGCACCTATTACGTTTGTCGGTGTTTTACTGTCCGCGCGTCGCTCCAGTGAGAACGTCTGACCGTTGTTTACTTTAAGTGAAAAAGAAAAAAAAATGAAAAATGGCAAATCATATAATATAATTTCAAATCATCTTGGTTTTCGAAATACAATTGGTTTTAAGAAATTCTGTATCTCAACAAAGGCTTTCCTTTTTGGCCAATATTTCCATTCAAAAAGAACTTTTAATTCAACTAACAAACAAACAACCATTTTATGAAGACATTACGGACAAATTTGCCAGTTTAAAGGACCGAAGGTTGGACCTGATATACAAAAATAGGCGAGTTTACATAAAAAAAGATGTTATTCTAGATTTTTCTGCTTGTTTAGCTCTTCACTCTTTTTTACCCACGAGCCGCCACTGCTTCACTCGACCATGTCATTTTTTCGGACGGAAAGAATATAAATTGAGTTTATGAGGTCATTCCCATTCTTGAAAAGGCAAGTTGTTGGTTGTTTGCGTGATATCCTGCTGTTATAGTTTCCGAATACTCTTTTGCGGCAATTACAAGTGGGATTGCCTGAGTAATCCGCACACCATCTCGACTGTCCATTAGTTGGCTGTGTTTCGAGGCATATTTGTGTTTTATGAAGCTCTCCTAGTAGCTCAGTCGAGAATCCAACGAATGGGAATCCGTCTGAAGAGAACCTGTTTGCTGCTAATGTCTTTTATTGAAGACATAAGGTCCGCTGCTTTTGTGGGCATATTTATGGAAAATCATATTGGGTTTCATTATGCAAGGTTTTCTGAAATGAGGATTCATTTTGGTGTTTGTAAAAGCCGATGGTACTCTAGAGTAGACGTTTGCAGAGTATACAAAGTCATTGGAAATTTAATTTCCTGGGCAAGAACAGCTCTATGGATCTGAATCTACGGTGTCGCTGGTTATACAAAAAAATGAATATTTTCAAATCTAATACGAGACAATATCGTGTTTTCAGAACGCTTGTTGATTTGGGCAGTTGATTGATTTCTTCATTTTCCGTGTAAAAAAATCTTGAATTGAACACACACAAATTCGGTACTTCCCTAGATAGCTGAAATTTCCATGAATAAGAACCAATGTCTTGTGTCTCATTCATAAAAATAAAACATGTTCCAATCATATAAGGTTGTTCAAAATTAGAGGTATTACCGCGATATTAATTAACCATAAAGAATGCGTTGTTTCAAATGGAATGCCACTATGTCAAATGATATACGGAAAGATAAGTAGGTAAATTTCCTTTCAAATGATATACAATGTTCCTATTCCGAAACTGCGCACAGTTTTCGAAATGGAAGAAAGTTTTCATGCCGAAGGAAATATTTAATCTTCAATTTCTTATTAGAAATGCCACAGCGCGTGCTTTCGTAAAATATGTTCCGTTTTAATAAACAGGATTTCTCATTTCTTCATTTCTTCTAAATGTTTTCACAGAATTACGCCTCCGTCAGAAAACCCAACAAATTTCATATCGGTTATTTTGTGTTTGTGTACATCGCCAAAGTAGTGAGCATGTGCCAAAAATTCAAAATGATAAGTGATATCGAAATATGAAAGTAACAGAATCAAAGTTACCCGAAACTCTTCCAATTCTATGACCAAAACGACGGGCGTATTACATGTTTTTAGACTGATTTCTAGTCCATGCCAAAAGAAAGGTCATTCCAACGTACACGTATATGTGTTCAATATCATTATATGTATATTCTTTTCAAATCAAGAGCTAACATAATACAATACATAAAACAAAAATCCCTTACCAGAGCCCAGGGAAAAACCTCAGAAAAAAACACTTTCTGGCCGTTCAACAAAAATAAAACTCAAAAACTATTTGAATATTGAAGGACTTCTTCTTTATTGAGTCCAACCGATAACCCTCTCCAAAATGCCTTCGGAATTCTGAATCTGAAACGAAAAAATCGAAGCAGAAAAATAGAACAGAAAAATGAAATGATTAAAACTGAAGATAAAAATATATAGAAATTCATATTAGGATATCTATAGTATGAAATTCATATTATCTCGAATGTATCTCCAATGTAAAATAAAAAATAATACAATCAACTCGTTCATTAATGACGCGTTAATATATCTCTGGCTGTCATTATTGGAATTCGTTGATTAAGTAGCTATCTTGCAATTACAAAAGACCTCATTTATGAGAATGAATGAAGCTTTGTTAGTGATATCTTAGGAAAAAAAGTTTTCCGCGACACCTTTTTTGGGGTGCCTTTTCCTACTCCTTGCAAACATTGAGGAACATACCTGAGAGTCTTCTCGGAGAAAATATCTACTTAATTCAACCCTTGTCAGTTATGCAGTTTTGTTTTATATTTTCATTCCCATCATAATCCAAAAAATTCTCATGATTGTGAAAAAACAAGTCAACTTATGTCTAGGCAGTAAAGTATTTGAGGAATATGATAAAACGACATTTCTTCCGCTATCTATAAAAACTGAATAATTCAATGTATCCATCTATCTGTTCAAAACTACCTCGTTATACGTTTGCTCGACTCAAATTAGAATTTCAAAACACACTGAGAAATTCATCTTATCGACTACATCTACAGAAAAAACGTGAAAAAATACATTCGTACGGAAAACGACTAATGATTTAATTGACTCCATTGCAAACGATACACAGATGGAGCCAATTAAATGTCCGAGGCTAATGAATGGAAATGAAAACGTAAGGATATTCCGTATTAATAAAATGGTTTCTAACAAAGGGAGACACTTTCAGGAATATGTGGAAACCGGCTTCTGGCTTGGTTGTTGGGTCCCTGCTCATTTCAAAGATTTATGACCGCATTCCATTATACTTTTAATAAGTGCCGATTGCTAAGTGAAAATTTCTGTTCTGGACAACTCAATTAAAGCAGATTGCAATCAACGAATTCCTTTTTTAAATGGTATTCAGATGTATTATGTGTCTATAATGAAAGAGTTGTGCAGGTGCAAATATTGGTTCAACAGCGTAATTATTTCTGAGCACTTTTTCCGTGTGACTCTTAGAGGAATACACTTATTAAAACAATCAATTTGTTTTAACAAGCTTCAATCTGGAATACCGCCAATGGAATATGGAATGAACTGCGCTACATTTTGAATGATATGACATGTTGTTAATGAGCATTCTTGAGATATGAATTATAAAGTTCGGATTTGATTCAATCCAATCGAAAGCTGTAGTAGAAACTAATTTATTAAATGACATATCAGGATTCGCGCTTTCATACATTCTTTACAGTTAGATCTTCACATTTTTGATATCATTAAATGGAGCCCATATTTTGATCACTGAAAGTAGTGGAAATTACAGACAAGGCGCACATTTTTATGTGGGATTCAGAAAGCAGAAGGAGCAAATCTATCTTCCATATGTATTCCTTTGAAGAATAAACTGATATAATTATTTTTAAGGGTTGTTGGGTCCCCGCTCATTTCAAAGATTTATGACCGCATTCCATTATATTTTTAATAAGTGCCGATTGCTAAGTGAACATTTCTGTTCTGGACAACTCAATTAAAGCAGATTGCAATCAACGAATTCCTTTTTTAAATGGTATTCAGATGTATTATGTATCCATAATGAAAGAGTCGTGCAGGTGCAAATATTGGTTCAACAGCGTAATTATTTCTGATCAGTTTTTCCGTGTGACTTTCAGAGGAATATGCTTATTGAAACAATCAATTTGTTTTAACAAGCTTCAATCTGGAATAGCGCGAATTGAATATGGAATGAACTGCGCTATATTTTGAATGATATGACATGTTGAAAATGAGCATTCTTGAGATATGAATTATAAATAAAGTTCAGATTTGATTCAATCGAATCGAAAGCCGTAGTCGAAACTAATTTATATTAAATGATATATCAGGATCATTGCTATCATACATTTTTGAGCGCTCGTTCTACTGAGCTGAAACTGGTCTCAAACAATAGGATTCGACTCCCTGATGACGAATTTGTGTTCAGATTTAATTCTTACCGTGGAGCCGTTAGGCCGTCTAGCCGGCCGTAAGCACGATAACTTTTGAAGGAATTGTTCTAGAGAATTGAGATTATCAGGATGAGTTCGGGTCCCAAATGGCTCGGTTAAGTTTGTTAACCAGCTGAATCGTACAGGGATTTCCATAAAATATGGCCATTCAAAATTTTGTTCCTCAATATCTCAGAAAAAAGAAACAATCGAAATGAGATGTTACGCCAAATGCAAGATGTCCATAACAAGCCTCATGTGAAATTCGTGGCCATAGTGTAAACAGATCCATAGAAAATTCAATTGGAATATTGAAGAGAGAATCATTATATTTCCATAACAGGACAACTGATATACTGAATGTTCATGCAAAACTTCAAGAGGATAGCATCAGCAACGCATCGCAACAGTATTTTTCGAAAACTACCTCTGTTATGAACTGGGATTACGGGGGAACGATTAACCCCATGAATCTAATCTAATCTACATGTTTTGTGCAATCCGTACTTACCTTGATGAAAATAATCGTCATCTACAAAATGCCAGGAGCAATATTTCATGTGACTAGTTTCCCGATTTTAAGTTTCATTTGCCAGGCTTTTCGTCGATCCATCAACAGTTTGTCACATTTTACTCCTCGATTTCCCTTCTACCCGAACACGAAATGTATCCCTAGCTTGAGGTACGGCATGTAATGTATATTATTTGGAATTCTTTTATCTTATATTATTATATTAGGAAGAACACTGAGTAACTGAAGAATATAGCGATTTGAATGAACTATAGTTAGAAAATTATTAATAATGTTAAATATACACACATAAATCACGACAGCACAATGCAAAATGAAAGAATGTCAATATTCAAATTTAATCAAATCTTCACCAGAGGGCGTATCGCTTAGCTTGATTTGAGAATAGCTGAAAATAGAGGGCATATTTTCGTCAGTAAAAGCAATGTCAAATACAGACAAGGTGCCATACGATTTCATGTTGGATTCGGAAGCTTAGGGAGCAATCTATTTTCTGTATTAATGTATTTGTTTGAGGAATGAACTGATATAATTATTTTGAAGGGTTGTTTGGTCCCTGTTCATTTCAAAGATTCAAACTGCATTCCATAATACTTTTAATAAAATAAGAAAAGAAAAATATTGGGAAAATTGGACACTATTTATTATCTATTGCTTACTTCGTGATAATGCCGACGTTTCGAAACAAATTCGTTTCTTTTTCAAGGCTGTAAATAAATAAATTACATTATAAGACATACACATGACAAAACATGAAAATAAATTACCTAATTACGATAAACAATATTGTACGCTTTTTAAAAACATTAAGATTTTACAACGAAATCAAAATTTTAAAATTTCTGGGAGAGCAGATACACATCGCAAACATCCCATCACCCTGTCAGTTTCAATATTTATGACAATGACATCAACATAAGGTAACAAAATATTAATCAGGGATGGTCTTAACACTATTAACGAGGCCAGCCGTTACACTAAATCGTGCTTAGGTGTTGAACATCTTCTCTATGATTAACAATATAATTTCTTTTTATGTGAATCATCTCGCTTATATTACGCCTATAACCAACCTCTTCTTTATCAAGAGTTTCTACATCTTCAAAATTAAATTTATGGCCCATTGTCATTTGAAGTAAAGTTAAAGCTGTTTTGTTAAAATTGGCAATATTTTCACTATCATATTTATGTTGTTTCATCCTTTCGCGCAAGTACTGTTTTGTTTGGCCAATGTAACACTTGTTACAACCAGCACAAGGTATTTTATATACTACCCCCGATTCTAAATTATAAGGTGTTTCAAATTTTAAATTGTGAAAAATCTCTTTGTGGTGAACAAATTGTAATTATGTTAGTTAATTATCACGAAGTAAGCAATAGATAATAAATAGTGTCCAATTTTCCCAATATTTTTCTTTTCTTATTCTAACACAATGGATGATAACCAAGTTACTACTTTTAATAAATGCCGATTGCTCAGTGGAAATTTCTGTTCTGGACAACTCAATTAAATCGGATTGCAATCAACGAATTCCTTCTTTAAATGGTTTTCAAATGTATTTTGTGTCTTTAATGAAAGAGTTGTGCAGGTGCAAATATTGGTTCAACAGCGTAATTAACTCTGAGTTGTTTTTTCTTGTGACTCTTCTTATTGAAATAATCAATTGTTTTAACGAGCTTAAATCTGGAATTGCTTAAATTGAATATGGAATTAACTGCGCCATCATATTGATATGACATGTTAAAACTGAGCATTTCTGAGATATGAATTATGAAGAACGGATTTGGTTAGATTGAATCGAAGGCTGTAGTCGAAATTATTGAATATACGACTTAATGATGTGTCTATATCATAGATTTTATGTTCTCTTTTCCATTAGAACTTTACATTTTTTAATAGCAACCAATAGAGTAACATAGGGGTTAGGCGGAAGTCCTTGATAAAATAAATATCTTTCAAATCATTAACTTGAAAAACAATTGAATCGTGTGATTGGATTTCCAATTAAATTAATTTTTTGGCAATCAAGTCAAATATTTTTATTCAGGTCCTTAGCTCCAACCAAACCTAACGTTTTCTTCAAATACTAACATATGTCGTGTGTAAGCTTGGTTAAAAGCTCGTCACAGTTTATTGTAGAAGATTCACAGAAATTCAACAACTTCGCACAGATTATTACTGATAATTGTGCAACATCAACTGCGCATAAACAATAACTGAGTTTAGATTCACTTTCAACAATTCACAATTCAATTGATTTCAGTACAGAGTTTGTAACAGAAAAAATTCAAGAAAAAACCCTGGGCAGGTACTCTCGTTTTGTCTGAAATATTGAGAAACAAAAATTTTTGAAAGGCGATATTTTTTGGAACACCTTGTAGGATTTGGCTGATTAACGAACTTAACCGAGGCATTTGGAAACCGAACTCACCCTGAAAATCTCAAGTATTTGGAACAATCCCTTCGAAAGTTATCGTGCTTAAAGCTGGACGGCCCCATGGACAGAATTGAATTTGACAACGGATTCGTCATCAGACGAATAACAGACATTTGAGCAAAACGATTTAGCACTCGTTCAAGTAGAACGACCGTGCAAAAAAAGGAATAACAATATTAGCGTCGTATTTTAGAGCTTTGTAGATTTTTTCGACTCAATTAGTTTAATTTTCACATATTGCCTTTAACGAATATATTTTTTACTGCCAAAACAAACCTAAATAGAGAGTATTAAATATATTAGCTGGTAATTACTAAATCAAAAAACGCTTAATGTACCTATATGGGTTCAACCATAAATTCAAATTGAGAGTAGTTCGTGACTCGCTGAAAGTTTATGTAACTAGCAGTAACTCCATTGCAATCTTCGTTTTTCTCCTGATAATTAGCGCTAGTTGGGAATCACACCTGCCGGTAGTTATGGTGATATTCTCTGCCAGGAAAGTCACGATTGTTAAATCGTATGTCTGTAGAGACTGGTTGCTACAGAAAAAGTTGTATTTTCCAAATAACGTTCTGTTCATTTATCGGAAGAGGGTCAGTTCAATAAATAACGACAAGTGATGTTAATTTTTTAATCTTTATTGTTTTAAGGGATTGTGGGAAACTGCAGTTCATTTGTTCGGAGATTAACCATAGAATTCGTTGAATCTCACTTATATTGATTTCCATACAGATAACAAAATATTAATATTTTCGATTTCACGAGAAAAAGAATTAGTTCAAATTCATGTTGCTATCTATATATCAATAGTTATTTAATCAACTATGTTATTAATGGATTAGAACTTTGGTAATAGATATTTATAAACGAGTTGATTACAAGAGTTTTTTCGTTTACCGCATTATGAATAAATTTTTGAATGAAATACATACCTATTTTGCACAAGACATACATTTAAAATAATTAATTTCTATGTTTCTATGATATGAAACATGTCAAATCATATGTTCCATATACCGGCCATTATGATCCCTACATAAATTATATATTTTCCTTAGTTATAAGTTACTTTGTCCAAGTGAACTTTCATTTTCGACCGAAGTAAGGTATAATGAAATAAGGAAAATATATAATTTATGTATGGATCATATAATGGCTGGTATATAGAACATATGATTTGACATGTTCCGTTTGTTATTGAAAAAATGTTTATTGTCATTAAATATAATATTTGTTGAATGTAATGCTTGGGGAATAGTTTGCTAAAAAGTCTCTATGATTTAAAGAAACACAATCATATCTGTGTCTCTAAATCAAGGCATACTGTCACAATTCAGAAAAAAATAAGTGTAATAGAATCAACCTTAAACACGCTGCAGGTCGCTGACGGTAAGAAATAGAAGAAAAATGGTATTCAGAAGAAACATTCAAAATTAATTATCTTATCGAATGACACAATTGAAAAGTTATGTTTCTGGAGAAAAAATGTTTTGATAGCACCGCGACGCCTGGCGTCTTAATTCTTTTCTTCGACTTTCACGCATATCTCAAGTCAATATTGACTTGTACGAAATATCGTCAGCAGAATACAAAAATATCCATTCCTTTTGAGTGAAATTAGGTTAACAAGATAAGTGTATCACCCTGTATGTATGTTTGATATCTTGTGCTAACAAACATTGCTTGTATTGGTGAAACTGTCTCGAGGAAAACAAGTATATAAGTCAATTTTTCAGCTATCAATTTCAACATTATTGCAATTTTCGAAGCTTTATATCCTAATCATTTAATTTAAAATAATGAGTAATAAAAGTTTCTATTAATATATTCATATGTGAGATGTTCGAATCTTCTGTGCAATTGAATCTTTGTAAAGTACCAATCTAGCCGACAAAACAATTCAATAACATATTTAGTGAATCCCATATTGCACAAAAATTCCTCGAGTACCAATTGCAGTACCCACTCTTCTAAACAAAGTGGATGTCTGTTTTTCTACAGAATCACGGAACTACCACCCAGCGAGCAAAAGCATTCCTTCCAAATTCTTTTCGGAATTGGATTCGATTCCGACTAAAATCCTCGGAGACTTATTATCGAGAATTCGAGAATGAGGACGTAAAAAGCGCACATTAAACTGCAATTACAGTTCAGCCATTTCCCAGAAATTTCTGGTCTTCATCCGACTCGAAGCAAATTCAATTTCCGACTAGTAATTAGCCATAATTAGAGTGCAATCCTTTCGGTCATAAGATGAGATTGAAGAGCAAGGCATGTTGCCGAGATTCCCAAATTAATTAATCTTAAATATTCTGCGGAGATCGCGGAATTTACCATTGTGTTTTTAATTATATTCGGTATGTTAATATTATAGTTGTAGTTATTTATTTTACTGCACCGTGGTAGGTTCTACTCAATAGTCTGTGGTATTCCGTAAGAAAATTCCACACCAAATTGTGCTATTATTATATTTCATTGAACATATTTAATTATTTCCATTTCAAGTAATTTTAAGCGTCAAAAAATTTCCAGCATAATTCGCTGTTGGGCACCCACGAGAAAACAATTTCCACTAAAGTTCATCCGTTGCGATGGTGATCTGTCACGTTTTGGTTGGTTAAAAATTGTAGTTTGAAATTTTCAACTGATTTTCTTTTTTTTTCCGTCGATCTCAAAATGAAAGGTGATTTTAATGTGTACAAAATTGGTCATTAATGACCCTTTTTAATGCTCAACTTCTGCTATTTTAATGTGCAATCCTCATGGCAACCGTTCACAAAATATTCAGAAGCACTACGAGAAATGTCAAAACCCAACTGGAATATAGATACATAAAAATTTCATTATGTCAAATGCAAGTCTTGTGCAAAATGAGAATGTATTCCAATCAAGAATTCAGACGCAATTCATATTGAGATCGTCGGAAAAACCTTGTAATCAACTCGGTTATTAATCGAGCGACTAATGGTCTCCAACAATCAACGCGTGAGCGCAGCGAACGCGTTAACATAATATCTTGACCATCAGTCGCTGAATAACTATTTTTAATTATGTGTTCAAGAGCGAATATTCATAAGAATTTTTTTTCAGGTAATGCATCATCATGAAACTGTTGCTACTTAATTCTGGTAAGTAGGTCCGTAGATAAGAATTTTTTTGGACCAAGGGACCATGGCAGAAACTAAAGCAATACCTATAATAAATACACACCGTTTTGTTTCATTTTCAGTGGTAACATTTCATTACAATCAATGAAATTTTGAGATTCAGTGAGAATGCAGTTTATGCAATACTTTTATTGTACTTTTTATGTATGACGGACAATTATCAATTCGGATAAATACGAACACTACCGAAAAACAGGGGAAGAGTTTGTTGATTTTTTTCTGTTGGTTCAAATTTTTCCGATGAAAAAGAAAGGGTTGATTTCTGAGATTTTGAATTACCAACCTCAATCTAATTCTGAATGTGAACCCTCCTTCATTTGTATTCAGAAGGTATCGTCAACTTTCACAAGGTGCCCATTGAAATACAATAATTTCACCTCAGACATAAATACACAAAATTATAATACACCAGATCGTTTAATGAATAAACACAATTTTTTACTACCTGAGATGGCCGCCTTAATTTTCGCAATAAATAACAGGCTATAATCAAGAAGCCCGTAAGCCTTTCAGCCAACTACAAATGCACTGGTAACCACTACTAACTTCATGTTAAGGCTACGTTCAGATGATGAGCGCTCAACGCGCGTTTTGCTAACACGCGTTTACAACTACATGTATTTTGAACGCCCTTCATCTGAACGTTCAGATGATGGGCGTTCAAAATACATGTAGTTGTAAACGCGCGTTAGCAAAACGCGCGTTGAGCGCTCATCATCTGAACGTAGCCTAAATGTTGCTAAGTTAGTTCCTCACTTGGCGACGTCGTTTGATAATATAAGTACACCCAGATTGTATGAAACGTTAAACTATATCTGATGTGAAACGCTTGAAATAACCTCGGTAATCTAATTCTGAACTTGAACCCTTCTCCATTAGTATTCAGAACGTATCGTCAAATTTCACAAAGCACCCATTAAAACACAATAATTTCACCGTAGCCATAAATACACAAAATTACAATACACCAGATCGTTTAATGAATAAACACAATTTTTTATTACCTGATATGGCCGCCTTAATCTTCGCAATAAATAACAGGCTACGTTCGAGAAGCCTCTAAGCCTTTCAGCCAACTACAAATGCTCTGGCAACCACTTCTAACGTCTTGTTAAATGCCGCCAAGTTAGCTCCTAACTTAAGATGGCGGCATCGTTTAATACAATAAGTATACGATTATCTCAGTCGAAACCGTATGCCGAGATTTATTCCCCATTTACGGTAAGAGCCTTAATTCTGTTTAGATGAATTTTGGAAGCCGTATTGTTATTTGACAAAGGGCGGTATGGAGTTGAGGAATTTAATTAATTTTATCTTGGGATTCTATTTGAGCTTTCTAGTTTGATAGGGATTTAAGGAATTTGTTGCTTATTCATATTCATGGTTTCCTGTTCGCTCCACTTCTAGTTTTCAAGTATTTTTTTGAAATGAGGGAAGGCAAGAAAATTCTAAAGAGTCGTATTTACAGAATTGATCACAACGATTCTTGAAAAAATAGATAAACCGTAGTTGCAAGCAAGGTTTTCCTCAATTTTCACTTAATTTGGTGCAGTCGATTTGCTCCAGGTCAACCAAGATACAATAAGCTCTTTGACGTTGGAATCTAGACATTTGTCCAAATGATAGTGCCCGGTTGGTGCCTTGCAGTATGCCAGCAAAAAATGTATATTCTACATGAATATGTTCAAGATTCGTATAATAGTTTTACTTTAATGCTTATTCACCAGAAAATACCAATAGCCAGTATGGTCCCAAATTGCTGCAGAATACGCTCTTTGCTTAGATAAAATGGTTGATATTGCCATTGTCAGTGAAAAACAGCCTACCTGGCTTCACGACTATATCATTATTATTATTGAAAATTGGGAGAACAAAAGATGGAGGTCTCAAGAATTAATTGAATAGGCTTCCAATGGATAAGGACAGAATACTCTATAGAAAAAAAGTCATACTCGTTGATAAAGCCGTTACAAATGATAACAATATAAAAAGAACATACATATGATGAACACATAAAATGATTTGACCTAGGAAACCAAAGAAATGTTGAAAAATTACAAAATACGAATTATGCTCATAGTACGTACTATCAGCCATTGGTCCAATGCCACAGTTCCCTTCTGGTCGCTGAAAGAACTGCCGAATCAGTTCATTTCAACCAGCAAACCCAGTACTAATACTCAATATGTAAGAAGGTTTACGTGTATACAGTGCCGGGAAACGAAAAGTGCTACAGTGCTACATAGCATATTTTATTATTTTCAGTTTATTAGCAAATGAGGCTTCGACAAATAATAGCTGAAATACCACCTGTAACATGCCTAAAATTTCCAAGAAAAAATATTCGGCCTCCACTTCAAATTACTTGTCTATCCTTCGTTCAAGTCAAACTGCGAAGCTTTTGGGTTTGACATATTCATGAACTAGCAATGCAAATCCTTATTTAATGAACTGAAATAGCCTGATATGCTGTGTAGAGTAGTTCATTTTTCGGTTTCCGACACTATACCTATCAAAATGTAATCATAATAGTTATTTTATCAACGCTCACGCATTAAAATATCTCAACCATTAGTCGCTCGATTAATAAGCGAGTTGATTACAAGATTTTTCCGACGATCTCAGAATTGTGTATGAATTCTAAATTGAAATCTAATTTCAATTTGCACAAGACATACATTTGACATAATGGAATTTCTATGCTTCTATGTTCCAGTCTAGTTTTGACATTTCTGCTTCTGCTTCTGAATACTTTGTGTACGGTTGCCATGAGGATTGCACATTTAAATATAGCATGATTTGAACATTAAAATGGGTCGTCAATAATCAATTCCGTACACATTGAAATCATCTTTTATTTCGAGGTTGGCGGAAAGCTTAATTTACTATCAGCATAAATGATTTATCATCGATTCATTTTCTTCTCTATCTATTTTAACCTAGTAAACTGTTCATTTCATGAAAATAATCATGCATTTATTTCTTTTCCAAAACTTGTCAAATTTGCCTGCACAACAAGCGAACAAATGTTACCCCTATATCAGTCAATGTCGCGACTCATGTTCCTCATAAATCTGCGAAATTGAATGCTGACCTCGAAAGCCAACCCCTTTGTATCTTGAATGGACGAACTTTGGGGAGCATTCTGATCTCAGCTTATTCAAATGTAGCCCGCAGGTACGCATACAATAACTTTATTAGTTGAGCGAGAATATTGCCGAAATGATCGAGGATAAGTGGCTAATCAGTCCTTAGGGAGGGCTCCCTTCAGAAGTTGAGAGTCATTTCCTAATTATATAACTTAGGGTTATTAATCTTCACGTTTTGAGCAATGTTTCTCGCTTTACTGAAAGCATGGCGTCATTTCGAGTAATTGATTGAGGCGAATTTATTCGGTTGAAGAATTTAATGACAGGAGTAGAGGCGAATGTCATCTTTGATTCTTGCAATCAACTATGGTTCTAGAATAAAACTAAAAAGTATAAACGATTGTGCCATTGGTTTTTTTGCTCTCTTGAATGTAACGAAATATTTTTCGAATTGGATTGAAATTTTGTTGAACTTTCAAATAAATAAAAGGGGAATTTTCATTATTTATATTAGACCACAACGCTTGATTTCTGAGAAATTAAAAATTCAGTTGGGCACACAGCATCAAGTATTATTTAACGCGTTCTGTAGAATACATTATGGATGTCAATCATAAAAATCTTCAATATTCCTCATACTATTCCAGAAAATCAACAAACTTCCATCTTTATATTCCTGTCACATCAACGTTTATACATCTTCATCACTCAAGACCTTCCTGAGTTCTGTATTAAGCGGCCTACAGACGATCAACTTAGTTGAAGACTATGTTGTCAACTAGGTTGTAAACCAAATGAAAGTGAAAATAGCGGTTGTCAACCAAGTTGAAAACATCATTTCAGCGGTGGTTTCCGTCGAGTGAACTAGTCGGCTGATTAGAAGAAATTATCGAAACATGGAGAGAGATCTTTCGTTATATGTTTTATAAACGATATATGCGACAATGTGGTGCAGCACAGTTCTTGAATGAAAGAATTTGGACCAAGGATTGGTACCACAATCGGTCTCATTTTCCCATTCCGGTTTAATGAAAGAACTTTTCGAATTTTGAGCCGAAATTGGTCTCCAACGATAGGGTTCTGCTCCCTGATGACGAATCCGTGGTCAAATTCAATCCGGTCCGTGGAACCATCCGGCCATCAACACGATTACTTTCTAAGGAATCGTCCTTGAGACTTGAGTTTTTCAGGGCGAGTTTGGTTCCAAATGCCACAATTAAGTTCGTTAATCAGCCAAAACATACAAGGTGTCCCATAAAATATGACCATTCCGAATTTTTGTTTCTTAATATTTCAGACAAAACGAAACCAATTGGAATAGAATTTCTCGACCACATGCAAAATGCTCACAGTAAGCCTCATGCGAAATATTGAAAGAAAGAATCATTATATGTCATAACAAGATATCCAAGAATCGCATCATCTGAAGCATATAGTTCAAATTTCTTTTAATTATTGATTTTAACATATTTTTATTTTTTAATAATTTCCATAAGTCTGATCATCCTGAGATTTTGCATTCATTTACTAAGCATGAATCTCAAGTACTATACAAAATTTTGAGGTAATAGCATTATTGCTTCACCAATGAATGTTCGCTCAAAGCATCTGCTTAAGGTTTTTTTATATATCTCGGATTTTACTCTCCATAATTCAGGAAGATCTTTCACCCAATCAAAGAAATCTACACAAACTTGAACGTTTGGAATTTTGCTCATATTTTCTAGTTAAATTACTACCTTTCCCCGAATATTTACGACGAATTTTGAATACGCTATGAGATGTTCACTCTACAAGGTAGAATTCCAACTGGTGTTGTCAACCTAGACCCTAGTTGATGACTACCATACAGACGCTCCAACTTAGTCGTCAACATCGGGCTCCGCCCACCACAAATATCAAACGATTTGATCTCGCATCAACTTAGTCTTCAACCTGGAATATCAACCACCAACCAGCCTGCAGACGTTCAACTTGGTCGTCAACATGCCGTGTTTACAACTTAGTCTTCAACTAGGTTGATCGTCTGTAGGCCCCTTTTGGCAAAGGAAGCAGATGCGAAATCTACATGGATATTTCTTCAAGAAGTTGTTCTGCTTTGTTGTATGGTTGCGCATCAGTTTTTTTTCACTCATTGTAGTAGTTGTCAGTTACGATAAGGAACGTATCACGTAGATACTCCTAGGTTTCCTTTTCTACTGAACCGTTATATTGTGAAGGAATAAATCCTTGTCTGATGCCTTCGAGTAGGAAAGTGGTGTGATATATTATTTTATTTCGATTCGATCTTTACAAAACAGATTACTGAAAGTCAAAAATATTGACGGACAAGTTTATTTTTATATCTAGAGCGAAAAACTGTACTTTCCTGAACGAGTCCGGGAAGAATACTTTTCGCTCGAGATAGGAAAAATAGTTTTTCACAACCGTATTTTATAACAAAAAAATCTAGCGTTTTTTGTTAAGATACATATTCAGTTTTTCAAATAAATTAACTTGGTGACCCAGTGGCTATGGGGAATCGTAGGCCACGACATAGAAATAAATCAAATCCATGTATGCTATTGATAATTTTTGAAGGATGTCCAGCTACTAATTTCTGAAAATTAGATTATTTCGAGATGAAAAATTGCATTCATAATTATGCTATCACAATCAACTATTATGAACTTTGATCATATAAGTAATTTAAACTAAGCAGATAAAATGATCTCATTTTGAAGTATTATAATTCACAAATTTAAAGAATATTTACAAACACCTCACTGAATTCTGTTGATTGGAATATAATTAAAGATCTAGTCGAAATTAAAAAAAAATAGTTATCGAACCAGTTCACACACATCATCCGGGTTCTGGTAATGACCACCACAAGATTCAAGCAAATGATAGCAAGGGCTTAGGTATGAGTTAAAAAAAGATAGAAGAATGCGAAGGAATAGGAGAATTTGATATGATGGAAAAGTATAAGAGATTACGGTTGGGAAATCTTTTTGTTTATATTGCGCGCTTTTCCTAGGAAAACAGAATGCTATTCGTTTTCGAATTCTGGATCGGAAATGGTAGCAAACGATTCAGACAGACTCACCGATGATAAACATCATAACTTCAAAATTTGAAATTTTCAGAGTAGGTAGAATTAGGATTTGAAGGAGAAAAATGAATCCTTGGATTGATAGAATAAAACCTATAACCTTCAGGATTCTCAAATATGATTCAACAAAAGGCTACATAAACATGGGCCCGCAAAAGCTTCATTACGGAGCTACAGGGTATTGAAATTTCCAAAAAAATTGCATTTTCCTCCTGACTCCTGCAGTTTTTGAGATATTCAGTCCAAATTTGGAATGCGAGCTATTTTCAACAGTCTTCATCATTGCACGTCCTGAATCTTAACTGGAATCTACAGAGTGTTTTCTTTTCCGGAACCATGTCGTCATTTTTCCTTTCAAACTTGTTTGCGTTACGCCACTGGTCAGCGTGGAATCAATTTTTAATATCTTCTTTCCATTTAGAAATTCTGTAATTTTTTCGTATTTCTGACCGTTTTCGACCAAAAAATTATAGAACAATTGTATGTTATTCGCTAAATGAAAAAATAATAGAAATACTGATAGGAACGCCCAAAATTTGCTTTTATTTTGATAGCTCGTCATCTGAAACCCAACTTGAGCTTATTCAATATCAACATACAATCGTTCAATAATTTTTACCCGAAAACGTTTTTAAATTGAACGAAGATATCAAAAATTGATTTAACGCTGATCAGTAGCGTACCGCAAAAAAGTTTGATAGGGAAAAAGGAGACATAGCTCCGGAAAAAAAACACCCTCTAGATTCTATTTAAGATTCAGGACGTGCAATGATGGAGACTATTGAAAATAGCTAGCATTCCAAATCTGGACTGAAAATCTCAAAAACTGCAGGAGTTATGAAGAAAAAACCTACCAATTCTTGTGGCAATTTCAACACACGAAACTTTTACGGACCCATGTTTATGAAAACTTTTTTCTTAAAATTACATGTAGATTCACCACCTCAAGTTGTGACAAGCTGTATAAGTCATCACATACAGTGCCTACGGAGTTGTGGTTATTCAGTTCAGCTTTTATTATTATTATTGTACATTGAAGGATAAGGTATGAACACTCTTTAACTACTTCGAGGACCCGATGAAAATTTGCAAGCTGTAGCAGTCGTGTAGAGTGTTGACTTCAATTGAGGAATGGCCAACCCGCTATTCCACATTGAGAATTCAGAGAGTGACAATGCCTAAGCCCAGAATTAAGGATCTTTTCGCTTGAAAAAGGCCTCTCTGCATCTGCACTTCCGCGAGTAGAATTTGACCAATTGCATTATTTTCCATCAAAATATAACCGTATGTTATGTTGTCCAGGCAAATTTTCAAATCTACATCCCTCCCCATAACTTGTTTCAGTGTTTAGCTTAGTTCTCCAATATACAAAAATTTGAAACATTTGTTGATCATGTTTTCGATATCAGACGATCACTGATTCGATAAGACCATCCAAAACAAAGTCCTGAAATTCTCAGTCCACTTTTCACCAAATTGAATTCTCTGCCGTCTATCCGACGTTTCTGTTATTATCCATTCACTGAATTCAGCGCAATATAAACCGAACAAACACAAAACAAAGTATCCCATATTTCCCCAAATCCGGAGAATAAAACACACTTTTATTCCGGACCCGACAAGATAGAGGAAAGATAAATCAAAATCGAAGAATACCAGGCCGTCGCCATAGAAACGACGTCGAGTTTCCGGGCGCCGCTCATTTGTCTGCGGAAACAATACAAACGTGCCTAAATCAAAGGCAGCTGCGGGAGCTTTCGCTTCTTTTGTCTTTGAGGAAAATAGTTGCGTGCTCTAATGCCCCATGTTCTTCTGAAAAGGGACTCCCAAGGGTTATTTATATGGAGTCATGAGATGTTTCTCGTTATTTTTCTGATGTGTCATTTCAGTTCTGAAAGCCCCCACATATTTGTTCCAGAACGTTATACTTTCACTGAATTGAATATTCGTCATCCCAGACTCCCAGAGTAGAAAGTGAAGCTAGAGATGCCTTCACGCATTTGTTGTCACAGCCAAGTACTTAGTATCTGTTTATGAACGCGAACAACATTCGTCGTTGCTGTCAGTTTGGCAACATCGTTCTGTTCAGTTATTTGAAGTGTCATGTTTACATTTTCGTTTCGATTTGACATTCATAAACTGAATTATTTTACTGATCTAGTGGTGGCAGTTTATCATTTCTTAAGGGATTTTCGGTAATTATAGCTATAGCAAAATTAGGAAAATGTTGTATTATATCCAGAAATTGTAGAAATAAAAGTCTTACCTATTATCTACTTCACCCAACTTCCGCAGTAATGTACTCGCCATCTCACTCTAGAGGCTACTTGATTACAATGCAGTACTATGCGTAGGGCAACTTCTTATATGTGTATGTACTACTTATTACTCTTATCTGAGTTCGTCATGCTCAGGCAATTCATCATACTCAGGTTTGTTCAAGATAAATGTTTTGATCTCTTTCGGTTCGACTTGTTGCCGAATTTTGCATACATAGATTTACATACAAATTGTGATTGAGTGATGAGTTGGTTGTATTCCATCATTTACGACATTTTTGATGGCTCGTTCTACTTTAATGAGTCCCATATCGTTTTGCCCAAATATCTGTAATTTTCGAATTTTGAGCCGAAAATAGTCTCAAACGATAAGGTTCTACTCTCTGATGACGAATCCATGGTATAATTCAATTCTGTTCATGGGGTTGTCCAGCTGGCCGGCCGTAAGCACGATAACTTTCGAAGGAATTGTCCTATAGACTTGAGATTTTCAGGATGATTTCGGTTCCTTATTGTCGCAGTACTTTAGCCAGCCAAATCATACAGGGCGTTCCATAAAATATGGCCATTCAAAATTTTTGTTCCTTAATATCTCAGAGAAAGCGAAACGAACCCAAATGAAATTTTGCGGCCACATGTAAGATGCTAATAGTAGGCCTTTTGCAAAATGTTATGGCCTCGATGTTAACAGAACCATAAAAAATTCAACTGGAATTTGAAAGGGAGAATCTTTATTTTTCCATAACAATTCAGTTTTCATTTAATTATTGAATTTTTAGATATTTGTTGTTTTGAATAATTTGCAGACAATAATTTATAGTTACGATTTTGCTAAGATTTTTCATTGATGTATTTAGCATGAATCTCAAGTCCTATACAAATTTCGAAGTAATAACATTATTTCTCCACCAATGAACGAGGGCTCAAAAGCACCTGCTCAGGGCTTTTCTTGAATTTTATTTATTCACATGTATGAGTCTCCGGAAAAACCTCATAGAGAAGCCGCAGTGAACATTTTAAAAATGCTATAATTTTTATACCATTTAAACAAATGACGGATTTAGATTTAATCACTAATGAATTTAGAAAGGATTAGTTCAACTTTGATTCATTTATCGTCTGTATTGTCCTATTTCTATATTTCGTGTTTAATTTGGGATCGAATACAATTTTAGCCTTGAGCGATTGATGATTTAACGATATATTTTTGATTTTTGTTATAATGATCCGTCGAAGCCATCAGAAAGTTCTTCTTGAAGTCTAAGAGTTTATATGGGATTTAATTCCAGTTTTTTCACTCATTTCGAATGAATAACCTACTCTGAAAATAAACCAAGTCAATTTTCATCATCTTGATGTTATATGCGATGTTTTTCATTGTAAAAGCACATATTTGCAAGATGAATCTATGGGTTTATTGGAAGTTTCTTCATTCCACAAGAAAACTTAAATCATAGCAAATTACTTCATTAACATTATGAAGATCTTCTTCATACCTTTTGCCTTCTATTGATCCATTATTTTTTCTTGACCACCGGAACTTATGTATGTTAATTATAGAGTTATGAGATATATTTTAATTGAAGTATTTCCACAAGCTAATAAGAAAAATGCAGTTTCTTCGAAAACAATATATTTCCGACGGCTGCGTCTTTCATAAAAAAGAATGATTGCAAATAACAAATTTACTAATTGTAGGAGAGGGCAGTACCATTTCTGCGGCAGCATTATTTCAACTCCCAAGCTATATATAGATATTGCGAAGAACATAATGTATACCACATAAATAAAGCTAAGATTTGCAGTAATGATCTAAACATTAGTTCTTATTATCAAGGAATATTTTATGAGTAATAAAGATGAACTCCGCTTTAATCTTTGAGAGGCGCTATATAATGACAAACGCATTAATTGCTTTTCTGAAATAACTTATTGACATAAAATTTAATTTCGAGCCGTATATCAGGTATTTTATAGCTTTCCTATTAACGTCTTATATTTTCTGATATAGAGAATATCTATCTGACTTGAATATACCGCTAAAGAAATTAGTATTCTATTGGATTTCCTAAACACATGTGAATGATCTATTAGGCGTTCTACTTGCAGGGTCCGTCAAAAAAAACGCAATTTTTTTTAACGTTAAAACAGTCAATTTGAGAGTGAAGCTTTTTTTATCAAATCTAAATACTCGGAAATACATATCTTTTTGTCACTAAAACAGCAGTTTTCCAATTCATCAATTAGATCGCATTCAAGTTTTATATCACGTGTTCGATGAAGATACATGGATTTGTGTAAAATTTTGTGTATATTCCTAGAATATAAAATAAAAAAATTTAAGAAAGCCCTAAGAGGGTGCTTTTGAGCGCTCGTTCATTGGTACAGCAGTGAGGGTCAAACCACAAAATATTGTATAATTAGGACTTGAGATAGATAGTAAATATATAAATGCAAAATCTCAGCAAGATCGAAATAATATTCTGGAAATTATTCGAAAACTAAAATTTGTAAAAATTTGACACATAAAGAAATAAATTCTATGGTTTTGATGATGCGATCCTCTTGAAATTTTGCATGAGCATTCAGTACATCAATCTTCATTCACAAAATAAATTTTACTCGTATCGTATATCTTGTTATAGAAATATAATAATTCTTCTTCTCAATATTGCAATTGAGTTTTTATGGTTCCGTTGACACTATGGCCACAATTTCGCAGTTTTATTATAAGCATCTTGCATGTGGCCGCAAAATTTCATTTCGATTGGTTTCGTTTTGTCTGGGATATTGAGGAACAAAAATTTTGAATGGTCATATTTTATGGAACACCCTGTATGATTTCGCTGGTAAACTACGATTTGACTGGTTAGGAAATTAACCGCTGCGTTTCGACCGAACTCACTCTGAAAATCTTAAGTCTTTATAAAAATCCCTTCGAAAGTTATCGTGCTCACGGACAGACAAGGACCCACGGACAGAATGAATTAGACCACGGATTCGTAATTATCAGGGAGTCGAACCTTATCGTTTGAAACCATTTTCGGCCCTAAATTCGAAAATTACAGACATTTGGACAAAACGATATAGCACTCGTTTAAGTAGAACGAGCGCTTCAAAATGTATCTCCTAAATTACCATGAAATTGTATAAGTCGAATTATACGAAAATTCTTTTCGATCCAAGTTCACAATGATCTTAATATAATTATTGTTCCTTTGAACAAAACCTTAAACCTTACCATTATAGAGCGGACTATATGCAACATAAAAACGTTGTTATATGCATGCAAATATCCATGAAGAATGCTTGAAATATGCACGAAAATGTGCAAAATATGCAGAAAAATATGCAAAATTGAATTATGAATTTTAGGAACTCCAAAACAAGAAAGGTGTTCTTTATTGCAAATTCAACATATCAGTAATAATATGGTATTAAAATCTAATTTAATTTAATGTTGCGAGCCAGCGAATGTGAAGATCTTCAGTCTCTTTTATTTTATCACACGATAATGCGTAGCGCGTGGCTACTAATACTGCGTTCCGGAAAGCAATGAAAGTGATTCGCAAATCTGAAATAAGTCAAAATTATCGGCATTATTGCCCAATAGATCTCTATATTTTTGGAATTTGGTCGGATTTGCGCGATATCATCACTTTCATCGCATTTTGGAACGCAGGAAATATGTACCGAAAATATGCATCATTACTGGATCATAGCTTGAATTTGCAAACACCGCTAAATATGTCTCAAATATGCAAATGGATATGCCAATATACAAATTCGTTTAATCCGGTCTCTACTTATCATATATACATATCTGAAAACTTTCACCCAACAAAACTCACAAAACTTCCCGGGCACTTAGACACCACAATCTGATTTCCCGACTAATCACTGCGGATAAAACCTTCCAACAGGGTGACAAATACGGAAGACGAAGGTGTTCCAGCCAAAAAATAAAAGAGGGAAAACTACGGATGTACAAAAAGCAAATTGCCATCTTTATCCTAGCTTTTATCCTGATCTATCGCAGCCATTAGTCGGAAGGTTGCTCGGAGGTCTTGATGGAAGCCCTAGTGTTCGAAGGAGGAAATTTTCGTCTCCAAATATTTATGTTTACGCTTAGTCTAGGGTATTTCCCATAAAGTGCTGGATGTTTGTTTTGTGTCGGATTTGAACTTGAAGACATAGTTTAGTAGTTTGCCGAACAATATAAGACCACGACGAAGAGGCAAAATCATAATTCGAGTACAACAATGAGTAATATATTTTTGCAAATACTTTGATGGTTGAGAGATCATAAAATTGTAGAATGTAATCCTACTTTTGGAAATGACTTTCCAATATATTAAAAAAAATTCGAATGATCACAACTACTATGCGATTGATATGCACCATTTACGTACTGAATGGAGCTAGCCTCTTTCTAGTTCGTTTGTTCGAATGTTTTAGTGAGTACGGACAGACGAAATAGTCATTTAAAAGACTCTCGGTTCAAAAAATTGAAAGTTCAGTATTTATGCAAAAGTTAAGCACTTTGCCGTACGATAACGAAAATTAAAAGAAACAGAAAAGGTACTTCTTCTGCCCAACGTTTCGGCCAGCATCTGCCAGTTGTCGTCGAGAAAATACTCAAGACTCTGAACTCCCAAATTCAACTTTCTTTACTCTATGTTTCATCAGCAAGAACTTTACGTCAACAATTGAGTCAATGTTCATCAAAAGATATGCAGCGACTCATGAAGATTCAGGATCGCGATATCTTCCTCTACATTATTATTCGAAAAGAAAAGTTACATATGTTAAGTCGATGTTTTCTGAAAGCTAGTGACTAATTCGCTAGAATAAAAATGCTTATATGTCAATATATTTCTTCCTTCTGGGTGTTTTTGTACCTACAAAGGTACTCGACTTGCTGCATTGAGGATATTCTTGGTGTCTTTTGAATGTTCGTGATTTATTGCTATTTGTTTGATATTCTGGAGCTGAGGAAGTGGTCGTTGATAGTTTCATTAATGCTTTTAATGCACATCTTCTCACGAAAAATTGTGCACTTCAATACCATAGAGTATTTGTACTCGGGTAGCACGTTCTTCCATATTATAACCATGTAGCTATCACTCCGTGAAATTTGTTTCGTTTGTGTTTCCATCACATGTGGAACAATTTTCTCGCAGCACTCGATGCAGTAACCGAAAGACTTTCTCAGAATAACGAGTAACATGAACAAAGCTGAGTATTAGCAAGGCATTAATGTGAAAATAGTGCCTACCAGCTCGCTAACTACCGATCCTGAGCCTTTCACTGGTGAGCCGCATGCATATTTGTATACAACACCCAGGATCGCCAGTCGGCTTTCGCCCGATCATCTCTGGTAAATAGCAGACGATATAGCAAATCGCTTGGGTAACTAACACTCGTGATCGCAAAAATGTTCGTCAAAAATCAGTTTTGAAAAAAGCGCCAAAAGCAGTAAGATTGATGTAAGTACAACGCAAACCAAACGATTAGTACTGATTCACTACGGAGGTTAAAGTTTTTATATTTGAAGGTATATCTTGTGTCAAGACCAAAAAATAATTTATATAAGATAACTACTGGCACGAACCCTCCTAACCTAACCAGCACCACCTGTGTAACAAAAAATACAAATTATTTGTCAGAAAGACTCATCACAACCTCTATCTTCATTAGATACAGATTGCGATAATGATTTTGAAGTGTGTGCGAATGACAACCCTATAGAGGAAGTGAATACCAGTGCTTTTCTAAATGTATTTGCAACGAAATTTACATCCGATATCTGGAAAATTTGAGGGATGACCCGGAAAACTTTCAAGAAGGAGTAAAAGTCTTTATGAACAGTTATAATACGAATGTGAAAAGTTCTTCCAGTCTTCTAAGTGGTTTACATACCGTCTTCAAATTTAGAGGTACTAGCATCAACTACTATTATGCGCAGAAAAACTAAATTCACAGGGAGAAGGAGATTCCAATCAGGGAGAAAACCGGAAAATGAAACTCAGAAACAGAGGTGAGCACCCCATGATTTACAAGAATGCGTTAAAGACAATAAGTGCCTACGCAAAAGGAAACTTGCCAAATGATATTTTTTTTATCAAAGTACATACATACCTACTTCTTATAACAACCTATTACCTAGAATACATATTTTGTTAATTAAATTTGCAATAAAAGTGCCAAAATCTATTGACGTTGTTTTATTCATCAACACATCACGCATACTTATTGCACTTTCAGAATGTGCAATCACGGATGCTATTTAATAAATAGGATTTGCGATATCGTATGCTCTTTACGGGAGAGGTTACGGCAGTGTTCGGGCTACAACCGAATGGCAATCATGGACGTCGTTTACAAATATGCGAGCCGCATTGCTGAATTCCAGCAATAAAGCCCAGTCACCACTTGTTTGGTAGCCACTACACTACCTGACAATAAAATGACACAAATAAAAGTGACCATCTCTCTGGGTTTCTCAGCAGCCTCGTTATAAGAGACATGTCCGCCTCTACTGACATTTTAAGTCCGCCATAACAGATCACTCTTAGTTACAAATTCGCTAGAATCAGGACGATATATTTATTATCCATGACTCTTGTTTTCGATACTCACAAAGGTACTTCACCTGCTGCATTGAGGATGTACTTTGTGTCTTTTGAACGATCGTGATTTATTGCCATTTGTTTGGTATTCTGCAGCTGATTAGGTGTTCGTTGATACTCTTATTGAAACTTTTACTGCTTCGACCTACGAAGAATTGTGCAGAGTTTTGTAGCCACAGAGTATTTGTACTCGGGTTGAACGTTCTTTCTATGAAACCATGTAGCTATCAGTTCTTGAAATATGTTTCGTTTGTGTTCCCATCATGTGAAACCGTTTTCTCGCAGCACTCGATGCAGAAGAGAAACGAAAGACTTTCTCAGAATAACAAGTAGCCCGAACAAAGCTGCGAATTAGCAAAGCATCAATGTGAAAATAGTGCCTACCAGCTCGCTAACTACCAGTCCTGAGCCTTTCACTGGTGAGCCGCATTGCTGAATTCCAGCAATAAAGCACAGTCGCCACCTGTTAAGGTAGCCACTACCTGACAATAAAATGACACAAATAAAAGCGACCATCTCTGGAAATTTCTCAGCAACTCGTAATAAGAGACGTGTCCGCATCCACTGACATTGTAAGTCCGCCAAAACAGATCCGAGGAATCACTGTTAGTTACTAATTCGCGAGAATCAGGACGGTATATTTATTATCCATGACTGTTGTTTCGATACTCACAAAGGTACTTCTGCTGCGTTGAGGATATACTTTGTATCTTTGAACGATGGTGAATTATTGCTATTTGTTTGGTATTCTTGAGCTGATTAGGTGTTCGTTGATACTCTTATTGAAACTTTTACTGCTTCGTCATACGAAGAATTGTGCAGTTTGTAGCCACATAGTATTTGTACTCGGGTTGAACGTTCTTCCTATAATAACCATGTAGCTATCAGTTCTTGAGATATGTTTCGTTTGTGTTCCCATCATGTAAAACCGTTTTCTCGCAGCACTCGATGCAGAAACCGAAAGACTTTCTCAGAATAACAAGTAGCCCGAAAAAAGCTGCGTATTAGCAAGGCATCAATGTGAAAATAGTGCCTACCAGCTCGCTAACTACAGTCCAGAGCCTTTCACTGGTGAGCCGCATTGCTGATTCCAGCAATAAAGCACAGTCGCCACCTGTTTAAGGTAGCCACTACGTGACAATAAAATGACACAAATAAGAGCGACCATCTCTGGAAATTTCTCAGCAGCCTCGTTATAAGAGACATGTCCGCCTCTACTGACATTGTAAGTCCGCCAAAACAGATCACTCTTAGTTACTAATTCGCGAGAATCAGAACGATATATTTATTATCCATGACTCTTTTTTGATACTCACAAAGGTACTTCACCTGCTGCATTGAGGATGTACTTTGTGTCTTGTGAATGATCGTGATTTATTGCCATTTGTTTGGTATTCTTGAGCTGATTAGGTGTTCGTTGATACTCCTATTGAACTTTTACTGCTTCGTCATACGAAGAGAATGTGCAGTTTGCGTTTTGTAGCTACAGAGTATTTGTACTCGGGTTGAACGTTCTTTCTATGATAACCATGTAGCTATCAGTTCTTGAAATATGTTTCGTTTGTGTTCCCATCATGTGAAACTGTTTCTCGCATCACTCGATGCAGAAACTGAAAGACTTTCTCAGAATAACAAGTAGCCCGACAAAGCTGCGTATTAGCAAGGCATCAATGTGAAAATAGTGCCTACCAGCTCTCTAACTACCAGCCTTGTAATATGAGATGTCCGCGTCTAGACATTTTTTATTCTTCAAAACGAGATCTGTGGAATACTGTTAGTTATAATTCGCGAGAATCTGGATGACATATTTCTTCCTCGTCCATGATTGTTGTTTTCGGTACTCACAAAGGTACTGCATCTGCCTGCATTGTAGATGTTCTTTGTGTCCTTTTTTTTGGGTGGTATACTGGAGCTGATTAGGTGTTCGTTGATACATTTTTTGGCGCTTTTACTGCTTCTTCTTACGAAGCATAGTGTAGCTTTGTAGCCATGCAGTATATGTACCCAGGTAGAACGTTCTTCCTATGATAACCGTGTAGCTATTAGTTCTTGAAATATGTTTCGTTTGTGTTCCCATCATGTGAAACCGTTTTCTCGCAGCACTCGATGCAGAGAACCGAAAGACTTTCTCAGAATAACAAGTAGCCCGAACAAAGCTGCGTATTAGCAAGGCATCAATGTGAAAATAGTGCCTACCAGCTCTCTAACTACCAGCCTTGTAATATGAGATGTCCGCGTCTACTGACATTTTTATTCTTCAAAAACAGATCTGTGGAATAACTGTTAGTTACTAATTCGCGAGAATCTGGATGACATATTTCTTCCTCGTCCATGATTGTTGTTTTCGGTACTCACAAAGGTACTGCATCTGCTGCATTGTAGATGTTCTTTGTGTCCTTTTTTTTGGGTGGTATACTGGAGCTGATTAGGTGTTCGTTGATACTTTTTGGCGCTTTTACTGCTTCTTCTTACGAAGCATAGTGTAGCTTTGTAGCCATGCAGTATATGTACCCAGGTAAACGTTCTTCCTATGATAACCGTGTAGCTATTAGTTCTTGAAATATGTTTCGTTGTGTTCCCATCATGTGAACCGTTTTCTCGCAGCACTCGATGCACAAACCGAAAGACTTTATCAGAATAACAAGTAGCCCGAACAAAGCTGCGTATTAGCAAGGCATCAATGTGAAAATAGTGCCTACCAGCTCGCTAACTACCAGTCCTGAGCTTTCACTGGTGAGCCGCATTGCTGAATTCCAGCAATAAAGCACAGTCGCCACCTGTTTAAGGTAGCCACTACCTGACAATAAAATGACACAAATAAAAGCGACCATCTCTGGAAATTTCTCAGCAACTTCGTAATAAGAGACGTGTCCGCATCCACTGACATTTTAATTCCGCCAAAACAGAGAGGAGGAATCCGCTTGGCTCGACTCTTTACCGAGAAAGAAGGATTTATCGTAACGGGGAATGTACTCGCTCTTACGTCTAGTTATTTTAACGAAGAGAACCTGTAAATTACCATAGTATTATTATGGGTTGAACAAGATAGTAAATCAGAGAGTTCTGTTAATTAGTGACTAAGTTGACCTATTAAGCTCGCGCTGACTCTCTAATAGCTATAGTGGTGCGTGCAGAGGCGTACTACTGGAGGGGTGATTTAATTAATCATCTGCAAGAATTCCTGGTCAGGAGTCAACTAGAAATTTTTTTCTGATGGTCTTAAATACTCTCAATTAAAATTTCTTGCTTCCTCAAATCAATTAAAATGTAATCCTCGATTTAATAAATATCAGTTCTCTTTGTCCATTATAATTCATGATAATAATAATAATTTCCATTTTCATTTTGTATATTTTTTTACATAGTTGTATCTTCTCATATCAATGTTAGGGTCTTACAACATCTCATTTCAATTGTTTGTATAGTCCGTTCACGAAAGGTTGAGCACATAGTAGGCGTTTCTTTATTTATCCGAAGTTGGCAGTATTTGCCGTCATAGAGTAAAATAAAGTCAATGTTGCCGAATGTAACCGGCCTCGTCCGACAAGCTTACGAGTTGTCAGACAACTCTATGCAATATTGACAACATTGCGTATCAATCTGACAGAAAAATAAAGAACATAACCTAAAATTTTAATATACACAGTGGAATATGCCAAATTTCCATGGCCAACCGACGGCTCAACCTTTCGTGAATGAACTATAAATATGCTTTCTGAAGCATATACATTTTTGGGAAAACTAAGTGTTGGTTGAAAAGTTCGTCAGATATCACTGTATCCACAATAATTATTGAAGCATTGAATGATTATGATAATACAGAGTGCAAACAGGCTTTCATTGAGACGATTGGAAGCTTGCAGTTTTGTTTGGCTCTACCCGGAACGATGCGCCAGATCTAAGTATCGGTCCTAGAATGCCTGTATCATTCAGAGATATTCTCCATACTGATGAGCCTTGATAAGGCGAAACAGTATCTATGGAAAATGGTACCTCCTTTAATTCATTTTCAGCGTTGGCGAGGTCAGCTCCGGAGTAAGAGTTTAATATTGATTGATTTCAATCGATTAATACTTTTCTCTGCTCTCATTGCGTTTACTCTCACTTAATCTTTATGTTGTATACTGACGAGAAGTTTCATTGGAATATAAGAAACATAAAATTAATATTTTTTATTCAATAACTCGAAATAAATGAATCTACATTTTCTTCAACCCCTAAGCCGCAACCCCATACAACTCAAATGACTATGTAAATAGTGTCTCAACAAACAGCTTGAAATTTAATCGCTTCAATATGTCGAGTTTGTACTATTGAATGGCCACCAAGATCCTCGAACTTCAGGCTTTATTTCCAGAAAATGTGGTTTTTGATTGAAGCAATATCAATATTATTCGATAGAGATGCCCAACTCTGTATAATTCAATTTTATTCAAAGAAGCGTACAGTTAGGGTAAAAGCCATAGTGATTGACACCTTATGGGCATGGATACTTTCAGTAGGCGAATTCGGTTCCTTATTTTACTGTAACACCACGGTTATAAGGGAACTATAGTTGAATGTTGCTATTATGGTATTACCTCAAAACTTTCAATAAATATCGATTGAATACTCGAGGAGAAATTAATTTCGTGGAAATTACATATTTGATAGTCATTGACATACTTTGATAGTAATTGACACGCACTATGATAGTCATTGACATAATTTCATCTCACTTTTGCATCAGTTTTCATTATGATATCATCCTACTATCTCTCATTCATACATTCTCATTTCATGAATCATTGAGACATTCATACTAAAAATTATAACAAAAAGTATTAGATGATCTTCACATTTATACCGATGTAATAAACTACTGATGCTATCTAGGGTCTTTTATGTGTCGTCATATTTCAGATTGTTCTATTTCCATTTGAGTCATTCTGAAAACGGCATCATTAGATATTTGGCGCGAGATTTCGCAGCTATGTGAATAAGTGTATATGTTTACTTAAGGATAGCGACTGCGCATAATGGCGTATATGTTCCGATTTTGTTCTGTTTTAAATTCGTTAGAAGTTTTTTATTGGTTGGAAGGTTCCAAAGAATATTTTATTGATTGATAAGGTTCACTTACATCAGTTAATTATTCCTTGGAACCTTCCAACTAATAGAAAACTTCTAACGAATATACAATATAAAAAATCGGAAATGTACATGTTAGAGTTTACTTAAGGAAGCGACTGCATACTATAGCGTATATTTTCCGTTAGAAGTTTTGTATTGCTTGGAAGGTTCCAAGGAATAATTTATTGATATAAGTGAACCTCATCAATGAATAAAATATTCTTTGGAACCTTCCAACCAATAGAAAACTTCTAACGAATATACAATATAAAAAAATCAGAAAAATAATACCTACGCAATAGTATGCAGTCGCTATCCTTAAGTAAACTCTAACATGTACACTTATTGACACTACTGCAAAATATCACGCCAAACATCTAATGATGCCGTTTTCACGATGATAACCTGAGGAAATTGAACTTGACATAAATAGAAATAAATATTCTGAAAAAGGTAGAGACAGATGAAAAAACCTCAGATAGCACCAATTATTACATCGGTATATATGTACTCAGTGTCAATCAGTATAAGAGTGTCAACAACTGAACCTCTCGCCCTACATGAAACTCGATCTAATTGTTCCGAAATCCTTCTGATCGAATTAATGAATGTGAATGCTATAATAATCTGCTTCATTCGAATTTTTTGACTACTCAATATTGATATCTGCCAACTGCACATTTAGCAGCCCAATGGATATCTCCAACAAGGTAAGCTATATGAATAAGTGGAATGATCGTAGGGCAGACATCTTTTCGAAGAACTTCCAAGCAAAAATATTTTATCCAATTTGACGAAGTTAAAAAGCATTCCAAATTCAAAAAAATTCCTCGATGCACGAACACAGCAACTTGACAGGCAACTATCTTCGTGTACACCGATAACAACGAACCTGCAACGCATCATGCTCTTCCATTCCATAATCGACTACTCTCATTAGCAATTCAAAAAGTTGCTCCATTAAGTGATTAGATATTCACGCTAAAATATACCCGTGTAAAGCAATTCATGTCCCCCTTTATTACAAGCTCACACGCATACCAGCAAGAACCTCAAGAGATAATCTCCAAAGAGCTAAGTGCGGATCTGGCCAATCTGTGAAATATTGGATTTGCTGATTGAAATTCTCCGTATGATTAAACTACTGAACTGTATTTCGAAGAGAGAGATAGCGTTGTTTTCAATAACAATAAAATTTGCTATCAAAGCCGATGGTCGATTTATTGCGTTGTATTAATGGCCTTCCAACATCCTCAATTAATGAGGATTTGCTGTTTGAGGCCCATAAACAAGATTCAGCATTACGATTTTTAATGGACCCCATAACTCTGGAAGAACCTGATAAAGGTTGTATTTTACCATTTATGCTTTCGATGGGGGTTCTATTCATACGCGTGACAGACTGCAGGGTGGGATGTTTACGGTGGAAGCGTTGAGTGGAACTCATCTGCAGAGGAAATTGAAATTCTTTGATTTAGATAGAGGAAATGTTTGATGTACAGTCTTTATGAGGTCTCTACATGCAAGATGAGTGAGATTCATATTATACCGGATGAATCTGAATGCATTAATTTTCATGTCATCCCTAAGGAGCATGTGACTTCTAATTAGGAAAATTGTGTATGTATGTGATATATGAACATTATATCACTTTCATGCTTCAAGAATTCCACAGCAAAAGATTCTCAGAAAGTGTATAGAGTTTCCAATACAGCATTTTCGCAGGACTTTTTTTTATTATGTGGATACAGGAGTTACGATAATGGACGCTGTGTTTCTTTGTGAACACAAAGATGAAAGCTGTAAGGTTGGCAGATGCTTTGTTGATGTTTCTGAATAGGTGAAAGTCCTTAAAAATGTTATATTTATAAGCACAAATTGAATTTGAAATATTCTTAAATCAGTTTCAAAACGCAATAACAGAACTCTTAAGTGTGGATCTGACCAGTCTGTGAAATATTGGATTTGGTGATTGAAATTCTACGTATGATTAAACTACTGAACTGTATTTCGAAGAAAGAGATAGCGTTTGTTTTTCAATAACAAATAAAATTAGCTATCAAAGCCGATGTTCGATTTATTGCATTGTATTAATGGCCTTCCAACATCCTCAATTAATGAGGATTTGCTGTTTGAGGCCCATAAACAAGATTCAGCATTACGATTTTTAATGGACCCCATAACTCTGGAAGAACCTGATAAAGGTTGTATTTTACCATTTATGCTTTCGATGGGGGTTCTATTCATACGAGTGACAGACTGCAGGGTGGGATGTTTACGGTGGAAGCGTTGAGTGGAACTCATCTGCAGAGGAAATTGAAATTCTTTGATTTAGATAGAGGAAATGTTTGATGTACCGTCTTTATGAGGTCTCTACATGTAAGATGAGTGAGGTTCGTTTTATACCGGATGAATCTGAATGCATTAATTTTTATGTCATCCCTAAGGAGCATGTGACTTCTAATTAGGAAAATTGTGAATGTATGTGAAATATGAACATTGTATTAAATGCATGCTACAAGAATTCCACAGCAGTAGATTCTCAGAAAATGCATACAGTTTCCAATACAGCATTTTCGCAGGACTTTCTTTCTTTTTTTCTATGTGGGTACAGGGGTTTCGATATTGGACGCTGTGTTTCTTTGTGAACACGAATATGAAGGCTGTAAGAATGACAGACGCTTTGTTGAGGTTTCTGAATAGGTGAAAGTCCTTAAAACTCTTCATTCATACGCTGTATGTAAAATATGAATATTATCTTGATTTCATGCCACAGCCTTTCCATTACAGCATTTTTCTTGTTTATGTGGATACAGGGTTACAACACGTGAAGCTGTGTTTCTTCGTAAATAAGAAGATGGAGCCTGTAGGATCGATCGAGCTTATTCTGGTGTTTTTGTAAATGAGATAGTCCCCGGAAAAGTTATAATTGCATCCTCACAATTTTCAATATTCAGTAATCGGTTCTAAGAATAAAAAGAATATTTTATTATTTATGCAATCCCTAAGAAGTCTCTACACACACGATGATAAGAGTTCAAATTAGCGCCTTGTTTTCCAATTAAACTTTCGACCTGATAAAATACAAGAATATAAATAGAAACCTTCAATTTGAAAACCACATTTCCGAAACTATTCCAATTTAAACCGTCAGCCTCAACAACAAATGAAGAGCCACCACCTTCCTTCATCAAGCTGCCCACCAGCTCAACTTCAAAGTGAACTCTGATCCTAGGTGGACTAATGAGGCTGACCATACCGTCAAAGGGATATCCTGAACTTCAGTTTGTTCTCGTCTCTCGCCACGCTGATCGGGAACTGAAAGCCTCTCACTTTCAATTAATCACCACGTGATCACGAGAAGCATTAACGAAACGATGGGCTACTCACTCAATCGAACTAAAAATCCGACAAAAAAGCATGTCAAGAGATGTTTCAATACTTCTGATTCCGGAAAAGCACTGCACAATTTTAATTTGAAGGTTCGAAGATTGTTCAGTTATTCATACATTCAAAAATATAACGCCAAGTGTTATTATCACACTTTTCACCTGATGAAATACAAGAATAGAAACGGAAACCTTTACCAGAAGACCACTGTATCATCACATCTACATTTCTGAAACTATTCCAATTAAAACCCTCAGCCTCAACAACAAATGAAGAGCCCACCACCTTCCTTCATCAAGCTGCCCACTAGCTCAACTTCAAAGTGAACTCTGATCCCAGGTGGACTAATGAGGCTGACCATACCGTCAAAGGGATACATATTCTGAACTTCAGTTTGTTCTCGTCTCTCACCACGCCGATCGGGAACTGAAAGCCTCTCACTTTCAATTAATCACCACGTGATCACGAGAAGCATTAACGACCCGATGGGTTACTCACGCAATCGAAATACAAATCCATCAAAAAAGCATGTCAAGAGATATTTCAATACTTCTGATTCCGGAAAAGCACTGCACAATTTCAATTCGAAGGTTCGTAGATTGTTTAATTATTCACACTGATGAAATACAAGAATAGGGACGGAAACCTCAACAAGAAGACCACTGTATCATCACATCTACATTTCCGAAACTATTCCAATTAAAACCCTCAGCCTCAACAACAAATGAAGAGTGCACCACCTTCCTTCATCAAGCTGCCCACCAGCTCAACTTCAAAGTGAACTCTGATCCTAGGTGGACTAATGAGACTGACCACACCGTCAAAAGGATATCCTGAACTTCAGTTTGTTCTCGATCATCACCACGCCGATCGGTAACTGAAGCCTCTCACTCTCAATTAATCACCACGTGATCACGAGAAGCATTAACGACCCGATGGGTTACTCACGCAATCGAACTACAAATCCGTCAAAAATCATACCAAGAGATATTTCAATACTTCTGATTCCGGAAAAGCACTGCAGAATATTAATTTGAAGTTTCGAAGATTGTTCAGTTTTTGATACATTCAAAAATATAACGCCAAGTGTTATTATCAAACTTTTAATCTGATGAAATACAAGAATAGAAACAGAAACCTTCAATTAGAAGACCACTGTATCGTCACATTTACATTTCCGAAACTATTCCAATTAAAACCCTCAGCCTCAACAACAAATGAAGAGCGCACCACCTTCCTTCATCAAGCTGCCCACCAGCTCAACTTCAAAGTGAACTCTGATCCTAGGTGGACTAATGAGGCTGACCACACCGTCAAAAGGATATCCTGAAATTCAATTTGTTCTCGTCTCTCACCACGCCGATTGGGAACTGAAAGCCTCTTACTTTCAATTAATCACCACGTGATCACGAGAAGCATTAATGACCCGATGGGTTACTCACACAATCGAACTACAAATCCGTCAAAAAAGCATCTCAAGAGATATTTCAATACTTCTGATTGCGAAAAAGCATTGCACAATTTCAATTTGAAGGTTCGTAGGTTGCTCAATCATTCACATTTCAACAATATAAGGCCCAGTGTTATTATCAAACTTTTCACCTGTTGAAATACAAGAATACAAACAGAAACCTCGAACAAGAAGACCACTGTATCACATCTACATTTTCTAAACTATTCCAATTCAAACCCTCAGCCTCACCAACAAATGAGGAGCGCACACATTTCCTTGATCAAGCTACCCCCAGCTCAACTTCAAAGTAAACTCTGATCCTAGGTGGACTAATGAGACTGACCACACCGTCAAAGGGATATCCTGAACTTCAGTGTGCTCTCGTCTATCACCACGCTGATTATAACTGAAAGCCTTTCACTTTCAATTAATCACCACGTGATCAAGAGAAGCATTAACGACCCGATGAGGTACTCACGCAATCGAACTACAAATCCGTCAAAAAATCATCTCAAGAGATATTTCAATACTTCTGATTGCGAAAAAGCATTGCACAATTTCAATTTGAAGGTTCGTAGGTTGCTCAATCATTCACATTTCAACAATATAAGGCCCAGTGTTATTATCAAACTTTTCACCTGTTGAAATACAGAATACAAACAGAAACCTCGAACAAGAAGACCACTGTATCACATCTACATTTCCGAAACTATTCAATTAAAACCCTCAGCTCCAACAACAAATGAAGAGTGCACCACCTTCCTTCATCAAGCTGCCCACCAGCTCAACTTAAAAGTGAACTCTGATCCTAGGTGGACTAATGAGGCTGATCACACCGTCAAAGGGATATCCTGAACTTCAGTTTGTTCTCGTCTCTCACCACGCCGATCAGGAACTGAAATCCCTCTCACTTTCAATTAATCACCACGTGATCACGGAAGCATTAACGAAACGATGGGCTACTCACTCAATCGAACTAAAAATCCGACAAAAAAGCATGTCAAGAGATGTTTCAATACTTCTGCTTCCGGAAAAGCACTGCACAATTTTAATTTGAAGGTTCGAAGATTGTTCAGTTATTCATACATTCAAACATATAACGCCAAGTGTTATTATCACACTTTTCACCTGATGAAATACAAGAATAGAAACGGAAACCTTTACCAGAAGACCACTGTATCATCACACCTACATTTCTGAAACTATTCAATTAAAACCCTCAGCTCAACAACAAATGAGAGCGCACCACCTTCCTTCATCAAGCTGCCCACCAGCTCAACTTCAAAATGAACTCTGATCCCAGGTGGACTAATGAGGCTGACCACACCGTCAAGGGAAATCCTGAACTTCAGTTTGTTCTCGTCTCTCACCACGCCGATCGGGAACTGAAAGCCTCTCACTTTCAATTAATCACCACGTGATCACGAGAAGCATTAACGAAACGATGGGCTACTCACTCAATCGAACTAAAAATCCGACAAAAAAGCATGTCAAGAGATGTTTCAATACTTCTGATTCCGGAAAAGCACTGCACAATTTCAATTCGAAGGTTGGTAGATTGTTTAATTATTCACCTGATGAAATACAAGAATAGGGACGGAAAAACTCAAACAAGAAGACCACTGTATCATCACATCTACATTTCTGAAACTATTCCAATAAAAACCCTCAGCCTCAACAACAAATGAAGAGCCCACCACCTTCCTTCATCAAGCTGCCCACTAGCTCAACTTCAAAGTGAACTCTGATCCCAGGTGGACTAATGAGGCTGACCACACCGTCAAAGGAAATCCTGAACTTCAGTTTGTTCTCGTCTCTCACCACGCCGATCGGGAACTGAAAGCCTCTCACTTTCAATTAATCACCACGTGATCACGAGAAGCATTAACGAAACGATGGGCTACTCAATCAATCGAACTAAAAATCCGACAAAAAAGCATGTCAAGAGATGTTCAATACTTCTGATTCCGGAAAAGCACTGCACAATTTTAATGTGAAGGTTCGAAGATTGTTCAGTTATTCATACATTCAAAAATATAACGCCAAGTGTTATTATAACACTTTTCACCTGATGAAATACAAGAAAGAAACGGAAACCTTTACTAGAAGACCACTGTATCATCACATCTACATTTCTGAAACTATTCCAATTAAAACCCTCAGCCTCAACAACAAATGAAGAGCCCACCACCTTCCTTCATCAAGCTGCCCACTAGCTCAACTTCAAAGTGAACTCTGATCCCAGGTGGACTAATGAGGCTGACCATACCGTCAAAGGGATATCCTGAACTTCAGTTTGTTCTCGTCTCTCACCACGCCGATCGAGAACTGAAAGCCTCTCACTTTCAATTAATCACCACGTGATCACGAGAAGCATTAACGACCCGATGGGGTACTCACGCAATCGAACTACAAATCCGTCAAAAATGCATGTCAAGAGATATTTCAATACTTCTGATTGCAAAAAAGCACTGCTCGATTTTAATTTGAAAGTTCGTAGATAGTTCAGTTATTCACATTTCAAAAATATAACGCCAAGTGTTATCATCAAACTTTTCACCTGTTGATATACAAGAATACAAACAAAAACCTCAAACAAAAAGACCACTGTATCATCACATCTACATTTTCGAAACTATTCCTATTAAAACCATCAGCCTCAACAACAAATGAGGAGCCCACCACCTTCCTTCATCAAGCTGCCCACTAGCTCAACTTCAAAGTGAACTCTGATCCCAGGTGGACTAATGAGGCTGACCACACCGTCAAAGGAATATTCTGAACTTCAGTTTGTTCTCGTCTCTCACCACGCCGATCGAGAACTGAAAGCATCTCACTTTCAATTAATCACCACGTGATCACGAGAAGCATTAACGAAACGATGGGCTACTCACTCAATCGAACTGAAAATCCGACAAAAAGCATGTCAAGAGATGTTTCAATACTTCTGATTCCGGAAAAGCACTGCACAATTTTAATTTGAAGGTTCGAAGATTGTTCAGTTATTCATACATTCAAACATATAACGCCAAGTGTTATTATCACACTTTTCACCTGATGAAATACAAGAATAGAAACGGAAACCTTTACCAGAAGACCACTGTTTCATCACATCTACATTTCCGAAACTATTCCAATTAAAACCCTCAGCCTCAACAACAAATGAAGAGCCCACCACCTTCCTTCATCAAGCTGCCCACCAGCTCAACTTCAAAGTGAACTCTGATCCTAGGTGGACTAATGAGGCTGACCACACCGTCAAAGGGATATCCTGAACTTCAGTTTGTTCTCGTCTCTCACCACGCCGATCGGGAACTGAAAGCCTCTCACTTTCAATTAATCACCACGTGATCACGAGAAGCATTAACGACCCGATGGGTTACTCACGCAATCGAACTACAAATCCGTCAAAGTGTCAACGAGATGGATTCCGGTAATTCAGGAGGCCGTAGCTCGGCGCGTTGTGGGCGGTTTGGAAATCCGGATATTTATGAAGGAATAATGGCGCCGACGAATTCAATTAACGGAAGATCGGATGTGAAATGTTAATTCGCAAATTGCCAATCGAGAGAACGGGTACCGCCCCTCATTAGACTCCATTTTCGAGTCATTATAATTCAGCGGTTAGATGTTCGAGATTCTGGGAGAGACCTTCGACTTGGCGGATTTGCTGACGTTGAGGTTGTGGTTATTCACATTTAATGATTCATCAGATATGCTAAAGATACTTTAACTGTCTCCGTCACTGAATCTTCAGATGAATTCAACTAGGGTAATTTGCTCAACTTAAGTGAATTTTTTCCTCTTGTTTTATGTTATGTTACCTAATTCGACTAATACAAGGTGTGGAAAAGTGGGTTAAGGGATTAACATTCGTCGATGAATATCATGAATTTATATAACTCCCAATCATTATGAGGTTATACTCAAATTATCTACTCTACACTTCAACTTCTTGATTCCATTCCAGCAATGATGAATATCTTGGAATTCTATATCCTTTGATTTTGCATAAGTAGTGAGGAAGAGGTTGAGTAATTTCGTTAACTACATATTATTATTATTATGAGAACTGTTGGCGTTATGGCTAGGTTAGCCTTCTAGGAATTGTGACCATGAAGATATTGTGTTCTCTACCCTATTCATTCAGGGAACTTTGTGGTTTCTGAAGAGAGTCACTGTATAGTATATCATAAGGAACCTTAGATTTGAACTGAATTTTTTAGGGCCCATCATTCCAGAAAAAGTCATCAAGTGAGATATTTTCAGAGGCCGAAAAATCTCTCTATAAGGACAAAAACATTTTTCCAATTATTAATATAATTCAAAAAAGGTATTTAATAGATTAATTATAAACTATTTTCAAGAAGACGCTGTAAAACTCAAACATTTTCTTCTATTTACCATAGTCTTCCAGATATCCTCATACGAATTTTGCTTGGCCTGCACATTGCTTTCACTATATCACGGGCGCTTGAAATTGCCTCAACCTCATACATCAAGTCCAAACAACCTTCAAATACGCACCCAAACTTTACTCTTTACTGCCTTATATCACTTAAGTCGACAACATTCTGCAATATTTCATTGGCCGTTTAGTAATTCCATCAAAACTGTGAGGCATACATTTAACTGTGCAGGCACAAATCCCACAATGGGAGGATATTTATTTTATTAGTCAATCGAGAAGAAAGGATTTGAGTTCGTTTTGTCCTTTTCAATACGTATATTATATTGCTTATTGTCTTAAAATGGTATGAATTATAAGAACTGCACATTTTTAGAGCCCATGATTGCTAAAGGCAGCCACTGAAGGCTTAATCGTTAGGAACCTTGATTAAAACTAGAATCATTTTTAGAGCCCATCATTCCAGAAGAAGTCATCAACTGAGATATTTTCAGAGGCCGAATCATCTCTCGATGGGAAACGAAATAAGTTTCAACAATAAAACCTCTTATTAAGGAGGACTTAGCATTTAAATTGAAGTATTATCCAATGTCGTAATAGGGGTTTTCAATCTTAAGAAATTAATCAAAGCTTTTACTAGGATATGTTGTGAATATCGAACCTTTTCTTTTATTTCCTATAGTCTTCGAGATATCCTCTCACGAATTCTGCCTGGACTGTAGATTATATTAATATCAATGAATTAATTTCAGGACAAGATATACAAAGCAAATGTTTGTTTTTGTTTGAAATTTGACAGTCCAAAGGCAGGGTCGTGCTTTTTCAGGGTACTGAAAAGAGATAAATATAACATTTTATAAACTGAGAACAATTCAAGTTCGGTACATCATCTATCTCATTATAGGTTTACACAATAGAAGAAACAAAATTATTTTAATACGTACTACTCACAATCAACCCAAGCTACTGTACTCAACTCTGGAATCCTTGCTTTCGTATTTTTTACAAGTCTTGCAAGTATGTATTTTATTTATCTGAGTAAGTGTGCCAAGCAAACTGGAAATTGAATTCCTTGAAATAAATTATGTAGTTTTTGATGGCACCCCGAATATTTTTTCTTCAGTTGAAATTGGATATGATTCAGTCAAAATCGATGGTTATTCTTTAGTAGAATATTTCTTTTCACTAATCGTTAACAAAAAGTACTATTTTTTCCTCATTGTTTCAGAAACTGATTAACGAAGGGAATCATAAACGAAGCAATCTCAACGAAACCACTATCACCCAATTTGGTCATCTGCTCCAAAAACCTTAATTATTTCCCGATAAATTATTCGAGAAACTCAGCATCCAAATGTAATGGGGCAACTCCTCTCCGCCTCCGTACGAATTAATTCATTTGTAGCAGTTGTCTGACTAATTGGAGGAGATCGTAAAACTATCCTCCCACTGTGGGATTTATGTCTGCACACTGAAATGTATGCCTTACAGTTTTGATGGAATCACTAAACGGCCAATGAAATGTTGCAGAATGTCGTCGACTAAAGTGATAGTAGGGTGCGTATTTGAAGGTTATTTGGACTTGATGTATGAGGTTGAGGCAATTTCAAGAGAGTAAAATTTACAGTCCAGGCAGAATTCGTATCAGGATATCTCGAGGACTATAGGCTCTAAAGAAAAGGTTCGATATCCTAATGAAAGCTTTGCTTTATTTATTAGGATTGAAAGAACCTATTACGACATTGAATAATATTATAATTTAAATGCTATATGTTCTTCTAAGTCAAAAGTTTCGTTCCTAATCGAGAGATGTTTCGGCCTCTGAAAATATATCAGTTGATGACAACTTTCAGAATGATTGGCTATAAAAATGACTGTAGTTTTAATCGATTAGGCCTTCAGTGGCTGCCTTTAGCAACCACAAAGTGCTTGCATACTCATACTATTTCAGAGAATAAGCAACATATCAAGATTGAATTGAACATAACAATCTCAAATGTTTTTTTCGCGATTGTTTGACTATTTGGAACAAACCATAAAAACTATCCTCTCACCGTATGATTTATGTACACTAAAATGTATGCCTTACAGTTTTGGGAATCACTAACGACCATGAAATGTTGCAGAATGTCGTCGAGTAAAGTGATATTAAAGAGTAAAGTATGGCGTATTTGAAGGTTATTTGGACTTGGTGTATGGGGCTTGTAGATTCGAGAGTGAAGCAATGTGCAGGACAAGCAGAATTTGTATGAGGATATTTGGAGCACCATGGAAAATGGAAGAAAATGTTTGGTTCTACAGCATTTTATTGATAATACTCTGCTTCATTCCTCAAGAATCAAATAGCATAGTATGTTATTGGATGATACCAATAATTGAAAAAAGTATTTCTTTTCTCATCGAAAGATTTTTCGGTCTCTGAAAATATCTCAGATGATCACTTTTCATGGAATGATGGGCCCTTGAAATTGCACTTCTAATTGAAGGTTCCTATTGATTTAGTCTATAGTGGCTCTCTTCAGCATCCACCAAGTTGCCAACTCCATTTCATACCATTTTAAGAGGATAATCAATATAGCAGGATAAAAACGCATAGGATAATCTCAAATCCTTTTTTCGTTTTTGTCTGACTAATCAGAGGAGATCGTAAAACTATCTTCCACTGTGGGATTTATGTCTGCACATCTGAAATGTATGCCTTACGTTTTGATGGAATCACTTAACGGCCAATGAATTTTGCAGAATGTCGTCGAGTAAAGTGATATTAGGAATCATTCGTTATTGGACTTGATGTATGAGGTTGAGGCATTTCAAGGGCCAGTAGTAAATAAGAAAGTAAAAAGAATTTACAGTCCAGGATATGTATTCTGATTAAATTCACTTAAATTTTCCTTCCACTTAATGTAATCTCACTTTTTGTCCAAATTTCAAAATAGTTATAACCTATATGTACTCTATGACTGCTTGATTGGTCGTAAGAAGAAGGACAGCCTTTTATTTTTTTGAACAACTATTTTTGAAAATAATTTGTTGTATAAACCTTGTCCTGGCTATTATGAACACAAAAAATTATCCAATTTGGTGCAGTTGTTTGGAAGATATGTCATTTTGACGGTAACCATAGATTATGTTTTATTAATATAAGATAGATATTGACAGATACTTGTTAGTAGCTGCGAACCATACCCATAGTTGAAAATTTTCGAAGGTTTACCTCATATACCATAAGTATGTCATACGATCTATTATGCTACCAGGCAAGGAATTAATTCTTATAACAGCATCCAGGAAAAATACCAATTATCGCCCACAATCATCATTCTTCCACTAAGAAACGAATTACACATTGACATCCGATATTTCTGTTCCCATTCATCACTACTAGGGGGCGCTAAATCCCACCGCTTACTCCCTAACGCGTTTCCCTTATTATCTTCAAGATTGCACAAGATAAAGCACGTCATGCATTCGAATGTGCTAATGACATGGACTGAGATGAGTCTGCGTTACGCTTGTCTCGCGGTGATAATGCCGGGGTACGTTATGATTGATGCCGCAGTGCTCTGGCGTTCTCTGCAGAGATGCCAGGACAAGGAATGCGAATAAATTTGATATGTAAGGGTAATTTCGGATAATTATAGTTATCAGCGGTCGGGAAATGTGACTGCTGTCTTGATTATCGCGGTGGTGTTATGTTGGCGCATTTGATGGCATATTCTAGACTTGGCGGCGGAAATTGGTTGTCTTTGAAGAGTTCTATAAATGATGAGTAAATAGGGGCATTGTAATGGCTCTGGAAAATGTAGCTTAGAACGAAAGATTAGGAGTTTTACCCAACATCCTGTCATTACGTTGGTAAAGTTCTCTGTTTGGTGAATTCAAAGCTGCCAGAGTTAAATATTGGTCCAAACAATTTATAGTCATTCAAAAAGTTACCCATCTAGAAATTGATTGGTCTGGTATCTCGGTTACTGTCATATAAAAATTTGTCATTTCTTGACATGTAGCAATACCTATACTCCGTTCACGAAAGGTTGAGCACATAGTAGGCGTTTCTTTATTTATCTGAGGTTGCAGTATTTGCTGTCATAACGTAAAATAAATTCAATGTTGCCGAATGTACCCGGCCTCGCCCGACGAGCTTGCGAGTTATCAGACAACTCTATGCAATATTGACAACATTGCGTATCAATCTGACAAGAAAATAAACAATCAAACCTAAAATTTTAATATACACAGTGGAATATGTCAAATTATCATGGCCAACCGACGGCTCAACCTTTCGTGAACGGACTATATACAGGTTGGAAATTCACATCTGAAATATACGATATACAATTCATCAGACAGAGAATTCTTCCCTCCAGTTGCACAGATGAATAGTCGAGACAATCACTTGCTGTAACACACTGAATTCAGTTGTCTTACTTCATTATTCTACTCTTGTCTCTCTCTTATCGTTTAGAGGAGCGTAATTCTTTAGTATGGTAGGCAACAGTAAATACTTGAATCGAGTATTACGGGCAGCCTGACAAATTAAAAATTCTATACGTGTAGTTCGGGTTCCCTACCATACTGCGATAAGAGAGAGACAAGACTAGATTTTTGCAGTAAGACAGTTGAATTCATTCAGTTATCGCACTTGATTATCTCTCCTATTCATCTGTGCAACTGGAGGAAGAATGCTCTGTCTAATGCCTTGTATATCGTATGTTTTCGATGTGAATTTCCAAATCGGTATAATACTCCAATTAATGAAAATTCAATACAATTTTTATAGAATCATGCATAATTTCGTTGTTTTGCGGGTATTTCCATTGGTTGATATATCGAAACAGGATTTGTATAATCAAAAATTAGTAAAGCCTCGAGCAGGAGATTTGAGCGCTTGTTCATTGGTGTTTGGGCAATAAGACTATTACCTAAAGATTTTATATGGGACTTGAGATTGATACCGAATATATAAACGCAGAATCTCAAAACAATTGGAATAATATTCTGAAAATGATTCAGAAAATAAAATATCTGAAAAATATAAATTGTAAAAATTTAATTTTATGGTTGTGATTATGCGATCCTCTTGAAATTTTGCATGTACATTTAGTTTTCTTAAAAAAAAATTTCACTTCTATCGGATATCCTGTTATGGAAATATCAAGATTCTTATCTTGAATATTCGAATTGAATTTTCTATGTTTCTATTGACACTATGGTCACAAAATTTTGGATAAACATTCAATATGTTGATTTCTATTCACAAAATGAATTTCACTCGAATTGGATATCCTTTTATTGTTATGGAATTATAAAGATTCTTCTTTCAATATTTCAATTGAATTTTCTATGGTTCTGTTAACACTATGGCCACAAAATTTTGGATGAACATTCAGTACATCGATCCCCATTCAGAAAATAAAATATGTGAAAAATATAAATTGTAAAAATTTAATTTTATGGTTGTGATTATGCGATCCTCTTGAAATTTTGTATGTACATTTAGTATATCAGTTTTCATTAAAAAAAAATTTTCACTTCTATCGGATATTCTCTTATGGAAATATCAAGATTCTTATCTTGAATATTCGAATTGAATTTTCTATGTTTCTATTGACACTATGGTCACGAAATTTTGGATAAACATTCAATATGTTGATTTCTATTCACAAAATGAATTTCACTCGAATTGGATATCCTTTTATTGTTATGGAATTATAAAGATTCTTCTTTCAATATTTCAATTGAATTTTCTATGGTTCTGTTAACACTATGGCCACAAAATTTTGGATGAACATTCAGTACATCGATCCCCATTCAGAAAATAAATTTAATTAAAAATTAATAAAATTAATTTAAGTTTAATTTTTTCAGTATTCCAATTGAATTTTATGTGGTTTTGTTCACACTATGGGCACGAAATTCTGGATGAACATTCAGTATATCGATCTCCATTCACAAAATAAATTTCACTTGAATCAGAAATATTTTGATGGAAATATGTATTTTATCTTTTCGATATTCCAATTGAATTTTCTATAGTTCTGTTCACACTATGACCACAAGATTTTGCATGAGGCTAGTCATGAGCATCTTGCGTTAGGCTGTAATGTTTCATTTCGATTGGTTCCGTTTTTTGTGAGATATTGAAAAACAAAAATTTGAATGGCCATTTTTAATGAAACACCCAATACGATTTAGCTGGTGAACGAACTCAACGGAGCCATTTGGGACCCAAACTTAAACTTAAACTGAAATTTTCAAGTCTCTAGGAAAATCTCTTCGACAGTTATCATGCTAATGGTCAGCCGGACGGCTCCACGGACAGAATTGAATTTGACCACGAATTCGTCAACAGGGAGTCTAACCCTATTGTTTCAATTATTGTTATTTTCGGCTCGAAATTCGAAAATAACCGACATTTGGGCAAATCGATATGGCACTCGTTTGAGTGAAACGAGTGCTCAAAAATGGCAAGTTCCTATAAAATTATAAGACCTTCATAACTATTTGATATTCTTTAGAACTTTGGTTTGGTTGTATTTGTCTAATAACTATCTAGTTTTTATGTTATTACTATATCCTGATTCAACATGTCGAAACGTCGAACCTTTCAATTCAGCAGACCAAACACCATCTCATAGGATTTAACGGATTTTTCGTATCGGAAATTAAATTTATACATGCACATATTGAAAATATATTTAGTAAATCACTGCATGATTGCAGTAATGAATTCATCAATCGAACTCTCAGCAAAACATTTTTCTCCTTAACATCTGCGACCCCCTATCAAATAATTCAGAATGAACGACGTGTCATATCTTCAACAATCTTCCATAGGCATAACAAAGACGCATTCCAGAATTCTTGTAGGTTACAGGGGGCAATCTATAATCTTTCACCCCTGCTGATGGATGTCATCCAGCACACCATGTGACGCAGGCAGGGGTTGAAATATTATTGCACGCAGTTCCCCCATAAAGCTCAGGTGCTATCCTGCAACCTATCGCGAACTACGCGCTATCATCACATATTTTACGGACGTATTTTATTGTACTTCTTCCACTCTGAATGGAAATCTTGGAGGGGATCGTATGTTACTCGTGTCATGGGAATTTTTCATTATAATTCTCAATCTACGTTTCCGCTTCGAATTGAGATCTGATCGGCCATTAATCTTGAGATTTAGGGGTAGGAGCTGACAGAATTGAGGGATTGTGTAGCTCTGGTTCGTGTAGACAATTTGTTAATTTCTGCTATGAGATTTAATTTTCGGATAAGAAAAATTTAGTTTGGTTTTCTCTGATCTCTAAGTGTTAATATGCATACTCTTTTCAATTATTTTCTTGGATTCATTTTCGTGTACAGAAAAAACAACCGTCAGACATATTTTTATTCCGAATTGATTAACAGCAGAAATCTGATCAGAAAATGAAGTTGAAAAATAAGAATTTTCAACAAAACTCAGCTCAATAAATGATATTCACTAACTAAAGCTGGAGAAAGGGAAGATACAAGTCCTCTCGAAAGAAAGAGACTAAAGGGTATTGCCGGGTTTCAATGGTAAATCTACCCCGCGACCTTTTCGATTCATATTGAGGGGATCGATTGAGCATTGAATGAAAATAACTCAACCAACTTTTCAGCTTTTTATCTTAAGCCATTTTGAGATTTAAAAAAAATAATTTTTTAGATTTGTTTTTTCCTGAATTTTCGAATGGTGATCTTCTTCTCATTTGAACGAATAGACTTATTATTTTCTTTTGAATTCCAGCTGAAAAATCGATTTAAAAAATAAAATCATTGTCATTTGTTTTTGGGTGTTCTTTGAAAGTGTCCACCATTTTTTGACCTAAAATATCTTCTTTGGTCCTTTATACCCTGGAATTTTTCATATTGTTAAAATTGGTGGAACATTTTGAAAACAAATTGAAACTGTTTGAATTTTGAGATTTAGCAGATATTCATCAAATGTTGGCGTCGTTGTATTCATATTGGCTGCCTGAACAGTATTAGTGAAAAAAACAATTGACGATCTGTTTTAGTTTAGTTGAGGTATGGACCCCTAAAGTCCGAAAAATATTAAATCCGAAAGTCACTTTTCTCACCACAAAAACACTGAATTACCGCTTCATTGAGTTTAAATCCTCTCTGAACATTTTCACTTGAATATTTGATTCATTAATTTCAAATATGTATATTCAATAATTATTGCAAAAACTTCGAAAACATTCGAGGAAAGCCCGACGTTCTTTATGCTAAGTTTGGCACTACCGCACAATCTTTCGGCAAGTGACATAGGAAATGATAGCGGGATTAACGTTATGCATCGTGTCATATTCGCGAGAAATGATTCGCTATAGTGCCAAACTTACCATAAAAAAGGCGGGCTTTCCCTCGAAATTTTTCGATGTTTTTGCAATAAGTAATTGAATATATTTGTAATAAAATAAATAAAAAAAGGTCATAAAAGTATTGAAAGCCGGAAAATTTTGTCCACAAGCATCAAATTCTCACAGCTTGTGAGTTATCTATACTATCTATACTGCCGTGTTAATCAAGAGGGGCGTATCTGATGAAGAGAAAACTGAGATATTCGATATTTTAGATTTTTCGTTATGCCATGCTGTCTCTATTGAAGTATGAAACTCTAATTTCGGGATGTTCACTAGTTATTGACAGGGATAATTGTGATTTACCTGAAATATGACACTTGTATACAAAGGAGACTTTTGATAGTTACGCCTTTTTCATTTAACATGCTCTAATACCAAAACAGATACGCCTACCTATATTATTTCATTTTGAGTTGGAATGATTGGTTTTTTTTATATTAGATGTAAAAAAAATGTTCCACTTGTATTTTTATATTTTTATTGATATAAGAAAGATTGAAACATATTTAAAAATTTGTAGTTTTTGGAAAATATGAAGAAAAAAAACGTTAATCTTCATCTTCATCAATACTAATATTATAAAGAGGAAAGATTTGTATGTTTGTGTGTTTGTGGCGTTGATATGACATCACTCATAAACTACTGGACCGATTTCAATAATTCTTTCACCCTTAGAATGCTACATTATCCTTGAGTAACATAGGCTATACTTTTCATCCGAGAAAATTGGGGAAACCTACTATAACTTCAATGATAATAAATATGAGTACCAAAATCAGCTATTTTCAGGTGCGCTGCGAAAACCGTAAGACGTACATGGAAACAATGTATGACGGAAATGTATCTCTTCAATAGTTCTACAAAAAAGTCCGCGATAGCATATATCTATCTTTCAAGGTTTACTCGGTATCACCTTTTAAAGGTATCCGAATGTTTCTCAAAATTATGCATTTTTTGGGAGTATTTTTTATGAATACGCTATTGATCTTTATCCAATTAAATACGTCCTTCATATCCAGTATTTAATATAGAACGAAATTGCCTTTTACATCATTCAATTATGATGAATACATCAAAAGATATGGCAGGTTGAAGATGAAATCGCCCAAAATCGAATTACGTCTCCGAGCACGATATACACAAACACTGGTATGGCGACGCCCATCGAGATGTGACGTCACAGCGGAGAATTTCCATTGCATTTGCGGGATTGAAGTGTTAGAACTCGAGGGAATGATTGGAATAATGCAATTAATCGCAAGTTCATTGAAAATGCAATCAACTAACTATTTTAAATGGAATTTCTTCGATGTCTTTGTTTGTTGATCCTGGAATATATCAATGAAGTTGTATAAATATGGATGTTAGTGCTAAGTATTTACGAGTATTTGTTAATAGAGAATAAATTATTCAAGTTTCATTTAAAACTTCGAATAAATGAAAATATTTTTATCATATTCAGGAAATTTCTATGAATGTCATTTATAATTCGTGAATTTGGAAAGTTTTTTGTTCATTTTTTTCTTCATATTCTGAAAACTAATCTTATTCAGATCCCGGTGTCTTAAGTTGGTACGGATTCTGCTCAAAACGGTAGGTTTTAGAAAAAGTGGTCAATAGAGCGTTTGTAGAGATTAATTAACCTATAAAATGAGGTATCAATCGTCCTGATCGAATGAGCACAGACCGATTTATTTTCATTAGAAGATGAAAAAATGTAATTTTTCATCTCCTCCCAACTTTATTCGAGATATTTTCAGAACGATAGGTTATAGAAAAAAGTGGTCAATAGGGCGTTTGTAGAGAATGATCTATATCTTTACTAATATTATACTTATACCTATATTATAAAGAGGACAGATCTGTATGTTTGTGCGTTTGAGGGTTTGATACGAGTTTACTCATAAGCTACTAGAGATTTCAATAATTATTTCACCCTCAGAATGCTACACTATCCCTGAGTAACATAGGCTATACTTTTCACCCGAGAAATTTGAGGAAACCTACTATACTTCAATGATAATAAATATAAGTACCAAAATCAGCCATGATGAATACATCAAAAGATATGGCAGGTTGAAGATGAAATCGCATCAAATGTCTCCGAGGTAGGCACAAGGCGGCTAGGAGAAGGTACCGAAGTGTGAGAGATGTTTTGTATGAATGTATTTTGGATTGCCTATGCCCGTATGTTTATGACCACACATCTGATCAACAGATGGCGCTGAAGTCGTTATTCAGGTTATTCATCTACTCTGCAACTAAACGGCTCGATCGAATTGAATGAATTTTTGTGTATACAGAACAACGTCTGTTGGTCTGCTAGTTTAACGATAAAGATGAAATTTTTTTTCGGACAGACTTATTCATCAGAATATTTCGTAGTTTTGTTTTCTGCCCAAGTGAAAAGTATAAAAATGACATTTTTCAGGATCTCATTCAAAAAATTCAAGGTGGTATTCTATTATTGTATTTAGAAAGTATCTATTTCTTATTGTGACATGAATCTTATACTAGATACACAATCAATGGTGAAAATAATAAAAAAGTTCACCCCCTATATGTATATCTTCATTATTTCTTCATTTCCGCTGAAATCAGATGACCAAATGCCGGCGTTTGTAAGGCATCAACCATCCATTTCATCTCGTTCCACTCCAATGCGTTCTCGACCGCAATCGAATACTTTTCGCATCAGACGCGGTGCCCCAGTGTCAAAATAACTCATTCCCATTATAAATTTTTCCGTGTCGACAACGGTCTAATGTTCAAGGTACGTTATTATCTGCCATTTAAGTTGTCATAACTATCGACAGCATGATAATCGATGGAAACACTGATCAGATTGTGGTGTTTTAAAGTCTATAACTTCCATTAGAAGGTTTTGAAAGCATTCTGTCGTATCCTCCGGCATTGAGGCGAATTAGATTATTGCACTATTGAGGAGATACCTTGACTTCGATATGAGAACTGAATTTCAATTCCTTTAAGAGAAGAACGAGAAAAGAAAAACACATTGGTAATCAATTATTAACTTTAATCAGCTATCGATTTCGGCAAAATATTTATATCATTATCAGGCTGTCCTTAAATGACCCTGATGTATAAAAGAATAACAAATATTCAAAACAAAATCTTACTGTCATGAAACACAGAAACAAGCAGCAATTCATTAGATGTAGTACAGACATAAAACATTTCCCATGTAATAAATGAAAAATCTCATTAATCGAAAACATAAAATTGAAATGGTAAACAATTTACTGGCTGGATGACAGATGTACAGGCATGCGTCACGTAGGAACCGCATAGAAATATACAAACATAAAGAAAAAATAAGTTATTTTATTTTTTGACTATTGTTTCCGGAAGAACATCTTAAAAATATCATTATATAACGGAAAATCTTTTACATCGTTTACTGCTGTCATCCTTTCTTCTCAAATTCCTTCATTTTATTTAAGAATTTCAGACGGCGGAAATACCTATTTTTATATAAATTAATATTGTCTACCGGGTAGGAAAGCCTAAATACACAGGGTGGATTGTTTTCGACAAACTGAAATGGGTGATAGATCACATCATTTCAAGCAAAAGTTTCTATGAACATGGGTTCGGAAATGTTTTGTTTCCGAGATACAGGGTGTTTCGCGTTTTCTTTAATATCTTTCGACTGATTTCAAATAATATCATCAATGTTGGTACATAGGGCCTTTTGAGGTGACAAGTTCAATTTGTGATCGATTTGGTTGTATTTTCTAGAGGGCGTCACTGGCAATCATTTCGTTCCCTTCAAACCGCTTTGGGACCCTTTGGCTTAATATGCATTTTCTCTGAAACGATTGCTCCTAGCGACTCCGATGAGTTTTTTGAGTAAAATGTGAGATAATCGATTTTTTAAGTCCAAAACGGTGTACAGGGTAGCACAAAGAAGTTGCAACGGTTTACATGGGTTGAAATGATTGCCGGTGGCGCCCTCTAGAAAATACAACTAAATCGACCACAAATTGAATCAACCGTACCAAAAAAACCCTGTATACGAAATCTCATGAAAGAATTTGGATGCGGTAAAACATATCAAAGAAAACGCGAATGTTTTTTTCAAATTTAACTGATATACAGGGTTATCGAAAACGAAGCATTTCCGGACCCATGTTTATGGGAACTTTTTGCTTAAAATGATGTGATCTATCATTTCAGTTTGTCGGAAACAAATCAGAACACCCTGTATATTAGACATATGCTTATAACATTTTATACCGCTAACATGAATCCACTTCTCTATTACAAATTGAAGCAGCGATCACATGGAACAAGGTCCTATAGAATTCACTGCGCGGGCGCCAAAACATAACCTCGAATAGTTTAAATAATGACTGGTCAAATTAAAATAACTAAAAATCAAAACCTATATTTTTCACGTCTTTCGCGCAGATGATTGAAGGGGCCATTATAAATGGCAACTAGATGGCTTTAACTTTTATTTCACGTTTTTAAACAATGTTTGTCATATTTTCAGTTCAGACAAATCAGTTGTAAGTAATTGGTAAATATTACGTCTTTCAAAATATACCTATACAGGTTGTTTCAGAGGTTCCGTAAATTTGTGATCCTAATGCTCAGATTATTTCATGATATAAAAATCCTATGATTTATGGGTCCTCGATGCATTGTTTCTGATATAATATACAGGGGTTGGAATTTGAAATTGGTTTTTGGTAGGTATAAGTAAGCATCAAAACACATTTTTTCGAATTCGATATTATTTTTAATTCTCACGCGTGGCGTCCGTACAGACCTGCGACGAATACTTCCTGAGATAAAAAATCAATGCTATTTCATCTAAGAAAATTATGAAATTTTTTGATTACATTCAAAATCGTCTAGACACAGATTGAGACAGCTTAGTCCCTTCGATTTCATTTTTTCTACAGAGAATAATAGAGAGAAAGATCAGAGAAATTCATTACCAGGGCCAATTTCCTGTAAATGTATGAATTGGAATACATGGTGACTTTTTGGTTGGGCATTTCTTTCTACCCATTAGATTAATGGAGAGTGATAGCGCTGCTCGTTCGATGAAAGTTTTCCAATTTTGTCAGAAGATGTCCGATATGGAAAAACGCCATGTGGTTTCTGTATGACATTTTTTGTGTCCCTCGGTCTGACCTACTTCAATCTGCGTCTAGATGATTTTGGAAGTTATCAATGAATTCTGTTTCCATAAGCAGAGATAGCATTTTATTTTTTTTTTCAAAATGTATTCGTCGTAGGTAAAAAACTGAAAATATCATTCTCACTAGGAATTATGCGGTGATTACAAAAATCATTTGAAATTTAAAAAAAAATCATTGCCGTGCCACATAACATAATTCTGGCTCTATTTATTTGGGTGTAAATTGATATCTGAAAAGCCTATCACTCTGAATGATGCATATCGATCCTTTTAAATTATTCATTTAAAACGATTTGGAATTGGCCTAGTACAGGGTGCGGCAGAAAAGACGGACGGTTTTTAAATAGTCATAATAAAACAGTTGATTTTTACTCAAAAACAAATTTATTAATGCAATAAGGTTCACAAGGAAATAGCATTTGAGACAGTCAAGTGTAGAAAAAACCTCAGGCATGTGGTGGCCGAAATCGTTGATGCAGTGCTGTTACCGTGAACTCAGAGCGCTACATCGAAATGATAACTAACTTCTTTGTGCCTGAATTAAGACGGCGTGGCGTCGTGTTCCAACCCGACGTGTATGGTTCCGGCAGGATGGGGTGAGCTCCCAAACAGCCAGAGCAACAATGGACGTTATTCGCCCTCTCTTCCCTTGTCGCCTCATTTCCAGATTTGGAGATGTTCATTGGCCTCCTCGGTCCCCAGATTTATCCATATGCGATTTTTTCTTGTGGACACCTCAAGGCTTAGAGTATACGGACACAAGCACCGAACTCTGGATGAATGAAGGAAGCATTTCTCGTGGAAGTCGCCAAAGTTGAAGGAGCAATGTTGAAGAGAGTCTATGCGAATTTCCAAGAACGCCTCTAGCACTGCATCAACGATTCCGGCCACCACATGCCTGAGGTTATTTTCCACACTTGACTGTCTCAAATGCTATTTCCTTGTGAACCTTATTGCATCTATAAATTTGTTTTGAGTAGAAATAAACTCTTTTATGACTTTTTGAAAACCGTCCGTCCTCTCTGCCTCACCCTGTATAAGAAAATTATATGATTATACAGGAAGTCCTGGCGATTGAAGTCATTAAATTATTTTAGATTCCCCAGACCTGTGGCAATCCAAAAGTACCCCATGTTTGTAAAGCGATTTTTGTAGTTCGAGAGCTGGTGTACGCAAAAGAAACCAACAACGAAACAGAAATGAGTCAAAACCTTCAGAAGGGGGATGAAAAATAAAACAAGAAAAGTCGAGTAGCAATTGTCACTTTTTAGAACGTTTTCGACAATGAATTCAAATTGGAGGCACGGATTTCGAAAAATTATCAAAGTGAATGTAATTATATGCCTTTGTTTTCCATTCCAAAACAGGTTATTACACAACTAGCAATTCTGACGAATTTAACATTTGCCATCAGTGGTGAGACCGAAATTATTGTATAAATTACACGAGCTACATTTGTTTCACAGAAATTTCAATTCGAATCAATTTTAAATCCTATTTTTCAGTTGAATTCTCCATAAAAATGAAAAAAAAAGAAAAATAAATTTGATCGAGTTTCGAATATTTTCAGCCTATCCGCCTTTCAAGGCTGATTACAACGAAAAAAGTCCGAATTTTTTTTCCTATGACTTTCGTAGCTTAGAACTTCGAAAAGTTTTTGAACCCAGCCAAAGAAAAAACATCTTTTTTTATTCCTGAACATAAATGAATGTTTGAGTACATCCTACTGTAAACTGAAGTTCTATCTTTCAAGCCTTTTTGGGTCACTTGCAGTAATTTCAGGAAGCTGAATATTTTTTTTATTGAAGCAACATTCAGGACGACTATGTTATGAAAACAAAAAAAAACTGCAAACCCTGCCTGCATAGGAAGATATCAATTTTTCAAAGCTAGCTGGCAAAGAACATTGAAAATTCACTTAAAAAATCATAACTCGAGAACTACAAAAAGTCGCACTACATACATGGGGTATTTTTTGATAGCCACAGGTCAGAGGATCTAAAAATAATTTATTGACGTCAATCGATTGGACACCCTGTATAATAAAAGACTTGTGTTAAGCGTATTCAAAAATATTCACTATAGAAAAGATTTCCGAATTACATAATCAACATTGCGTTTTCTCGACCAACTTTGCATAATTTCGTTCTCGAAACGTCTTCAATTTCACTGATAACATACCCCCAAAGTGATCGATCCTCGCTGTTAGCAATTTGACTCAAGAAACACCATTCAAAACAGTCATTGTCCTACCGTCATACGCATCAAGGAAGTTATGACGAAACTAATAACAAAGCATTATATTCCAGTGAAAACCACTTTCGTAAACTCGATTAATCTATCCAGTAAAAATACCTTCGACATATGGACAATGTGCCCGTATCTAACGGAAACGCTTATACCAAAACTCAATTAAGGTGAGACGCCATTTTTCTCAGACAATCACAAAACGATCTATGTTCGACGTAAATTGTGAAGAACACATTCAGCGAATTCATAAATCAAGAGGAGCTCCGTATAAATTATATGCCAAGCGAAGAATGTAGCAGTGAAGATTTATCCGGCCTTAGCTTCGTTATTACTGGATAATTGTGATCGGGGCCTTAATGATGGATTGGGTCTGAGTATTACCTAGATCAGAAAACACTTGAAGTGTTGGTCGCATCAGATGAACTGATGAAGAAACTGGTAATCATGAATGGATCAAGATCTATCGCAGGAATAATTATGAAAATGAATGAATAATAAAGGAGGAATCTGCAGTCTCTTTCTTTATGGAGTGAATCTTCATGTTCATTAGCTTTAACTGTATATCCTCTTGTAGACTCGCAGATCGTTTTCTGCTAGAGGTAATTCCACATCTCTGCGAATTTATCTGGAATACTTTCGAAAATGGAATTGATTCGTGATTTGTCCTTTTTAACGAATTATTTTGTATAGCACTGGTTTCTTGTGTGTAATTGAAGAGTTGTGGTCTTGATGAGCTGAAATATAGAACCCTCGTTCGATGATTTTGTGGCCTTTAGTAGCGTTTCGACTGAGTGTTCGTTTATAGAGAGCTCTTCTGATGCATATGGACAATGAGTCCTTAAATAACGGAAACGCCTATAGGTACCAAAACTCTATTAAGGTGAGACGCCATTTTTCTCAGACAATCACAAAACGATCTATGTTCGACGTAAATTGTAAAAGAACACATTCAGCGAATTCATAAATCGAGAGGAGCTCCGTATGAATTTATATGCCAAGAGAAGAATGTAACAGCGAAGATTTATCCGGCCGTAGCTTCGTTATTACAGGATAATTGTGATCGGGGCCTTAATGATGGATTGCGTCTGAGTATTACCTAGATCAGAAAACACTTGAAAAGTGTTGGTCGCATCAGATGAGCTGATGAAGAAACTGGTAATCATGAATGAATCAAGATCTTTCGCTGGAACAATTATGAAAATGAATGAATAATAAAGGTGAAATCTGCAGTTTCTCTCTTCATAGAGTGAATCTTGAGGTTCGTTAGTTTTAACTGTATATCATGCTCTTGCAGACTCGCAGATCGTTTTCTGCTAGAGTTAAGTTAACTCTACATCTCTACGAATTTTTCTGAAAGACTTTCGAAAATGAAATTGATTTGCGATTAGTACTTTTTAGCGAATTATTTTGTATAGCACTGGTTTCTTGTGTGTCATTTATGAGTTTTGGTCTTAATAAGCTGAAATAAGGAACCCTCATTTAATGATTTTGTGGCCTTAACTAGCGTTTCGACTGAGTGTTCGTTTATAGAGAGCTCTTCTGATAGAATGCATGCATACGAACAATGTGCTCTTAAATAACGGAAACGCTTATAGGGACCAAAACTCAATAAAGTGAGACGCCATTTTTCTCAAACAATCACAAAACGATCTATGTTCGACGTAATTGTGAAAGAACACATTCAGCGAAGGCATAAATCAAGAGGGGCTCCGTATGGAAATTATATGCCAAGAGAAGAATGTAACAGTGAAGTTTATCCGGCCTTAGCTTCGTTATTACAGGATAATTGTGATCGGGGCCTTAATGATGGATTGCGTCTGAGTATTACCTAGATCAGAAAACACTTGAAGTGTTGGTCGCATCAGATGAGCTGATGAAGAAACAGGTAATCATGAATGGATCAAGTTCTATCGCAGGAATAATTATGAAAATGAATGAATCATAAAGGAGGAATCTGCAGTCTCTTTCTTTATGGAGTGAATCTTCATGTTCATTAGCTTTAACTGTATATCCTCTTGTAGACTCGCAGATCGTTTTCTGCTAGAGGTAATTCCACATCTCTGTGAATTTATCTGGAATACTTTCGAAAATGGAATTGATTCGTGATTTGTCCTTTTTAACGAATTATTTTGTATAGCACTGGTTTCTTGTGTGTAATTGAAGAGTTGTGGTCTTGATGAGCTGAAATATAGAACCCTCGTTCGATGATTATGTGGCCTTTAGTAGCGTTTCGACTGAGTGATCGTTCATAGAGAGCTCTTCTGATGCATATGGACAATGTGTCCTTAAATAACGGAAACGCTTATAGGTACGAAAACTCAATTAAGGTGAGACGCCATTTTTTTCAGACAATCACAAACGATCTATGTTCGACGTAAATTGTGAAAGAACACATTCAGCAATTCATGAATCAAGAGAAGCTCCGTATGAAATTATATGCCAAGCGAAGAATGTAACAGTGAAGATTTATCCGGCCTCAGCTTCGTTATTACAGGATAATTGTGATCGGGGCCTTAATGATGGATTGGGTCTGAGTATTACCTAGATCAGAAAACACTTGAAGTGTTGGTCGCATCAGATGAACTGATGAATAAACTGGTAATCATGAATGGATCAAGATCTATCACAGGAATAATTATGAAAATGAATGAATAATAAAGGAGGAATCTGCATCAGTCTCTTTCTTTATGGAGTGAATCTTCATGTTCATCAATTTTTGTTGGCTTCTCTGACTGATATCCGCTTAGTTCTTACAGAGGATTATTATCTTCTTTTCTTTCTTGTAATCGTTTTCTTCATTGTGTCAATTCTACATTTTTTGAAAGACTTCTGAAAGTGAACTTGAATTATGGTTTATCCTTACAAACAAATCGTCGTTTCTTCTATGTCAGTGTAGGTTTTTGGCCTGATGACCAAAATATATAATTCTTCTTCGAGGGGGTTGAGGCCTTAGAAAGCGTTTCTACCTAGTGTTCGTTCATAGATAGAGCTTTTCTGATCGATACATTCCGTCACCTAGGTTTTCCTTTTCATGGATGAATTGAACTTCTCTTCAAATCTTAACTCTGTCTTGAAATTTGCATTATACTTCTGCATTCCTCAGTGGTATGCCACTGAGATATTCTTACCTAAAAATAATTTTCAAGTTCTTCGTACAATTTGTTACAGAAAATCTCACCTGCCTATTTTTTGTGTTAGGCGCTGTTTTCAAGTAAAAAGTAAAAGTAAAACATTTTAACTTGACGTTCTACATAAAAACGGCGGTCCAAACAAAAAAGGCAGAAGAGTTATCCCAAACTAAAAGAAGGTTTAAAAAAAATTGTTGGTACAAAATATCTCAGTCGCATTCCACACTTGTAGTCGGTTTATAAGTGAAATTTCAACACCCTGTTTTTAGAAACAATGGATTTTCGGACCAACATTGATGAAAACATTTTTTATGAAATAATCACCCATTTCATACGATGTAATTCAGATACACCCTGTATAATGCTAAAGTCTGTCATGTAAACGGGAAATATCATAGTTCTGATCTTTATTTCCCAGGTTTCATTTAGGGACCAAAATACTGACAGTATACTTCTTTCCTAATATATTTTTGATGAATTCGTTCAAGATTACCCTGAAAGTTCAGTTTTGAAAAATTTCGGCTAAAAATATATATAATATTCGGATATAAGGCGATTTGGCCGTTGTTACAAAATGGCGGAGGTGCCGGTTTAAAATGCAATGTACTTAGCAAAATTCGTTGTCTTCTGATGGGATTTCGAGTGCTATAACAGCAATAAAAAAACTGACAAAACATTTTCTAGCTTTTTTTTCTACTTATTCGATTATGAAAACAGACCCACCATGTTTCATAGATTTTGAGTTATGAATGGAACCTGAGGAGACGAGTGCGATCCTTTAATTCAGTTCCTATGTTATGCGGATAGTCATTCTGTCAAAAATCTTTCGTTACAGATCGTGACATTTTTGTGCGACTACGGTCAAATATCAAAAGAATTATTTCCGAAGGCATTTCGTATGATAAACATAATTTCAGTAGAATATTTATGAGAAACACCATGCAGAACCAGTTTAAATTAAAAAGAAAATTTAAATTTATACCAGCATTCTTTTGAATTGTTCCCAGAGGTGCGTTCTTCTGTACTTTTAATTGTTCAAGTGAACGAGCATACTGTTTCCACATCTCTGGGGATGATATTTTCAGACTTCGTTCCAAACGGACCCACAGAAATTAACTACGTGAACTGGTAATTAAACACTTTGTTTCCTGCGTTATGTCTTTAATGATGCTTCTGAGTTTGCCCGCTTATACAGCTCTGAGCTATTAATTTTTATTCGAGTGTCGTTTCATTTGAAGTTGTTCGAGGATATCTGAATGTATGAGAGGAGAAATAATGGGGGATTAGCCAATTAATGCCGAAGATATACCTGAATATCTATTCGGAAGCTTAAATGAGATCTGGTGTTTTGTAACTGGACGTGAATATAAATGAAGCATATAGACCTTTTTGTTATTGAAATCTTTCAATATTCAATTTAATATATTTCAGAGAATTAGTGATTTTTAATTTCTACACACACTTATGCTCTTTCCAAAAAGAAAATATCACGTGAAGGTCTAATACAGGATGTCAAATGATGATGAATGATGAAAAAGTATTGATTAGGTATTAAGTTTCAATTATATATTAGTTGATATTATTTGTTATAGTAGAAAAGATAACACACGACAGTTCAGCAGATATTTGATGTCGTGTGTTGAAGATAGAGATTCCATTGAAATGTTATTTGGGCTATTTCCCATTTTTGCCTCTACTATTCAACGTATCGTCAACTGTCGTCAAAAATATTCGGAATTTTCAAGAAAGCAGCATTCAAGAGTTGGAGTTATTGAATTGTCTTCTTTTATTCGATCCTCTTCAAAATAATCTTATTATTCGAACCCAGATTTTTTTTGAGATCTACAGATGGTTAACTAATGAGGTTCTGCGCAATTGACAAAAAGCTGTTGGTCTTTATTAAATTTTCTACAATACGATTTTTTCTTCGTTGAGAGACATTTGGGCCAAACGATATAGCATTCGTAAGTAGAATAAGCGCTCAAAAACTAGCATATCAAGCATTCAAAGAACCCTGAATCTTTGGTATTTGAGAGATTTATGTTCCATTTTCTTAGTTTTCAGTTGAATTAATAAATAGGGAACCCTTGAAATAAAGAACTGTGAAAATATGAAAATAGATCACTAATAAATGTAACCATTCAGAATTTAAGGAACTAAACAACAAACAAATCGAAAGACTACAAAACAGTCAAGATGATCAATGAGAAAACACTAAGACATTCCTAAGAATTGGTGTCTGAATGTCTTAGTTTTTGAGTATATTAGTTCAATAGTTTTTCGATTATTTGATTACTGATTTTTTCAGTGTTTCAGTTTTTCGATTTCTTACAATAGAAACATGTGAGTTTCTAAGATTTCGTACTTCAATATTTAATCCAGTTTCATAGAATTCGTTCTGTCTGAGATATTGAGGAACATATTTTATGAAACACCCTCAGACCATTAAATATTCAAATCTTCATTCAGAGTATGTTTGAGGAGCTTGGAGCTAGTTTCTGATGTTGATTATTTCGTTATTTCAATATCTACTAAGTTTAAGCTTTACACGTTCATAAGGAACTTGTTTTATTAATTTCAGATTATCTGATTCTCAGTAGATTTGAATTTAGTTAGAAAAGTTCTCATGGTATCTTGAGTTTTGAATGCTCTTCTCACATTGTACTTATTTCAAATCACCTAGATTTCTGAGATTAACCTTACACATAGGTAATAAAGTATAACTCTAGTTATCAGATGTCAACAGATATGTCGATTATTTTTATATACTTACATCCACCTCAAAATGGCCCCAATTTCAAAATCTAGCATGCCTGAAAAAACAGCTGAAATTTTAAATTTTCCACATGAGATGTAGGTATCAATTTTGATCTTCAGTTGATTTTATTTATTTGAAATTTTGACTTTATTAAAGTTAACAGAATTCCGAGCACTGAAAATCTTGGATTATTTCAAATAAAAGTTCTGAAATACTTATGAGTTGAATCAGTCCATTGCAATGTCAATAATACTGACTATATAATATATATAATGACTCCTCCAAAGAATCATCGCCGTATTGGCATGGTACTACCATTGTATGTATGAATCCTTCTACAATGGTACTACTCGCTCCTGGTTCGCCTAGAGCTCAGGCAACTAACTATACTCCGATGATATGTCAGTTACATAACCCAGTGAAGGTAGCTAGGTGACCTTGAGTAGAATAACGGCAACCGGTACTACCAACTACCATCTATAGTACTACTCGCGATGGTCAACGTACTTCCTAAGAACTACTCACGATTGTCTGGTGGCGCTTCTGCATGACAGGTACTTGTATTTCCAGTTTTCCTTATCGAAGATCGATCACTCCTACAGACTACTCTCAGTGAAACGTGGTGAATCAGAAACTCACTTTCAGGTGGTACAGGAACTAGGTGGAAGATGTCGCTGCCTACATCGAAGAAATACAGTCACTCACGGACAAAGTGAGGAGTTGAAGGTTTTCATAGAAATTAATTTTAATATTGTTATTTTTATAGAGAAGATACTATGATATTATAGTTATACCTTGCATACGGTGATTATCACGTAAGTGAAGTTACCACCAAAATGCATAATTGTGTAATTTCGAATGTTGTAAAGTCTGAGTGTTATATGATTATTATTGGTGAATTATTGTAGCTATATACAGGGTCACAAGAATTTGTTATCCCTGAACTACAACTTCTTAACCCTAAGAGATAGAGAAAAATGAATGGCATATTGCTGTAGTCTTTTTCCAGAAACTCATTATGCCGTTAACATCATTGCTCTATCTTCTTTTGTTTTAGAGGTACAGGGTGCGGCAACATAACTTCCTTTTTTTAAAACTTTATAAAACGCATTGTATGAATCAGAAAATTTTTATTCGTTTTTTTTAATATAGGCACATACATAAAGTTTTGTTTTACCCAGTTTTGAAGATAAAATCAGGTAGGTGACGTCCCCCATTCTCCATACACTGAGTAAACCGATTTCTGGCGTTTGTCATGACTCCAGCCAGTAAAGCAGGCGTTATGTTGGCAATTTCTTCTTGAATGTAAGAAAAAAATTCCTGTTACATGTTTACATACCGGTCCGAATTCACTGTCACTGTGACTTAATTTTCCTCGAAGAACCAGGGACCAATAATTCCACTTGAGGAAATTGCACACCACACTGTGATTTTAGGTGAATGCAAAGGCCTTTGATGCAATTGTCGATTTGTCCCCTTGTGACTTTTTTCTATGGGATTTTTGAAATCTCGTGTTTATGCGAACCGTCCAAGGACCCTACAAGATTTGAAGAACAACATCCAGGAAAAACATAACATAACGCCTGCTATACTGGCTGGAGTCATGACAAACGCCAGAAATCGGTTTACTCAGTGTATGGAGAATGGGGGACGTCATCTACCTCATTTTAACTTCAAAACTGGGTAAAACAAAACTTTATGTATAAGCCTATATTATAAAAAACGAATAAAATTTTTCTGATTCATACAATGCATTTTATTGAGTTTTAAAAAAAGGAAGTTATGCTGCCGCACCCTGTATAAGCCAAAATTGACATTTGGGTAATTTCAATTTTGGTAGTTATCTCTGTTCCAGTTTGTGCTATGAACTTGAAACAAAAACATTTTACTTACAGTTTTTTGATTGGAATCCAGAGGCTTAATCTAAATTTTTCTAAGGGGTTTCCTACCAGATTTATTACATGGAATTTTGTTAAATCTTATGAAAACAATAATTAATTTTCACGTAAACATAATCCCTTTTTTTCCGTTTCAAGAATATATAACATGTCATTTATCGCTCTTAGGTCAGTGGCGATGGCGACGCTGATGGAAGGGAGCAAGCCTAGTCCAGAATTTTCAGTGGGGGTAGTAATGAATGAATTGGAACAATTTTGTTGAGCATAGGCTATTCAGAATAAAGGGAGGGGCCAGACCATCCCTTGCCCTCTCAAGCGCCACCACTGACCTATGAGCGAGATATGACTTGTCATATATTTTTGAAACGAAAACAAAAATGGTGATTATTCACAAGTACAAATGAATTATTGTTTCCATGAGAAAAAACAAATTTCATGTAATAAATCTGGTAAGGAAAACTCTCACCAAAAATTAGATTAAGCCAATGCAATGCAGATAATGATCGAAATTGCCCAAATTTCAAATTGGGCTTATAACTCAAAAACAAAAGACGATTGAGCAATGCGGTTGACGGCAAAATGAGTTTCTGGAAAAGAGATAACCGTAATGTGCCATTCATTTTTTTCTATCACTTAGGGTTAAAAAGTTGTATTTCATGGATCACCAAATTTGGCCACCCTGTACCGAGTGTCCTGAATTCATTGTCTAATGAGTGAATCTCAGAAACCCGATGAACTAGAACAAAATAAGTGGCACATTTTTGGGCTCGATTTTTGAGGGAATTCATTTTGTGAAAACAGCAACCTTCAACCGTCGAACCGTTTTCGATCTATTAGACAAAATTTGGAAATGGCGCCAAATGAAAAGATCTCATAACTTTTTCATTACTGCAGTTATTAACATGAAACTAAAACATTATACAGGCACTTCTTTCAGTAGAATTCATTGAAGTAATTCATTTTTCTCTATTACATTTTGTTCTAGCCCATCATGTTTCTGAGATCCCCCCACTAGACAACGAATTTAGGACACTCAGTACAGTTGATAGAATCAATTTTTATTCTGTTAGCATCTTGATATTAATTATAATGCCCCTAGTTTTTCATTGCTCATTATTTTGACTGCGAATATCCATTTTAAGAACAGAAACACATTCACAATATACAGTAACTATCCCATCGGACCTTGAGAAGTAGCGTTCCATCAACATATTTAAAATGGATCAAACTAATTGGAGTGAATTAATAAACGAGCACAAATAGCTATAAATGAAATAATACTATAGGAAATTAGGCATAATTTATCCACGAAATATGCCATTCCTATGCTGAACCCCGCTGCCTAAATTGATTAACACTTATTGTTATGGTTGCTTCCCGAAGTCCTCCCTAAATCGAATTGCGGAATTTGCTTATTCCGAATTAGTTTTCGGGTTTTCAGAACCCCTAGTAAGGCAAATTAAGCCAACATTCAACAGAATAAGGGAGGGGTCGAAGGCATCGCTAAAGACCGATGAATGAAGCTTCCGATGAATTCCTTCATTCGGTTCGACGAAGTTATTGACGTATGTTCATCCTGGAGATGTTTGATGTGGCGCCAGATATTGCCTCTGGGGAGATCAGGGGGATGCTTCCCCAAGGATTAGAGAAGACTTCAGAAAACGGATGAATTTATTAATTGGACCACCGGAAGATGGATGATCCGTAGTTGGATTTGTTAGCGGAAGGCCGGCCAAATATCCAATTGTTATAGGAAACTATGGGAGATATGAATTGTGTATTCTATTCGAGCTTGAGCCCCGGGGATAATTCAATGAAACCTGGGATATTCATTTATGAGGATCCCAAGGGATGATAACTGTAGCGTTACGGTATTTGGTTTGACTTGATGGATGAAGGATGCGTAGTTCGGTTGTTTTAGGACAGTGACAAATACAGTGGATCTCCCCCATATCGAAAGCGCTAAACCCGCAAAAAAATCAGTTTTAAAGAGATTTTGTTATGCACAAAATTTGTTTCTATAATCGGCAATGCCGCGGTCTACTTCACTGATAAAATTGAGTTTATCATTCAAACTTAAGCACTTCCTTTTAGACATTTTCGCACAACTTTCATACTAACGTTATGGTTAGATTGAAATCAAACAATCAGGGGTGTATTTTAAACTGTTTCAGAAGGATCTCTCTGCCCGCAGTAATGATCTAGTTTAAGATCGGGATTTATTGCGTACGTCCAGAAAAATGTCGGAAAAAGCAACCCATATACCTACTTACCAATATCCATTCAAAGAGTGATGTTCTCTGATTATTTCGTTACAGAGAGAATTTACTTCGTTTTAGAGGGTGTTTTTAACATGGAATTTTCATTCAAGGTGCAATGTCCTCTACAAAATTCTATATACAAACGTTCGTTATAAGGAAGTTCCAATGTATGTTCAGAGCACGAAAGCCTCATTCTTGTTATCAAAACATTTTTCGCTAAAATTTGCCTATAATTTCGAAAAAATCAGTTTTCATATATTATTTCCGTAGAGAAGTTTCTAAGAAGCGGTAATAACTTATAATTGTTTCGTCTAATTCATGGTTCTCTCTGCGAATGTCCTATATTCATCAGGACATCGAATGAAAATTGACACCTCAATTCAAATTCTCGAATCATCTGATGTGCATATTTTGAATTATTAATTTTGTTTTAGATGAAACGAAATATTATAGCCAACGAATCGAAAAGATTCTACACAAACGTGCAATACAAAAAAAAACGTGAAATTCTTTCAATTTTGTTGCTGAGAGTTCAAGAAAAGTTTACATTAAAATAGCTGCATATGAGAACAAAATAATAGAAGGGATATTTCAATGAAAATTTCTGTGTTGGACAATCCTCACAAAGTTTCGAAAATTGAAGAGAAACAATGGCGTAAAAGACAAATACTCTAACAATTATTTTTCCCTAGGTCTTGCTTCTGATCATAAATTATTTATAAGTCAAGTCAACTGAAAAGTTTGAGGTTCTTCTCCAATAGAAGTAAAAAAACCCTGAGCGATCGATCATTGGTGGATCAATAAGACTATTACCTTAAAATGTTTATATGGGACTTAAGATTGAAACCAAATATATGTATAAAAGCAGAATCTCAGCACAATCAAAATAATATTCAGGAAATAATGCAAAAAATTAAATATTCGAAAAAAATATTTAAAAAAAATTAAACTATATGGTTCTGATGTTACGATCCTTGTGAAATCTTACAGTAACATTCAGTATTGATTCACAAAATAAATTTCACTCGAATCGGATATCCTTTTATGGAAATATAAAGATTCTTCCTTTCAATATTCTAATTGAATTTCAAATTTCAAAGGTTTAGTTAATACTATGGACACAAAATTTTGCATGAAGATTCAGTATATCAGTCTTCAGTCATAAAAAAATTTAACTCGAATCGGAAATCCTGTTACCAAAATATGAACATTTTTCTTTTCACTATTCCTTTTGAATTTTTTATGATTCTGTTAACACTATGGCCACAAAATTTGGCATGAAGAGATTAAGGAACTTAACCGAGCCATTTGGAAACCGAACTCACCTTGAAAATTTCAAGTCTCTAGGATATTCCTTTCGAAGAACATCGTGCTAAGGGAAGGTTGGACGGTCCCACGGAAAGAAATGAATTTGACCACGAATTCGAACCATATCGTTTGAGATCATTTTCGGCACAAAATTCGAAAATTACAGACATTTGGAAAAAACTATTTAAAACTTGTTTCAGTAGAACGTGCGCTCATGAATATAATTGTTGTGGGTTATTCTTACCAACAAACAGAATATACAGGCTTTAAACCCTATAAACTTGTCGTTATTTCTGTCTGTATGTACAATTGAATTCAACTTGGTATTATTTATCTGTTAGCCAAACCTCTAAACATTTAAAATTGTTTTGCACATCAACACGTGCAGCAAATTGAAGCTCTCTCGGTTCCAGGAACTAGCACACAAAAAAGAAAAACACTTCGTAGAACAATAAAAGTTTAACTGGTTATATTCCGTTACTTCCTTTTAAAACAAGAAAAAATTCTAGGAGAATATAAAATTCCTCTTTATTGTCGCTTTCCCGAGGAATGAAATGTATCTTTAGCTTATTGCTTGAACGCAAGAAACTCATTAAGAAAATAAAGCTGGTAGACCACGCAGCATGAAATTGGAAATTCCGAAATCACCTCAGAGACATTATCCCATAACCTAGAACATAATTCCACACCACATCGGAAATATTTCTCACGGTGGTATCATTATAAATCTAATCGGATATTTATTTCTTGAATTTTCGGTTGTGATCCATACCTCACAAGCTTTATAATGAAAGAAATGTGTTGAATCTGCCTAATCAACGCAGGTATTTCTTGAGTTATGGAATATTTCCTTAATTAAATTTTGGGCAGGGGTGAGTATTCATCCAACTTATTTGATGGAGGAAAGGTTCGTCACTTGAATATGGATGATAAACAGGACCGGACTGATGATATTCAAGATATTCCATATCTTCACTTAATTTCAATTTTCGATAACTTTCGAAAGGATTGTCCTGAAAATATGATATTTTCAGGGTGAGTTCGGTTTCCAAATGCCGCGATCAAGTTCGCTAACCAGCCATCGTACAGGGTTTTCCATAAATATGGCCTTTCAAAATACTTGTTTCTCAATATCTTAGAAAGAACTGAACCAATCAGAATGAAATTTTGCGGTCACATGCAAGATGTTCATAATAAGCCTCAAAAAAATGTTGTGGCCATAGTGTTAACAGATCCATATAATATTCAATTGAAAAATTGAAATTAAAAATCTTTTATTTTCATAACAAGATATCAGATTTGAATGAAAATTTAAAACAATCGCATCATCAGAAGAACCATGAAATTAAATTTTTGTCCGTCGATTTCAAAATGAAAGGTGATTTTAATATTTACGAAATTGATCATTAATGGCCAATGATTAGTGTTCAATTTCGGCTATTTCAATGTGCAATCTTCATGGCAATCGTTCACAAAGTATTCACAAAACTCTACTGGAACATAGAAACCTAGAACTCCATTATGTCAAATGTATGTTTTGAGCAAAATGAGAATGTATTTCAATCAAGAATTTATACGCAATTCATGTTGAGATCGTCGGAAAAATCTTGTATCAACTCGATTATTAATCTAGCTACTTAATGGTCTCGAACTATCAACGCGTTAGCACCGCTAACGCGTTAAAATATCTTGACCATTAGTCGTTGTCTTTAATAACCTAGTTGATTAAATAACTATTAATTGTCAAGTTTTTACATATATCAGATACTGAATAATTTCCTGAATATAATTCCAATCGTGCTGAAATTCTGCATTTATATATCTAATATCAATCTCAAGTCCTATACAAAATTTTGAGGTAATAGTTATCATTTTCGAATTTGAATTATCGCATTCCAAAGAAAACTTCTGACTCCTTTTTAGGGCTTTTCAATTCATTCCCTCAACATTTTCAGATTTTCAGAAGTAATAACGTATACTTTTTATTCGATATTTCGTCTAATAATTGCAATAGTGTGAAAATATTGTTTTTGAGAATGCTGAAAAACAAATGCTACTTGTACACATATTCTGTTAATTTCACGACATAAGACAAAATTGGTCGAAAAGTGGAAGAAGGTTCGTATTTTCACAACTCTCATCTGAAAAGAATAACAATTTCCTGCTTAACTATGGTTCAAAAAAAAATCGAAACATAAAAATATTTCAACACGACATCACTTAAGCTTTGAAATAAAAAAATCTTCTTCTTGAGATCTTCACATATTTCGATGTGGTTACCCGCATAATTTAAACAAACATCTTCAGATAATTGTTATCACGTTAAAATATCATTTACATTCATTTGTTTTTCTCCAACACAATCTCATCATCGTTATAGAAACTACCAACTTTCAAATGAAACAAAGCACTAAATGTAAATAGCAATGCTTTGTCCGCCACTGGCTTTATTAGGTTATGGATACGTAATTTTTTAGTCATTATATGGGAACACACACGTTGTTCGGTGTTTATGAGAGCTGCATGTTTTTATCTGGAAGCCAGTTCTGCGGCATTAAGGTCTTGTTACCTTAAAGCTGCGATTTATGGAAGTCATTAGTTGTTCTTTGATTTCCTAAATTATTTAAAAGGAAGCTTAATGCGCTTTATGCTATCAATCTTACTTGCGTTATATTTCTTCAGTTATTCCGACATTACTAGAATATTAAGTTCTCCTGCAGAGATCCAATGAAGAAACAAATTTCCGAGTGAATGTTCGAGTATAATCTCAAATTTTTAACACAAGTTCACTACATCCTACGGAGTATTTCAAACGCGGCGAAGCATTAGAAGTGTTGAATGTACCGGGTTTTTGACCCCCCCTTTAACTTTGTTACTGAAGAGATACAAAAAATGTTCCGTATAAAAGTTTCACGAAATCAACTGAGGTTTTTTGATATGAGTCCAGAAACTGAAATATATACAGGGTGACCAACATATTGATGGCAACTTCATTTTTTCGAATGGAACACCCTGTATATTTTTCCATATTTGGTTAGCTCTTTTTCCCCTGGTTTCGAATATGTAACATATGTTGGTCTATCTTTCTTATTCTGAGCACCACAGAGTTTCAAATTTCAATAACCATCTGGCATAGCGTTTTGGAAGTTCGTGAATATTCAAGTGGCCAATTTGATCTTTGGATTTTAATGGGGCACCCATTTTATGGCCACCAAATAGTCCCGATTTAACACCGATGGACACGTTTTTATAGCCATTCCTGAAGGAAAAAATTACTTCAGCAATAATGACAATCAATGAAAGCGAGAATAATATTGATGATATAAAATCAACCAATATTAAACCCATAATTCGGAACTAATCCCGTCAACGCACAAAGAATAATGATAATATTGTAATGATTAGAAACAAATTTTGAAGCTTTAATTTCTGACTGGAATCAGAGCCATAATAATGCTATCAAAAATAGTCTAAACAACTTGAGACAACTATATGAACTATGTGTATTGAATGAAGGTGGCCATTTTGAGCAATTTCTTTGGTTGATGTTATTCTTACCATACTACCATAGTTTATCATTATTCATTGGTTAAGTAATTGTTAAGTATTCATTCTAAAATAATACTTTTAAGTAGATTGTTTGGATATAAAGAATTTCGTAGGTATTTCATATATGTTTTTTTGTGGTCATCATTTCAAAACTTTGAAACTATGAAAATTGAAGAGACACATACACATACGCATTTATATTCGAGATCAGGAGGAAATAACCTATCGAAAAAAAGGAAGAATATACAGGACAGGTGTCCCATTCAAAAAAATATAGTTGCATTCAATGTTGTTCACCCTGTATATCTTCCCATTGACGTTATTATAACTCCAAAAATGAGCATTTTCAGTAAACGCACTCTGCAACTTGTAAAATGATTACAGATCTTGGCAGGTGGTTCTTAAAATTTGAAACTCTGTGGTTCTCAGAATAAAAAAGATAGACCAACATATGTTACATATTCGAAATCAGGGGAAAAAAAGCTAGCCAAACATGGAAAAATATACAGGGTGTTCCATTTGAAAAATGAATTGCCATCAATATGTTAGCCACCCTGTATATATTTCAGTTTCTGGACTCATATCAAAAAACCTCAGGTGATTTCGTGAAACTTTTATACGAATCATTTTGTCGATCTCCTTTAGTAACAAAGTTAAAGGGGGCTTCAAATTATACTGAAAAACCCGGTACAAGATTGCTTTTTTTCATATCTAAATAAAATTTTCCGTCGACCTCAAAGTATACGAAATCAACCAAAAATGACCCATTTTAATGTGCAAATGTTATTGGCAACCGAACACGAAGTATTAAGCAATACGATTAATATTACTATTCTACTGGAATATAGAAACATAGAAATTGATATTATATCAAATTTATGTCTTGCAAAATAAGAATATCAATGATATTTCACACTCTATTCATAATGGGGTGGACTGTAAAATCTTGCGATTAATAAACCAGTTGATTAAATGACAATTTCTCAAGACACTGGGTCAATGAACATGATATTTTCTCATCATTAGTATCATAAAATCTTAGAGGGATCTGAAGTACTTCCATTATTTTTGCCTGCTTAAGGAGGGTAATTTTGGAACTTTAATTTTATCTTTGTGGATTTTTCAATTCATTTTTTGAATCTTTATATGATGATGTCTATCTGAAATATATTTCGGTAGCTGAAGATTCAGTTGTAATAGTTATAGGTGCAAGTGAATACGAGATTTTGAAAGATCGATTGAAAATATTTCTGTATTTCGGTTACTAGACGGTACTGGAGCACGATTTACATTAGTAGTACATTGTAGAGTTTGGTGGTACAGTACTCACTATTCCCCTACTAGCATAAGGTAAACAGATTGTGCTAGTTACAGTAGATTAGGTATTAAGTATAAAAGAAGTACACTGTAGAGTAAAGTGATAGCACATAGGGAATAGTGCACTCTACTATCCCATCCCCACTTCCACAATTTTACTCTACTCTACTGATGATTTACTGGTTGACTTTACCAATCTGAACAGGCACTCACCCAGTTTCAGTATAGGATATTCCGTCTTCCTAGTCTCCTTTGCTTGATTCGGCCAATTTTCAGTTCGAACAATCCTTTCAGATTAATATCGACGTATACAGGGTGTCTACTTTTAAAGTGGACGAGTCACGAAGAGCTTCAACATAGACTAAATTTAGGGTCAGAATTTTTAGACCTTTTTGTTGTTATCATGTTAGCCATGGTATTATAGCGGAGAATGATCAGCTAGCACAAAAGTTGATATGTCATTCGAAAGTACACCAAATGAGACATTTTTAATGAAGAGAAAAGAGTGTGCAAAATTATTAATATTTCATCGAAAAAACCATTGGAAAAATTGGACTGATTTTGTTAACTTCTTCTTCTCCTTACCACGTCTGATGCAATAAGAGTGTTTTCTGCACACAGACACTCTCATCTTGTAGCAAATTTATTGCCCTTTCCGAATATATGGTCAAATTTGATGAGACTAAAAGGAAAACTGAATAACGTTTATATTTCAGAAAAAAATTGAAATTTTTCGCGAAATCAAGGAATGTTAAATTGAAGAATAACCGACAACATTTCGACCATGTGTCATATGACATTTTTTGTTGCAAATCACTTATATAATCACTCCCGAAATTTGTCTACTTTAAACGTAGACACCCTGTATACAGTTACTCTATTGAAATGAGTATAGTATTTCCTTGAAAAGTATGCTAGTGAACACCGCCATTCACTCTACCAATATAAACCAGGCTTAATGGAAGTAAAGCCTGGTTGTTGTGATTTTTTTCGGGAAAATATATTGATCCACCCTTTCCTCCTACATTTAATTGTCACGATAGTGATGAACTACGATTGAATTTTGCTTTAATTTTACTATAAAAGGAAATCAGTTAATTTTATGTAACTGTTGTGAATAAGCCTTAATTTTGCAAAATGAAACAGATATATTTCGATCAAATACACACACAAACACATTTTAACAAGGAAGTTATGACGACCAAATCGAAATACAAGTTGAAAAAAATCGATTCTTTTTTCATGAAAAAATGTTTTCTAAAATTTATCTTTGTTTCAGGTTAGTGCAAGAAACTCTTTCTAATTTAATGGACATATAAGGTGAGTAATAAACACAATGTTTCTGAAGATTGTTTTCATTCGAGTCCCATGAATTGAGAGAACTCTTCATTCAATGACTCATTGCACCATAAAAAGTTCTGTAAACAGTTATAAAAAAGGCCATACCAAATTGCGAGATTTATATTCCTCGAAGCTTTAATGTGGCATCAAATTTGAGATTCTTTCATTTATCACGTTCAATCATTTCGAAGTTAATCTTAGGCTTTCTTGGTTTCTACACTTAACTACCGTAGAGAATGGATACATCAAAGATGTGACAGTGTTGAGAAAAGGTGATACAAGTTCTTTTTCTTCTTGTTGTGGAATAAGGACATCATGGTGAAATTCCGACAATATGAAATCTATTCGATTAATACAATAATGCTTTGGGCACTAGAACTCTAAGATCTGAGTTAGTGACAACATTGGTAGCTTCTGATTGCACTGATTCATTACCTAATACAATTTTTCCATGTTTCCATGTCCAGCGGCGGGTTTTCCACCAACGTACAGGGTTTTTCACTATAATTTGACACCCCCTTTAACTTTGTTACTAAAAGAGATACAGAAAAATGTTCCATACAAAATTTCACTGAATGGACTGAGGTTTAACAATATGAATTCACATAATGGAATATATACAGGGTGGCCAACATATTGATGACAACTTAATTTTTTCAAATAGAACACCTTGTAAATTTTTCCATATTTGACTAGCCCTTTTTCCCCTTATTTCGAATATGTAACATATGTTGGTTCATCTCTTTTATTATGAGTATCACAGAGTTTGAAATTTTAAGAACCACCTGGCAAGCTCTGTAATCATTTTTTCAAGTGGCAGACTGCGTTTACTGAAAATGCCCATTTTTGAAGTTATGTCAATGGGAATATATACAGGGTGAACAACATTTTGAATGCAACTACATTTTTTCAAATGGGACACCCTGTATATTCTTCCATCTTTTGATAGGCTATTTCCTCCGGATCTCGAATATATTATGCATATGTGGTATGTGGGTGTGTCTCTTCAATTTTCAGAGTTTCAAAGTTTTGAAATGATGATACCGGATAAAAAAATATGTGAAATACCTACGAAATTCTTTATATTCAAACAATTTATAAAGAAGTATTATTTTGAAACGAATACTTAACAATTACTTAAACCAATGAAAAATAATAAACTATGGTGGTATGGTATGAATAACATATCAACGTAAGAAACTCGAAATGACCACCTTCACTCAATACACATAGTTCATATCGTTGTCTCAAGTTGTTTAGACTATTTTTGATAGCATAATTTTGGCTCTGATTCAAATCAGAAATTAAAGCTTCAATTTCGTTTTTACTCATTACAATATTATCGTTATCGCAGAAGTACATTGTTTCCTTCAGAAACAGCTGTGAAAACGTGTCTAATGGTGTTAAATCGATACTATTTGATGGCCATGAAATGGGTGCCCCATTACCAATCCAAAGATCTAATTGGCCACTTAAATGTTTATACGAACTTCCAAAACGCTATTCCAGATGGTTCTTAAAATTTGAAATTCTGTGGTGCTCAGAATAAGAAAGAGAGACCAATATATGTTACATATTCGAAATCAGGGAAAAAGGAGCTAGCCAAATATGGAAAAATATACAGGGTGTTCCATTTGAAAAAATGAAGTAGCCATCAATATGTTGGCACCCTGTATATATTTCAGTTTGGGAAGTCATATTAGAAAACCTCAGTTGATTTCGTGGAACTTTTGTATGAAAAATTTTTCTGTGTCTCCTTCAGTAACAAAATTAAAGGGGGGGTCAAATTATAGTGAAAAACCCAGCGGACGATTTTTTGTATTCGAATAATTATACAGACTACCATCTCTGTACATTTCAGCAGGGTTAAAATGACTGAAACTCAATATTTTTTGTACATGTTTTCGTTGCTCCCGTTGGCGAACCCACCACTGTTGAGCCAGCTGACGGTCACTTTGGCTAAAAAAACAACCAAATCATATATATATATATATATACAAATTATGGCCAGGGTTAAAATGACTGACTAAAAACTGTCTCCTGGGCTACTGGTTCACCTGTTCAAAAAGATCATTTTGTTATGTTTTCGCGACACCGATTTGAATGATATGTCATCAACACTTATGCAGTTGCAAGCTTCAACCCCAACAAGTTTTATCATGTGAAACGGAAATAGAAAATCCTATTTCAGGAAATTGTGAAGAGATAGTTCGAAACCAATCTCATATTCCATGAACGCGATGCGGGAACCATCCACAGAGATATCCGTTTGCATTTTCATCTCCGATGCAATTTTCGAGAGATCGAAGAGTCGCGGTAGCTCATTTCCATACACGCAAGCATGGCGGGGACCCACCCCCTCGTCTCCCTAGCCCGATCAGGGGGGAAATTATTCAAAGTCGACGTCCGTCGGCAAGAAGATTTACGTCCTATAATTGTCCATAACTGCCTGCCGTGGAATTTTTATACCCACCCATTCGGTTCATCAGGTCCGCTTAAATCATTTTCCCGATGGAAAAAAGTCTAATTTAGTATTAATGCGGCGCGGCCGATGCCGCGAGCACGCAGGAATGCCGGCGGACGCCGTTCAAATTACAAATGGAAGCATGCGCGGTGTGTAGTTTATGGTCGCGCTGATTACGAGAGTCGTATATAATATCGCTGTTATTATCTGTAAATTGACAGGGATTGTGCACGTCTAGGTCGATGTCTATCAATTTTCGTGACGATACCGACACCTTGTTTGTAAATTATCGACTGGATAAGGTGCGAGTTGTAATTAGTTCGGGAGACAAGAGTGATGGCAGTATGGCCGCCCATTCATGGCTGCCGTCATGGAGGTAAAGGAAGGGGAGGGAACCTTTTTTAACTAACACTTTATATCTTTCTGCTACAAACTGTAGATAAAATGAACAAGAAATGACACAAATAATAAAATTCAACGTTTAAAAAGTACGAAGTCGGCCATATCGTTCTTTGTTTTGTTTTGTTTACGTGACACTTGTCAAACGTTAGGCTCCCTCCACTTCCTTTACCTCCATGCCTGCCGTAGTTGCGTCTGCTCATAACGTCATTTTGACATTAATTTGTCACATGTTTTTTATCATTATTCCAAATTGAATTCGATATTTAGGATGAAAAGAATATTGAAGGTGTTATTTATTCGAAAAGTTTCAAGTTTCAATTTTGTAAAAACGGCGAGACAGGGTTTTTTCTACTGAGGTTTTTCCCTGAGCTCTGGTATCATACGCAGACCAGTATAGTACTCCGTTGTGCACCAACCTCAGCTAGGAACTTGTTTGTGTTATGCATGTATTGTATTTTGTTAGATCTCATTTAAAAAGAAGTTGACCATCAATGAATACAGGGTGTCCTTGAAGTCATAACAAAAGTTTGTGATTACCTTTGATTGCATGAAATTTGTGAATACATTGTTTAAAATGCAATATCGAATATAGCTCCCAAATTTGTAATTGCGGTCATTTAGTTTGAAACTTATTTTTCTTTTTCTCGAATGCTTGTTTTACCCATTTCAAGCTTCCTCTCGATTTTCTTATATTATAAAGGTCCTACTTCAAGAGCCTTCTGTCCTTTTGGTGCTCTTTCAACCAAAATGATTCGCGGTGTGTAGTTTATAGTCGCGCTGATTACGAGAGTCGTATATAATATCGCTGTTATTATCTGTAAATTGACAGGGATTGTGCACGTCTAGGTCGATGTCTATCAATTTTCGTGACGATGCCGACACCTTGTTTGTAAATTATCGACTGGATAAGGTGCGAGTTGTAATTGGTTCGGGAGACAAAAGTGATGGCAATATGGCCGCCCATTCCTGGCTGCCGTAGTTGCGTTCGATTATTAAGTTGAAAAACAGCGAATACAGGGTGTAGAATTTTATATGGACTCGAATATTTCGTTCGACTTAAATGTGAACAAATATTCAATCTAGATCTATATTTAGAAAATATCCCTGAATTCCACAGGGAAATATCTAGTAAAACTCTACCTAGCGACAGCCCCAAGTTCAAGTGCTACTTGAAAGGATCTGATCGACCTAATGTAACAGATCAGGCAGTGCATTGGTAAAAGTCTAACCGTTAACCCATTCTGAAACAGAGAATCATCTTTCAAATCAGTGCATTCAAAAGTAAAGGTATCACTAACTCAAAGCTGTGAGCTCTAGTGATCATTGCATTAGGTGTTAATTGAATAGCTTTCAAGTGGAAAGTATTAATTCCAATGGCGCTCCTAAACATCATATATTTTGTCTACAGCAGAATATAAGCAAGTGTATTATCGTGGTCCTACAACATATAGGACAATAATGGCAAATCTTCCATTTCAAGGGTCCCTCAAGACGGATCGAAATAGTCAAGATCTTTTTTAGTCCTCGATCTAGGATAATTTTTATGGTCCTTCGAACCCTATAGTCGATATTTTTTACAGGGTGTTTTTGAGGTCGTTAAAACGTTTGTGATTCGTTCACAGCATAAATGGTTCAATGAAGTTTGTGTATACATTGCAATAACAAGTAGTTTCAAAACGAAAATTATTTCGACAGCAAACCATCCAGGAGAACTGTTTCAACAAATTAAGACACTAGACTCAATCAAAAGAACTGTTTGCCTCTTCGTTAATTGAATCTTTCAGGACATCCGCCCGTTGATGAAACAATTATTTCCTCTTGACAGTAGCTGCCGTGCCATATAAAAAATGACATACCTCGCCTAGGACAAGCCCGTAGTCTATCTAGAATACTCCATGCCTTATGCACGTACATAATAACATACAATTTCCCGAATTAGACGTCTCGGGCAGGAAAATATCGAATAACTCATTAACTGCCATTTCTATAATACCATTTTTTTCCGGTGTCGACAAAACTATCTTCGTAATTTGTTCGGAATTCGCGTCCGAAGAAGTGGTCGGACCGTTATAGATAAACGAACGTACATATTAATACCCATAATTGACACAAATCCTGTTAGTATTTATTTCCCTCCATATCTGCATCGAAAGCCAATCAACGCGGTCAAACCACGTGACGCGTAGCCAGTGGCGTTTTTGGAGTCCGAATGGAGTTAGTCGACATACCCGGTTTTTATATTCCGGGAAAAGTATCCTTCATTATGTCGTTAAAGTATTCTTGCTGCTGCATACCTTGCCATATCAATAACTTAATTTCAGAGCACAATAGAAGGAACCGACAGCCTCGAGACTGTTTATGGTGGAGTAAAAGAACCATGAAGATATATTGAGCAATCCCATTCATTTTCGTTATTATATTGGTGATGCTGAGTTATGGGAAAATTGACAAAACACAGGAAAGGAGTCTATGACGAGAGTTACACAATGAAAGCTAGAAGAAATTTTCATCTAATGGCTTCTGTTTCAATTTTCGATCAAAAAAGATATAGCGTTTTTGGAGTTCTAATTGAGGTGGTCGACATACCCGGTTTTTATATTCCTGGAAAAGTGTCCTGCATTATGTCATTAAAGTATCCTTGCTGCTGCATACCTTTCCATATCAATAATTTAATTTCAGAGCACAATAGAAGGAACCGACGGCGTCGGGACTGTTTATGGTGGAGTTAAAGAACCATGAAGATATATTGAGCAATCCCATTCATTTCCGATATTATATTTGTACTACTGAGTTATGAGAAAACACTACGGACTAGAGTAACACAACAGTTTATAGTTTATAAAGGGTTGCAGTTCACTGCGTCCTCAAGGTCTATTGTGTCCCTTTATGGAGCTGTTCTACCACACCATTCACTTCTTGACTTCCAGTTCCAGAGATCTCTGGACTCTTACAATTTTCTCGCCCAAGACATTCTTTTTCTAGGCTCGCTCGCAATGCCAAAGCATTCCGTGACTAGGTGAAGGGGGTTTTCTTCCTCCTCCTCACAGAACCTACACTCGTCAGTTTTCGATAATCCGATCCTCAACAGGTGATTCCTGAGGCGACAGTGTCCTGTTAGAAAGCCAGTGAAGAGGTGTAATTGTTTTTCACCAAGATCCAGATATCTCTTGGATCTTGCTGTTTCAGACTGATCCATCCCTAGGAGATTCCGCCAGAGTTTTTCCCTCTCGGCTTTCTCCTTCCCCATCAGAAACTCCTTCTCATAGGTACATTTACCTAGACCACAGAAGGGATCTGGGCCAATGAGTGACATTCGTGCGTCCTCTTTGCAAGGTTATTGGCCTCTTCGTTTCCTTTGATTTCGGAATGGCCAGGAACCCAGATTAAAAAGACCTTATTTTTCTTGCCTACCTCATTGAGCTTGTTTTGACACTCCCAGATCATCTTTGAGTCGATGACGCAGTCTGTAGAATATTTCCCCCATGTTGTGTATCACCTGCACTGATTAGGGTAGAGGTCAATTGATTGCGAGAAAGAAAGAAACACTTTCCTTGAATCAACACCAAAGGTTAATGACATGCAAAAAAATTATTGCAACCTCTAGTTGAAAAACTCCGCAAGTCCTAGCAAGAATAACTTCATGTTGCTCGCCGGTCTTCTCATTGTATTGTGATGATATATCACCTACCAGATATATGAAGACAACTCCAATATCGGCCAAAGAAAACACCAAGAACATAATATGCCAATTCAATGCTCCGAGAAAGAAGTGATATTCCTAAGAAAAAGTTGTTCAGTACGCTTATGCACAAAACACCTCATTGGTTACTGTGAAGAAAGGCAGTCTTTGTGCCAATCAACCAAATTCTATTCAAATCTGACTCCGCAAACCTCGCTAAATGAAATGAGCTTGTTGGTCTTTGACAATCAGTTTGTCTGAAACTAACTAGCGAACTAATGTTACGCCTCTGATCTCTCCCACTCGGTTAGTTAGGCTTTAAGTAAAAACTAGTAAATATGTATTGACTCGGTGCCAAGTTATTTATCAACAGCAACAATTTCTGTTCTATAAATTACTCCAGACCATATAGAAATTAATTTCAATGTAGCGGTTTTCGAATAGAACTTTTCTCTCCATTCAATTACGTGCCCCGACTGTCCTCAGCTGAACTACAGAAACATGTGCAGCTTAGCGGGGGTTTTTCAGTACATTGACCGATATCATATTATTTCCTTGGAGATATTTAAACTTTCCTCGTGTTTATGAACTTTGAGGAGGTGATGAATCGCAAAGTTGAAGTTGCTCGACCACTCTTACAGGACCATATCCTTTTAATGGAATTTTCCATAACCAAATCGTCAAGTGGCTGTCCTATGTCCTCGATAGCCTCACGTATTTCTTCTTTGAGGTCTTGGATCGACGCTGGGCTCTTGGCGTAGACCTTCTCTTTCACGTGGCCCCAAAGGAAGAAGTCGCAAGGTGTTGAATCACTAGATCTCGGTGGCCAATTGTGATCACCTCTTCGAGAGATAACACGGTCCGGAAAATTTTTTCCCGAAAAAAATCAATAGTTTCGTTGCTTGTGTGGCACGTAGCGCCATATTGTTAAACTTTATAAGCCTTAAGATCCAAATCTTCATGCTAAATACGGTGTAATGACGTTTGTGGAATGCCTAATTCCAAAGAACGACGAGGAATGGACAAACCTGGATTTTCTTCAACACTTCCGGCTACAGCAGCAATATTCTCGGCTGTTCTTGAGCGACGTGGACGGGTTTTATTCTTCACTTCACTGGCTTGTCCTAACAGCTTGAATTTTTTCACCAATTTCTTTATTGCGGTTCAACAAGGTGCTTCACGACGACGCAAAAATGCTCGAGTTTAACGAACCGTCTCTGCCAAATTTTCATCATTTTTATAGCGAATTTTGATCATTTCAATGCGTATTTGAAGCGTGTATCGTTCCATTTTTATTAATGGCGTAGTCTCTACTTGTCAAATATCAAAAAATTACAGCTTCAAACGTGACATCTACCGAATTAGCGGGTTATTCAAAATAACTCTTCTCATTGGAAAACCCTTTATCTACAGGTGGAACTGCAAATAATTATAGTCTATCCAAATCCGAGAGGCCAGCGTAAACAAACTAGAAACGCGATTTGGTCGCTCTTATTGGTCGAAGCTTCAGGAACGCCACTTTCGACCAATAAGAGCGACCAAATCGCGTTTCTAGTTTGTTTACGCTTGGCCTCTCGGATTTGGATAGACTATATAAGAATCTAAAGAAGATAAAAGAGTGGTTACCTACTAATGAAATAACAGTATGAAGTTTCATTGAGTCTATACCACTCACTTTTGTACACTAACCTTCTGTTTGTGTTTCAGTCTGCGGTTTTTGCTAAAATGTTGAGTATTTCAACGACTAGATTAGATCCTTCGAGGAGGATATGCTATAGCGATTTACCTACTTTTTTGAAATTTCCTTCTTCCTTATCGAAAAAAATAATTTTCCGAAAACTATCTGACTCTAAATATTCAATGAATATTTTTTTCAGAGCTGTGGAGATCTCTCGCAAAAAATTATTTACTGAAATTCAGATAAACCGAATTATACAAGGTCAACAGCGGTTGCACCTGTTTGTCCTCATACTCGTAAAATCTTGATAAATCGAGAATTACTCAAAAAAGTATTATGAATTTGGTTCACAAATATAAAGAAAAACTTCGCTGTTTCTGGCCATATTTTTTTAATTGCAAGAAGGAATTATTGACCCATGTACCTATTTAAGAAGCTAACGAAGGTTTTTCCTCTCATCTGTTTACAAAATTCATTCAAAGAAAAGATGGCCATCTCCTCAGCTCTGAAAAAAATATTCATTGAATATTTTGAATCAAGTAGTATTCGTAAAATTCATTATTTTCTATAACAAAGCAAAAAATCAAAATAGTTCAAAATTGCCATATCTACGTAACCATAGATTTTCAGAACATTGATTGTGTGACTCGGCGCAATGAGGGCTACCCATAGATATACTAACCTTACATGGATGAGGCCTGTCATTCAACACTTTCGGAGAATGTGATGCCAAGAGAGAGATAGAGCTAGAGGTGGCAAAAAGCCCGCAAATCCCATTTGAGGGCCAATCATAGAAATGGAAGCGGCGGAAGAAAGAGACTCGTGATGCAAAAGAAAGATAGAGCTAGTGGTGGCAAGATAATTGGATTAATTTAATTTTTTGAGAATAATTTGTTTTTTTGCTATACATACTATATATAATATATACAATTTGAAACACGTCTGAAAAACAGCAAGAAACAAATTATTCTCAAAAATTAAATTAATCTAATTATTAATCTTGCCACCACTAGCTCTATCTTTCTTTTGGCATCACGAGTCTCTCTCTTTCGCCGCTTCCATTGGAGTTATAATTTCTATGGGGCTACCGTTTTTTTTCTCGCTAGCTGGCGCCTCTGTTGCGTGAGGTCCTGTCAAAGTTCCTTGTACTGTCATTGATTTATTATTATTATAATAAATTCACATTTATGAGTGTTCCGTGTTATAAGTCGTGTGAAAAAAGTTTACATTCTATTCCTTGAAGACTGTACAATATCGAGCATGCCGCAGCGTTGTGCAATTCCGTATTGTTAAGAAAAAAAGGGAACGATAAGACTGTCCTAAAGCAGCTAATGTTACCCCTTCAAAACATTCTTATTTTTGTGAAAAACATTTCAACCCTTGTTATAATACGTGACCTAACGATCCTAATACAGAAAACCGTGAGTACCTAATAATCTTTTACATTATGTTGCTTCAGACACTTTACTTTTACAATTGAATAAATGTAGTTATACATAGTTGTATTACTTGTAATCTACTGTTGAAAATTTTTTCAGCTATTCCTAATTAAAACTTAAATCAATACCTAGTCAGGGTACCAGGAAGGAGAGGACAGATATGAATAAAATACTAGTAGAGAGAGTTCTTGAACGCAGAAAGAAATTTGAAATTCAAGAATCGTTTCAACTGTAGAGGAAAATCAATATGTAGTCAAGAGAGCTCAACTTATACTGCTTTTTGTCGGGGCTAGAGAGTAATAATAGAAACATACTTCGAATTGAAAACCTAATTGGTACAATTTTACTCTGGATTTGACAACTACAAACATTTTATGTTTGTTATCAATCAACTCACTAACTCGAGGAAAACATTTACTGTAAAAATATATATCAAGGACTTGTGTAAAAATAATAAATAAATTACCCTACTTTAAATGAATGATTAGTGATCAGTTAGTACATTGATCTCTGAGGTTTTTCTTTTCGCACATACTGTTTTTTCTATGATATATTCACTTACAATAATAAATGAAAGGATTGTGTAAGGATTTATTGTTCTACTCCAAGTTTTAAGACTTTGCAGCTATCACAGGTATCATGTAAGTAGGATAAGAAGCAATTTCTCTTGAAATGATGAGCTACTTCTGCAATAAACTTATTTCAAATCATGATAATGCGTTTCCACTGGAATTATCATTCCTATCATAATATTTGGATCTGTAAAAAGAAAAACCATAACTCTAAACTCAATAAATAAGCATACTTTCCGCAAGTAATGCGTATTGAAACTCTGAACAAACTTACCTTTGAATTAGTTCTCCTTTTAGCCCGCTTAATTGGGCAACTATCTTCTGTAATACAACGCTTTCAAAGCAGTGATATTCATTGATCCGTGATTCATATTTGCTGTTATTAATCTGAATATGTATGTAAACTCCTCACAATCCTCGTAAAGGTTGAAAATAAACAGATTACAGATTCACAATTACGTTTGAATATTTGACAATTCAAATTACCGTGGACCTCACGCAACACTAGCGCCTCTAGCGGAAAATTCATACGCGGTAGCCCTCATTCGCTGCAAACGACGTCTAGTATATCCTATTCCAAGGATATACTCGAAATGCCAAACACCCCGTAAATATAACCGCCAAATAGATATTTGTTTACGTAAAGACCGATTGAATAATGAACTGAAATATTATTTGATGCGGATTATGGAACTACACAAACACTTGAAGTTTATCGAGGGTTTTCAGTACATTGACCGATATCATATTTCCTTGGAGATATTTAAAGTTTCCTCGTGTTTCTGAACTTTAAGGAGGCGATGATAGGAAGGAAATGCCAGGTTGAAGTTTCGATGTGTCAAGAAGTCGATACAGGTCGTTTGTTTTATGGGGTGTTTGAAAGGTGAAGTTATTGATATCCATGACTTTACATATTAATATAACGAGGTTTGGATAAATATATCTAATTCATAGACTAACTAAACGGAAAATAGATGAGACACTAGTAGAACAAGCTTCAACGCCATCTGTTTTTGTACAACATTACTAATTCGTGAAAAAAGCTCAATTGGAAAAGGAATCTGTATCGTAAAGTTGCCTCAAAAAGAATTCTGTAGTGCACCTTTTGAATAGGTAGGTACACCCATATACAATAGGCAAAAAGTTTTTTGAAATTCAATTTCCAAAAGGAAATCAGAAATGGATTCGTGCAAGTTATCGATGAGTGAGGAAATTTATTTTCATGAAAATAATACCTGCAACGAACTTTCATCTGATTTTCTTTTGGAATCGAGAAATGAGGATCAATAATCAAAGTCTGGATAGAATAAAAATGTATTAAATGAAATATCACCAAATGAAAATACAGATTTATTTCATAAATATCTAATCAATAAACTAATAATTGCATTGAAAATATTTTCAAAAACTAACAATAATGAATTCAATAATACAAAATATGAGTATTTACCGACTAAACTTATTCAATCATTGAAAAACTTTTTTGAAACCTATCTTAATTCTTATAGATAACAGAATATATATAATATATATTTTATAAATACCTTCTTGCATCTCGATTTTTACATCCAATAACACAGCACGCACTCTTGCAGGCATATCGAAATTTATTATTATTTCAAAAAGAACGTGTCAAACCACTCCTTGTGTCAGTTGACAATTCAAAGGTTTTTTGATAATAATGATTTTACATACTTCTATTTTCTCGATAGGATTTCCATGAATGCAACGACATCTAACTATCAAATTGAAAATAATTTTTTTCGTGTATTAGTCTCCTCCTCCGACAGATGTCGCGGAATATACGAGTGGCTCATCTAATTTTTTAGTTTATCTATGATCTAATCTATTTTTAATATAGGAAGGCTATGTATGAAGTTGAACAAGATTGTAACGTTAACTTTTACCTGAGGGGTATTCGAGCATGATATTTCAAAACTAATTTATCAACACCAACAAAATTCCTTGTCAGGTTTTCAGCAATATATTATACGAAAATCCCAAGATTTTTTCACAAAGTTGTCATCTCTGTGTTGTATCATTCTGTGAAAGTTATGGTGCATTTCTACATTTTTTCTTGCTCTTACTGAGATAAACACACTTCATTGTTCGGTGAAAAATATCAATGCTGTTACTATAAGAAATTAATATCTTTATTGTCAAGGTGATCGACTTATGATGACTTATCTTTTTTTCAAAACGAAGACTAAATGACTTCACTTCAGGCTGTGCTGAATTTTTAGGAGTTGAAACTAAGTTGAAAATGTTACCTGATGTTTCGCTCGTACCCAAAAAAGAAGCAACCCGCTTCTTCCGGTTTAATGGAGAAGATGAGTTCATGAATTTATTCTTACAGATTCTACACATACACTTTTTACGTTTTTACAAAATCTGACATATGAACTCTAAAAATGTCAACTGGCCTGACTGTCCCGCCGCCTTCCTGAAACTTGGTTTTTTATCACCAAAAATCATCTATAAAAAAAAGTCTCCAACACCTGAAATAAGCTTCATTTCCACGACTAAAATTTAATTTAGTTAGCGTGGCGGACAAGAAAGTTTCGAGATATTTCTCACTCATTTGCAGTATAAATAAACGCAAATAATTTCTTTATTTTCATTTCAATGTTGTGTCTCATCAACACTGTGTAAATTATAGGATTGCTTAGCCAAATGATACCTAATATATCTTCATTCGAAAACGAAGAACGGATCAGTACCCATACTATATTTTTCTCATATGATTGTAGCCTCAGTATATGTGGATCAGTTTTCAAACAAATACAATTAATTTTTTTGCTACGAAAAAATAATCAAGAAACTTCAATGCAACTGAGTATTTAATTATTTCAGTGACAGCTAGAAATAGACAAAAATAGATTAAAGTAGAGTAAGTTGGAATAATATAACTGACGCAGAGCTGGTGAATCGTAAATCTGCAGAAGAATAATTTGACAACAGATGTTTCCAGCAGTTCCTATCTGAATTAATTGCGAAAGTTTGATTTATCGCGCAGACTTCACACCCGCTTGCAGGCCAATACATTACGTTGCATGACTTGAAATTAATTTCCTCAATAGTTTTTGTTCGCTGCCTTGTGTGAAAAACGAGACATCTAAAGGGAGCTGAGTGTTGGAACTGATCAATAGTGAATTTATAGCCTTACGGAGGAATAGCACGTGGCTAAGTGTTTTAGTAGGCCGAGAACAATATTCATTTTAGTAAGGTTTCGAAGTAAGTCCTATTTTCAATAATGATAGACAAAAACTGATGTAATTAATTGTCTGAGGGCTGATTTTCATGACAAATTTTTGAAGAAGCCCTGAATAGGTACTTTCAAGGGTTCGTTCATTGGTGGAGCACAATGATATTACCTCAACATTGTGTACAGGAGATTTATGCTGAGTACCTATATGAATGCAAAATCTCAGCATAATCGGAATTTTCCTCTAAAAATTATTCAGAAAATGAAATGTATAAAAAAATAATTCAAAAAAATTAGATTCTATGGTCAAGATGATGCCATCCTCGTAAAATTTTGAATGTCAGTATATCAATCTTCATTCACAAAATAAATTTCACTCGAATCGGATATCTTGTTATTGAAATATAAAGATTTTTGCTTTTGAATTTCCAATTGAATTTTCCATGGTTCTGGCGAAATGGCAACAAAATGAAGCTTACTATAGAGACAACACTACCTAATTGCAATCGAACATTTATTCATTCGGTTACTCTGTACGTAAATCTCTCAGATAACTGTTCAACTGGACGAGAAGATTCTCTGTATGATGCATTGTATATCGGTTGTTTTCTATGTGAGTTTCCAAACCAGTGTTTATCAGAAAACTAGTGAAATAAATTGAATCACAACTGAACTAAAGTGTTCAATATTCAACAGGCGTACTTGTCACCTAAATCACGCTACAAACACCATAATGACGTAAAACTGTCCATTGCTCTCCTGCAGTCGCCATCAATAAAACAACCAGTGACTACGAAGGCCTACACACCCACACCGACGATATATCCACTTCATGTCGGACTACACACGAATTTAGAGGAAAGCAACAAAAAGTGACATTAAGTCTCGTTTCCAACATCTGTCATACCGGCCTGTCAGTGGTATAATCTCACAAATTGTTGTCGTATTGTTAAATCGCGTTTGGTCACATGACATGTGTGCTTCGTGGGATACAAATATGTGACGTGAATGACGCGGTTTTGCCGGGTTCCTTTGATTTCCCTAGCGACCCGAATGGAATTTTTAGAAGCTCGGAGTTAGTAGGTATAATCCGTATGCAGGGATCTTCTAGCTGTTACAATAGTAACATTTGTGTTACATTTCATCCCTGATGTTCGGTGCAATTATAAAATGAGACAACAGTGTTTCAGTTTTCGTTTCAGCTGTTCTGACTGATGATTTGAGTGATAGCCGGTATATTGAACATAGGATGAATGCGTTTCTTCCTCAGAGTAAAAAGTAAACCTAGAGTTGCCTTGACGCATTTGTTTTGCAGCCAAGTAGAATCTGTTTATACGCGTGAAAAATCTTCCGGCGTTGCGAAATCGTTCCGTATGTTTATTCCGTATTGGGATATAGGATTACCGCTCCTCTACTCTTATACTAACGGCTTGCGTCTGTTACTAATAATTATGTCAGTTTGGCAACATTGTCTATTAGTGTTTAGTTTCTTGACGCTATGAGTTTACATTTTCATTTGGATTTGGTCTCCAACAATAGGGTTCGACTCCCTGATGACGAATCCCTGGTCAAATTCAATTGTGTCTGTGGGGCCGTCCGACCGGCCGTGAGCACGATACCTTTCGAATGGATTGTCCTAGAGACTTAAGATTTTCAGGGTATGTTCGGTTCTCAAATGCGGCAGTTAAGTTCGTTAACCACCGAAATCGTTCAGGGTGTTGCATAAAATATGGCCACTCAAAATTCTTGTTCCCCAATATCTCAGACAAAACGAAACCACAAAATTTTGCGGCCACATGCAAAATGCTTATAGAAAGCCTTTTGCAAAGTTTTTGACCATAGTGTAAACCATAGAGATAGAATAGTATAGAGTTGCTATCAATGAAATAAAAGTGGAATCAGATCCGCCATATTTCTGCCAGTATACGTCGAATTTTCACAATCATTGAATTTTTTCTGAAAATAGTGATTTTTGTACCTTTTTCAAGTTGTATGGAGATTTCTTGTACTTAAATAAATAAATAATAATATACCTAACAATAATAAAATGGTATCGTGTGCTGTATGGCTTTCTTCAAGCAGAGAAGGGACAGATAAGAAGAAAATTAGAGGAAAAACATATCACAGGTAGGGATGAGTACCTACTGAACAGATCCGCATTCGAAATTTTTGCTAGTATGTCTTGGTAATCTGATATTTTTTTATATGTGTATACTATCGCCTGAAGCAAAATTGTTTATTTGATATTCAATTGACCTTATTTGAACAGGATTACTTAAGACCCAACACGTCATATTTTTTGGGTGAAATTCGTTAACAGAAAAAACTGACAACTTAATTCAACCCTGAACTTTCCGCCATATTGGTCCCCAATTAAGCCCCGCCCAGTGGTTCCATTTTTCCTCACACAATTGTATGTCATAGCGTCTCTTCTCTATTCTATCTCTATGGTGTAAACAGAACCATAGAAAATTAAATTGGAATATTGGAACGGAAGAACTTCATATTTCCATAACAAATTCATTTTCTGAATGAAGAATGATATACCTACTACTGAATATTCATGCAAAATTTAAAGACGATTGCATCATCAGAATCATAGAAAATTTAATTGGAATATTGCAGAGAATCTTTATATTTTTTTATAACTAGCAATCTGATTCGAGTGAATTTCATTTTGTAAATGAAGATTGATATACCGAAGTTTGTATATGGCAGTTTTAACTTCCAGAATATTATTCCGATCGTTTTGAATTTTTGCATTTTTATATTCAGTATCAATCTAAAGACCTATACAAAATTTTGAGGTGAAAGCCTCATTGCTCCAACAATGAACGTGCGCTCAAAAGCACTCGCTCAGGGCTTCCTCAATTTTCTTTAATTGAAATTATTCACTCATTTTTCAAAACTGATCAGTTTCCGTCGAATTTTATAAAAATTTATGAAAAATAGTATCCTTACCTCGTACGAAAAGACACATTTCTGGACTCTGTGCCTTCACACTAACCTAAGAATGTTAAGCTTTTCCTACCTGGTAGACAATATACAATTTCCACCCATAATGTATCACTCACGATGTTACGAAATGTTACAATCCATAATTTTGGTGTGTTACAACGCTGTTCGTATGAGCGTCGTCCCATTTGCATACCGCTGACAAAATGTTTTATGACGCCCATCATTCTCATTGCGTCGATCTATCACGTCTCTTCCTTTCCATCAGTTTATGCGGGTAATAAAACGGATTCATGATGGCCTCCACGAAATATTTCGATTAGCAAGAACATAACTTCTTGTCGGATGTTGAGTATCTTGAGGTTTTTGAAATGAGCGAATACAAATGAGGATCTATACGGGTATGCTTCACCTTCAGCGGTCTGAACAATAGGTTATTGGTGAGCTCGCGAAAATAAATTTCCACCTCTGGGATGACATGGAAGATGGTTCGGGTAAATAGAATAGACCCTCAGGAAGAGAAAATCAATAAAAATTTTGAAAAAGACCTAAAAGCTTTTACGCGCTTGTTCATAATTATTTTATCAATTTTTTAAATTTATTTCAATGAAAACAAGATAGGACGAACCCAAATTATGTATTCTCTAATATTCTAACAAGGTGCTTAACATCAATGATAATAGAATATAGTGCAGAATCCTCCCAGAATATATTTCAATCGATAAATAAAGTTCAGTTAATAAATAAATAGAGTTAATCCATTAGTTTTCAAAGGTTCAAATTGCATTGTCGTTGTCTCAATATACCTTTGCAGAAATTTTTGACCTATACTCCGTTCACGAAAGGTTGAGCCGTCGGTTGGCCATGGAAATTTGGCATATTCCACTGTGTATATTAAAATTTCAGGTTATGTTAATTATTTTCTTGTCAGATTGATACGCAATGTTGTCAATATTGCATAGAGTTCTCTGATAATTGGCAAGCTCGTCGGACGAGGCCGAGTACATTCGGCAACGTTGCTTTTATTTTACTTTATGACTATACTTACATGATAATTGTCACAATACAAATTTTGTTTTGAATTAATCTGACAATCATCTAAATATCAAATTGTGGCTGACATTTTCATATTTTACGGAATCACGTTATTATCAATAATTATTTTTTCCTTATTGTTTTTGATTTTTTGAGCGCCATTTGCCCAGATGTCTGGGTTTTGACTCCCTGATGACGAATCTGTGGTCAAATTCAATTCTGTTCATGGGGCCATCCTGCTGGTCGGAAGCTTTATAACTTTCGAAGGGATTGTCATAGATATCGATTGAAATATATTCTGGGAGGATTCTGCATTTCTTAGAAACTTTATAGGTTTTCACTCCCAGTCTCTGAAACATAAATAATTAAAAAATGTTTGATTAAGGTGAAGTGCTTCTGCGAAAATCTTTGCACTTATTTGTCAGGAGCAAATTGGTCTTGAAAAAAATTGTTGCCTAACAGTAAAACTGAAAAATGAAACAAATTACGTTTCGGTGGCTATATCAGACACCTTCTTCAGACAAACTCTAAAATATCGAAACGAAACGTTACAATATCCTTTTAATTTGGTTCATTTTTCAGTTTTACTGTTAGGCAACAATTTTTTTCAAGACCAATTTGCTCCTGACAAATAAGTGCAAAGATTTTCGCAGGAGCACTTCACCTTAATCAACATTTTTTAATTATTTATGTTTCAGAGACTGGGAGTGAAAACCTATAAAGTTTCTAAGAAATGGATTGTCATAGAGTCTTGAGATTTTCAGGGTGAGTTGGATTTCCAAAGGCCGCGGTTGAGTTCGTCAACCAGTCAAATCGTACAGGGTGTTCTATAAAATATGGCCATTAAAAAGCGGATTGAAATTTTGCGGCCACATGCAAGATGCTCATGCTCTCTTATCGTTGGAAGTGGCTTAATTCAAGGAGTATGGTAGGCCACCGAAAGTAATCGAGTATTTCAAGCAACTTGACACATTGAATAATTCGATTCGATTACTTCAGGTTGTTTACCGTACTGCTTGAATTGAGCAACTCCCAACGTTAAGAGAAAGACAACACTACATTATTGCAATCGAATTATTCAGTTGATTACGCTGTAGGTAATCTATCTTTACATACAGAGTGTAACTTTCATGTTGGAAAACATGGTAAATTTTTTCTAGTGAATTTTATTCCGAAGTCAGCAGAAAATTGACCATGTTTTTCAAAATAAAACTTAGTTTTTCCCGAAAACGGTCCAATCCAGAGCGCATCCCCAGAAGATGCCAGGCAGACATGAACACAGGCACAAGTTTGGAGGTTTCCAGGTTAATTCCTAATTATTATAGAACAATTCGTTTTCTTTCATAAATGTGAGCATATTAAGAGCTGGTTTAACTTTCCTTCAATAACCAGAATTGTTATTTTTGTCTGTGGTTTCAACTTTCAACACTTTGATCAGATAAAACTTTAACATCTCTGACGACGATTCGAAGATTCTATAGCAAACATGTTCTGCTTATCAATACTAAGCAGAATCATAGCTTCAGAATAACTATTTCATGTTGTCTGTGAGGGAATTAAATCAATTGACGAATATTCACGTCATATTTGAATCCACGAAGCTGTATTTCCTCATTCCTTTCGATGAATGATCATTACATTCCTAACTCCTACAACTCCTTATTGTAGTGAATCATTCATATTAACTGTTAGCGTCTGATTTATTTCCGTATCATAGAAACAAATTATTTCGCCGACTGAATAATAAATTTACTAGGTTGAAAAAGTCGATATTTTTGCGTAGGTGAAAACTAGATCCATTCTTTCGAAATGCATTCAGAATTTCAGACCCATTATAATCTTATACTCACGCTGTGATGGCATTGACATGAATATATCTTTGCATCTTGATAACATAATGAGGCATTCACACGAGGTCATTCTTTGAGCCATTCCACTGGGTTAAAATATTATAATTATGAATTGACAAAACAGTCCACTGCAATGAATGAATTGCTAACATTCCCAGCAATTCAAGGGTTACTAAGTTGCGTGAAAACATTAAATTGATTGAGTTTTAGGTTCAAGAAAATATCTTTGTCAGGATGACAGTATTTCAAGGTTTTGATAAGATATAATATCGATACAAAATAATTTCTCGAAGGATTTCGCATCATTTCAAACTCGATTTCTGATAAGTAATCATTCAATTACTTCCATGCAAGAATTATTTATTGACATCGAAGTAGGCCCTGAACGTATAGGCGCAACTCTATTCTGCCCAAGATGTCAATATTAATATTGTAATTATTTGTTGATTTGTTTATATGGCTAATTGTTATGTTTGGTTCAACAACGCAACACAAGCCTAGCTTAGGTGTTTGATCCAACCAAATATGTATCGAATATTGTAAATTTTCCTGAATAAAATTATTTATCTATCTATTTTTGGATGGACTACATATTTGTTCGTAAACGGAACGAATGCTATACCGTTTTGCTCAAAGATCTGTAATTTTCGAATTTTGATCCAAAAATGGTCGCAAACGATAAGGTTCGACTCCCCGATGACGAATGGTCAAATTCAATTATGTCCGTAAGTACAATAACTTTTGAAGGGACTGTCCTAGAGCCTTAAAGGGGCCCACTCACTAAAGGAGAGCGTCCACCTATCGGCAGCGAACGCAGCGGATTTTAGAATTCTTTGTAAAATATCCGATTCGTTCGGCGCGGGCAGGTGGACGCGCTTGCATTAGTTTTATACAAAGGATTCTAAAATCCGCTGCGTCCGCTCCGTCCGCTGCGTTCGCTGCCGATAGGTGGACGCTTACCTCAAGAAGGAAGAATGCGCAGTTAAGTATCTGCACGTTGGCTGTAAAGCAAACGTGTGCATTCATATTTTCCACACACATACACTTTTGCGTGTTGGTTTGAATGTGCGACAAGCGTGAGATGACGTCGCAGTGGCGTGTGTTGTTATTTAGGAAAAAATGTCCAATGTATAAATAGGGAACCCGACACTGTATTGCTAAAAATATGAAACGTACACAGACTTGTTGCCCATACACGGTCGTTTTTGGTCATTCTTCCACGTACGGTGAACAATGCACACGCCAAAAATCAAAACTATCTTGATTCCGACGGAGATAATTGCGCATTCCAAATTTACGCCATACACACACTGTTTTAACTGTACCCCGTACAACGCGCATTCAAGTCTTCGCGCTTCCCTCTTAGTGAGTGGGCCCTTTAAGATTTTCAGGGTAAATTTTGTTTCTAAATGCCGCGGTTAAGTTTGTTAACCAGCCAAATCGTACAAGGTGTTCATTAAAATATGGCTATTCAAAATTTTTGTTCCTCAATAATCAATATCTCAGATAAAACGAAGCCAATCGAAATAAAATTTTGCGGCCTCATGCAAGATGCTCATAATAAGCCTCTTGCAAAATTCGGTTGCCATAGTTTTAACAGAACCATAGAAAATTCAATTGGAATAGTGAAAAGAAGAATCTTTATAGTTTAGAGTCGCATCATCAGAACCATTATTGATTTTTTTTATTTATTGATTTTTTACATATTTAATTTTTATTATTATTTCCAGGATATAATTCCAATCGTGCTGAGATTTGGCATTCATAAACTTATCATAAATTTAAAGTCCTATACAAAATTTTTAGGTAATGGCATTATTGCTCCCACCAATGAACCAGCTCTCAAAAGCACCTCTTAATTTTTTATATCATTAATCCTACCCATCATGATATCAGACATTATTAAATCGTTAATTTTTTGGAATATAAATTTACCTGTGGCAGTACAGTTGAAAATTTTTCTGACTCTGCCGAACATTTTCTGATTTTCATACTAAGGAGTTATTTCTCGTCTTTTCATGTATTATTATTTATCATATAATAAATTATGAGTTAACTGAAAGCAAGAAGATCGATGTCAAACAACAGGACTATTATTCAATTAAACACTACGTCATATTAACAATAGAAATCAAAAATCTGTGTCAATAAATTTCCGAAATACAATAACATCACGTGCGTACTCAAGCTAACAGAGATCATAAGTTAACTCAACCTGCCGTTAATGTCACAAAAGGAAGATACATGACGTCATAATTCACCCTGCTCGTAGTTGGCTGCCTCGGTTATCACTTGACGGTCAGTAATGACCGTTTGTTCCACGGTGACTAGATAGATAACGCGATGGTTTGTAGCTACAGTCGAAATTTGAACGTTCATGTAAGGGAGATCCATTGGAGAATTTTGCCTCTGCTTTTAACACTCTTATTTTGAGATGACAATTTTTGATGAGATTCACCTACCAAAATGAACCATCATCTGTGAAATATTCAGATCAGCCTTCTAATAAAGTTATTTTATTATAAAGTTATAAAATATATTAATGCAAATATAATAATGGATGTTATTGGGAAGTAGTCAGGTCAGGAAGAAGAAGACTCTTTTTTCCTTTAACTCGAGCTTTCGAGACTGTATTGTCCCTTCATCAGGAGTCGCTAAAATTACAAAGGTGTTAAAATATTATTACATGTAGGAGGTACAAAACTCACGAATTTGAGCTTGAAATTAAAGTTGTTACAAGATACATATAATTATTTTCCTGCAGCAAATCATGGAAAATCTCCCAGTCCAAAACAACAAATCTGACGGATGTCAGTTAGTGAGAAACGTCAACAAATCTCTATGGCTGAGTTATGTCAGTCTGTCCAGGGTACAGAACTTAATAAAAATGGTCACATCACACACACACATTAATGCAAATATATAAATATTTTATATTTACTATCAGCGAAAATCAAGAAATGGAAAAAGCGATAACTAAAAAATTTAAGAAAAGACCTGAGCAGTTGTTTTTGAGCTCTTTTGGTGGAGCAATGAGACTATTCCCTCAAAATTTTATATGGGATTTGAGATTGATACCGAATATATAAATGCTCTCACAGCACAATCGGAATTATATTCTGAAAAATATTCAAAAAATAAAGTTCACTCGAAGCGAATATCTTGTTATGGAAATATAAAGATTCTTATTTTCAATGTTCCAATTGAATTTTCTATGGTTCTGTTAACAGAATGACCGCAAAATTTTGCAAGAGATTTAATTAGGAGCATCTTGCATGTGGCTGCAAAATTTTTGTCATTGATTTTGTTTTGTAAGAGATACACAACATTTTGAATGACCAGATCTTATGGAACACCCTGTACGATTTGTAGGTTAACGAACTTAACAGCTACATTTGGAAACGAACTCACCTGAAAATCTTGAGTCCCTAAGGCAATCTCTTCGAAAGTTATCGTGCTTACGGCCGGCTGGACGGCCTCTCGGACAGAATTGAGTTTGATTACGGATTCGTCATCAAGTAGTCAAACCCTATCGTTTGAAGACTTTTAGGCTCAAAATTCGAAAAATCATACATTTGGGCAGAATGATATATCTAACAATCGTTTAATCAGAACTATGATAAACAGGGTCAATTTTATGACCGTTAGTAAAGAAGTTTCAAAAGAAATCATTTCGAAAAGTTAAGCATGTCTGTCAACATAAAAGCCTATTTTTTTCGAAAACTGTCGAATTTTGATCTTAGGATACCATATTTTTTCAAGTTCGTCATTATGAAATCGGTTAATCAAAATTGACATTTCTCTACTATTCATTGTGTTCTTGTGTCTGTCTTATATTTGGGGAAAAACATTAGATATACCTAAGTATGTAAATTGATTTTGCTCAATGTTTCAAAAAGTCAGATTTGATGAAGATTCAGTTATATTTAGGCACGAATCAACGATTTAAATGTACATCAATACGAAATTTCAAGTCTTTGTCATTTCCGCAGTATCAACAAATGAAAACTTACATTCAGTTGATAACATAATAAAAAGTGAAAACATTTTGTTCATTTTCATCATGAAAAACGAAATATCACCGAAGAAGTGGTAAAAATTTCCAATTTTTCATAACTTTTAGGTTTATTTCTTGAAAACGTTTCACTCCCAGTCTCTGAAACAAAAATACATAATTAAAATTTTTCAATTAAGAAATGCTCTTGCGAAAATCTTTGCACTTATTTGTCAGGAGCAAATTGGTTTTGAAAAAAAAGTTGCTTTCCAGTAAAACTAAAAAGGAAATAAATGGGGAGATAATGTAATGTTTCGGTGTTTATAGCAGAATCCTTCTTCAGACAAACTTGTAACATCTTTGGAATTGTGTAGATGTCAATAAGACGGCCAACAAAAAGTACATAATTGCAAAGATTTTACAAGTTAATATAAAGAAGGAGTATGATACAGACTCCGAAACGTTACATTATCTTTTTCATTTTTTTTCCTTTTTTAGTTTTACTGTTAGGCAACAATTTTTTCAGAACCAATTTGCTCCTGACAAATAAGTGCAAAGATTTTCGCAGGAGCACTTCATCTCAATTAAATTTTTTTAATTATTTCTGTTTCAGAGACTGGGAGCGAAAACCTGAAAAGTGTTCCAGAAATGCAGAATCCTTCCAGATTATATTTCAATCGATATCTGTAGGTTTATGCTTGATATTCATGTTTTACCAAATACGACATGCTTCTCCCGGATTTCAATAGGGGGACGATAAATGACAATTGTCCAGGAATGAATATGACCATTACGTGGTCCAAACTGATTATACAAGTGAGATATTACTACGTAATAAATTGTGGAATTACTATAAACTGCTGGAAGGACGCGTTTCCTATGTGGACATCGGCGTGCTATCTGTATCAACCACGCAATTAACTGCTTACATAGATATAGACTGGTAGCAGTTCTGATGAAGAATTACCCATGGTTTAAAATGGAATGTGAACTTCTATGAATCCCCACATTTTATTGTATTGGTAGTTAGGAGTTCCTATACAGAAGCGAAAAAAAAATAATGTTTGAATTTTCTCTTCATGAATAATAATAATTTGATGTAGAGAAAAATAGCATTTGATGAAACCAATAGTTTTCAGGTTTTCCAATTTTCATATTTCTAATACGAAAAAGCTTGTATGATAGGTTTAGCTCCGATTAATGTAATTGATGCCGATAAGAGAGTTCGAATAAGGTGAACCAAGAAATAAATAACAATAATTATTCTTGAAATGGAATGCATATGTATGAAAAAAATTGGTAATCTATGATTTTCATGATGAGATCCTCTTGAAATTTCGCATGAATATTCAGTATATCAATCTTCATTCACAAAATGACTTTCACTCGAATCGGATATCTTGTTATGAAAATATAAAAATTCTTCTTTTCTATATTCCAATTGAATATTCCATAGTTCTGTTAACACTGTGGCCACAAAATTTTTCATGAGGCTTATTATGACCATCTTGCATGTTGCCACAAAATTTCATTCCGATTGGTTTCGTTTTGTCTGAGATTTTGAGGAACAAAAAATTTTGAACGGCCATATTTTATGGAACGATTTGGCTAGTTAACGAAATTAACCGTTGTATTTGGGAATCAAACTCATCCTGAAAATCTCAGTTCTTTAGGACAATCCCTTTGAGAGTTCAAAGCAGTCTGACCTTATTGTTTGCTACCAAGTTAGAAAATTACAGACATTTGAGCGAAACGATATAGCACTCTTTGAAGCAGAATGAGCGCTCAAAAATAATATTCAATCAATAAACTTTAGATGACTCTTATTCAATTCCCTTTCCCAACTGTCATACTCAATGAATCTATTCGGACTCTGATATTTCCAGTTCTGTGGAACAATATTATCTTTCACCTTCAAATGAATATTGTCTTCCGTATGTGATACATATTTTGGATTTGGAACGAATTGTATTTAATGATAAACGCCGATTGAAATAAATCTCGATCTCAATTTTCAGAAATGACATGTTGAAAAATAAAGACAGAAGAATCAAATATTATTATGATGAAGGGTTTTCCAATAAGAGGTGTTATTTTGATATTCAAAGAAAAATGCTATTTTTCAATATAAATGATCGGATGTTTATTTCATTAAAGAGCTATGCCGTTAATAGTGAAAACTAACATCAGGCAAATAACCACCACGACCACGCTTACAGGACCATATCCTTTCAATGAAGTTCTCCATCACCAAATCGCAAAGTGGCTGCCCTATGTCCTCGATAGCCTCACGAATTACCTCTTTGAGGTCTTGAAGTGACGCTGGGCTATTGGCATAGACCTTCTCTTCCACGTGGCCCCAAAAGAAGAAGTTGCAAGGTGTTAAATCACAAGATCTCGGTGGCCAATTGTGATCACCTCTTCGAGAGATAACACGGTCCGGAAACTTTTCCCGCAAAAGATCAATAATGGTTTCGTTGATTGTGTGGCATGTTGCGCCGTCTTGTTGAAAGTAAACGTTGTCCAGATCAATAATATCCAATTTCGGCCAACTTCCAAATAACGACAAGGAATGGACAAACCTGGGTTTGCTACAACAGCAATATTCTCGGCTGTTATTGAACGACGTGCACGGGTGTTACTCTTCACATAACTAACTTGTTCCACCGAGGTGCTTCACGACGACCCAAAAATGTTCGAGTTTTACGATCCGTCTCAACCAAATTTTCACCATTTTTATAATGAATTTTAATGATTTCAGAGCTTTGTTGAAGCGTGTATGATTTTTTATTAATTGCGTAGTTTCTACCTGTCAGATGTCAAAAAATGACAGCTTAAAACGTGACATCTACCGAAATAGCGGGCTATTCAAAATAACACCTCTTATTGGAAAATCCTTTATGTAACTGTTTCTCGTTCTAATCTTCGATAGTAACTGAAGTATTTACGAGTTCTCTATTTAGATAAGAACTCGTATACATATAAGTAGTTTTCCAATCTTGAAATAAGTTACAAGATAAATATGGTACGTATTATCACCAGCCAACTCAGATTAAATCTAGTTCCCACCCCATAATTCATCTTCAATATGGCGTTATGTTTTATTACTAACTCGTTTGGGTAATCAAATTTCCGTTCCTTACATGCAGAAAAATTTAATTGAAGTTGCTGTGGGAATACTTACGAGATGGGAGGTTCCTCATGTAGATAAGGATTGTTAATTCAATTTACAAATTGGTCTGCTTACGATTGCAGAATTAAATACTGATTACTATCTCGAAAAATTGTTCGAGAACGAATTATATTTTTAGGTGACTTTATCCGAGCTATCTTCAGAATACTGGCTGGAATTTAATTAAGAATTCAGTTAGTTCATCTTTAGCATATAAAATTTAAGAAAAGCCCTGAGCAGGTTCTTTTGAGCGCTCGTTTATTGGTAGAGCAAAAATGCTATTACCTCAAAATTTTGTATAGAGCTTGAGATTCATGCTAAGTATATCAATGCAAAATCTCAGCACGATCTCTGGAAGTTATTCGAAAAAAGAATATGTATATAAAAAATCAATAATAAAAAAATAAATTCTATGGTTCAGATGATGCGATCCCTTTGAAAATTTGCTTGAACATTCAGCATATCGATCTTCATTCGCAAAATAAATTTCTCTCGAATCAGATATCTTGTTATGGAAATATAAAGAATCTTCTTCTTTTCAATATTCCAATTGAATTTTCTATGGTTCTGTTAACACTATGGCCACAAAATTTTGCATGAAGCTTATTATTGGCATCTTGCATTAGGCCGCAAAATTTCATTTCGATTAATTTCGTTCTGTATGAGATATTGAGGAACAAAAATTTTGAATTACCATATTTTATGTATTGGTTTCTTCCGAAAGTACCTCATGTGTGTTCCGCGAGTTTTTTTAGTGTATTCTGCCAGCGAGTTTTCGAAAATTCGTAGATTTAATAGTCTTGAATGCTTTCGAAAAAGGCTTGAAAGTTGATACTTCGATTTTGTAGTCAAGGAACAACATTTTTACAATTTAAAGTCAGCTCGTATTAAACATAATTCTGCTCAGGCGTGGGACAGAAAGGTTGGGTTTCCTCCCTACCTCTAGGACAAACAAAAATTCATATTCATGATGTGAATACCAGAGTAAAAACGAATTATTTTTTCTACTTTTTCGCTTCATGAGCCCCATTTATCGGTAAATGACTGAAAAACTTCCGACCAAATCGAAAGATTTTCATGTCGAAATACTTAAAGCAGATATCAGTTTTAACTTTTAGCCGTAGTAATCGAACCTGTGATGCTGGCTGGTTGAGATCGCTCAGATGAAGTATGGGCATAGCATATTTATTAACTTTAATTTAAGGATTTTGTATTGCTTTCCTGTTTTCTTGTATCTCAATGTTTTTATAAGTTAGATATACATGCTTTCTGTACTTTTTTATATATTGTAGTGTGGACACTGTTTTGAACTCGTCCCGTTTGTGTCCCGAAGTAATAAATAAAATAAATAATAAAATAAAATAAATAAGTAACGAAATGATAAAACTATGATATAACATTTTCGATTAAATGAATGAAATGTAGTTTCGAATAATATGTGTCTATTCAGTATAGGACGGTCAGACGGAAAATTTTGTTTTGACCTCGGATTCTCCATCAGTGACTTCAACCAAATCGTTCAATACCACTCTTGACACAAAATTAGCGATTTATGGACATTGGGTCAAAAGTAAAACATTCGATTTCCCTAAGTACAAGCGCTTAGAATATCTAGTGACAGATAATTTTGAAATCGGGTTACATTTAAGGTTTTTGAGCGCTCGTTCTACTTAAATGAGTGCTTTATCATTTTGACCAAATGTCTGTAATTTTCGAATTTTGAGCCGAAAATAGTCTCAAAAGATAGGGTTAAGCTTTCTGATGACGAATTCGTGGTCGAATTCATTTCTGTCGGTGGGGCCGTCCGCTGTCCGTTAGCACAATAACTTTTGAAGGGATTGTCTTAGAAACTTGAAAATTTCAAGATGAGTGCGGGTCCCAAGTGGCTCGGTTATGTTCGTTAACCAGCCGAATCGTACAGGGTGCTCCATAAAATATGGCCATTCCAAACTTTTGTTTCTCAATATCTCATAAAATACGAAACCAATCGGAATTAAATGTACGGCCAAATGCAAGATGCTGATAACAAGCCTCTTGCAAAATTTTGTGGCCAGATGTGAATAGAACCATAGAAAATTCAATTGGAATATTGAAAAAAAAGCTTTATATATTCATAACAGATTATCCGATTCGAGTAAATTTTTTTCTGTGAATAAAGATTGATATACTGAACCTTCATGCAAATTATGAGGCCATGAAGTTAAGAGAAACATAGAAAATTCAATTGGAACATTGAAAGAAGAATCTCCATATTTCCATAACAGAATATCCGATTCGATTGAAATTTATTCGGAGAATGAAAACTATAATACTATACTGAATGTTCATACAAAATTTCAAGGGGATCGCATCATCAGAACCAAGAAATTTTTTATGAATAATAATTTTCAGAATATAAGTAATTCCCATTGTACTGAGATCCTGCAATTATATATTTGGTATCAATCTCAAATCATATATAAAATTCTTAGGTAATAGTCTTGTTGCTCCACCAAAGAACGAGCACCGAAAAGCTCCTGCCTAGGGCTTTTCTCAAATTTTTAATGTTGCATTTCGAAACTTTCAATGAACAAATTCCAGAGGTATTTATCAAAAGTATGTCTGGAAAAGCTCGACTAAAATTTGACGCGAACACAAAGCTAAATGAAAATGAAAGACAACTATTTCTTCATGCACATTCCTAGAAGCAATTCCATTTAATCTCTATTAAAACACTCCTGTCATGCTCATATAAATATCTCCATACGTTTTGCAAGGTCGTAAATTTCGTTCGGAAAAAGATAAGACAAATTGCGAAAGTGTCACCTAAAGACGGCCCCGAAATCCATAAACCAACGCTAAATCTCTCCACTTTCATTCAATGTACGTCTCTGAGAGCGGGAACGATTTGAGCGGCCATAAAACGTCTTGTCGTAAACTCTCCCTAGATAGAAGGAGTGAGTATCTGAACGGGACTGCTGCCTGCAAAAAATCTATCTTTATATAGGATCTGCAGTTGATCGAAAAGGAGCAGCAAAGACATAACCTCCTATTTCTGCTCGACGTTGCTGGGATTTTGGAATTTAGACTATTTTACTGACTCTATTTCATATCTTATTTTTTGGCACGAGATTAGGACAGGGCTATAAATAATGATTTCAGGGATATGTAGATTTGACTGGATATTTATACGTTCTCTGTATATTTTGAAATAAGCTATATAGGTTTTGATCATGATTATAGAGTGGAATTTCTGGTCTTGAGAATTATAACAAATATTTCAATTGTAGGTCCTTGAGAAAGTTAATCAAAATAACCGAAGCTTGGATAAATACAAGTAGGTATACAGAGTGTCCTGGAAAATGTGGGAAATCTCTTGGATTCAATAATATAACATAAAAAAAATGATGATGACAAGTTTCTATAATTTTTTTTCCTAGCGGCCCTTCCTACAGAGATACGACCTCCTAAATGACGCCAATGGAATTCCATTTTAGTGGAAAAAGTTTCAACTACTCGATATATTTTGAAGAAAATTCGATTAATAGTATGAAGGGCCTCTTTAATTACCGCACTCAAATTTCAATTAGCTTGTTCATTTACCAGGGGTAGCTGGGTGTACATTTTAATGCTTTCATTTTTAATCTATACTAATATTATAAAGAGGTAAAGTTTGTGTGTTTGTATATTTATCCAATTGAAAGGCTAATCTCGGGATCTACTGAACCGATTTCAAAAATTATTGCACCAATAGAAAGCCACATTATCGATGAGTGCCATAGGCTTTAAAAACACCAAAAATAAGAAGGCTTTCACGTGGTAGTCTGTTTTGCAAAATGAATCGGGTAAAAATCGTATGAAAGCCAGCCAAAGCAGCGGAAGACGCGCCAGGGCTTCGGTTTAATTCGGGTTTGCGTTCGTACTCGCTTCGGGAGAAGGGGCGTGGCCTTTCTTTTACACATCAGAGCAGTGAGCGCGGCTTAGTCGAGGCCGTCGAGGGTCGACTCCTTACGCAGAGCACAGATAACAAACTAAAAGAAACGCAGAGGACGTCCCCGAAATTGAAATTTTGGAAACCATTGAGTTTAAATGGGTAGATGTATACTCTCTGTCGAAACGTAATTAGCACACTTGTGCAAATACAGAGGTTTAACTTCTTTCTTGCCGCCCCAGAAGGCACTGGCAAAACGTTTCTTGCAAATTGGTATTGGCAAAAGTAAGACAATCCGGGAGAAATGGACTAGCCTTTGCCTCTTTCGGGGATTGCCGCTACTCTGTTAAATGGTGGAAAATAGCACACTCCACCTTTAAGCTACCTCTGACAGTCTAACTAGAGCAACAGTCAGTTTGTTCCATACGTAATAATGGGACACTCTGGTAAACTTTACCGGTGTGAAGTTAGCAGCCACTTTCTTCGGATTGAGCGGCCGTTTCACCAGTGGCGTCGGGTGAAATATATGTATCATAACTTTTGACTGGAATGAAGTAGCCATATGAAATTTCTAGAATATCTTTCTGAAATGATTTCCAATATTATACTATAAAATCAGATTTTTCACCCACCCGGAACTGTAAAAAAAAGCCCTGGAAAAAAAAGGAAAATTATGATCAATCAAAAATAACCGAAGAAAATGGCCTCTACCGATGAAACTCACAGTATAGTTTATTATGACCTAAGGAACAAGTGTTATCAACCTCATCTCCTTCGGAAGGGGCCGAGGGGTGAAAATCGACGCCGCCTCCATAGAACCTATTATTATTCTGAACACATCGAAGAAAATGACCTCTACCAATGAAACTCACAGGATACGTTCTTTGTCATTTAAGGAACAAGTGTTATAAATTTCATCCTCTTCGGATGGGGCCGAGGGGTGGAAATCGACTCCGCCGCCTCCATATCTCACACTTATAGAAAAACACCGAAAAAAATGGCCTCTACCGATGAAACTCACAGGATACGTTCTTAATGATCTAATAAACACGTGCTATCAATTTCATCTCCTTCGGATGGGGCCAAGGGGTGGTAATCGACTCCGCCGCCTCCATGTTCTCGCACTTATTATAGAAAAACACCGAAGAAAATGGCCTCTACCGATGAAACTCACAGGATACGTTTATTATGACCTAAGGAACAAGTGTTATAAATTCATCTTCTTCGGATGGGGCCGAGGGGTGGAAATCGACTCCGCCGCCTCCATATCTCACACTTATAGAAAAACACCGAAGAAGAAAATGGCCTCTACCGATGAAACTCACAGGATACGTTTATTATGACCTAAGGAACAAGTGTTATCAATTACATCTTCTTCGGATGGGGCCGAGGGGTGCAAATCGACTCCGCCGCCTCCATATCTCACACTCATTATAGAAAAACACCGAAGAAAATGGCCTCTACCGATGAAACTCACAGGATACGTTTATTATGACCTAAGGAACAAGTGTTATCAATTTCATCTTCTTCGGATGGGGCCGAGGGGTGGAAATCGACTCCGCCGCCTCCATATCTCACACTTATAGAAAAACACCGAAGAAAATGGCCTCTACCGATGAAACTCACAGGATACGTTCTTTGTCATTTAAGGAACAAGTGTTATAAATTTCATCCTCTTCGGATGGGGCCGAGGGGTGGAAATCGACTCCGCCGCCTCCATATCTCACACTTATAGAAAAACACCGAAGAAAATGGCCTCTACCGATGAAACTCACAGGATACGTTCTCAATGATCTAATAAACACGTGTGCTATCAATTTTATCTTCTTCGGATGGGGCCGAGGGGTGGTAATCGACGCCGCCGCCTCCATGTCTCGCACTTATCATGGAAAAACACCGAAGAGAATGGCCTCTACCGATGATGAAACTCACAGGATACGTTTATTATGACCTAAGGAACAAGTGTTATCAATTTCATCTTCTTCGGATGGGGCCGAGAGGTGGAAATCGACTCCGCCGCCTCCATATCTCACACTTATAGGAAACACCGAAGAAAATGGCCTCTACCGATGAAACTCGCAGGATACGTTTATTATGACCTAAGGAACAGTGTTATCAATTTCATCCTCTTCGGATGGGGCCGAGGGGTGGAAATCGACTCCGCCGCCTCCATATCTCACACTTATAGAAAAACACCGAAAAATGGCCTCTACCGATGAAACTCACAGGATACGTTCCTAATGATCTAATAACACGTGCTATCAATTTCATCTCCTTCGGATGGGGCCAAGGGGTGGTAATCGACTCCGCCGCCTCCATGTCTCGCACTTATTATAGAAAAACACCGAAGAAAATGGCCTCTACCGATGAAACTCACAGGATACGTTTATTATGACCTAAGGAACAAGTGTTATAAATTTCATCTTCTTCGGATGGGGCCGAGGGGTGGAAATCGACTCCGCCGCCTCCATATCTCACACTTATAGAAAAACACCGAAGAAAATGGCCTCTACCGATGAAACTCACAGGATACGTTTATTATGACCTAAGGAACAAGTGTTATCAATTACATCTTCTTCGGATGGGGCCGAGGGGTGCAAATCGACTCCGCCGCCTCCACATCTCATACTTATAGAAAAACACCGAAGAAAATGGCCTCTACTGATGAAACTCACAGGATACGTGTATTATGACCTAAGGAACAAGTGTTATCCATCTCATCTCCTTCGGAAGGGGCCGAGGGGTGAAAATCGACGCCGCCTTCATGTCTCCCATTTATTTCAGAAAAAAGTCGAAAAAAACGGCCTTTACAAATGAAACCCAAAGGAATTCGTTTTGTGTGATCTAAGGATGGTTATGTACGGGTTTAAAAAACAAAAAAAAAATTCCAATCATGTATGATATATTACGTGTACAATGATACTAAAGCAATAGTTATTTGTTGAGTTACATGAAATAATAATACAATACAAAATACAAAAAGAAGGTAATCTTATCGTAAATTCATGAAATCAAGATTCGAAAAAGTAAGTTCTTTCAATACATAATTTAAAGAATAGCGTGTTGAGGTTTTTTCATAAAAAACGTTTCTCTCCAATTTTGTGGTGATTTCTATGAATATTTGCAGATAGTTCAAACATACTTCTCAGAGAATTTCAACCGAAAAATGAAATGTTAGTTAGATAACACTTGTTCCTTAGGTCATAATAAACGTATTCTGCGAGTTTCATCGGTAGAGGCCATTTTCTTCGGTGTTTTTCTATAAGTGTGAGATATGGAGGCGGCGGAGTCGATTTCCACCCCTCGGCCCCATCCGAAGAGGATGAAATTTATAACACTTGTTCCTTAAATGACAAAGAACGTATCCTGTGAGTTTCATTGGTAGAGGCCATTTTCTTCGGTGTTTTTCTATGATAAGTGCGAGACATGGAGGCGGCGGAGTCGATTACCACCTCTCGGCCCCATCCGAAGGAGATGAAATTGATAGCACGTGTTTATTAGATCATTAAAAACGTATCCTGTGAGTTTCATCGGTAGAGGCAATTTTCTTCGGTGTTTTTCTATAAGTGTGAGATATGGAGGCGGCGGAGTCGATTTCCACCTCTCGGCCCCATCCGAAGAAGATGAAATTGAGAAACTTGTTCCTTAGGTCATAATAAACGTATCCTGTGAGTTTCATCGGTAGAGGCCATTTTCTTCGGTGTTTTTCTATAAGTGTGAGAAATGGAGGCGGCGGAGTCGATTTCCACCCCTCGGCCCCATCCGAAGAAAATGAAATTGATAACACTAGTTCCTTAGGTCAAATAAACGTATCCTGCGAGTTTCATCGATAGAGGCCATTTTCTTCGGTGTTTTCCTATAAGTGTGAGTATGGAGGCGGCGGAGTCGATTTCCACCTCTCGGCCCCATCCGAAGAAGATGAAATTGATAACACTTGTTCCTTAGGTCATAATAAACGTATCCTGTGAGTTTCATCGGTAGAGGCCATTTTCTTCGGTGTTTTCCTATAAGTGTGAGATATGGAGGCGGCGGAGTCGATTTCCACCTCTCGGCCCCATCCGAAGAAGATGAAATTGATAACACTTGTTCCTTAGGTCATAATAAACGTATCTTGTGAGTTTCATCGGTAGAGGCCATTTTCTTCGGTGTTTTTCTATAAGTGTGAGATATGGAGGCGGCGGAGTCGATTTCCACCCCTCGGCCTCATCCGAAGAAGATGAAATTGATAACATGTTTCCTTAGGTCATAATAAACGTATCCTGCGAGTTTCATCGGTAGAGAGGGCCATTTTCTTCGGTTTTTCCTATAAGTGTGAGATATGGAGGCGGCGGAGTCGATTTCCACCTCTCGGCCCCATCCGAAGAAGATGAAATTGATAACACTTGTTCCTTAGGTCATAATAAACGTATCCTGTGAGTTTCATCGGTAGAGGCCATTTTATTCGGTGTTTTTTATGATAAGTGCGAGACATGGAGGCGGCGGAGTCGATTACCACCCCTCGGCCCCATCCGAAGGAGATGAAATTGATAGCACGTGTTATAGATCATTAAGAACGTATCCTGTGAGTTTCATCGGTAGAGGCCATTTTCTTCGGGTTTTTTCTATAGTGTGAGATATGGGGCGGGCGGGAGTCGATTTCCATCCCTCGGCCCCATCCGAAGAGGATGAAATTTATAACACTCGTTCCTTAAATGACAGAGAACGTATCCTGTGAGTTTCATTGGTAGAGGTCATTTTCTTCGATGTGTTCAGGATAATAATAGGTTTTATGGAGGCGGCGGCGTCGATTTTCACCCCTCGGCCCCTTCCGAAGGAGATGAGGTTGATAACACTTGTTCCTTAGGTCATAATAAACGTATACTGTGAGTTTCATCGGTAGAGGCCATTTTCTTCGGTTATTTTGATTGATCATAATTTTCCTTTTTTTTCCAGGGCTTTTTTTCACAGTTCCGGGTGGGTGAAAAAATCTGATTTCATAGTATAAAATTGGAAATCAATTCAGAAAATATTCTAGAAATTTCAGATCGCTACTTCATTCCAGTCAAAAGTTATGATACATTATATTTCACCCGACGCCACTGGTGAAACGGCCGCTCAATCCGAAGAAAGTGGCTGCTAACTTCACACCGGTGTAAACTTTTACGAGAAACATCTTTAATTATACAGGGTGTTTCATTGGGAAAGGAAAATACTTCACAGGTGCATAGGTGGCACCAAGACGGTTCTAGAGATACCCCATTTATTGGGTCTCACTGTCTTCGTAGCCGAGATACAGGGTGTTTTATGAATTTTGCCCGTTTCTTCCTGAGGCCGTACCAGACGAACCACCCGGTATATTTTCTTCACATTTGGCAAATATGTTCCTAATTGAGAACCCAAACATATCATGCAATAACCGCCTCGAAAATCCAGGTCCGGGTTAACAAAAAATATGAATCGTTTGAATACTCGAAACAACACCCTGTACATCGGAATTTTGAAAATCTGTTTTAATATTCGAAAACACCACTAAAAACTAAACTGGGAAGTATACTTCAAATTTTCGCGCAGAAAGTTTTACTGCCAAATTTTCAAGGTAAAAGTGAAGTTTTTAGGAACTTGGATACCCGAAAATAGCTTGAAGTGACTTTAACAATGAATTATCAACAATATTGAATCCATAATTATTTCAACATTACTCTGTAATTCATTTTCACATTGGTTTTCCTTTTATAGCCGTATACTTGAAAATCCAGGTCCGGGTTAACGAAAAATTATGAATCGTTTGAATACTCGAAACAACACCCTGTACATCGGAATTTTGAAAATCTGTTTTAAAATTCGAAAATACCAGTAAAAACTGAACTGAGACGTATACTTCAAATTTTCGCGCAGATAGTTTCAATGCACAAATTTTCAACGTAAAAGTGAAGTTTTTAAGAACTTGGAAACCTGAAAGTGGTTTGAAGTGACTTTAACAATGAATTATCAAAATATTGAAATCCATAATTATTATACTGTATAATGCAACTCACTTCTCAATAAATGAAAACTATTGTGGAAATGAATTACAAAGTAATGTTGAAATAATTATGGATTCAATATTGTTGATAATTCATTGTTAAAAGTCACTTCAAACCACTTTCTGAAAACTTCACTTTTACGTTGAAAAATTTGTGCATTGAAACTATCTGCGCGAAAACTTGAAGTGTACGTCTCAGTTCAGTTTAAGTGGTATTTCGAATTTTAAAACAGATTTTCAAAATTCCGATGTACAGGGTGTTGTTTCGAGGATTCAAACGATTCATAATTTTCGTTAACCCGGACCTGGATTTTCAAGTATACGGCTATGAAAAGGAAAACCAAAGTGGAAATGAATTACAAAGTAATGTTGAAATAATTATGGATTCAATATTGTTGATAATTCATTGTTAAAGTCACTTCAAACCACTTTCGGGTATCCAAGTTCCTAAAAACTTCACATTTACCTTGAAAATTTGTGCAGTAAAACTTTCTGCGCGAAAATTTGAAGTATACGTCTCAGTAAGTTCTTAGTAGTGTTTTCGAATATTAAACAGATTTTCAAAATTCCGATGTACAGGGTGTTGTTCGAGGATTCAAACGATTCATAATTTCTTGTTAACCTGGACCTGGATTTTCGAGGCGGTTTTTGCATGATATGTTTGGGCTCTCAATTAGAAACATATTTGCCAAATATGAAGAAAATATACCGGTGGTTCCTCTGGTACGACCTCAGGAAGAAACGGGCAAAATTCAAAAAACACCCTGTATCTCGGCTACGAAGACAGTGAGACCCAATAAATGGGGTATCTCTAGAACCGTCTTGGTGCCACCTATGCATCTGTGAAGTATTTCCTTTCCCAATGAAACACCCTGTATGACGAATGTACCATGAGTCATAGAGCTCATGTGAAGCAAAAACAGAACGCTCAAAGACCTCAGAAAACTGTGATGCTGTAATGGGTGGCGTTACTTTTGTTTTCGCGGGCGATTTTCGGCAAACACTGCCTGTAGTAACAAAAGGAACACGCACCGATGTCATCAGAGCATGCTTAAATCATCTCACTTATGGTGTCGGTTGTATTCTCAATTTACGAACAAACATGAGAGCCCATTTGAGCGACAACGACGATGACGACTTTCCACGTCAACTACTCAATCTTGGCGAAGGAAAAATTGTCTCTTCTAACACCAACAGCAATGACGTTAAACTTGACGAGACATTAGGAAACATATTGCACAGGTTGGAACATTTATTGTTGCTATATATCCCGGTCTTAAAATTTATCGGAGAGAGACTATCAATGGCTTTTTCTAGAGCAATATTGTCACCCAGAAACGATACAGTGAATGAAATAAATAAACTCATTTTAGTGAAAATTCCCGATCAGGTTCAAACACGTCTATTATACGGTGTGTAGTATTGAGGATACAGTGCACTATTCCCAAGAATTTTTAAATTCTTTGAACACTTCTGTCTTACTTCCTCACGAAGTTGGCATTCCTATCATGCTATGAAGACACTTGAGCCCCCCAACATGTGTAATGGGACAAGGCTGCTTACAAAAGAGTTACGGGACAATATAATCGTGGCGACCATTATCACAGGGCCAGCAGTGGGACAACTGGCCTATATTTCGTGGATACCCATGATTCCCACTGATTTACCCATACCATTAAAAGGCTACAGTTTCCAGTAAAGATCTCTTTTGCCCTCTCTATTAACAAGTCCCAAAGTCAAACATTCTCTCTGGTTGGCATCGACCTGAGAAAGACGTATTTTTCCCATGGGCAGTTACATGTTGGCTTATCTCGGGTTAGAACTCCTGATAGACAATATATTTTGCTACCAAATGATAACATTACATCCAATATAGTTAACAGAGAACTTTTGAACAATTAAAATTACCATTACCAAACTAACTTTTCCGGCGACTTGGTCCTCATGAAATTCGTTTATCGCAAATCCCTCGAATGTTTTTTTTTGGACAGACTTACTTTCGAATTTGTATAAGCATGCAAATACAAACTATACCTGCGTAAACCCTCCTTTTTGGCAATTAGAAATCAAAACATAACACTCTCTACTAAAAAAGGATTATTAACATTATGCCCAACGGAGTGGGCACGGGTCAGCTAGTACTCTGTATGATAAAGTGCTAAAAAAAACAATACATCTTGAACATTAAGCTAAAAAAAGGTTTTTATTCAGTGTTGATAAAATGAACCGTTTTCGAAAAAAGAATGAAAGAAGTAAGTAATTGAAATTTACCCACTAAAATGAATTTCCAGTGGCGTTAAAAAATTAAAAGAACTTGTCATCTTATTTTTTTACGTTCTATCTGAAACATTTGCCGCGACACCCTGTATAATCAATCCTAAAGACCGGAAAAACCTAAGAACTTTCTTTCTATTTCGAAATAGAAAGCACAATTTTTTTTTTCTGAATAACACACACTGAAGAATTGGGAAGAAATAATTTATAATAGTATATAATGCAACGAACGTAATATAATGATAACTATTATTCACGAAGTGCAGTTTATGCTATGAGCAGTAAGCGAGTGTCCTAAATCACCGAACGAATAACAGCCATTACTTATATGCGAGTAGCATACTATATTTATCCACGACTACTGAATATATTACTTGAAGATTTCAACATTTGGAAATCGTGATAAGACTATTACAAGTGTCGAAAAAGTCAAGTTTATACTTGAGAAAATTTTGGAGAACTTATCCTTGTATATTTTTTCATACAAATTGCTCCAATATGTAATAAAAGTAGATTTGGTCCTCGATTGACAAGGTATTCCCCCCTGTTAGTTTGACCACTTAAGAATACTGAAGAAATATCAATTTAGAAAATATTATATTGAAGCTAAATTTATAAAGCATCTGACAGCAGTGAATAATAACTTATTATTCACTTGTTATCAATGGCCGAGCAAACAGATGTATTATACAATAGTCGTGGATAAACTGAAATATTTTTATGATTTGATGGCGGTTTATTGTTGCTTAAGGCTATTTCGGTAATTATAGCTGAGGCAAAATCACGAAAATGTTGTATTTTAATCAGGAATTATTGTAGAAATGACGATCTTACCTATTATTTTGTTCACCCCAGTGCGGTAGTGAAATGCTTTCTTTCTCACTCTAGATGATAACACTGCAGTAGCTACCGTTCACGCATGGGGGCATCTCTATGTTTATTTCTTACTCTGAGATTCTCACTGAGACGGCAGAGGTATTTCAGAATGATCTCATTATAAAACGAAGTCTCTCATAATCGAGTTCATGCTTCAAGTCCGAATTACACAAACTTCGAAATTATTTCTATCCACAATTATAATAACAATAATCCAGAACGGACTCTAATGGCTTTCAACGAGTTCATTTCACTGCTAACGACATCACTTAAATCCACTCCCTCGAACTATGATTATTCATTACCTTTTCTCGAAAAATCTAGTCTATCATAAAACCTACGTCCATCCATACAAAAACAAAAGAAACAACCTCAAGCAGCTACCAATGTGTAATTCCCCCGCCCATGCCTAAGGCCCATCTACCTTACACAGTATCCGCCTCTGGTCATGCATCATTAACAGTCGCCACATTCGGTCGTGGCAGGCCACAGGGTTCTAACCGTGGTCCCTTATTCATTATCCTGATTATCAATTTGGCGCGATCGTCTCTCTGTGGCGAGTATGATGCGGTATACATTATTTCTCGCTGTTTCTATTACATGACTTATTGGAAAATCATGTTTCGTAATATTCTATGAGTTATTAGCAGGACCTGATGGAATGCTCCGAAGTGTTTATGTATCGGAGATAGAGCAGATTGATTAGTGGTGCACGTTTTAGCGTGAATTTATCTTGTAGACTGAAGAATGGGAAACACTTTGTGATCACGGACGGAAATTCTAGAGCTAAATGCATTCTTTATGAATACTGGAAGAAGTATGGTGTATTTAATCTAACTCTTATTGTCCCCACATGACACTTCAGCAATTTGTCCGTGATGTGAAACGATTTTCATTGTTTTATGCAAAAAATCTTTTTTTCTCCAACCATCAAAAAATGTTGACTTTTTTGTTCTATTTTCAGGTGCAAAAGTCATAAATTCTCTTACCGTACAAAAATTTGCTCGTTGCTTAGCAACACTTTTAATCCTAGGATTAAAAACGCTACTTTTAATCCAAGGATTAAAAGTAAATGCATTTGAAGTCTACTTGACAATCACTGTCATGATTCTGTGTTCAAATTCATAACCAAATTATGAACGATTTTTCACTAAAACCAATTTTATTGTAATTTTGACTTGGTTGGAGAAAAAATAGTATATACCTATTATTCGGATTAAAAGTGCCTATTTTAACTCGCAATTCTGCATTCGCTCGGCTGCGCCTCGCAACTATTGCTCGTAAAAAAATATGCACTTTTAATCCTTATAATATAATATACTATTTCTCCAACCATCAAAAAATGTTGACATTTTTGTACTATTTTCAGGTGCAAAAGTCATAAATTCCCACTTTTAATCCTAGGATTAAAAACGCTACTTTTAATCCTTGGATTAAAAGTGATTGCATTTGACGTCTAGTTGACAATCACTGTCATTAGCATGCGTTCAAATTTATAACCAAATTATTAACGATTTTTGACTGAAACCAATTTTATTGTAATTTTGACTTGGTTGGAGAAAAAATAGTATATATTATTCGGACTAAAAGTGCCTATTTTAACTCGTAATTTAGCATTCGCTCGGCTGCGCCTCGCAACTGCAAATATTGCTCGTAAAAAAAATATGCACTTTTAATCCTTATAATATAATATACTATTTTTTACGAACGTGCATTTTTACCCTCTTCCCCGCACTCATTTTAGTTAAGAAAGTGAAACTTTTCCGTACTAGTGCGGGAAAGTAAGAGATCGTTACTTACTTAGGCCTACCTAACCCAAAACGTTACACAGGTCACAGTTTTGGACGATCCTCGGCAACGTTTCAAGCAGATTCAGGCGAAGGGGTAACCAACATTAAACGTCTTTGAGGCTGAAAGACAACTGCTGTTGCTGAGAGTTATTAGGAGGACTGCGTAGAACAAAAGAAAACCATTTCGAATAAAATTCATTCATGTATTGGCAACTTGCAACCGATGCCGTCTCCGTCATTTTCATGCACTTTGCAATCTACGAGTGTTACTCTTAAAAGCCAGTTACCACTAACTAACTATTCTGGACCGGCTATTCTGACGCATTTAAAGAATGCAAAATACAGTGGAACCTCTATATAACAAATCGGAAGGGAACCAATAAATATTCGTTATATCAAGTAATTCGTAAAACTGAGGTTTGTTATATTGAGGTGAGGTTGGTCCAAAATTTGTTATACCGAGGTTTTATTCACCTCGACATTACGTACTCATCTTGTTATAGCGAACTAATTTTGCTCATATAAATGAAAACTCATTTTTATCAAATTACTCATTTATTTTATATTTTATATTTTCTGAAAAATCAACAAATTGGTATAAAAGCCTCAATCTAATTTTATTCATCTTGATTGGAAAAAAAGTCATAAATTGTAGTTTGTTTTCCATGGTTTCAATCCTCTGATGTTTGAAGGCAAACCAATTTCGTCGGAAAACTTATCTTTAGATTTGAAAATTGTAGCCAATGAACTTGCGGGATCCCGAACTTATTAGCTATGTCTAATTTTTTTGTAGAAGGATTTTTGTCAACATAATTAATGATGCTTCGCTTTTCTGCGACAGATAAGGAACGCCTTTTACGTTTCTGAGCCATTGCAAAAAAGTGAGGAGCAACACTGATTACTTTCCATCAACTAACTTCGTATTTAACGTAATACGCGTCGAAATTCGAAACCTGTCGCGGCTGAATAACATACCTGGTTATTGTTGAAAACGTTATATAGAGGTTTTGAATTGACGAAATTCGTTAAGTAGAGGTATTCACACTCTTTTTAGTAGTTGAAAATTCGTTATAAAGAGGTTGTTCGTAAAAAGTTTTCGTAATGTAGAGGTATGTTTTACATTGACTCTTATGGACGATTCAAGGGGATTATGAAAAATTCGTTAAATCAAGGAAGTCGTTATATTGATTAATTAATGTTTCTAATTTATGCGTAAAGTCTCTTTTCCGCCCTTTACTGCTTGCCCGAACTCCGCTTTGCGTCGTTGGGGTCAACGGCAGTCACGTGCAGGAAAGTATCACTTTCCGCACTTGTTAGGAAAATAACTATTTCTGGACGGAGTTGAATCAGGAGAACTGTTCAGAAATGAATGAGAATTTCAGATATAATTTTTAAGTTGAGGAGCGCAGTGCCGTAAAATCCATTCGGGCGCCACTGGTGAAAAAAATTAAAGCGTCTATTTAGGAAAATAAATTTTGCTGATGCAGCGAAAACGTATTACAAATTTTACCGACATATTTGCAGAAGCATCCTTGTGGTTATGGAAAAACAGATGTTTCTTGAACCTTATCGCCCTGTTCATATGAAGTTTTTTTAATGGTCCCTTTTCAATATTTCGTAATGAAAATGCTTCAGCGAAGGTTCACGAGATTTTTTTCTAGTTACCAAAAATTCGAGAGGGAATTCTAATTATAAGCATAGACTAACTAAACGGAGAATAGATGAGACACTAGTAGAACAAGCTTCAACGCCATCTGTTTTTGTACAACATTACTAATTCGTGAAAAGAGCTCAATTGAAAAAGGAATCTGTATCGTAAAGTTGCATCAAAAAGAATTCTGTAGTGCACCTTTTGAATAGGTAGGTACACCCATATACAAGAGGCAAAAAGTTTTTTGAAATTCAATTTCCAAAAGGAAATCAGAAATGGATTCGTGCAAGTTATCGATGAGTGAGGAAATTTATTTTCATGAAAATAATACCTGCAACGAACTTTCATCTGATTTTCTTTTGGAATCGAGAAATGAGGATCAATAATCAAATTCTGGATAGAATAAAAATTTATTAACTGAAATAGGTATCACCAATTGAAAATACAGATTTATTTCATAAATATCTAATCAATAAACTAATAATTGCATTGAAAACATTTTCAAAAACTAACAATAATGAATTCAATAATACAAAATATGAGTATTCACCTACTAAACTTATTCAATACATGAAAAACTTTTTTGAAAACTACGAGTATCTTAATTCTTATAGGTAACAGAATATACATATATATATTTTATAATTACCTTCTTGCATCTCGATTTTCACATCCAATAACACAGCACGTCTTCACTCTTGCAGGCATATCGAAATTTATTATATTTCAAAAGAACGTGTCAAACCACTCCTTGTGTCAGTTGACAATTCAAAGGTTTTTTGATAATAATGATTTTACATACTTACTATTTTCTCGATAGGATTTCCATGAATGCAACGACATCTAACTATCAAATTGAAAATAATTTTTTCGTGTATTAGTCTCCTCCTCCGACAGATGGCGCTGAATATACGAGTGGCTCATCTAATTTTTTAGTTTGTCTATGATTATAAGGTATTAGAGAATTATGATCTTTCGTCTATCAAAGTACTGCAAAACAATGTTTTTTTACATTTTTAGGCATTTCGCTATAACTTACATAGTTACCTTACAGAAACAAAATTATTCAAAGAAGGGTTCTTGTTTCAGTCAACAAAATATCTATTTTTATTGGTTGAAAATGAATTCTCTCTTGAAAGTAATGATTATAAACGAAATATGAATAATTCACTCAATATTGTTCATTTCACGTTCGATATTTTTCTATACTCATCAAAAACGAATTATAAGCTTTATGGTTAATTTCAAATCATACTTTTCACGTTTTGACCCCAACGTTTTCTTATCGATAATAGCTTATTTCACGAAAGTGTTACATAACAGTTTCATGATCTCAATATTCTTCGTTTTTTAGTTCATTTTTGTGGATCGGAAGCATTTTATCATAATTAATATGCGTGTCGCGAAACTTTCATTAATTTGTTAATTAATATTGGTGATAAATGTTTCTCTCACTAACTACATCCCACACTTAAATTGAACATTCAACTTATTTGGAAAAACAACTTCACTCCAAGTTTTTTCTAATGAAGTCCTTAACTTCCGTTAAAAGGCATCCCACACTATAAAAATCTATCTCCTAATTGCAAATAAAAGTCTATGGTTAAGCTATAATTATCAGCAATCAGGAATTAGGGCAGCTCCCTCTCGATATTAAACCAACCTCCATGTTTCATTACTGCGTAATAAACATAGTTATTGGCATTCAATTCTTTCATGAAAAATCGAGAATATAAAAGACTGCGGCAAACTGTAAAATGCTCTTATTTATTACCTATAAAATCAGGTAAGTGTGTATGTGGGGACATAAAAGTAGAAAATTTTCCGAGATGCTTTTTCACGGTTGAAATTATCATCAATAGCTAGAGGTTGTAAAAATGGGTCTGCACACATATAATTAGGGTAGCTTGAGTCTATCATTATGCCTTCCTACCCTTGGTATTAATTCGGTATTGGTTTAGTAGGTATATAGGTTTATTCTTTTCCTATTTTCCCATGTAAATTATAAGATAAATCTCTGGCAGTTATATTAAACTATACCAACCTAACCTGAAAAACGTTCAATAGACTTGTGAATATTCCATATTGAGTGGTTATTCTATTTGAACGAGTGCTATATTGTTTTGCCAAATATCTGTAATTTCCGAATTATGAACCGAAAATGGTCCCACGCGATAAGGTTTGACTCCGTGATGACGAATTTGTGGTCAAATTCAATTCTGTCCTTGGGTCCGATGACTTTCGAATAGATTGTCCTTTAGACTTAAGATTTTCAGGGTGGATACGGTTCCCAAATGCCGTGGTTAAGTTCGTTAACAAGCCAAAATTTAGGTTCCTCAATATCTCAGACAAAACAAAACCAACAGATATGAAAATTTGCTGTCCCAAGCAAGATGCTCATAATAAGCCTCATCCGCAATTTTCTGGCCATAGTGTTAACAGAGCCATAAAAAATTCAATTGGAATATTGAAAAGAAGAGGACCGCATCATCAGAACTATATAATTTTTTCTAACTATTGATTCCTCACATATTTCTTTTTTTGAAATATTTCCATAATTTGATTCCGATCGTGCTGAGATTTTGCATTCATATACTTAGTATGAATCTCAAGTCCTATACAAAATTTTGAGGTAATAGCACTATTGGCTCCACCAATGAACGAGCACTCGAAAGCACCTACTCAGAAATTTATTAATTTTTTTCAATTAGAAATCTGAAATGAGTAGTTCATTTGTCAGTCGTATGTCAAAATTCCAAGTCGGTATTCCTCCTAATTTACTTCAAATAATGTGGTATTCCAAGTCCAGATTTACAGTCATCGCATAAAAATATTCCTTTTGATGCCATAGCACAAACTTCATACAATAATTGATGTATTATTGTATTATTGTATGTATTATTGTATTATTATTATGTATTATGCGACTTTTGTGTGAGAAAATATATGTAGTTAGTATCCAACAGGCAGAGCCGGACCGTGGGCGTGGCGAGAGAGGCATTTGCCACGGGCGCAAACGACCTAGGGGCGCAAAATGTGAAATATGATATATGTATTCCATTTTAAATCAAGATTGACAACAAGCTCTATATTTCAAGTGGCGAATTTAACAGTTTACAAAATTGAGAAACACGTAGTTAACGAACACTACCAAAACGGAACAAAATCCTAGAAAATTATACATGGGGAGAAACACGACTCGCGGTGCATTGTCCATTACCTCAAAATATGGGAGATTATTGTCAATAAAAGGTTCTTCAAAATAAAGGGTTTTCCAAAAAGAGGTGTTATTTCGAATAGCCCGCTATTTCGGTAGATATCACGTTTGAAGCTGTCAATTTTGACATTTGACAAATAGAAACTACGTAATCAATAAAAATGGAACGATACACGTTTCAAGAACGTATTGAAATCATTAAAATTCACTATAAAAATGGTGGAAAATGTGGGTCGTCGAAAGCACCTTGTCAAACCGCAATGAAGAAATTGGTGGAAAAAGTCGAGCTCTTGGGACAAGTTAGTGATGTGAAGAATAAAACCCGTACACGTCGCTCGAGAACAGCCGAAAATATTGCTGCTGCCGCCGAAAGTGTTAAAGAAAACCCAGATTTGTCCATTCCTCGTCGTTCTTTGGAATAAGGCATACCACAAACGTCATTACACCGTATTTTGCATAAAGATTTGGGTCTTATGGCTTATAAAGTTCAGTTAACACAAGAACTCAAGCCGGCCGATCATCAACAACGACGTGTCTTTGCTGATTGGGTCGTTGAAATGCATGAAAATGATCCGGAATTCCGTCGAAAAATCATCTTGAGTGATGAGGCCCATTTCCACCTCGGTGGCTTCGTCAACAAGCAAAATTGTCGCATCTGGGGCTTGGAAAACCCAAGAGTTATTGTTGAAAAGCCTTTCTATCCTCAACGTGTGACTGTTTGGTGCGGTTCATGGTCCGGCGGAGTCGGAAAATGAGGCTGGAGCAACAGTTACGGTGAATGGATTGCCCTATCGAGAGATGATCAATGATTTTTTATGGCCGAAATTGGATGGTACTGATCTGGACAACGTTTACATTCAACAAGACGGCGTTACGTGCCCCACAAGCAACGAAACCATTGTTCTTTTGCGGGAAAAGTTTCCGAACCGTGTTATCTCTCGAAGAGGTGATTACAATTGGCCACCGCGATCTTGTGATTTAACACCTTGCGATTTCGTAAAAGAGAAGGTCTACGCCAATAGCCCAGCGTCGATTCAAACCTCAATGATGGAATTCATGAGGCTATCGTGGACATAGGGCAGCCACTTTGCGATTTGGTTATGGAAAATTTCATTAAAAGGATATGGTCCTGTGAGCGTGGTCGTGGTGGTCATTTGCTTTATGTTATTTTTCACTATTAACGGCATAGCTTCTTCTTCATAATGAAATAAACATCCGATCATTTTATTGAAAAATGGCTTTTTTCTTTTAATGTCAAAATCAGTAAATGTCAATTATAAAAATCATATATTTATTGAAAAATAAATTTCTTCAAGGGCGCATTTTGAAAGTTTGCCACAGGCGCTAGAATTCTAGTTCCGGCTCTGCCAACAGTCTGGGCAGGTAAAGTTCATAAGCTTTAGATAAAGCAATTTACCTAAGAGCTGGCCCTCCATGTTAGGGGTTGAGGCATCAGGCTAACTCCTCGATACTCATAAAAATGTTGATATGTTGAAAAAAACCCAATGGGAGCCTCGAAAACAGTACTGGACACAACGATAAACGAGCTAGAAGACTGCAACAAAAAAAGGCACTAGCAAATGTGTATCGGACAACGTCTAAGGATGTTTAAAACCGAATAAATAATAAATAATAAATAGAAATCTGAAATACTTATTGAAATAACAATTTTCTGATATCCTAAATATCACTGTAGTGTCTGGATTGAGATTCTTTCCATCCATCGTACGTGTGGCACAAGAATTGTAGCATATAAAAATCTGGTTCCAGTTATCTGAGACATTGATCTCATCAAGTTTATCTTGATCAATTTACACTTCCATTTAGAGCCTCTTCTACCATATGTTATGTCGTTGATTGAGAGGCACGGAAACATTAGAGCCCCGTTTAGGACTTTTATGAATGATGATCACAAAAAGTGAGATTAACGAATCGGGAATCTGTTATGAAAGTGTTAATGGATGTTTCTTGTTTTTCTTGAAGACAAAGGAGAGATATATTTTATGACATCATAATCAACGTGATATAAACGTTTACAGAGCATACTCGTATTCTATCGTCAATTAGGTACAAAGTTCCTTACATGCTGCATGAATCAATGCAAGATCACTTACTTTTTATAATAAACGAATGATGCTCTGATTTTTGAAATTTGGAAATATACAGGGTGCTAAAAAAAAGGTGATCCCGTCTCTAGGAAAGATAGAAAACTGAAAAATAATTGGGGTTTGTTTAGTGAAAAAATTTCATAGCGCCTTCCGTAGATAGAAGGCGCTATTTATACGGTTCGTACAAACTATAACCATAGAAAACCATAGATGATTATTGCCTCTCTAATCATACACTTCGCAAAAAAATTAACTCACGTAACAGAATAACCTATTCGAGTGAAATAAGAAATCGCCTCAGAGAATATTATGATTTAAGGCCGTGTCGCGGCAAGAGGCCCCCAGCCCATCGAAGGGCGCGTTTGGATTTTGCGAGAAAGCATATCCATTGGGAAGAGGCTGATTGGGAAAGAGTTCTCTTCACAGATGAGTCTAGATTCTGCCTCTACCATTATGATCGACGTTCCCTTGTATACAGACATCCACATGAAAGATATGCTCAGTGCAATTTCCTGAATACTACTGGTTTCGGGGGAGGATCGATTATGGTATGGGGTGGAATATCTTTGACTGCTCGCACAGACCTAGTGGTTGTTTATAATGGAGCTATGAATGCTGATAGGTATATAAGGAACATTCTTGAAGAGCATGTAGTGCCATTTACCATTTGGTGATGAAAATTCCATTTTCATGGACGATAATGCCAGACCCCATCGTGCGCGCATCGTTCAGGAGTACCTTGAAGAGGGCGAAGTCTCTCGAATGGAATGGCCAGCAAGAAGTCCAGACCTCAGTCCAATTGAGCAGGTTTTGGACAACCTCAATAGACGACTGAGAAGTTCAGAAAATCATCCAGCTACTCTTAATGACTTAGGAATCCAACTCAGAGAAATCTGGAAAGGATTAGATCAGAACATTTTAAGATCACTCATTTTGAGTATGAACCGTCGTTGCCGAACTGTCAATAACGCAAGGGATGGAAAAACCAAGTATTAATCATATCAATCACTTATCAGCATTCCAGTATTTTAAAAAATATTTATTTCTCTTTTTTCACATAAGATTCGGTGATATCCTGAATTTTTCTCCCGCTTGATGTGTCTTGTTTCGTTCAAAACCTTTCCGAGAGAACATAAAAAATAAGTTATAAACTCAATGTAGAGTTAACTTTCATTGAAATTGAGATTTTCAGAATATGCGTTAATTTTTTGCGCAGTGTATATGGACGTTTTTCGACATTTTCGTAGCGAACATTATATTCCTCGCAAGGAGCTGACCTCCACCAGACAGATCGTAAAATAATTATAAAGGAAATATAAATTCGTATCCGAGGTGAAGGTGTTCCAATACACGCACTATGAATCAACATACTCTAAATATAGGCAAGCACTGAGCATGCAGTCTCTTTAAATCATCCTTTCAAGAAACCCCCACTCAAGTGGCAAAAAAAACGCGTGGGCTTTTTATAACAACAATTCGCAGATCTATTCTCTACTTTCAACTCTCCTCGAGTACTTTCTGTGACCCAGATGCGTCTTGTGTATTTAAGACCTTAAACAAAGGTTAAGTAGGCTGAATAGCTCTTACTTGTTATGTAATTGGATCATTATCGCGTTTCACTACGTATTTTAGAAATTGAACGGCTCCCGCGAAAATTGGATAATGATCAGTTAGCAGGAGCGTTATTGATCACGGCTATTGTTTAACGATGCCAACACTTAACGAAGAAATTTCTTCCTTAGAAGGTGCTTCGGTTAGCAGAGGAATAGTGGAAACGGTTGAAACAGATACGGTAATTATTCTAACCTCATATTTTTAACGCCACATAGAACCGTGTTGTGAAAAAAATATAATTACTTCATGAGATAGTAAAGTTATTTTTCTCATTGATATCGTCTTTCCTGCAGCAGATGTTATGAGACGAGAAATAACTGGTGCAAGGTGCAAGTGTTATTGTCGAGAAAGTTGATATAAGAAAAATTTGAGGTGTGAAAAGAAAATAATAGATACCATGGGAGTTTGTTCGAAGCATTTTGTAACCCCTTTTTTACTATAACTGTACCAAAAAGTAGATATATAATATATGCAAATGTTATGATTAGTTTTCATATTATAATATTATCAAGTTATGAGGTTATGTTCAATGAAAACTCTCATGGAATAGAGCATAAATATTATTCATGAACATTTTGTAAAATGTTTCTTACATATATTTCATGATAAAGAGCAAAACATAATATAATGCTACTTCAGACTCAAAGAGGGTTTGTGGTTGGTTTATAATGAAAAGTAAAAAAATATAAATAGGTAATGAAGTTTGAATTTCGAAAATAATTGAGATTCATAATAAGGATAAATGCGTTTATGGGAATGGAAGTGAATATAAACAATGAATGCAGAGAATATAACAAACCGATTACAATTAACCATGAGGAAGAATTTAACTCAGAAAGAAAGAATGACAATAATATACAATAATTACGAAAATTTCCTCTCTGAACTTGTCAATTCTTTTTATGGTTTGAGCAATCTAATTTATAAAAGATCTACGTCTCTGATATCTATAAAAATAGTTAGTTCTAATTCACTGATGAAAGTATAATTTGGCGTCAAAGTCATTTTTTAATAAGGCCGTTACTTCCGAAGGTCTGAAACCTCATTTAGAAATTAATATTTTCCGAGTTCGAAATTTTACGCTTACATAATGCTGAAAAGGGTTTTTGGAGAGATTTTTTCTGGTGCGAAATTTTTTGAAAAAAAAAACAGTGTAAGAATATTAATCTGTTATCGTAGCGGCCAACAGACTTTGATTCGAGATATAAAATTACAAAAATAAGTTTACCATGATGAAAAATGTATTCATAATTTGTCATTCTTTATATTCGATCTTTATCTTCAAGTCGTGAACCTACTCTAAATGAAAAAATTCAGTGTTTAATTGAATTTTCAATTTATGACTAATAGAAAACAAAAATCACATGGTATGGTATATGAGTAGTAAACAAAGGAATCATTAATTCACTTGAATCTGAAACTTTTCGTGCTACATCTGTAGTCCTTGAAAATTAAGTTTTTACCTGGCCGCCTAACTTCAAAGATCGAAGACATTCCAATGAAATTGGAGCGTCTTCAAGTCCGCTAGCAACAAAAGAACCTACCGGTGTCCAAAAGTCACGCAACACAAGACTTAAACAATTTTCTCGAGGTATAATTGTCTAAATTACAGTGTAATATCGAAACCACAACTCAATTCTCAAAACTCATTACTTCGAAGTAGAGATTTTGAATAATGCGCGAGGAAATTGACACAGCTGATGACTCAAATTGATATTTGCGCTTTTGCATCTCCGAAAGGCTCAATTTTCGTACACAATGAAGGATTCATTGCAATGATTTGAATAAATGAGTTACGATATTAGTTCCTTTGGGAGATGCACGTTGAAAGGCTATACTGAAGAATGTTATAAGAACTTTATAGACAAGGAGATACCATTACCTATGTATTTATAAACACTATCGACTGGTCCTAATTTTAGATGATGAGATCGGAGGCAATCAACTTAAAATCAATTTGTGTAATCAATTGAATGTCTTGTAAGATATTATTTCAAACCTGCTCAAGAATTTGCAGTAGAGAAAAATGTCTGCAACACTCTTTGAAAGGCAGAACATCTCAGCAATATCATCAAATCTTATGTCAAAATTAAAACATACGAGGGCAGTTCAAATATAAAAGAGACGTTTCGATTTTCAGGCACAATAGTGGGGGCAGAACATTCCTGATTTTTTGTTGTTGGGTAGGTTTGTCAGGAGTAAGGGAAGCACGCCGGATTGCCTCATCGACCCTCTCGGTGTCCACTGTGACAGTGTTTGAGCAAGAGGTTCCTCCGTCAATTGAATTTACTGAATATATTTCTTGAAGATTTAAGAATTTGGCGACCGTCACAAGACCCTTCCATGACAAGTGTGAGAAAAATCAAGTTGACACATAAAAATTTTTTGGAGAACTTGTCATTGTACCGGGTTTTTCACTATACTTTGACCCCCCCTTCAACTTTGTTACTGAAGGAGATACAAAAAAATGTTTCGTATAAAAGTTTCACGAAATCAACTGAGGTTTTTCGATATGAGTCCAGAAACTGAAATATATACAGGGTGACCAACATATTGATGGCAACTTCATTTTTTCAAATGGAATATCCTGTATATTTTTCCATATTTGGTTAGCTCTTTTTCCCCTGATTTCGAATATGTAACATATTATGTTAGTCTATCTTTCTTATTCTGAGCACCACTACCACAGAGTTCCAAATTTCAATAACCATTTGGCATAGCGTTTTGGAAGTTCGTGAATATTTTAGTGGCCAATTTGATCTTTGGATTGGTAATGGCGCACCCATTTTATGGCCACCGAATAGTCCCGATTTAACACCGTTGGACACGTTTTTATAGCCGTTCCTGAAGGAAAAAACTTACTTCAGCAATAATGACAATCAATGAAAGCGGAGAATAATATTAATAATATAAAATCAACCAATATTAAACCCATAATTCGGAACTAATCCCGTCAACGCACAAAGAATAATGATAATATTGTAATGATTAGAAACAAATTTTGAAGCTTTAATTTTTGACTTGAATCAGAGCCTTAATAATGCTATCAAAAATAGTCTAAACAACTTGAGACAACTATATGAGCTATGTGTATTGAATGAAGGTGGTCATTTTGAGCAATTTCTTTATATTATATTATATATATATATATATATTAGTTGATGTTATTCTTACCATACTACCATAGTTCATCATTTTTCATTGGTTAAGTATTTTTTAAGTATTCATTCTAAAATAATACTTTTAAGTAGATTGTTTGGATATAAAGAATTTCGTAGGTATTTCACATATTTTTTTATTCGGTGTCATCATTTCAAAACTTTGAAACTCTGAAAATTGAAGAGACACATCCACATACGCATTTATATTCGAGATCAGGAGGAAATAGCCTATCAAAAAAGGAAGAATATACAGGAAAAGGTGTTCCATTTGAAAAAATATAGTTGCATTCAATGTTGTTCACCCTGTATATCTTCCCATTGACGTTATTATAACTCCAAAAATGAGCATTTTCAGTAAACGCACTGTCACTTGTAAAATGATTACAGATCTTGGCAGGTGGTTCTTAAAATTTGAAACTCTGTGGTTCTCAGAATAAAAGAGATAGACCAACATACAATGTTACATATTCGAAATCAGGGGAGAAAGAGCTAACCAAATATGGAAAAATATACAGGGTGTTACATTTGAAAAAATGAAGTTGCCATCAATATGTTGGCCACCCTGTATATATTTTAGTTTCTGGACCCATACCAAAAAACCTCAGTTGATTTCGTGAAACTTTTATATGAAACATTTTTTTGTATCTCCTCCCAATAAACACACAAACGTATATAACACGTTTATTTATGGTGGCTGAAGTAGATTCAACGTTGTACGTTGAATTTGCTACGTTACATCCGACACACAAATTCAACCAAACGTTGATTCTACATATAATATTCGTTTACGATTCAACTGGTTGATTTATCCACCATTAGGAAACGTATATTTATTGCATTTTCTCAAACGGTTTTTCAATGTGTGCTCAGAAACATTGAATTAACGTTGCATGATCAACTTTTTTTCAACTCAGACGTTAACCAACTTTTATTCTTCTCAAAATTCAACCAATTTTTGAATCTTATCAATTCACCATGATGCACCCAAAGTTCAACCAAACGTTGACTCTACATAAATTATACGAACACAATTCAACTGGTTGATTCATCCACCCTTAAAGAACGTATATATCTTACATTTTTTTTAACGTTTTTACGAAGTGAGCTCAGCAACAATGAATAAACGTTGAATGATTTACTCTTTATCAACTTAGAAGTAGACCAACATTTTTTTCTACTCAAGATTTGTCCAGTTTTTGAATCCATTCGATGATCAGTGTGTAGATAATACGTTCAATGTAATTTTGCAGGGAACTTCCCATCGGATCATGTCAATGGAAAACGTACGCAAAGGAGAAGTTCTTTTTGTTTTCAATTACCTATGGAATACCATATTTCAACGTATATTCTCAGTAGATATTCAACGTTTAATGAATAGTAGCGATAGAACGTTTTAGAAACCTAATTGCCAAATTGTGTATCGTGAGCGCAACTCATCTATACCGAACTTATTTATTTCCTACATTCCTTAAGAAATTCAAAATGTTAAATCCATTATACAAAATAACCTTACATTCATAACATAAATCGTCTTTACTAAAGTCATTCAATAAGAAAATTATGAAGATTCTTGAAAGATAATGAATTATTGTCCCTGGCAACGGTGTACAAGAGTCAGGAGGTGTTGTGATGACGTTGATCTGGATAATGCTAGAGCGATCTTGTTGCATTCTGCAGTCTACAAACTGAGTAGTGAGCCACCAGACCGTTTGCTTTAGCTATTTTCAACTTTCGTCATTATGTGATTTGTTTATAAGTGCGATAGGGCCTACAGAGATTTTGGTAAGTACCTATCACTACCTTGAAGTTGTTTAGTGTTCAGCAATATTGCATTTAAAACTATATATGGTTAATCAGTTCGAAATGCAATCTGTTTGAGTAAATAAAACAAAAATAATGATTCTTTTTTTTGTAGGTTACCCGATTGAGGCCTGTCGAAGAATAATTGTCTCGAAGACCATGCAGAAGAATTTTGAGATTCTTTATGAGTTATGACAAACGATTTAGGCTGCCTTTACAATTGGAAATGCAGGGAAAAAAAGCATTTCCGAGCCAATGCAACTCATTTATGGTAGGTTTAATGAGCATTATTTGTGTTGTTTCAGTGGCTGCCAAGAAAGAATTGAGGACAGCGACAGATTTACAAATAGCGGATACAACGAAGGCTTCCCTAAAATTTGCCAAGAGAAGGCTCAAGGATACTGCAAAGAGTAGAGAAAAAAAATTTAAATATTATAAGTGTTGATTCAATGCATTTGGAAATTTGTGATTTTGTTCCTATGTTTCCTATGTTCGAGATTTATATTTTTGTTGAGGTAAAATATTTACAAATCTGTGTTTAATTCAAATAAAAATTTAAAAATATTTATAACCGGGGTTGATTCAGTCCTTGAGATATAGGTTACTTTGAAACTCAATATGAACGTTTCATATTTGTGGTATTTTGGTATAAAAACAAACGTTGAGAATTCGTTTACCATCAACGTTATTTCCGAAACCAAAATTCTTCGTTACATTGAAACTAAATAATAACGTTACATCACGGTATTTTACTCATGACAAGGAGGAGGCTTGCAACGTTAAATCAACCTTGAATCAACGTGCGATAAAAACGTTACGGTGAAACAAGAAGGAAACGTATTTCTCTACGACATTTTACGTTGTTTTTCAACGATGAAATATAGTGACGTTACCTAAAAATCCAACGTGTTTTATCGTTACTGTGTTTATTAGGCTTTAGTAACAAAGTTAAAGGGGGGGTCAAATTATAGTGAAAAACCCGGTACATTCTGTAATGAAAATTGAATCACATGATGTTATAAAAGTAGAATTGGCCCTCGATTGACAAAGTATAGCCATATTTGTGAGAAATATCAATTCAAAGATAATAATATAAAGTCTAAATCTAAAAAGCATCTGACAGCAGTGAATAATGCATTATTCACTTTTGATCAATGGGTATTATTATGGCCGAGTAAACTGACGTATAATGGGTGGATTTTACAATGGTCGTGGACACAATTATTTCTGTATAGTATTCATTTTATTCATATTTATTTATTTGAATATTTTCCTAATTTGTCTCTATTGTTTCAGGTATGTCTAGAATCCGGATCTTCTTCCATATATTTTTCCAGGTATGTCCTAATTTCTTATAAAACCGTTAGTCACTCTGAGTAATCAAACAACTCCCGGAACTCCACCAACCAAAAATTATTATACATATGGCGTGCCAAATCAACAGCACATTTATGAATTCTGAAAGCATACTGTGTATCGAATGTAAGCTCTGCTTGTATGTGGACTGTATAAGCAGACTATTTTCCATAATATCGAAGGAGAAGTTGTTAGGAGCTAATTACGATCAGGCTGCCTTCCTCAGTAAATGCCAGATAATGCATGCAAATAACTCGGACAATTTTCTTCGTAGGCTCATAGTTAATATCTTATGGAGATCTGGTTAGTTGTTTACTGTACAGGGAAGTCTGGTGATCTTGCTTATCGTAGCAGGATCATCGATTGATCGTGAAAATTTCGTTGATAATTGTAATCGATATCTGATTGATTACAGTTTCGTAAAAAGCGGGCTATGAGGTTGTTAAATACTGATATGTTGATAAAGGATAGTCAAATTTTATTATGGGAGATTTTAATTTGAGAAGTTTATAAGGCCCTTCGGCTTTTGCCCTGTGGCTTAGGTATATCGGGTAGTAAAACGAAAAATGTGTATAAACATAAAGAATCAAAAACAGATGGAAAATATTCCTTATTGTTCAAGTAGCGATATTTTTGCAGTGGATAAATTCGAACTAATTGTATTAATGATATATACAAACGTAAATGAACAGGAACATACATTACGTGGACATTTTTGTGACCAGCAAAATTTTACTTTGTCAATACGTTATAAAGTCTATTTATATGTTCGTCCTACGTTGCTTGGCGTATATTCAAAACCTATTTTGTGTAGTAATAAAAAAAAAGTGGAGCGATAATTCAGATCAATATTAAATATGTTCATCACAATAAAATTTCTCATTCAACATGAACGTCAAGAGCATCGAAGACTTTAATTCACCATTAATAAAGAAAATTTCTTGCTGCAGAAAAGTTTTGCTTTGAAAATGAATGTGAACCTTAAAAAATTTTATCACCAGGATTGGCTTCACAAATGTCAAACATGACAATTTTGAAAATATACCTACCCAAAACATAATAAAAATATGGAAACAGTTCAAAATGCTAGATGGAACGTTTGTTCAGAATCAAATTTCGAGGGGATTACAAAATTTCAGATCGAAACTCTGTAATTCAGAAATAACCCATCTTTTTTTCAAGATATTTAAATTTTTGTTATCTTGGCAATTTCGAACTTCGGAAGAATGATTCATATCAAATTTTTTGATCAGTTCATTTCGATATCTATATGCGGTGGTCTGTGATCTGAGTCCAGTTTGGTGAAAACTTGTTATCAATTTGAGTTGATAAACAATTTCAAAAATGTTCAGTGCACTTTTTTGGTCCTCATTATGAAATATGAAAACTGAAGCCCTTTTTTATTTGTACAAGATGCACCAGAAAATATATTGAGTAGAAGCAAAATGAATAATTGAATCAGAATAATCTGATTCTAGAAGACATGTGAAAATTTTTTTTCAGAGAAGTTTGTAATTGCCAACAAATGAGAAAATTCACATATCTCGGAGAAAAGTAGTTTTAAAAATCCGAAAACAATTTGAAGTTTTGCGTTTTGACTGAAAATCTGATTTTGAACGAATATTTTGCAATGTTTTCAGAATTTTTCAATTGTCAATATGTTTTGCGCTTTTTTAAACTGTCAAATTTGACAGCTTCGATGCAATCTCTTGTGACCAAGTTATCTATGATTCACATCCCGTTTCAGAACAGGACTTATATGCGAAAAAAATTCAATTACTGGTATATAGTCTCTCTCTGTTTATTTACATTTCAAGTTTACATATAGTTTCTTTGGGTCTTTGTATACCATCATTGAGAAGCTCAATATAAAATTGATATGATTTGATTACTTGTTTTGGAAATATTCAAAAAATAGTTGTTTCAATCCCGATTACCAGAAAGTAATGTGAACAATTCGGCTCAAACGAATTCATTCGAAATATTCCAAGCATACATGTAGATACTCATGAAATTTCGGGTATCTTAGTCATTGGGTAACAAAATTGAAATAGTCAGATTTTTCCTACAAAATAAATTCGAGTTGGCTATTTGAGCAATCCTCTCGAAACTTTGCACAAGTCTTTATACAATAATCGAGTACCAAAGTATAATATAAGGCACTAAAGCGTTAAAAATAGTCGCCAAAACTCAAATTAACATAACTCGTGAACTATTCGAGCCAAAAATTTCAAGTTTCAGTGGTTTTCGAGTAATGATAGAAAAATCAGCAACAAAAAAATTCTCAAAATTTTACCACTTTTTTTTTCTGTCTACGAGCGTGGAATTTTATTTTTGCATAATCGTTATAATGATGGGATACTTTGTTAATTCAGCTTTAATTTATTTTTTTATTGACCTCAATACGTCCACTTCTCGCCGAGATATCGGTCTTCAAATGGAAAAACAGGGGCGGCAATACCCGTTATTATAGAAATTTTATTTGTTAGTTTATTTTATTTTTTTTTTCTGAAATGTATGTACTATCTGCAATTAAAATGTGGAAAAAGCTCGAGAAATTCTATTTTGCCTTTTTTAAAGATTATGAGCTTCTTTGGGAAAAAACGTGATCCTTATTTTTTTTCGAAAATTCAATCGAGTCAAACAAAATAACGGCTCGCTGAATTGAGTTGGCTCTTCGTAAGGTTTTCATCAACATATTGAACTGTGAAAGTCACACTTAACATTATTGTTTCCCAACATTTCCGATCCAGCGGTAGATTTTCCAAGAAACCACCAAAAGCCCTTTTTTGTTAATTTTTATGTTGATGCGACATGAAGAAAAAAAATTTCTATGAATAAGCAATGGTTGTTCATTAATGGGAGTTCATTTAAGGTCTTGAATCCCTTCTTCAATTTTCTGTGCGATCATTGGTTGCTGAGAAACAGATAATCAAAAACAATGGATCCTTTTCCATTTGAAGACCGATATCTCGGCGAGAAGTGGACGTATTGAGGTCAATAAAAAAATAAATTAAAGCTGAATTAACAAAGTATCCATCATTATAACGATTATGCAAAATAAAATTTCCACGGTCGTAGACAAGAAAAAAAAGTGGTAAAATTTTGAGAATTTTTTTGTTGCTGATGTTTCTATCATTACTCAAAAACCACTGAAACTTAAAATTTTTGAAGTTCTAATCCAAAAACTAGACACTTGGAGCTACAATTTCCTTTTTTTAAATTCCTTGTACGACCATTCCTCTCAAAGTTACGGATGTTGAAAATTGCCGAAAAATTTTGAATTTTTTTTTGATCCCAAATTTGGAGTGAATTCCCTAAAACTGCAGCAGTTATGAAGGAAAAACCAATTTTTTAGAAATTTCACCCTGTATCTTCGTAACGAAGCTTTTGAGGACCCATTTTATATGGACTTTTTTCTTGAAATTATACGTAGATTCATCGCCTTCAGTTGTGACATACTGTTATGTAACACCCTGTATATTTCGACACAGCTCATAACAGACTACATTGTTAATGGCCGTTAGTTTTCGATCTCCTATTCTTCATCAGGGAATCCAACGGAGTCAATTTCTCTGGGATAAACACTGAATCAATGAAACAATTATTAATCCCTGCGTTTAGATGCAATGATTGAACTCTTTGTTATATTGATTACCCAGTGAGCTTCAAGATTCATTTCAAACTGTTATCCTATTAGTAATCAATGAAACGGATACAATGTCTAACTGAATCAATTAATAACACACTACTTTGCATAACGGTGCACTGTAGTAAAACCGTACGCATAGTGCTGTAAGAAACTCGATAATTGGTAATCAATAAAATAATTACCTGAGCCAATTGAACTGTTCACGAGAATACCTATTGATAGAAACCGTCATTGAAGTAGGTTCTCTCAGACCGAAAATGTGTTTAGTGTTATTGGATTTTATTATGCTTGTGATTCGTTTCTTATTGTAACTGTAGGTTACTGAGAAAAAATTGTTTTCATTTTTGTTTATTATTTAGTGTTTGTTGATTTTTTCATAACATCAATGAGGAAAATGTGAGATATTTCGCTGTTGAGATAAATTTATGGTTTGATAATTTCGAATCGAAAGTTATTGGGTACATATACATATAAAGGGTTTTCTAATGAGAGATGTTATTTTGATATTCAAAGAAAAATGCCATTTTTCAATATAAATGATCGGATGTTTATTTCATTGTAAAGAAGAAGCTATGACGTTAAGTGAAAAAATTATATCAGGAAATAACCATCACGACCACGCTTACAGGACCAGGAATTTTCCATAACCAAATCACAAAGTGGCTGCCCTCTGTCCTCGATATGCTCACGAATTCCATCTTTGAGGTCTTGAATCGACGCTGGGCTGTTGGCGTACACGTTCTCTTTCACGTGGCCCCAAAGGAAGAAGTCGCAAGGTGTTATCACAAGATCTCCGAGGCCAATTGTGATCACCTCTTCGAGAGATAACACGGTCCGGAAACTTTTCTTGCAAAAGATCAACTTGTCCTAACAGCTCGAATTTTTCCACCAATTTCCTTATTGCAGTCCGAGAAGGTGCTTCACGAGGACCCAAAAATGTTCGAGTTTTACGAACCGTCTCTGCCAAATTTCACCATGTTCATAGTGAATTTTTATAATTTCAATGCGTTCCTGAAGCGTGTATCGTTCCATTTTATGGGTGGCGTAGTTTCTACTTGTCAAATGTCAAAAAATAACAGCTTCAAACATGACATCTTGCGAAATATCGGGATAATCAAAATAACACCTCTTATTGGAAAACCCTTTAGATTTGCAATACCTCTATATAGTACATACAGTCGACTCTCGATAATTTGAAACTCAAGGGACCAACGAAAAAGTTCAATTACCGAGAGTTCAAAATAAAGTGAGTTCAAAAACAAGAGGGAGTAAGGATGAAATTCAATTAAACAAGAGTTTGATCAGAAGTACATAGGTACTAATGATATTGTATATGTGATTATGTATTATAAATAATGAAAGCGGAGAATAATATTAATCGATATAAAATCAACCAATATTAAACCCACACTTCGGAACTAATCCCGTCAACGAACAAAGATTATTATTCTCCGCTTTCATTATTTATATTATGCCTGCGTTACTGTTAAACGCATGAATTTTCATTCATTATTATGTATTATATTATACATACATGATCTTTATGTGTATATGATAACATGAGTATTTCATTTCGAAAAGAAGTAAGCAATTTTCATTTGAGTTGGTGACTTCTATCTAGCCTAGCATTGTCCAGGGTGATTTCTATAGTTGAGAGCGGAGAAGAATTCATCGTTTGTTTCTGCCCTGAGGGCAGAAACCGAGAGCCTGAGCGAAAGACTTTTTCCTCCAGGCGAGGAAATTCAGCTTGACGAAGCCTTTTCTTCCTATACTGGAGACACTTCCATTGATTCGTTTCTTATTCTTTAAAATCATGGACAATGTAGATGGTTGAATATCGAACTATTTCGCAACATCTTTTTCCAATGTGCCATTTTCCACCTCTTCGATAACAAGTCTTTTCTCATTGAAAGACCCTTATTCTTTCTTTCACTCATTTTTAATTCGAATTCGAAAACTGGTTTTAGTTCAACGCAATTCTAAGGAAGACTGCGCAAACTCAATTAAGACAAGTGCAAGATGAAACGGATCACAGAAGAGTGGGGACTTCAAATTATAGAGTGTTTGGGTGATTTGACTTCAAATTAAGGAGTGTTATTGAGCAAGATGTCACAGCTACAACTTCAAATTATCGAGGGGGTCAGAACACGTTGATTTTTTTCAAATTATCAAGTGTATTCAAGGGAACTGAAAAGAACTTCAAATTATCGAGAGATTCAATTTATCGAGTGTCAAATTATCGAGAGTCTACTGTATTTATTAATCTGTTCAATCTGTTCGATTCGTCAAATGGCGGATTTAATCTGGCAATTCTACTATGCTTATGTTCGAATAATCGCAATCTTCTCTCTCTATCTCTGCCTACGAGAATGGCCGATCTTCTTCTCCTAAAACTCCATTATCCATGCTATTTTATTAAATTGGAAATTGGACATTCAAAACGTGAAATCATTTTCACGAAATTCGAATTTGTTGGTCCGGTTGTGATGTCAGCAATAAAGTAAAGAATCTCTGATATTAGGGAAACTATTCATGTTTTCCATTAATTCCAGAAGTACTAATTAGGCACTAAATATTGATATATTGATTTCGTAGCACCAAAAACTTGTATTATAAATATGTTGGTTGATGAGACCTTAGTAGGCACTAGATAGGCACTGAATATTGAAAATCGTTTTAGAATAAGTGCTTTCAACTTCTCGCTAACTTTACAGGCTTCTTTACAACAAGTTGACTCCTGACGTTCGAAAACAGCAGTAGAAAGAGAGAACCTGTTGAATTGCCAGATAAAATCTATGAATTGACAGATTAAGAAGTTTCAATTGACAGATTAAATATGTCAATTGATATTTGTCCACCCCAATGGCGAGGAAATGTAGTTATCCGGATATCAAATTTTGTCCCCATAACTGAAGCAAGAGTAAAACAATGAACCCATCATTTCGTTCAAGCATCTCAGTTTTGAGGTTACTTATATCCACAAAAATATGTATTCTCGACCTGTGTCGCTTTTGCGGACTCACTTTCTTGAATTATTTTCTCCATTAGTAATTCGAATAATAATTCATATTGGTCCATGTTAATAAGTCACCGTTGAAAATACTACAAACTGAATGAGGTTTCTCTCAGATTCCTATCGAGTTTTTCACATTCCCAATGATTTGTACATGACAAATAAGCAAGACTTTTTCACGGTCATGGTATAAATTTTCCCCAGGCATAAAAATCATTGAACTGGATCACATCTTCTTCGATTGATGTATTACGGCGCTGCTATCATAGAATTTCAACGTAATCGATAATCACAGAGCGTCAGGTTCATAGACAATTTATGGTTCTCGATACCGAATGGCCGTCATGTTTCATGCGGACGGCCATATAAATCAGTTATGAATTTCTTGCGCCGAGAAAAAACCTAATTGCCAGCCTAGATATCATGCGTGGTAATTCGAAATAAGTAGTTCAATCGACCATTATGTTCCTGGTAGGTTTTGATCTGGGAAATACGAGGTATTCGTTACGTAGGAAAAAATGAGATCAGACGTGCTTGAATGGTGAGAGGCTAAATGAAAACTAACTATATTTAATGAAAGAATAATTGAGTGATACATTCTTGTCTAGGTTTTGCATTAACTTCTGTTTAAACAGAATATTTTCAGTGAATATGTGAAATTAAAGATCGGAATTCATTCATTACACTCTCACTCGGAAAATAATCGATCCACCTAAAAAATCTTTGATGTTTGTTATTTCATAAATATGTTATTTCAAGTCCGATTCGATCGAATGAATTTTTTTCAATTGTAGGTATCATCATGAATTTCAAGAAAACTCGGTGTACGTCATTTTATACAAGGTGACAAAAAATCTGCTTTTTACCCTAATTTTAGAACCACCCCTGGTGTGTTATAGCTGTTCCACCCTATGATTTCTTATTTCATCACTAAGATACATCTTCTTTTGACATTTTTTTCTTCATTTATAACAATAGCTCAATTTTTGTTTGACTTGCAGCTATTTCAGAGCAACATCAAACTGCACAATGTCGCTATTGCTATGAAATTATTTTCACAGATTCAATCTTGAATCCGAACGTTATAAAAATGAACTGAAAACTAAGTGAAAACATAAAACAAGAGAAGTCTTAGACGACATGTTGTTCTTTATGCACCGTTCATTGGAGACGATTTCGTTCTAATAGTCCGGTCTATTTAGACCAAAAAATGAGAGTGAAGTTACATAAAGTCCCAACAAGCTGAATTTCTGTGAAGTTGTTCAAAACATAATTATAAACATGTCTAAAAGTTCCTCATCATTCCCCTGTGAGGAAAAAATTTTATTCGATGTCAAATGTCAAAAAAATGAGTTTTTCGCGATTTTCAGCAAAATGGTAAGTTTTATCATAAAAGTATCTCAGACAAAAATTGTAGATTATAAAATTATCTATAAAAAATGTATCAATACTTTTTTTCTTACGAGCTAGGGTTTCTGAGATATAACGATTCAAAAAGTTATAACTACGCGCTAAGTACACTACCTCATAGGTGGCGTGGAAACGTGTGCATATTATGACTATAACGACTTTTATAACTTTTTGAATCGTTATATCTCAAAAACGGTGGCTCGTAGGAAAAAAAGTATTGAAACATTTTTTATAGATAATTTCATGATCTACATTTTTGTCTGAGGTACTTTATGATAAAACTTACCGTTTTGCTGAAAATCGCGAAAAACTCATTTTATTGACATTTGACCTCAAATGAAATTTTTTCCTCACAGGGGATGATGAGGAACTTTTAGACATTGTTTATAATTATGTTTTGAACAACTTCACAGAAATTCAGCTTGTTGGTACTTATGTAACTTCGAATGTCTAAATAGACGGACTATAATGCATTATAATGCCAGGTTATTCGCGTCTGGGCGGAAAACACGTTATGTTCTTGACTTTTCAGTTTATTTTTATAGGGTCAAAATTTCAGATTGAATTTGAAGTACTGTTGGAGCCTTAGCAAAATTTAATGTTTTACTGAAACATCTTCAACAGAAATTGAGCTATTGTTATAAATAAGGAATTAAATTGTCAAGAGAAGATGTATCTTGATGATGGAATAAAAGATCTCACGGTGGAACAAACGAAACACACCAGAGGTGGTTTTAAGGAAAAGGTAAAAAAAACAGATTTAGATTCACCCTGTATAAAATGGCGTACGCCGAGTTTTCTTGAAATTCAAAACTGGCGATTGATTAAGAATGAACATACCATCAATTGAAAAGAAATTCAATCGAATCGGACTTGAAATAACATAATTATGAATCGCCAAACTTCATCGATTTTTCGAGTGGATCGATTATTTTGCCGGTAAGTGTAGTTCAATTATCCATTTTCTTCTATTTGAGGCACTCCAATAGCTCAAAACATAGTGGAAATGTGGAAACTTCAAAGAATGCTGAAGAAAACTTCGTCGAGAATCACATTTTCAATCGATATGCAAAATTTCAGATGGAAATTGCTGCTGCCAATCCCAAACTTCCCTCAAATGATTCTTAGCACATGAGTTTTAGTATAAATCTATTCTCGTTCAATTTTTCAACTCGTCATTGAGACCAGTTTGGTGCAAACCTGTTACTCTGGAGCAATTTCAAAAAAGGGTAAGTTTTTTTTAAATTCGTGAATGATCTTATGAATTGAAAAAACTATGCATTCTTTTTCGAAATCGTTAATGAGACCACTTTGGGGCAAACATTTAGTTCTGGAGCAATTCTATAAAAGATGCATAGGTTTTTTTTTAAACTCATGAATGATCTTGCGAATTTAAGAAAAAACTATGCATTCTTTTTCGAAATTGGTTCAGAATAACAAGTTTGCATCAAACTGGTACATACCGCCATCGTAATTTGACAATTTTCTCAGAGAAGTTGAATTTGCCTATATCGATAAAAAATCGAATATCCCGAAGGCAGAGTCATTTCAAAATTACCGAATTTTGATCTGAAATTTTACAAATCGACTGAAAATGTTATTCTGAAAGAATTTTCGTCATGCATTTCTTCGAATTCTTGCTTCTGCTTCATTGTGTTTTTAGCTATTCTTTCAGAACTTTCTAGTTTGACAGCTTTGGAGTATGTAATTTCTGATGACCAAGTTCCGAGTTCTCTTTGGTTGTGTCTTTAAAAATCTCAATGGTGCAGGGAAGTTGCCTTCTCGCTCGAACTTTCTGAGGAACCCTATATAATGAAAACTTTATGTAGTAACATTTCGAAAGGCAAACAGTGAATAATTTGTACTGCAAGCAACTAAGAAACTTTTGCAGACTTTTTCTATTAGGCAAATAGGATTATTCTGAGTCTGGCTCTAATTTAGTCATTAATGACTGATATGCGGAGATTAACTCTCGGAATGTTTAATGTCGAATGACAGGTTTCTCTATAGAAATAAAAACGCGAACAATTCTGAGATAAGGTGTGGGCTTTTCGAGAAAATTTCTATATAAATTTTGCTTCGAGACTCGATTAGACTGATTATAATTTCACTTCATACCTGACCTTTCATATTGCAATTAATGAATGAAAAATAATTAGCTTTATATGCAAGAATGAAATTATATTGTTTCCAACATATTCTACAATCTTATCATTTCCTCTGTAATTCAATTCATATTCTTAAAGAGCACAATGAAGTATTCAAATGAATGTGAACTACCGCTAGGATAAGGATCATATAGGTAGCTGAGAGAATAAAATGTGCAGAACTTGGTACAGGTATCTGTAAACATATCTTTTTATGATCAACAAAGTCATACCGCCTTGCATTCAATGTGTATATCATCATGAATATAAAACAAAGTTGTTTGACATGCGTGCATTGTGAGAGATTTTTAAAATTCTTGGTTCTTGAATAATTAATACTGGTCTAATTTTTTTTATATCTCAACTTCCTGACTTGAAATTGGCCATGAGGTGTATCATCAACCTCTTCTCGAGCGCTCGTTCGACTTAAACGAGTCCTATATCGTTCTCCTCTAATATCTGTTATTTTCGAATTTTGAGCCGAAAATGGTCTCAAACGTTAGGGTTCGACTCCCTGATGACGAATCCGTGGTAAAATTCAATTCTATCCCAGGGACCGCCTGACCATAAGCACGAAATCTTTCGAAGGGATTCGAATTCCAATTCCAGCCAAATCGTAGAGGGTGTTCCGTGAAATATGGCCATTCAAAATTTTTGTTTTTGGATATCTCAGACAAAACGAAATCAATCGGAATGAAATTTTGCGGCCACATGCAAGATGTTCATAATAAGCCTCATGCAAAAGTTTGTGGCCATTGGGTGAACAGAACCATGAAAAATTCGATTGGAATATTGAAAAGAAGAAACTTCATATTTCCATAACAAGATATCCCATTCGAAGGAAATTTATTTTCTGAATGAAGATTGATATATCGAATGTTCATGCAAAATTTCAAGAGGATCGCTTCCTCAGAACCATAGAATTCAATTATTTTTAATTGTGTTTTAAATCTCAAATCCTAAACAAAATTTTTAGATAAAAGCCTCATTGCTCTACTAATGAACGAGCTCTCAAAAGCACACGCTCAGAGCTTTCTCAAATTTTTTGTATAAAGAATCTATTAGAAGATAATATGAATAGGAAATCCGGAGATAGTTCTAATTATGGGCAACATGAAAAATTTTGAATATTATATAAGGTACAAACATAATTTATACAAGAAGACTAATTAGTGATGTTTACACACCAATTAGAGACGAATACTTTAAACGGTTATTTTCAGATACCCAACTAATAAGTATGGATGTCGTATCGTTATTTCTCTTCTTTTATTCACGAAACCTGCTGGGTGTTCTTCGGTTAGTATTAGTCAATCATTCTCAATGGATGATTATACAAATTTAAGATTATCGAGAAATGGATATAATTCAATAGTCAAATTATACTTAACTGGCATTAAAATGGTTAGAACCCAAGAAAACATATATTTCGGTTCTAGAGAATGTCTTAGATAATTTTTATTATCAGAGGAAATTCTCTGTTGTTTTGTTGTTCATAATAAAATTATAAACATCTTCGCGGAATTCTTTTTCACAAAATTCGTTGCATATTAAGTCTACAACAGTGCATTTATGAATTTTATTATATTTTCGGCGATAAATGTCCATCAAGGACTAGTGTTTTTCCATGAATCGATGAACTATCTTCACTTTTGGTATAACTTCAGGCAATAGTATTAAGGCATTTAATGCCGAAAATAATTAGCAGTTTACTTATGAATATTCGAGATGAGTCAAATCAAATAAAAGTTGGTAGCACACGGAAAACTGGACATTCCGCAACGTTACCCACTAGAACAACGCAGAATATAAAAATTTCAGTGGTTCTCAATCATTTATTCGTCAGTTTTCTTCCAAGAATTGAGAAAAAAAAACCGCAGAAACAGAAGACCTTGTCAATATCAGACAACACTTCCTTCACTTAACTAAGAACTAACTCATATTGAAACAGCATTACAAAAAATATTTAAAGGACCCCGCACATTTTGTATGGGAATTGGCTCCCGGTGGATTTGGCTGAAAATTTGATATGATGTTCCTTCTGATCAAATGTCTCCACATAACAGTCACGAAGCTGAAAAAAGCATACTTCTAGGAATTTTTAGCGATTTTTTGTATCCATTATGGCTTACGTATTACTGTTCACACAAATGTTTGAGAATATTTCGTGATTATTGAAAGCAAATTCTGTCAATTCGAAATATTTTCAAACATTTCTGTGTGAACGGATACGTAGGTAAGCCATAATGGATTGGAGTTTTTTGCGATTTTTTGTATCCATTATGGCTTACGTATTACCGTTCACACAGAAATGTTTGAAAATATTTCGATTTGACAGAATCTGCTTTCAATAATCACGAAATATTCTCAAACATTTCTGTGTGAACGGTAATACGTAAGCCATGATGGATACAAAAAATCGCTAAAAACTCCTAGAAGTATGCATTTTTCAGCTTCGTGGCTGTGAAGAAAATTGATCAGAAGGATTAGTAGAACATCATATCAAATTTTCAGCCAAATCCACCGGGAGCCAATTCCCATACAGAATGTGCGGGGTCCTTTGTTAATTAATAATCATACCTCTTAAATCCAGAACAGAATGCAGTCCTGCGTCTGAGTATTCTGAGAAAACCCATAATTATAATGTAATAGCAATATTTACGACCAATCTTGATGTCTGCGATAAATTATAAATATAAGTTGAGCAAATAATAAACAAATGGCAAATTACGAGCGACTCGCTCTAGTTGTGTTTATTTTTCCATATTAATTTAATATAATCAAGACATCAAGAAATAAACTCTGTAGAATGCAACATAGTACGCATACTTCTAATACCTTGAAAAATACATAATACGAAATATGTAAGAATTGAAAGCCTCTGGGAATAAGGAATGTGTAAAATGTCAACGGAATCTGTTCATAAAACTAATTGAAAATGGCGGTTTCGACATAGAGCTATTAGTCCAACGTTGATATTTCGAACTTTCGAAGAGCCATTAGAAATGGAACAATTAATGTGGTAATAAAATTTCAATAAAATTTTTACTCTTTTAGTTACCTGATCTCTCAAATGAATCATATCATAAATTTGATATAAAAGCTAATAAAGATAATTGGTCTATTTTCTACCGCCTTTCCTTACTTGGACATAGAAATACTTTATAATTCTCTAATTAATACTGATCAACGATTGTCATAAGTACCTAAATGAGGAAATATAACATATTATGTTTTTGCAGAAAAATGAGAATTTGAGATTATGTTCCAAATTCGAATTCAAAAGTAGTGAACAGTAAACCAGATTAATCCAGAGCAAACCGAAAAGTTAAACACGCCTCAGCGATAAAAGATTCTGATTATGTAAATACAACAAAATTCAATCCGCAAGGACAATTAAAAATGTAAAATATATCTAGAAGAAGAAAAATATCACCTATTCGATGAAATCACAAAATATCGAACGCAAACATCAGAGTTTATTCGTTCAAGTTCAAGCAACCTACAAAGTGGTTATATCATCCAGAGTATCCCTAGCTTCTTATTCGAACGTTAACAAAACTAGTTCCGAAATATGAGTTTTATATTTTTGTATTTTTATCGATTTATATTATTTATCTACGGCTATTGTTTAATCCACCCATTATACGTCTGTTTGCTCGGCCATAATAATACCCCTTCATCGCAAGTGAATAATGAGTTATTATTCACCTCATGTCAGATGCTTCGTACATAAATTCAGCTCTAAAATTAAATTCTTCAAATTGATATTTCTTCAGTATTGTTAACTACTTCAACTAACGAATATGGGTATACCTTGTCGTTGAGGACCAAATCAATGAAAGCAATTTTAATTACAAAATATAGGAAGTTCTTCAAAAATTTTTCATATATCAACTTGACGTTATCCACACTTATAATAGAACGGTATGTCACAGTCGACAAATGTTAAACTCTTCAAGAAATATATTATATTCAGTAGCCGTGGATGAAACATAGTATGCTACTCGCGTATAATAGCTGTTATTCGCTCGGTGATTTAGGCCAATCGCTACGGCTCGTAGCCTAAACTTTACCTTGTGAATAATAGCCCCATTATACGCTCTGCATAATGTACCATCCCTACTATTATATTTTAGTCTTCATGATATTTACATCATTGTCGTATCTTTAAAAGTTAACGAGACTACAACGAGTTAAGAGTTGGATGTTCTTTGATTTTAATCGATTGATATTTTCCTCTATTTTCATACTTGAAGAGTGGAAATTCAAAAGGGTCTAAGTGCCAAAAAAATTTAAACTGAAATATTCCATAAAATATGTCTAGGAAATATGAAAAGATTAAAATAAAATTTATTGTTCATCAGAAATGATGACGTCTGTAGCGGATGGCACATCTACACCGTTTTGTACGCTATGGCCTTGGCACATAGACCCCATATACCGATTGGGAATTCACATCGAAAACATACGATATACAAGGCATCAGACAGAGAATTCTTCCCTACAGTTGCACAGATGAATAGGCGAGATAATCAAGTGCGATAATGAATGAATTCAACTGTCTTACTGCAATAATCTAGTCTTGTCTCTCTCTTATCGCAGTATGGTAGGGAACCCGCACTACACGTATAGAATTTTTAATTTGTCAGGCTGCCCGTAATACTCGATTGAAGTATTTACTGTTGCCTACCATACTAAACGATAAGAGAGAGACAAGACTAGAATAATGAAGTAAGACAACTGAATTCAGTGTGTTACAGCAAGTGATTGTCTCGACTATTCCATCTGTGCAACTGGAGGGAAGAATTCTCTGTCTGATGCATTGTATATCGTATATTTCAGATGTGAATTTCCAAACCTGTATAGTCCGTTCACGAAAGGTTAGCGCATAGTAGGCGTTTCTTTTCATTTAGGATCTGAAGTTGGCAGTATTTGCTGACATAAAGTAAAATAAGTCAACGTTGCCGAATGTAACCGGCCTTGTCTGACGAGCTTGCAATATTGACAACATTGCGTATCAATCTGACAAGAAAATAAAAAATTTTAATATATACAGTGGAATATGCCAAATTTTCATGCCAACCGACGACTCAACCTTTCGTGAACGAACTATAGAATGAAATCTAAAATTTTGTGAAAGTGGCCTTTTGAATTTCTAGTTTTCAATTATTTTTCATGATATTGCAACTTGAAGCTCATTTAACTTGGAGGACACACCTTTCGATGACATTGCTGTAAACGGCCTGTGAAAGCTCTATTCACGAAATAAAAAATTAACTCATAGTCATAAGCAAGCACACGCCCTAGAAAACCATGGCCGAGAATCCAGCAATAAATTTTAATGGCCAATTTGATCTTATTTGAATTCCTAGGTCAAATCTCAATGAATGATATTGAGACTACGATCCTCTCTCATAAATTACCCATATTGTAAAACAAGTTAGCAGTTATGCATATTATAAACTATGGGAAAATGAAATAAATCATGTGAGCATTGATGGAAAGGGTATAGCCGGGTTTCAATGGTAAATCCCTCAGCGGCCTTTTCGATTTATATTGAGGGGATCGATTAAGCATTGAATGAAAATAATTCAGCCAATTTTTCAACTTTTTATCTCTAGTAATTTTTGAGATTTCTGTAAAAAACACTTTTTTCGATATTATTTTTTTTTCTCTTGTGAAATCCAAAATTTTCGAATGTTGATTTTTTGTCTTAATTCTTTGCTATTAAAGGAACAGACGTATAATTTTTCATTAATTTCGATTTAAAAAAAATTAAATTATAGCCTCGATTATAGCCATTTGTTTTTCGGTGTCCACCGCCATTTTTCGACATAAAATGTCTTATTCGGTCCCTAATAACATGGAATTTTTACACATTTTTAAAATTAGTAAAAAATTTTGAAAAAAAATAAAACTGTATTTGGGGATTCAGCAGATGTCCATCAAATTTTGGTGTCATTGTATTCATATTGGCTCCCTGAACAATAATAGTAAAAAAAAACAATTGGTGATATTCAATAATTATTGCAAAAACATCGAAAAATTGCGAGGGAAAGCTCGCTATTTCTCATGGTAAGTTTGTCACTACTACGCTAATTATTCGCGCGAATATGACACGATGCATACCAGTAAATCCTGCTATAATCATTTCTTATGTCACTGCCGAAAGACTGTGCCATAGTGCCAAACTCACCATAATGAATGGCGGGTTTTCCCGCGAATGTTTTCGATGTTTTTGCAATAATTACTGATAAAATTTGAAATAAAATGAATCAAATCTTCATGTGAAATGTTCAGAGAGGTTTTGAACTTGTAAACCGGTAATTCAGTGTTTTTGTAGTGAGAAAAGTGACGTTCAGGTGAAATATTTTTCGGAATTTGGAGGCCCATATCTTCCAAACTAAGACAGATCGCCAACTGTTTTTTCCACTAATATTTCAGGGAGGTAATATGAATACAATGGCACCAAAATTTGATGGATATCTGCTGAATCCCAAAATTCATACAATTTAAATTTTTTTTCAAAATGTTCCACCAATTCAAAAATGTGAAAAAATTCCACGGTATTAAGGACCAAAGACGACATTTTATGTCGAAAAATGGCTGTTGACACTTTTGAGGAACTCCGAAAAATAATGAGTATAATTTTATTTTTTTTATGAAATTCGATTTTTCAGCTAAGATTCATGAAAAAATTATACGTCTATTCATTCAATAGCAAAGAATCAAGAGAAAAGCTCACCATTCAAGAATTTTGGATTTCACAAAAGAAGAAAAATCGAAAAAGTGTTTTTTACCAAAAGTCTCAAAAATGGCTAGAGATGAAAACTGAAAAGTTGGCTGAATTATTTTCATTCAATGCCTAATCGATTCCCTCCTTATGAATCGAAAAATATAATATCTATCCAGCACAAACCAAGCAATGTTCTTGATTAGATTCGTTGCTCTTCGATGCCACGCATTGTGCTCGTACTTGTATTTATGCATCGATTTGAATAACAATAAACAATGGTCTACGGCAAGGGGGTCTTGTTGAAAATTTTCAGATGAATATCTGATTGAATAATGTTCAGTGAAAATTTTACGGAACGAATTCATTTCTCGGCTTGGATGGAGAACAATCGCCATGCCTAAATCGGAATATTTATTGTGATTTACATAAAGTTGGATTCGTACGAGGTTGCATGAGGAAGTGTAACTCGCAGATATACAATTCTACACTCATGAAAATAGCGGAGTAAAAATATCGATTGCAACACTTGCAGAATTTTTAGTCAATAATTTTCAATACCTCAGAATCGGTCATCATTTATGGTTTCTAATTAGATATAATCATTTTTTTTAACTACACTCGCTGGCAAAAGAGTCAATCCACTCAAAAATCGATGAAGTTTGTTAATTATACCTAAATATGTTATTTCAAGTCCAATTCGAGTGATTTTTTTTCAATTGTAGATTTGTTCATCTTTAATCACTCATCAGATTTAAATTTGAGAAAATTTGGCGTACTTCATTTTATACAGGGTAAAACAATTTTTTTTTACCCTAACTTTAGAACCACCTCTGGCGTGTTCCAGTTGCTCCAACGTGTGATTTCTTATTTCATCATAAAGATAGATCTTCTCTTGAACATTTAATTCTTCATTTATAACAATAGCTCAATTTTTGTTAAAGATACAGGGTTTTCAGTAAAACGTTTAACTCCACAATTTCACAGATTTAACCTTAAATCCGAACGTTATGAAAATAAACTGATAACCAAGGAAAAACATAAATTAAGAGAAGTTTTGTCTCGAAATGTTTTTCCTTATGCACCGTTTCTTGGAGAATTTCGTGCATTGTATTTTTCAATTATGAATGCGTTTGGTGCAACTTAATTCATTTGAAAGTGAAAAGTGCAAAGTGAAAAGTTGCAAAGTATTTTGGTGCAATAGGCCCCAGGTCAATTGAATTCTTGGATATCAACAATGCCCGACCTCATCATCAACCGCATGTGTCTAGGATTATTAAGCAGAGGTTGATATCCAAGAATTCAATTGACCTGGGGCCTATTGCACCAAATAGTTTGCAACTTTTCACTTTGCACTTTTCACTTTTCAAATGAATTAAGTTGCACCAAACGCATTCATAATTGAAAAATACAATGTGAAAAGTCAAGTGCATAGTTAAAAGTACTCCGCAAGATTGAATTTTGGGAAAAATATTGTGCAACATAACTAATTTTCACTTTTGAAATTCGTCAGAGAACGCAAAGTGCGAAGTGAAAAGTTGCAAAGTATTTTGGTGCAATAGGCCCCTGCTCTAAGCTCGGATTTGAACCTAATTGGACATGTTTGGATGCTCTTGGGAGAAAAATTCGCGTACCAACTACTGAAATTTGCAGCAGATCAGTGATGGTCTAAAACGATTCAAAACCTTAATGAGGATATGCCGAGACCAATTGCACCTGTTATCCGCATCGGGGCGGAAAACACGTTATGTTTCTGACTCAGTTTTCAGTTTACAATCGTAAGGTAAGAATTTTATGTTGAATTTGTTGAAGTAATGTTTAAGCCTTAGCGAAATTTATATGTTTTACTGAAAATCCTGTTTCTTCAACAGAATGTGAGCTATTGCTATAAATGAAGCATTAAATAGTCAAGAGAAAATGTGTCTGGATGACGAAATAAGAAATCCCACGGTGAAGCATCTCGAACACACCAAGGATGGTTCAAAAGTTAGAGTAAAAAACATTTAGTTTCACCGTGTATAGAATGACGTACGCCGATTCTTTTCGAAATTCAAAACCGACATTTGATTAAAGATGAACAAACCTACAATTGAAAAACAATTTCAATCGAATCGGACTTGAAACAACATATTTAAGAATCAACAACTTCATCGATTTTTGAGTGAATCGATTATTTTGCCGGTGAGTGTATAATTTTATTTCCGTTTATTTCAACTTCATACACCTACCTCAAAGAAGACAGTACACATGGAATATTTGTAAGCAATGGATTTTCAGTAAATATTAAACTCGACATGTGCACTATATGATGTCCAGTCTAAAACAAATAAATTTCACAATTTTACAGTGATGAAATTTTCTCCTGCAATTATGATTCTGACTGTGAAGATTCGGAGATTTATTTCGCTTCTCATTATAAAACCTTCATCAGGTCAGGTGAAAGTGTTTAATTTAAATTTTTTTATATTTAATATGGAAATCGTATACTTTTAGCTGATCGATGTTCAAAGATCGAAATTTCTTTCGTGTTTTTGTTAATGGCCCTCCATTTAACACTTAAGGGAGGTATTGGGGGAACTGCTAGAGAATAATCCCTTGAATTTGAAGTTTATACATAAATATTCTTGGTCAAAGTCATGGCGATTTAATCCTTCGAAATTTTATATAAATATTTCTGATACTTCCAAAACGTCATCAGATTAGGTAAGTTGAAAGCAGTATGGAAGATAAAATTAAGTTATTTCATGAAGCCAGAGAGTGAATTGATGAATCCTAGACATTGCCCATTGTCCCACTGTTATTTTTGCACACCTGAATGCACATTTTAGTCATGAAAAATTTAAGAAAACCCATGAGCAAGTGCTTTGGAGTGGTGGAGCAGTAATGCTATTACTTCAAAATTTTGTATGAGCCTTGAGATCTATGCAAAGTATATGAATATAAAAGCTCAGTACGATCGAAATTATTGAAAAATTAGATATATAAAACACAAAACATGGAAAAATCAAATTCTATGGTTCTACTGATGTATTCCTCTTGAAATTTTGCATGAACATTGGATATCTTAATGTTCATTTACAAAATTAAAGAAAATTGTATGAGGCTTATAATGAGCATCTTGCATGTGACCGCAGAATTTCATTTCGACTGGTTTTGTTTTGTCTGAAATATTGAGGAACAATATTTATGGAACACCCTGAACGATTTGGCTGGGAACTTTACGGCGGCATTTGAGAACCGAACTCACCCTGAAAATCTCAAGTCTCTAGAAAAATCCCTTCTAAAGTTATCGTGCTTACGCCGTACAGTATTGAATTTGACCACAGATTCATTATCAGGAAGTCCAACCCTATCGTTTGAGACTGTTTTCAGCTCAAAATTCAAAATCATAGACATCTAGTTGGGCAAAACGATTTAGCACCCGTTTGAGTGAAACAAGCACTCAAAAACACGCGGAAGTACATATCTAACTAAGGTTGTTCACCAATCTCTCATTCTTTCGAAAAAGTTATACGAATTAGTGGATATCATTTCCTATTGTCCTACCGTTATTTTTGCACGCCCGATTGCCCATCTACGACAAAAAAGCTCATATACGCCCGATCTATATCACGTGGTCATTTGCTCACCTAGATTCCATCATGTCTGACGTCCAACATCGTCTTTCATTGTAAGTAGAAAAACCGTATTGAAGTCAAATCGAATTGACGGACCCGTAAATCGTATACGTTCACTGAGCTGAAACTTACATTCATATGGAATTTCATGAGTTTACCGAAGTGTGTAACAACGTCTGAGATCGATGAATGACATGAAGTTGTTAGAGGAAATGTTGCGGTTAGATTTCTACGAAGGTAATTATGAATTCGTGGATCGAGAGGATGTGAATATCAAACAGGTAGATGCGTTTGGTTGTGTACAAAAGGTATTCGGTTGGAATTTTCTATCCATTTTAGTAAGATAGAAACAATCTTGCACTTCTAAAGGCTTTTCCAATAAGATGTGTTTTTTGAAGAGCCCGCTATTTCGGTAGATGTCACGTTTGAAGCTGTCATTTTTTGATATTTGACAAGAAGAAACTACGCCATTAATGAAAAAGGAACGATACACGCTTCAAGAGCGCATTGAAATTATTAAAATTCAATATAAAAATGGTGAAAATTAGGCAAAGATGGTTCGTAAAATTCGAACATTTTTGGGTCGTCGTGAAGCACCTTGTCGGATCGCAATAAAGAAGTGTTTGCAATAAAGAAGTTATTGCTGCTGTATCCGAAAGTTTTGAAGAAAATCCAGGTTTGTCCATTTCTCGTTGTTCTTTGGAATTAGGCATTACACAAACGTCATTACCCCGTATTTTGCATAAACATTTGGGTCTTAAGGCTTATAAAGTTCAGTTAACACAAGAACTCAAGCCGGCCGTTCATCCACAACGTCGTTGAAATGCATGGAAATGATCCGAAATTCCATCGAAAAATCATCTTGAGTGATGAGGCCCATTTCCACCTCGATGGTTTCGTCAACAAGCAAAATTGTCGCATCTGGCGCTCGAAAAACCGAGTTATTGTTTATGGTCCGGCGGAGTCATTGGACCTTACTTTTTCGAAAATGAGGCTGGAGCAACTGTTACGGTGAATGAATTGCGTTATCGAGAGATGACTAATGATTTTTTATGGCCGAAAGTGATTAGTATTGATCTGGACAACGTTTACTTCAACAAGACGGCGCTACGTACTGTACAAGCAACGAAACCATTGATCTTCTGCAGGAAAAATTTCCGGACCATGTTGTCTTCCGAAGAGGTGATCACAATTGGCCACGGAGATCTTGTGATTTAACACCTTCTTCGACTTCTTCCTTTGGGGAAACGTGAAAGAGAAGATCGACGCCAATAGCCCAGCGTCGATTCGAGACGTCGGAGACTTTGCGATTCGGTTATGAAAAATTTCATTGAAAGGATATGGTTATGTAAGCGTGGTCTTGGTAGTCATTTGCCTGATGTTATTTTCCACTATTAATGTCATAGCTTCTTCTTTATAATGAATCAAACATCCGATCATTTATACCTATTGAAAAATTACATTTTTCTTATGAAAAAACTTTCACTATGAGTTTGTTTTTTATGAAACACTGATGATGAATTATCCTAGAAGCGCCGAAACAAACTGCGCTTCTTTGATCTGTTATGCATTTTTGAACAATAAAATTCACATTTTCAAAGCATTTCATTTTTCCTAGGAGAACAGTACGGCGGCGTATTATTGCCACTGCGATGAAATAAAAATCAGTCAATTGACAGATTTAATCTGTCGATTGATACTTCTAGTCTGTCAATTGGCAGATGTTATCTGGCAATTCAACGATGCTCAACTTTGATTAACCGTAATATTTTCTCTCTGTCTTTGCCTCCGAGAATGTGTTGTGATGATGGTAATACAATTTATTCAGGATTTTCGGAGGAAATTAATGAAAACAGAGATGAATGAATTCATCCAATTTACCTGAATAATAATTACAATGATAGTATTGTTCATATATTACACAATTATTAAGATATCAAAATGTTGATTCTTTACAGAGATGATTGAAATAATGTCTTTTCTGATGATTGAAGCCTGCATTACATTCTGAATTGTTAATACTCACATAATGATGGATAAGCATAGTGTATTTTTGTTAGTTCTTCAGTAACTTAGAAATAATACTTACCCACCCATTACTGAATATGCCACATTTTTTTCGTAATAAATAAACGTAATAAGCAGGTATATTTTCTATTTCCCATTTAAATTCCAGTAGTGCTTTAAACAACTATTATTACCTTCATATGTGGTTGTGGCCATCTAGCTACTTCAACGAATACATCAGAATTATGCAAATCGCAAATTAATCAAAATTAAGTTGGCATTCAACTAACGCACCAGAAACTTATGCAGATGCTTAGATCGCGTTTGATATGCCCACACTTCCACATCTTAATTAGATGTTCCGAAAGTCAACGTCTGAATTTGCATTCGATTATGTCGGTGGCGATCCTGCAAGCAGATTCAATTCTCTTATATGTCAAATAATATTCAAGAATGACCGCCCAAGTCCACTCCGGGAATAATGAGAGAGTACGGCAGTGCCGGTTGATGGTTAAACTGAAAGCATTTTAATTGGGCTGCGTCTTGCTATTCTAGAATCGAAAAAGTGGCTACATACATTAGTTAACGAAGAGCTGAATGCTTGCGGTAGCTATTTCAAGTTCATGGAAGGAATACAGCTAATGAACGGGATGAATCGATTTATGGACCAATATTTCGAGCAATGAGTTCATACCTACCGAATAATCGATCTTAGTGACAAGATAGAACGTACTCCTAGATAGCTACCTAATTTACTTTCAGGGATGGAGTAGGTTCTTACTGAGCCTTATATCATTAGGTAGTTTCAACCATCATTTGTAATTGAAGGTTACACAAAGCTGAAGCCCTAAAGCGAAGCAGGTTACCTTTATTTCTGAGTTGAGATTTTGCATTTGCTCAAGGTGACTAAGCATCTGCATAAGTTTCTGGTGCGTAGCCGAATACCAACTTGATTTTGATTACTTCGCAATTTGCATAATTTTGAAGTCTTCGTTGAAGTGGCCAGATGGCCCCAAATACATATTGAGAAAATAATAGTTGTAGTTAGCATTACTGGAATTTGAATGGGAAATAGAAGTTATCACGTTTTATTATCTCAAAAAAAAGGACATATTAACAGTGGGTTTCATAAAGCTTGATCGGGCAATCAAATCGTTGATTTTGAATTAATTCGATGGTTTACGTCAAAAATTAACTGAAAATTACACAGAAATGATGACAATATCAATAATCAAGGTGATCGGAGTTTTATGAAACCCGGCTTTAGAGATGGATGGGGAATTATTATTTCTAAGTTATGATGACTAGCAAAAATGTTATCAAACTTCTTATCCATTATAAAGCAAGTCTGAACAATTCAGAATTTCCTATAAATCATATTCTTTTGATTCGCAATCTATTGATGGAGCAATTTAGATTAGGTATATTGATGTATGTTTATGAATCACTGTAATTCAGCACTGAAAATCAATATCTAAGTCTCAAAAATGTGTTTTTTCGGAGTGAAACCAAGTTATACATAATATGGCAGCAGACTTCACTCATCTAAAAAGCATGCACAGAATAAACTTGTATAGAACTCTAATTAGTAATTGTTGATATATGAAAACTATTATCATTGGGATTATAATTCAGACAAACTGGATGAACGGCCATCAAAATTGGAATCACCTCTGTTCATTCTATATTCAGTATGTTCAACGCAAACTTAAATTTTTGTGATTCGAGGGAGGTCTTTTACATTTATCGTTGAATTTTTGTGGAATGAACAATTTCATTTTTTACTTAATGGCAATGATGTTTGTGTAATGAAACTATCACAAACTGGATTTTTTGAAGTTCAAACTATACATCTCCCAAAAAAACGTAGAATAGAAATTACTTGTATATAATTTTTCCTCTCAAGCAATTTTTTTGACATTATTATCAGATTTTCAGAATAATCACTTTGATTTTCGAAACCTTCTACTAGTGAATTTAACGTTTTAGATGCTGAAAATACCCTCCACTCTCTCAGCTGGTATGTTACTTGTTTTTACTTCAATTCTATTTCTTAGATCTTCAATAATCACCTCTTTTGATAAACTTAGTCCTCGAGACATCCCCATGCCCCAGTAGCGTTGAGTCGCGATTTATTGGTGACCATGTCGTCCAATTCAACGTTTTCAAATTGAACAGTTTGGTCTTGTTTCCTAATAAAGATATAAGTTAAATAAAAGAAAGTATGCTAAGATTTCATCCATCACGAGCTTTTCAACGAACCCACCAACGACTTATGTTTACATTCGAAAAAGGAGTGTGGTTGCAGTTAAAGTGTTGAAGGAAAATATTTAATTTCATCGCCTAAAACTCTTCGATTCAAAATCAGTTCATTAGGTCACTTATTTTAAAGATAGTGATATTATCAAAGAATTTCACCCAACCATGTATTTGAAAAGGTGCTCACCATTATTTTTTATTTGACTGAATAAAGAACTGTATTCATCACTCTCCATCTTTGAGTGTTTCTGTTTTGATCGAATGCTCATTAGCATTCTTCTAGTTACCCTTTCCATGATCTTACTCATTTGAAATGCGACACAGCGAAAAAAGTTATCTCATTTCAGAATGAAAATCTCAACACGCCACTGATTTTCTGTGTGAAGGTATCTTCTTTATTACCTAGAGATGAACATTCATTCCCAGTTTTTTGTTTGTAAAAATTACGTCTAATTAGTCGAAAGTATTCAGCTATCTATAATAATCACTATAATTATTTATAACTAGTGCCTGTCTACAAAGAACATATGAAGAAGTATGAGTATCAGATGCATTTTCTCTTCTGTATGTTTCGATTCTGAGAATTCAGAATTGTTAGTTTTGATTAGCCGAATGATGTGAAATAGTGCAGGATAATTGGTGTTAAATGTTTTTTACTTCTCGTGAAATACATTCAGAAGTGGTTTCATAGGTGAAATTGTACATATTATACAATTTCACCGCTAACTTAAGTTTCTCGCTTGATCACATGTTGGGATCTCTAACCTCAATCACCGACGAACAACAGAAAATTGATGTAATTGAGTATTGAGCTGAGAGAGATTGTAATTGGCGAAACATCTGTCTTCAAACGTGAAATTTGAATTAGATCTCTTTGATGAGCGAGAGTTGAATATTAGAAATGCATTCCAGATATTATGGATGGTCAGTTTTATATGCTACCAATAGGTTTGATTCCATCATCATCATACATGTTCTTGACTAATTTTCTGAGAAAAGTAACTAGACATCAGTAGTTTCATATATCACTGGAATTTATGTTCAATATTCTTTGGAAACGTGATGACGAATAACTCTTGAAGTTTTGTGATCCTCATAAAATTTTTTTCGTGAATTAAGCAGGCTTATTCATTACGTTAAAAATGACGAAGCTTCCGTGCTGTATCATTTATCCGAATATTAAGATATTACTCAACAGAAACACTGGGTCCACTATAAGATGCATAATTATGCATTTTTATATGTTTGGACTCAGTATATATCAATAGGTTTTTTCTCACTAAATAGAGTCAGTTAGGTTCTTGATAATTAAAATTTCAAAAATCAACCAAATATATATCAAAAATGCACCCAGCAATTTTCGAAATGTGACAAATTGTTGGGTTCTGACGTTGAAAATAGGAATGCGAATAAAAAATAAATTACCTAGTATTTCAGTATCCAATAATTCAATCGTTCTAGAAATAAATCAATCATTTGAGGAAGTGAATTGTGTCTACAATCATGAAAAATAAATAAACCACAGAATTCCGATAAACTACAGCTTTGTCATACAAGAAAATATGTTAGGTACATCATTTTCCACACATAAAGTCATATTCAGTTTGTTGTTGATATCATCAAAAACTTAAGTCGAATGCACATAATATACATATTCTGAGAATTGAAACTTATTACAATAACAGTTACTCGCTTGGTTGAGCATTGAGATCTCTACAGATAAAAGAGAAAACTTAATGCTATAGGAATCAAGTTATAATCAACCACGAAATCAAGTATCAATACACTGAAAAGCTGAAAAAAATATCTGGAATATTATTCAGTCGCAAACAGAAAGTATTTTAGTCGTTTAGTATTGATTTATACTTTATAGGTATACCTAGGTATACTTTTCAGAATATTTATGTCTATTTTTGTGTATCTACCAACGCTCAGGTTATAATCATAAAAAGTTTATTTATTTGATTTTCTTTTTTAATAAATAATACTCAACAGAATCACCTACTTCTTTTGTTAACTGCCTAGATATCAATAGCACACCATAATAAAATTGTCATTTTTATTCTAGTAATCAATTATATCCCAAAGAGGTCTTAGATTTATGTTAAGATGATTCTGTTTTGAATTTCATTTTTCCGATATTGATAACACAATTGACAAATTGCGTTATCAAATGATGTAAGTATAGTATAGTCCGTTCACGAAATTTTGAGCGCATAGTAGGCGTAATAAAAAATTAAGTCAAAGTTGCCGAATGCACCCGGCTTCATCCAACAAGCTTCCGAGATATCAGATAACTCTATGTTATATTGACAACCTTGCTTATCAATCTGACAAGAAAATAAACAACAAAACCTAAAATTTCAATATACACAGTGGAATATGCCAAATTGTCATGTTAATTTTAAATCGATGTAATTTTTCTGTTTCTTTTTTCGGCTCTGATTTTTTCGTTTCAGATTCAGAATTCCGAAGGCATCCTGGAGAGGGTTATCGTTCATTTGGACTAAATAAAGAAGAAAACCTTCAATATTCTAATAGTTTTTAAGTGTTATTTTTGTTGAAACGGTGAGACAGGGTTTTTTCTACTGGGGTTTTTCCATGAGCTCTGGTATCATACGAAAAAATAGTATGGTACCCCGTTTTGCACCAACCTCAATTAGGGATTTTTATTTTTGTTTTATGTATTGTATTATGTTAGCTCTTGATTTCAAAAGAATATATATATACAGGGTGTCCCGTAAATAACACACGAAAGTGACACTGGAGATAGATTGACATTAGGTCTTTCAGATAGCATCAACATGACCTCAGTAAAAGTCCTCTGGTTTTCGAGATATCACCACTTTTGCAAACAAAAAATGAAAGAGAAAGTGAGATAAAAGAGAAAGAAGAGCAAAAATAATGGTTGTTTGAAACGGTAGCGAGGAAAGAATATCAAGCAACATGTAATTTGGCAACAGGTGATACTTGTGCATTTTTCCTAATTTTTAATTATTTCGGCATAAACACATCTCTCGCGACAAAATTATAATTTCTAAGGTTTTGACATAAAAAAATTGGTAGTGTTGTATCATTTTGAAAAGTGCTGGAAATGGACCAGTTTTTACGATTATTTGTCAATTCAGTCTGATTTTTTTTCACATCAGTCAGTCAAACTTAAGTTAACGGTTTAACTTCGTCATAAAATACAACAAGTTAGACATTTTTTTAAGGATTTTGTTCTAGTTCTCGGTGAAGTTATTACTTCATTGTTTAAAGCAACTATTCAGGGTAGCCTAGGTAAAAAAAAACATGTGTTTGAAGACCGAAAATTGGAGATTTTCAAAAAACACAAAAGTGGTTATATCTCGAAAACCAGCGGACTTTTACTGAGGTCATGTTGATGCTATCTGAAAGACCTAATGTCAATCTATCTCCAGTGTCACTTTCGCGTGGTATTTACGGAACACCCTGTATATATGGCCAACCGACCGCTCAACCTTTCGTGAACGGACTTTACTCGTAATATCGAAATATTAACCCACTAATGTAAATGACAAAACGCTAGATGTAATTATCAAATATAAATGCGAAACTTTAAACCAAATTGGCAATAAATCAGTGTAATATTCGAACTAAACTTTCTCAATGGAAGAGGACATACAGTCCTGTTATGTTTGAATGCATATGTTCATGCCAGCTGAAACTAATTATAACAATCTTCGTTTGGAGACTGCAACGTGCGACCAAGCGAGAAACTACCTACTTTTGCGAAAATAGTGTATTTAAGTTCATTACTTTTCGTTAACTTGAACATTTTCCTGTTCTTGATTTGAGATGAATTCCTACTATTCGGTAAACATGTTCACCTAAGACTGTTCAGTGATTTCAATTGTGGGTAAATATATTAATTTTGGTGACCAGCAGATATTGACTAGATTTTAGTGGCATTGTATTCATTGAGTCTTTGTGAACAACTTTAGTAAAACCAACAGGTGGTAGGCTATCTAAGTTTAGAAAAAAATGGACCCCAAAGTTCCAAAAACGTGTCGTCTTTACGTCACTTTTTTCACTTTAAAACACAAATTTATTGCTCCAATTGAATCTATAAGTAAATCACCTCCGAATATTCAAACAACTAATTAATGCGGAAACACCGAAATTCTAGAGGTACAGCATATCTGCAAATTCGAAGGAATGGTAGTTTTGGCACTGTCGCAGATTCTTTCGCGCGAATATGATGCAATGCCTTCCCGTAATTCCCGCCATCATTTGATATGTCACTCGCCGAAGGAAGTGAGCACTGGTGCCAAACTTACCATGAAGAACCTCAGAATTTGTGGATATGTGGTACCTCCAGAATTTCGACGATTTTGCAATATTTATTGAATTTATTGATACCTGAAATGAAACTGATCGGATAGTTATTTGAACGTTCGAAGGTTATTTGTAGACTTAATTGGAGCAAAGAATTTGTGTTTTCATAGTAAAACAAGTTAGGTGAAGATGTAACATTTTTGAAAACTTGGGGGCCCATCATGTATTCTAAACCAAGACATACCGCCACCAGTTGGTTTCACTAATGTTGTTCACAAGGACTCATTGAACACAATGACACAAAAATCTGGTCTATATCTGCTGGTTACCAAAATTAAAATATTTACCCAATTTTGAAATTGCCGACCACTATTTCAATTGGAAATTGGCATGACTTTTTCACGGGATAATTGGTCAGTTCATAAAAAATGATGTCTTTGAAGAATAAGTATTCATTTTCAAGCTATCTTGATTGAGAGCAATGTCAGCTAACAAAATATATAATAATTAATAGCTGAAAACTGATACTTATGTTTGATATTGCCAGCTCACATATTTTGACGATTCAAACAAACTTGGGTATGGCAAGTTTCTCACTGAAATAGGAATAGAAAAAATAGTCAGTAAAAAACAATTTCCATTCAACATCTATCAACAAAATCGGCTCAGACCGATAAGAAACCAACCAAACAACAAACCCATACAAATTCGAAGATTCAAGCTACCTGCTTCGGAATCTCCAAGAACAACTTCCGCAAACCACCATCCCCAATCGACCTATTATTAATAGAAGCCAGAATCAGAGACTCCCGGATCCCCGCGTAAAAGATAACATGGCGGCCAGGAGACTCAAACGCCGGATCAAGGTGGCAACGACTCTCGCCGAACGCTCACGACCGCGTCCTGTCAGCGGATCTAGACGCAGTCTTCGCCGGCATTTGTTACCTGTTCGATCGTCATTTGTCCCAAGTAGTCCACGGATTGCGCGATCGTGATTTACGGACCACCGAGACTCGTGTATCTTGCGATTCGATGATCCAGGGTGACATAAAGGATTAAAGGATCACTGTACGATCGCCGACAGTGACGTCGAAAAAAACGAGCTGCGAGTTATATATATGCGGAGTGATCCTTATCAGGAATGTTATGTTGTGATTATGACCAGCTTTGTTGAGGAGTAAAGTGTCACGTGTGGTTGTAAAGTATTTAAATGAGTGTCAAACTGGATTATGGATGTAGATTCTGGCAGATGAAAGGACATCGTGCCGCGATTTTGGATTGATTAATGGTAAAATTTGAAAAGTTTTTTTGTGTCGTTGATGAAGCCATATCTGAAGTGTAATCTGAAAAAAATTGAATGCACCTACGTGTTGCATTATTATGTTTCATATGCAAATATAGACGTTTGTCGAGAAAGTCATCTCAACAACTTTCCAACTCAACAGTTAATTTTTTAGGGAAATGAGCAAGTATGAAAACAAATATCACATAAATATAGCATTATAGCAGAAAACATGTAATCAAATCTCAGAAGAGTATTCTATAATTCGACTTTAAAGGTAGATTTTTTACGCAATATTCGAATAAGTAAAATTTTAGCATTGTTGATATTTCAATAATTTCAACAAAGTTCGTACTTCGACGATGAGACTTTCACATATTCAACAAACACAAAAATATTCACCATTCAAATATATAAGTTACGTGAATCTGTTTGAGAAGCACCAATAAAGCTTTAAAAAACTTTAACTTTGTATATCACACAATATGGAAGTTATTTTCCTCAGTATTAGCAAAGAAAAATGTGAACAAGGCACCATAGATTTCTACGTATTGAAAATAAAGCACAAAGATGAACATTTCCGAGAAACGCTCATTGAAACAATTTTTTTCCTTTCTTTCACCTAGAAAAGGTTAATATCTGAAAAAAATATAAATACAAAAAAATCAAAAAGAAGCAAAAAGTATCGCAGATCATCGTTGCAAAACAAACTATAATAAATCTTATTTACTTCGATCCTTGAATATTCGTCTGAAGTTGCTCACTGACCAGTGTAGTCCTATAATACCTATTTTTCTGAGGCTCTTAGTATTTTGTTTTCCAATATTTTCAAATGAGGTATTCTCTATTCTAAATCTATCCAAGAAAAATTTTCCGAATTCAATTGAAACAAAATGATAGGTATGTATTCTGAAAAAAATTTTGAATTTAAATGAACCATTTTTTACGCCATAATGAATGTAACCATTGTCGTGCAAGTTTTTAGTAATCAATCATTCGTTCAAATAAGAGATTTTTCAAAACGTTTAATGAACTAGATCTTGAATTTTCAAAAATGAATACTTGTTCCATAGTAAATATTGCTTGTGAAAAGTTGGGAACTTTTCAATTAAATTCCTGAACTTTTCATAATAATCTATGAATAATGATGATCAGTGAAGGATACTAGCAAATTCAAGAACTAAAAGTTCCTAAATTTTCACTAATAAAAACATGTTGCTCGTAAAAAGTTATTTTTGGTGAACTTAACTTTCAATCTATAAACTTCCCTGAATTTTTATAAGATTCTTGGAATATTTCAAAGTTGCAGCAGAATTATTCACTCTTAACTCCTGTCATGTCCAATAAACAGAAATCCTTATAAGCATTGTGTCAAAAATAATCATACAGAAATATATGAAAATTTCTGATAAAAGTTACTTTTGAATATAGTCGTGTAAAATAATACAAATACAAATATTGTCAGCATATTCGTTATTATATTCGACTCGTATAATTGTGTTATCTCACTACAAATTTGAGATCACTGAATGTTTTCATTTCATTCAGTTGAAAAGTATTAATCATTCACTGATGTCCCTTTTTACCTGAATAATTAATAAACACAGTCTTAAGAATATATAATAATATACAACATAAATCGTGTGATCTATCTAACGATAAACCTATATGGGAAATAACTAATTCCAAACTGAATATTTAGAAGTCGAAGAAATCTCTCTATATACGAAGAAAATACACGTTTAAATTTAAATAATGATATATCTTCCAGTTTCTAACAAATTCTCGACGATCAAGTTACAAACAGAACAGAAATCTTACCGACAAAAAAATTGTACGTTATAAATCTCGATTGATAGAGGATATCCAGCTACAAATTCACTTGAAGTTGAATTATTCAACAGAAAAAAACTTGATACAAGTGCCGTTGGGTGTTTCTAGCGATTTTGATTGATGTTATTCATGTTTGCCGTGTTTGTCGCTTAGGGAAAACGTATTTTTAGTTAAAAAATAAGGCATCACTCTTTTTCGAACTGTTAGAATTTCAATTATAATTGAAAGAGATCTACATGAAAACGCTTAGACTCTGTAAAACACATTCTGAGACTCGGAATCAGTCTGAAACTATCACAATCACAAGATTGCGATTTTAGATTTCACATTCAGACCCAACAGTTTCTCTTATCAGATTTTTTGAATGAATGTACCGGAAAAAAATGTGAATTCAAGGTTCCTACAAAAACTACAAAAAAAATTATCGTGTTTTTCTCAGTGTTTTAGAGATCCAAAAATTTTTCGACAGATTTGAATAAATCTCCGTATATATACAGGGTGTTTCATCATAAACTGGACAAACATATATTTTCGTGTAGAGGACATTAGGAGAATCATTTTTGCCTTATACAATATATCTCGTTTGCGAAGCATAAGCGAGATACAGGGTGTCAAACGTCATTTTTGAGCAAGATTCTTATGAGTGTGGTTAGTTATGTATAACACTTGAAGTAACGGTTTTTGGTTAAATCTCAGTATTTTTGGGTCCTCTATTCAGAAAAGTTGACGAACTCCAAAAAACATTTTACAAAATGGCGGAAGACCTGCAATGTTGCAAATTTTTTTTTGCAGTTGTCAAATTGACTTCTATTTTCTAAATGAACACAATTTTCTAAGAATTTCTGTGAAAAAAATTTTTCAAAAATCGAACACAAATTTTTTTTACATGTCTACAGCGATGAAAAAATTTCACTCGAAATGAATGAAATTTTGTACAATTGTACTTTTTGAATTATCAATCATGAATATGAAAACAGAATTGTAAAATATCGAACGGTTTCGTTACTACAGTCATTCAAATGTTTCGTTCATACCTCTGGAATAATGAAAATAAATTTGTTTGGAGTTCAAGAGTCAAAAATAATTGAATTATTTGCATGTCCAAACATTTTAGATGAATTTATACAAAAAAAATTAGTGAAACTCACTTGGGACTCGAACCGACGTAGACATTAAATAGGGAAATGGCACTGTTCTAAGGATATTGATATTCGTTGCCAGGCAACGGTAGTTCGTACTTCATAGAGTTTGACTACTGGGTAAATTATATTCACTAAAATTCAAATACCAGTCCAACTCTATGAACTACGAACTACCGTTGCCTGGCAACGAATATTAATATCATTAGAACAGTGCCATTTCTTTATTTGATACCTACGTCTGTTAGAGTCCCAACTGAGTTTCACTGATTTTTTTTGTATAAATTCATCCAAAATGTTTGGACATGCCAATAATTTAATTATTTTGACTCTAGAACTCAAAACAAATTTATTTTCATTATTTCAGAGGTCTGAACGAAACATTTGAATGGCTGTAGTAACGAAACCGTTCGATATTTTACAATTCTGTTTTCATATTCGTGATTGATAATTCAAGAAGTACCATTGTACAAAATTTCATTCATTTCGAGTGAAATTTTTTCATCGCTGTAAATATGTAAAAAAAATTTGTGTTCGATTTTTGAAAAATTTTTTTCACAGGAATTCCTAGAAAATTGTGTTCATTCAGAAAATAAAAGTCAATTTGACAACCGCAAAAAAAAATTTGGAACATTGCAGGTCTTCCGCCATTTTGTATTTTTTTTTCGGATTTCGTCAACTTTTCTGAATAGAGGACCCAAAAATACTAAGATTTGACCAAAAATCGTTACTTTAAGTGTTATACATAACTAACCACACTCATAAGAATCTTGCTCAAAAATGACGTTTGACACCCTGCATCTCGCTTATGCTTCGAAAACGAGATATATTTTATAAGGCAAAAACGATTCTCCCGATGTCCTCTACACGAAAATATATGTTTGTCCAGTTTATGATGAAACACCCTGAATATATATATATTAAACATGTTAAACTGTACTTGTTCCATCAACGAAACTTGAAACAGAGAATTCTTGAAAAATTGTAATCCAACAATAGAGATGGTATTTGAGCTGCGATTGATTGCGCCGAAAACTCAGAGGTACTTGTTCGCCTGCTCCTGATGAAATAAAAATGCTTTTTTTTCACAATACCAAATAGTTTGATCAAATTTGGTTGAAGGGTCAGATATGAGTATATGCTAGTAAAATAATTTGACAGAAAATTCATGAGGAACTTGTTTTTAGCCCTTGTAAAGGTAATAATATGAATAAATCTTACATCAATAATCGTTAAACAAAATAACATCAAATAAAAAACTTTCAAACAATCGATAAATTACCTATCATTCGATATTAGAATCATTTATTTATTGAGCCGAAGTATTACTTCAAATATCATGTCAACGATATCATAATTGTAAATATCATTGACTAATATAAAGGTTTATTCAATGAGAGCTGGTGTTTTAGGAATGAAATAAAACAAGCTGTGTATGATGTGTTAACAACATTCTTTGTTCACTTTGACGATCTATATGTAAGAGTATGTATGGATACAGTTTAACATCGTTTAAATGACCACCGGTTCTTCTCGCAGTAGCACGTATTCTTTTTGTCCAATTTTCTGTCTCTGCTGCATAGATCCGTGTTAATTTGACGATGGCTCGGTTCCAAGGCTTCGGTCTCATTGGAATGAAATTTTGATTGTAGGAATCCTCAATTAAAAACGTCTAGGGCGTAAATGAGCAGAGACTTAGCTCAGAACTCTCCACTATTTGGCATATTGTACCCTCCTGCTGAAACCATATGTTTTCATCATGCATTGTTTTAATTTGGGAAAAAAATTATTCATCTTTTTTTTGTGAGGCTCACTATTGACTGTGATGGTCTCATCATCGTAGCTTCAAAAGAGGTGCGGCCCTTCATCCTTCCTTGCTAACATCCATACCAAAGAGTAGCTTTTTGTGGATAATTGTTCATTAGGTGAACTTTGCCTGGGTTCATGCCATATATGGAAATTTCGTTTATTGTCGTAGCAAGAAGACTTAAATAAGCTTCGTCGTTAAAGATGATTTTCTGAGTCAAATTAGAGTATTTTCCCAAAACTGCCAACTCCGAGGGGTCTATCACTGCGGAATTTTAGTGTACAAAATGCTGGAATTGGGAATGAATTACACAGAATTAGATGGAATTGCATGGAATTTGATGGAATTGCATGGAATTTGATGGAATTGCATGAAATTGCATGGAATTTGACGGCATTATAACGGAATTGTTTGGAATTGAGAAGAATTGAATGGAATTTCAATGGAATTGAACGGTTTTCTGTTAGCATTGAATGGAATTGAAAATGCGCAGAATTGAACGGAATTGTAGAGAATTTAACGGAATTATGATGAATTTAACGGAATTATTATGAATTTAACGGAATTATGGGAATTCAAAGAAATTATGGGGAATTTTACGGAATTGTGAGGAACTGAATGGAATTATGCGGAATTTAAAAGAATTTTTGTGAATTTAGTGGAATTATTTATCAAATTGGAATTTTAGTGTACAAAAAACTGCCAGTGATAGACCCCGAGGGGTCTAGACCTCGGTCTAGACACCGAGGGGTTTATCACTGCGGAATTTTAGTGTACAAAATGCTCGAATTGAGAATGAATTACACGGAATTAGATGGAATTGCATGGAATTTGATGGAATTGCATGGAATTTGACGGCATTATAACGGAATTGTTTGGAATTGAGAAGAATTGAATGGAATTTCCATGGAATTGAACGGTATTCTGGTAGCATTGAATGGAATTGAAAATGCGCAGAATTGAACAGAATTGTGAGGAATTGAACGGAATTGTAGAGAATTCAACGAAATTAAGATGAATTTAACGGAATTATGGGGAATTTAATGGAATTATGAGGAATTTTACCGAATTGTGAGGAACTGAATGGAATTATGCGGAATTGAAAAGAATTTTTGTGAATTTAGTGGAATTATTTATCAAATTGGAATTTTAGTGTACAAAAAACTGCCAGTGATAGACCCCTCGGCCAACTCCCAGTTATCGAACAAAGGGCGTTATTGGCGGTTATCAACTTTGAGTTCTTGAGTCAGTTGAATGTTGTTTATGGCCAAGTCCCGAGGTAAACATTTTCCATGTTGAGGTCAGAGAAATGCTTAGTACTTGTGCATTGGGAAGCTGGGACTGTTTCAGGTTTTCCTCCGAAAAATGACGTAACGCCGCTATATTTTTGGATGATCTAGAGGAATTTTTAGGTGGCTTACTGACCGGTTGTTTTGAATTTTTCCACCAAACTCTCAACAGTCAAAAACTCATCAACAAGGCCTCTCTGTAAATCTTTCTTCATTTTTCCCAGTGAAGAATGGCCTAGTGGAGATATTTCCGACCATGCCTTGACAGAGGTTATTCCAACTAAATTTGATTTCAAAACAAATCTCTCGACTCATTTCGCCAGAAGAATAAAAAAAAATATGTTTCTTCGCTAAGGATGATTTTCTGAGTTCCATGTTGAGGACACTTAAGGCCTGTTTTTTTGTGTACGGCCTGGAATTGACTGTCTCAGATTGATTCTAAACAAAACTTTCGAATGAACCGCATTTCACTTCCAAACCAGGGCGTTAACTTCACTTTAATGCCCGATCAAACATAAAATGCATTAACTCCAAGTCATGACATCCATTTCCACAAAGTCTTCCCTCGAGTAATTCCGAACGAAATCGGTTAGATGGAATAGCTGTAGCTCACCGCTCGAATCCTCCTAACCTGCAATTGAAATCCATTAAAAGTGACTCCATCAAGATTACAACTGCATCTTATTGTAGTTGGCCTCGATGGACACAATTCGATTAAGGAAATATTTTACCAAATGGCGATTTAATGACTTGCCATTTTTATGCTCCACCGGAATGCTGGCAACAGATCGACATAAGATTAGAGCCAGGATTCGGGGAAAAGAGCAGGAAAACTTTTCGAGGATGAGATGATTTCACTACAGACTGATAGTAGTTGCGACGTAAGACTGTTTATCCTTTGTAAAGTTTTTGAAATGTTTAGATTCTGCTTATGAAATGATCTGGCACCCTCTAGTTTCAAAGCTTTCATTAACTACAGTATTTGAAAGGCTTCTCCCTGAATCCGCGTTCCTTCTATGATTATCCTGTCTGAGACATTCTTTTCATAAGCTCGAAATGAGGAGGCATTTTGTAACGAAAGAAATGATAGTTTTCTCCTCTTCCCCGTAGAATCAGAACTCGTAAGTTTCTGTTGAGGGGGCGTAACTTATTCTTACTGAGATCCGAATAATTTTTGGACCTTGGATCGATTTCCGAAAGATTTCGTCGTGATGCTTTTCTTATAGTTTTTTTCTTCTCCAAATATTTTTTCTCATTAGTGCATTTTTCTATACCACAGAAAGGTTCTGGATCATTAAGTGGCCTTTTTGATCCGTTTATGATAAGAGTGTTAGCCTCCTTAATTCCTGACTGGATGAGAAGACCCAGTTGTTCTTGCCTGCTTCATTGAATTTTATTCGGAATTCCTATACCTTTTAGATTCATATGAAATAGAAAACCGTTTTATATTAACATCATTTGATGCAGAAGTCACTGAGCAATAATGATGAAGATATTTCATTACTTTCGAAGTTAATTCAGTAAATTAGTAATTCATTCAAAAACGAAATATTTTACCAAATGGCTATTTAATGACTTGCCAGTTTTATGCTTCGCCGGAATGCTGACAACAGATCGAAATCGACATCTGATTAGAGGAAAAAAGCAGAAAAACTTTTTGAAGACAAGATGATTTCAACACAGACCGATAATAATAATAATCTTTATTGATCCCTCTAGAAACCCAGTGTATGGGACAAGTCAAAAGCAGATACAAATACATTTCAGCTTTCATCAACTATTTAAGGACAACCTCAGTGAAATTATTCTGCAGAGTAATGACAATTAGATAACAATATAAGTTTCATCTTGCTCTCAAACACTAATGAGTTTAGAGATTTTATAAATTTGGGAAGAGAATTAAACATTTTATACACCGCACTGTTGAGGCACAAGTAAAATAATATCCTGATTCCTAGTTCCATTTTCATGGTTATTAGACAACCTGGTCCATTTCTTTTATTTTCTTTAGCATGCAGCAAACACTTAAATATGTAGATACACGGCAGAGTCAAAATATCATTAGCGAGAACAGTTGATCTGGTCTACAAGATGTACGAGACCTTAGGTTGAAAATTTCACTCATTATACGCTTGATAACTAAGTAACCAATCGAGAAATATTCCCCTGAACTCCAAGGTGTAGCACTCATTAAAAATGAATTCATATTAGTCCTATGGCCCCACTCTCCTAAATTATCCTGGTACCACTTAGAAAATGAAAGTCTGGTCCCAGCATCTACAGATAAGAGATGGATAGATGACTTCCATAAAATTAATTAAGATTCAATCACGAAGGGCTTCAAAATAGAGCAGCAAATTTAGGTTCGGAATTTTAGAGTTTCACGTTTTCATCATGTTAGCCATGATATAATGGCGAAAGATGAGAAGCTAGCACAAAAGTTGATATGTCATTCGAAAGTAGGTACACTAAATAAGGTATTTTTTACTGAAAAGGAAACGTATACTTACATAATTATTGATATTCCATCGAAAAAGCCGTTGGAAAAATTGTACTAATTTTGTTTACTCCAGAATCGTGATATTCATCTCCTTTCCACGCTCGCAATAAAAGTTTTTTCTGCACACATACTCTCTTATTTTGTGAAAAATTTATTGCCCCTTCCGAATATGTGGTCAAATTTGATGAGACTACAAGAAAAACTGAATAATGATAATTTTAGAGGAAAAACTCGAAAAATTGCGTGAAATCAAGAAACGTTAAATTGAAGAACAATCGTCAACATTTCGACCATGTGTTATATGATATTTTTTGTTGCAAATGACTCGTATAATCCCCCGTTCAAGTTTGTCTACTCTAAAAGTAGACACCCTGTATATTTGTCAGTGTTATCAGTTTCCAAGTGCAGGAAATAAACGAATCAATTCTAATTAACGTGAATTATCGATATATCAAGAAATCTAAACAGAATTTATATTCTTCGCTGCAAATAATCACGCTTAAGTACCTTCGCACACTCAAATTAAACATATAAGGAAGAAGCCATATCTACATCATTTATTCAACCGAACTAATATACGACTCATAAGAAATTAATCCAATTTCCGTTCAGCATTAGAACTCCTAGATGACTATAAATCATCCTCAGATAACAATCTCTGCCATTGATAGGTTCAATGATCAATATCATTTATTCAAATCTATTCCAGAAGCCGTACGCCTCCTCCCATCTTTTTGGAGTAGAGGAGGAGGAGTAGATAGAAATTAGGGGCCTCACCTCAGATTCGCTCCCGAAGGCGAATACCTCGAATTGCTCCTCCGGTAAAAAAAGTTGCCGAACTAATATCGGAGCCCGTGTCGAATTTCGGACGGACGAGAAAAAAACGATTAGTCAACACCGCATTCTTCGGATGAATGCCGTATCTTTCACGCCTTTCTTCTCTATCAGAATTCAGATTGATGAACTGTTTGGATAGTATTTGACTAGCTGTTTGATGTTTCGAAATCGTTCACTTTTGATGTGAGAGAATTGTTCTGTGAAATTTGAATTTATGATACGAGAGGAGGTCTAAGAGTTCGTGCAACGAAGAAGATAGAGTGAAGAATTAGTTCTTGTTTATAACTGTCACTCTACTTGGGTACACTAATATATTTAAGATTGTAAAGGGTTTATTTTTTCGAGGTAAAGAACTTTAAGTTTACATTACTGTTCGACCGATTTAAGAGCTGTCAAGTGATTTATTCTCAGATTGGTTTGGCAATTCATCATGAATACACTCACGCCTGAACGACACTTGCAAATAGTGCAATTTTATTTCGAAAATATTGGTTCTGTGCAGAATACGTATCGCACTTAACGTCCATTTTATCGTCGACAAAATCTTTCATCAGAGCAGTTAATTCGATTAACCATGGAACGTCTTTGCACCACTTTTACTTTTATTGATAACTCGCATCCCCAGAGACGCCGTATACGCTGCGTACATTGCTACTGTAGAGCGTAGCATTGAGAAAGACCCGAATGAATCCATCCGCCATCGAGCACAGGAATTGGATTTGTGTCCATCCACTTTATGGGAGATTTTGCGGAAGGATCTTGGTTTGCGTGCTCACAAAATCCTTCAAGGAGGATAAAACATTCTCTTATGATTCCTTTTTGTGCATGCATTCTGAAACCAAGTGATCAGGAATTTCTTCGTCTTCACTACAAAATCCACACTCTGTAGTTACTGTTCAGCCAATTCTAATCATTTGCTTCCTAAAGAGACAACATCCTGTTAGAAGACCAGTGAGGAGGTGTTTGTTATTCTTACTGAGTTCCAAATACTTTTTTGACCTTTTTGGAATTATCTTTCTCCGGACGATTACACTCTAAAAAAAATCCCGGTGTAAATGCTAATACTAAACTATCAAGCATATTTTTCCCTTTTATGTCACAATTTTATCATTTTTATCGAAATTATGAGAATATATTGTTAAGTGGTGTGATTCATGAAACACATTATCATAAACAGAAACAAAATCAAGAATGAATAGAAAAATATTTGAAAACACACTGTGTTTATCAAGCTATAACACCAATCTAACAAACAAATTGCTCCATAAATCAAAAAATCATCTCTTGGGTGAAAATATACACTGCATGTTTCAAGTTTCAAATATTTATTTCACAGAAATGATCAGGTGTTACTTCTGAAGCTTGTAGAAACAAAAAAACACCTGGAAGCGTTTTTCGGCCAAATCATATTTCAAAATTTACACCAACTGAATCAAAATACACACCAAAAATATGAAAAACCCATACGTTTACTTTAATTTGTCTTCAGTATTTTACATGGTTGCCAGATATTGCCAAATTATGAGCGGTCACACAGTTAGAACCATGGTGTCTGATGAACTGATTATTTCAGTCGAATAACTTTGGCAACAATGTTGATAGCAATAGTTCCAATTTTTGGAGGCTCTACAAAGAGTTCTCAGCATAGTCAAAACAGGACTTGGCGAATGATTGCACCTTCTTATCTATCTCTGTTTCTTGTATGTGCCTTTGTCGAGGCCTTTGTGATGATGAATCGAAAGTGTGAAATTGATTGAGGTGAAAAAAGTGAAATGCGTGAAAATTTGTTTTGGATACAGAGAAAAGTTCATTTTTGCTGATGATTCGAGGAGAAAATCAATACTGTTTGAAAGTAAGTACTACGAATTTGAACTTAAACTGATTCAGGTAACTTCCTTCAGTTTTTACAATCGTTGAAACTTTTCTTTTTGTATAATATACCTGATTAGGTTATACGGTGGAAATATTTATAGTGACTTCTGTTGAGATTATTTACCCATATATTTTCAATTGACGGAAATAGATATTGCTGAATCACTTCAATGCATATGTGAGAAGATACGATGTACAAATTTACATCCATTTATATAAATAAATGCTTATATCTAATCTTTTTTTAAGCTAGTTGAAAAACCTCCCCTTTGGGTGTTTTTGGAAGATACCTCTACTGTCAACCCCTCACTTGGTCTACCATCAGGTACATATCTATCTGTTCATTATGTATTTATCAGTGTTAAGAAAATATATTTCATCAACAGAAAAATGTTTTTTGATTTGGCAACAAATATTGTTGTAATTTTTCCTTGTGAATGAATTCAAATGAATTGAATTGTTTCAAAAACCTGCACAGCAAACGAATACACTAAAACAATTTTAAGGAATAACAATTGCAGAACAAAAGATTGAGGTAGGGAGTAAGTACCTAGCTAAATAATAATTATTAATTTATGGTTCATGATGCATTATGATTTTAGCTTCGAAAGAACCTATTTATCAAATATCTGATATTCAATTTTCAGATATAAATTTGTCATTTCTCATCTCAACTAATTCAGTGCTAAATAACACCGAACAGGTTATTGTAACCTCACTAAGCTAGTGCAAATTAAGACTGAAACGGTGCGATTTCACACCGACCGATCTAACTCGTATAGTATTTCACACTAATAAATTGTGAAAAATAACTGAGTCAGTGTCAAAACACACTGGATGATCGTTTGAGATCACACCGCTCTAGTGTGATTTAACACCAAACAAGTATAAAGTCGCAAAGAACCGAATGAAAATCACACTCGCTTCAGTGTCAAAGTTGATATATTTATATGAAAAAAGCAACTCCTTTGAAATCATGAAACACACCAGAAAATTATTGAACGTCGGTGTTATTTTAGAAGGTGCGAAATAACACCAATAAATCAGGAACCCTGAGGAAATACGGCTGGTGTCAGCGTCTAGGAAGAAATGTGTTAGCCTCTTAATTTTTTTTTATTTCAGGAATTCAGACTGAAGAGACCTTGTTTTTCTTGCCTACATCATTGAGTTTCTTTCCGAATTCCCATATCTCTGCTCCCAAAGAACAGTTACCGAACTGCAAAAATACAATTTTTCGGGTGGATTTTCGTGTATCGTCTATAAAAACGGAGATCCAAACTTTGAATGACTATGGTAAACCTTGGCAATACTGTATTATCAGGTCAAATTTGTAGCCAGTATATTCTCAAATTATTATAAACGCAGAACATGAATTGCATAAATCAATTATTGCAAATTTTGTAGTTAGAATAATTATTCGATTCGATTTATTTGCTTTCATAACGTAAAATAAAGTCAACATTGCCGATTGTACCCGGCGTCGTCCGAAGAGCTTCCCAGTTTTCAGAGAACTCTATGTTATATTGACAACATTGCGTATCAATCTGACAAGAAAATAAATAACGTAAAATTTCAATATACACAGTGTAATATGCCAAATTGTCATGGCCAAGCGACGGCTCAACCTTTCGTAAACGGACTAAAGGTTTTCAGTGCTTTAATATCAGCTTGTCTATCAAAATGGATCACCATGTCACACGCTTGACAGTTTCGTTCCAGTTTTCTATCTGGACATCTTTCGATTGCAAGTATTTCTGTCTGAAAAACATTTGAATAGGAGGTTGAAGAGAATAAATGGATGCTTAGTGATACACATAGAAGCTTCTCTGGAAATATCTCATCTTGAGCTACTTGTATCTTCTGGTGCTGGATTCTGTGGAAAACCTAGGTTCTTTTTTTGTACCTTGGGAAATCGAAGATCTCGTTTTTTACCAATCAAAATGTGTGCTTCATACCCAAAACAAAATTTGAAATAAGTACTGACATATTCGAGGTCTTGATTTGTTGTTAAACCAAGAGCGTAAGCTAAGGGTGTAGCGATTTGGCTGACACTTCCTGTTCCTTCTGCTTTTTCTGAAAAAACATCCTACTGAATATAATCTTATGAGCAACTGCTGACGATGCATTGAAAACAAAAGCTACTGAACGCATAAACAAGGTTTTTATTTTCATATTTTCCCTAATTCCACTTCCCTGTGAGATAAAGCAAATCATCATAGCCTCAGAGTAAGAAGTAAGCATAGAGATGCCCCTACGCGTGAATAGCATTGCATTGTAAGCAATCAAGCTCTAGAGTGAGATGGAAAGCATTTCACTGCCGAAGTGGGTTGAAGTAAACAATGGGTTAGATTTTCATTCCTAAATTTCTGAATATGATACAACATTTTCGTAATTTTGTCATAGCTATAATTACCGGAGAACCCTTAAGCACCAAATCAGTAAAATAGTTCAGACTCTTCGAACAACTAAACAGCAAAAGAACCATGTATCCAAACTGACAGAATTGTCTATAGCAGACTCTAGTTGTTAGTACCAAAATAGGGGTGTCATGTGTCATAGACCAATTATCCCAATACGGATAAGGCAGAAGTTCGCAACGCCCGCACCGAATAAACAGATTGTACTTGGCTGCGTCAACAAATGCGTAAAGGCAAGTAGATTCACTTTTTACTCTGAGATCATAACACAAGTCAGAAGCTTTTGCACGCTTTTTCATATTAATAATGATTGAAATTTGAATGAAGTGAAAGCTATTTGTTTTATTAAAATTTCTTGTTCAAATCCTGTTATAAAACATAATCTAGATTTGTCCAAGTTGCCTGATTATCTCACCATTCATCCAAATAGTATCTTGTCATAACAACAGAATCACCTCCAGAAATAGCGGTTAATTAGCCAGAAGACCTCCATTGGCTATACTCAGCTTGGTTTTCGATATCGAAAAGCGTAAAATTGCAAGTAAACATTAACGATTTATTCACACATTCCGTTGGCGAGCAAATAGTCCTCTGGCATCATCAGTTCTCAAACATAAATAGTAAATAAGCGTTAGTTCATTAGCAAGTAACTGGCTGGATCCGAGTTTGTCTAAGCCAATCCTATATATAGCATAATAGCTTCGGAATGGAAAGTTATTATCGTCGCCATGCTAGTGCGACAGGTGTTTGGGGAACATAAAACGGAGTCATTTCGAACGGTGCGATAGGGACACTCCACTCGTATATTTTCATTCTTCTCGAAGGTACTGCTTCGTAGCTGCATGCTGGGCCTTTGTGTCTGCCTCTCGCGGAATCTTCACTTCCAATTATTACTTATGGAGGGTTATCTGAAATGTTTCCTAACTTGTTTGCCATACGTAGCTGTACACAGTGCGCGTAAAAATTATGGAACAAATTCATTTCCTCAGAAGAAAAACTTTTGGCAAAAAAATCCTGAAACAGGTCAAGTTTTATCGATTGAAAAAAAAGAAAAGCTCAAGTTTGGTTTCACTTCCACCAAATTTCTACGCATTTTGAAGATTTTTTGTTACACCCTGTGCCATCCCCATCAATTCTCTAAATTTTTTTAATAGGTAAAGGTTGCCATATTGTACATCTTTGGCTATTCTTTCTATTTTCTCTACAGGGGAGCAGAAATTTTCAAGAAAAAAAATTTATTTTGAAAGAATAGTTAGTTTGGTTGTATAAGTTTAGTTTAAAAAGGGGGGTTACAGTTTGCGACCTCAAGGTCTATTGTGCCCCCTTACAGAGCTCTTCGGACCATACCCTCACAGCTCGGCTTCCAGTTCCAGAGATCTCATGAAATCCAATATCTGCGAAGGCATCAACGAGGCTTATTCCTCACTTTTACAACTAGGTGACTAGGTAAATGGGTCTTCCTCCTTTCACAGAACCTACACTCATCAGTGTCCGACAATCTCATTCTCAACAGGTGCCTCTTGAGGCGACAGTGTCCTGTAAGAAAGCCAGTGAGGAGGTGTAATTGTTTCTTACTAAGGTCCAGTTTTCTCTTGGACCTTGCTGTCTCAAAGTTCCGACGGAACTTAGTGGAATGATCCATCCCTAGGAGATTCCGGCAGAGTTTTTTCCTCTCAGCTTTCTTTCTCTTCTCCAGAAACTCCCTTTTATAGGTACACTTTCCTATACCACAGAAGGGTTCTGGGACGATGAGTGACATTCGTGGGCCCTCTTTGGCAAGTGTATTGGCCTCTTCGTATTGGCCGGAAACCTAGATTAAAGAGAACTTATTTTTCTTGCCCACCTTATTGAATTTGTTCTAGCACTCCCAGATCATTTTTGAGTCGAAGACGTAGGAGCTCATTGCTTTGATAGCAGCTTGACTGTCTAAGTGTATCGCTATATCTCACTTGTGATAGTTGCTTTCTTGATTTATATCTAGACATCTTTCAAAAGCTAAGATTTCCGCTTGAAAGACGCTCATACAGGAGCCTAGCGACAGTGCACACTTGGTACCTGGCCTGTATATTCCAGCGCCAGCTCCTGAAAAGGTTTTGGAACCATGTGTATACCATTTCAAGGTATTTTCTTTGAAGTTATAGTCGGTGTATTTCCATTTCCATTCCTCTCTTTTACTTAGCAATGGAGGGAATAGTTCAAAGAGGTTTTCAGTATGTGTCGTGGCTCAGTTACTTTGAAACGATGGTACCTGAAGAAATTGGTCTGAAATAGGCCCTTTCTGTTTGAAGCCGCATCACTTCCAAACTGATGCGCATCACTTCCAACTGATGTTGCTTTCTGACAAAATCAGTTTAATTTCCACTATCACATTTATCATAACAACAACACAATCTAACGTTTCGGTCAAGTTTGTAATTTACTTCTTAACATAACGTAAAGTGAATTATTGTCCTTGGTTTTCATTACTTGTAATGAATAATTCATATTACTTCAAGGATTTCCTTCCGAACTATCGTCGATATCCCTTTTTGTTACTTTGTTTCAAACCTTATCGTTTCATTGATTCTCATCCGAAAAAGGCGTGTTCTATTTGTCAAAATCACTTCACTTTCATTTGAAGTTATTTCAGAAATTATTCATTCAAAGAGAAATCTGGGAATGAATTTGTTCCATAATTGTGACGCGCATACAAACACCTAGATATATTTGTCAATAGGCTGAGTTTTGGAAAAACTGCTGATTTGATGTGGAATACGAACATTGGAGTGACCTAAGTTCTCCTGCATGTGTGTAAAACATAAAATGGAGTCATTCCGTACGGTGCCATAGGGACACTCCACTCGTATATTTTCATTCTTCTTGAAGGTACTACCTCGAGCTGCATGCTGAGTCTTTGTATGTGCCCCTCGTGGAATCTTCACTTTCAAATTACAATGAGTACGTAACTCTGAAGAATTATTACTTGAGCAGGGTTATGTGGAATGTCAGTTTCCCAATGTTATATCTAGTTGTTTATGAAGTTGTGATTTCCATAAGTGCTTGAGTTGAGCTGGCCAAATGTATTGGCAAACCACACATAAGTTTTCCTGCATGTGTGGGAAACTAAAATATTGTCACTTCACTCGTATATTTTCATTTTTCATGAAGGTACCGCCTATAAGACTGCTTGAGCTGCACCTTGCGGGATCTTCACTTTCAAATAACAATGAGTACGTTACTCTGAAGAATTATTAATAAGCAAGGGTTATGTGAATTGTAAATTTTCTATCTTGTTAGCCAATAGTAGATTTGGTTGTTCAGAAAGTTGTGAGTGGCTCCAAAGTAAAAAGTAAACCTAGAAATGCCTACACGAAATCGTTGACGCATCTAAGTAGAATCTGTTTATGAATACGAACAAGATTCGGCGTTGCGAACGCGTTGGATTAATTGGTCTACGACTCCCTACTATGATACTAACAGCTAGAGTCTGCTATACAATTCTGTCAGTTTGGCAACATCGTTCTGTTACTATTTAGTTATTCGATGAGTAGTGTTCACATCTTAGTTTCGATTTGACGTTCATAAACTGAATTATTTTACTGACTTTTGGTGGCACTTTATTGTTGGTTAAGAGTATTCCGGTATTTATAGATATGGCGAAATGATGAAAATGTCGTATTTCATTCAGAAATTGTAGAAATGGAAATCTAACCTGCAACTTCATCCCATTGCGGCAATGAAATGCTTTTCATCTCACTCTAGAGCTTGATTGATTACAGTGCAGTACTATTCACGCTTAGGGGCATCTATATGTATACTTCTTATTATCAGTGAGGGAAAATAATTGTTTTAGTTTCAGAGAAAATCATCACCATTGACATAGCCATAGGCGGAAAACAAATCGAACAATACTTTCACATTTTTCAAGAATGTATCCAATTATTGCTTTCAACTAAAATTCTGGTTGAACTGGTAAACAGTACTGTACTGCAATTTTAAAACTGTGTAACGCGCAGATCAGAACATACTATTAGATGAAAATCCTGGTCTGAGTGTCTCGTCATTTTATCTTATACCTCAAGAAATCTAAGAAGAGAATATTTTCATGCATTTAATCAGTTTAATCGTACTCAAAATCATTGTCACGGCGTTCTTCACCAGGACGTGACACGTTGAAATATTTCAGTAGAAACAAAACATAGTGCAACTAACACCGGATGATTTATTCATGAAAGGTGGTTCAAATGTAGACGAAAAACTTAATATGCATGCACTCGTCTTATAATGATAACGTTCTCAAGTAAACATCGGTGTTAAATGTCGGTATTAATGTAATATCCTGCTCGGAGTTGTTTGTCAGGAAACGAATAATTATAAATCGCTAATACAATCAACGAGGGCGCTGTAGACCGGATTCTTAAGTTAACCAAGTGCCTTGATGATGTTCGACGAAGCTTCGAGAATAGCTGTTCCTGAAATTCCTGATGGAGGAAAGTGTTCTTTAGGAAACTAGATACATTAGAATTGTGGAGATTCGTATGGGTTATCTGTAGGCATTGTACAGTGCATCCCATTTTGGGTGATATAGCCAGGTTGTTATTTAAGATAGAGCCTTGCGGTTTTCACTTTCCTGTCCTACTTTTTCGTGAAACTCAAATTGGTCTAATCATTTAACCATCTAAACATTTTTGTTGTGATTTTTATTTAAAGTTGAGTAATCAAACAAAGATAATAAACCCAACACTAACATGAAAAACAAAACGTAGGTATCTACCTAAAAGCAAACAAATAAATGATACGAAAATTCCATAACATTGCATAATATCTTACAGATTAAACTGTTCAAATTGCTGTTCATTTTGCTTAATACATAATACAATACAAACCTTTTCAATACGCCTGCGGCCGGAGTACATTCAATATGACCTACCACTTTTGAAAATCGAAAGTATTATCCTTACTGAATTCTGGGAAATCCATTGCCCATTAACAAAAATCATCATTATTTGATGTTTTACTTGTTTTTTCAACATTTCTGAACATCCTACCTACATAGTATCATACATCATTCTAAAGGAAAAAAATAACAAATTTAACGAAGTTATAATATACAGGTGTTCCATTGAAAAAATATAGGTTTGTGTTGAATCTTCAAAACCATACCCCGAAAATAATTGAGTACGCCACTGGATTCTACGGAGAATTCTGATTCGGACGTAGCTTTCAGCTCAGCATCATTTTAATAACTTCGGAGATAAAGGAGGGCTTCGAAAAGTATCACAATTTCCAAATCGCCTGTATCTCTTGAACGGAACAGTTATGTAAATCTGATTTGACCAACTTGAGTTTCACGAAAAGTAGGACTGGAACGTGAAAACCGCAAGGCTCTATCTTAAATCACAAGCGAGAACCCTGGTGCACTGTACAATTGTACATAGATTAGCAAATATGCAATAAATGAACAGATCTTTTCAACAATAGCAAAATAATGGTTTTCGATATTCGATTTAATGTACTTTTCCGCCGACCTCTAAATAAAAGGTGATTTTAATGTGTACGAAATTGATCATTAATGACCCATTTTAATGCTCAATTTTTTTGGCTATTTTAATGTGCAATCCTCATGGCAACCGTTCACAAAGTATTCAGAAGCACTACGAGAAATGTCAAAACTCTACTACTGGAACATAGATACATAGAAATTTCATTATGACAAATGTATGTCTTGTGCAGAATGAAAATGTATTTCAACAAGAATTCATGCACATATCATATTGAGATCGTCGGAAAAATCTTGTAATAAACTCGGTTATTAATCGAGCGACTAATGGTCTCGAACTATTAAAGCTCACGCTTTAAAATATCTTGACCATTAATCGCTGTCTTTTAATAACCTAGTTTATTAAATAACTATTAATGGTTAACACAAATTTCGATATACACCCACCGGAAAAATAATTGAGTCACTGAATGAATCGATGAAGTTTGTTAATTCATAAATGTGTTTTTTTAAGTCCGATTTGTTTGATTTTTTTAATTGTATCTATGTTCATCCGAAATCTATCACTAGTTTTGAATGTCAAGAAATCTTTCCTCACATCGTTTCATACAGGGTGAAACGAAATTTTCTCACTCTAACTTTAACACTTCCTGTGGCGTGTACTAGTTTCTGCGCCCCATATGATTTTCTTATTTTATTATCAAGACACATCTTCTCTTGACAATTTCATTCTTTATTTATTACAATTAATAGCTTAATTTTTGCTGAAGATACAGGGTTTTCAGTAAAACATTTCATTCGATAATTTCGCTTTGACAGTAACAGTACTGTTTTCCCCCCGCGAGCACGGATAACAGCTACAATTCGTCTTGGCATGCCTTCAGCAAGGTTTTTAATTGAGGGGGTGTTTGGCAGATGCTGATATCCAATAATTAAATTGGCCTGCTGTAAGCCCAGATTCGAACTCAATTGAGCATGTTGGGATGCTCTTTGCAGTGACGCTTTAATTGAAAACACTTCTTGTTTTATATTTTTCACTTAATTTTCATTTTATTCTAATTACGTTCGGATTTAAGGTTGGATTTGTGAAAGTACTGTTATTGTCATAGCGAAATTGTGTAATGAAATGTTTTATTGAAAACTCTGTGTTATCTTTAACAAAAATTGAGATATTGCGATAAATGAAGTATGAAATTGTCAAGAGAAGGTCTGTCTTGATGATAGAATAAGAAATGATATGCTGGAATAAAGGGTTTCACCCTTTACAAAATGACTTACGTTAAGATTTCCTCTGTGATTAATTTCGGATGAACATACCTATAATTGAAAAAACATTCAATCAAATCAGGTTCAAAATATTTATGAATTTACAAACTTCATCGATTTATTGAGTGGATCGATTATTTTGCTGGTGAGTGTATTTTTACATCTAGGGTTAAAAATGAGGCAAGCATTTACGAATAGATGATAGTTCATCGCCTTCAGGTGATTCTTTAATATAAAATGCAAATTGACACTTTTGAGGCTATAAATAGCAATTTTCAATTTGATATCATGAACTGATTTTATTCCTCCTCTTTTTTGATTCTAGCATAGAAATATTTTCTCGAGTCATGACTGTCCAATTAGAAGTATACCCATGAATAATATTAGCGTCTCATTTGAATTTCAATAACATAAATCTTGAACTTTTGATCGATACTCCCAATTTAATGCGTATAAATTATAGTTTGGTAAAGGATATTACCCAAGATATTATACCTAGGCTTTCACAAGGCAAAGTCGAATATTTCTTTATGTTCGTAGTCCAGATAATTTAACCAAAAAAATCACAACTACACATGTTATACACGAGGTTATACATGAATTTTGAATATAGATCCTACCATCTATCATCTTCTATCAACTTCTTATGAAATTTATTTTGAATTGTTTTCTGTTATTATTTTACGTTCTTCAGAAGAGTTAGAGTACATTGCATAACTTCAAAAGCTTACGACATTTTAATTGAGCAGATGTAGAAAAAAAAAGGTTATGAGAAAATTTGTTTACGTGATGAAATGAATCTACGGTTGAAATGAATGCTTAACCCGAAAGCTCACTCAGTATATTAAGGTTTCTTCTTAATTGTAGAATCTTAGCAGGAGATATTCTCATAATAAGCACAACATTGAGGTGAATTACTGGAGATAACTTAATAATGATTTCTCACCTCCGAGTGATTGTATAAAAAATTCTGAACGGTAAAATTCATCTGCATCATTCCCACCCGGGCCTTATATCACGGAATACGAAAGTGGCCATGCGGAGCTGGAATTATTTAATTACGAATCTATTCTCAGACTGATTTAGAGCCGGGTATGATTCGCAGTGGGTGAGGATAATAAAAATAACTCAATAGGATGATGAAATAATTTAATCATTCAAGGTATCGTAGTTCAATCTTCACTGCAGGTGATGTGCATTTGATTCGAGAATTTACTCGTACTAGAATTTGAATAAAAGAAAACGAAAGGGACACTTCACTTTCTGCCGGAGGAATTTTCGTATTTCTCTTGGTATTTCTGTAATTTTCGAATTTTGAGGCGTAAATCTCAAACGATAGGGTTCGACTCCCCGATGAATCCGTGGTCAAATTAAATTCTGTCCGCTGGGCCGTCCGTCCGTTAGCTCGATAACTCTCGAAATGACAGTCCTAGAGACCTGAGATTTTCAGGATGAGTTCTGTTCCCAAATGCCGCGGTTAAGTTCGTTAACCTGCTGAATCGTACTGGGTGTTCCATAAATTATGGCCATTCAACAATTTGAACATTTTCAACTTTCTTTAAATTTAATCTTTGAATACTGGGTACATACAATACTCATAATACCTTGTATAATGTGCACCCACGAGAACACGAACACTTTTTCATGCCGCACTCATGCTGATGTGATATCAATAAATGACGTCTTCCTCTGGACAAAAAAATTGATGTAACCAAGAAAAATAACGTGGTTGAAAACTCTACGTCCAGAGAATGTCGGAATCAGTCGTTCGAAAACTGTTACATCTCTTCGTCGAAAGCTAGACAGCAACCATCAATCATGAAATGGATATTATGGGTGGAAGCCTGTGACTTACAATGCCATACAATTTCATAGAATAAAAGAAGCAATTTCGAATCAGTCGAAATGAGTTTTTGTCAATAATTGGATGCAACAATCTATATTTCTGACATTTATCTCAATTCCATTCTTCAACAACCCTTCAACTTGAAGTACTGAATCAACGAATACCAGTACAAAAATTTCCAAAAATAATACCCTTTGGCCGGAGACACACTTGGCGTTTTTTTCCGATCGGATATTTTGCCGTCGACGCCGTACCAGAAGTGGCGCGTGGGATCTTATGGTGACGTACACATTCGGCGGAAAAAAGAACGATCGGATTTTTTAACGCCGTCGGTAGAAATGCAGCCGACCGCTGCCACTACATTCGTCGGTTTTTCTATCGACTACACCAAGCAGTGGCCTACGTGACCGAGTTATTGCCAGCATTTCCACCGGTTGAATACAATTCCTCAGTCTAGTATTTTCCCGTTGTACGTGATTTTTCAGTAGGTTGTGCAGTTCATCGAATGACGAAATCGACATTCCAAAATAATTGAAAAATTTTTCTTCGTCGTTTCTCAAATCAGGAAACAAAGTGTAAAAGGCTCCAACTTCCTCTCTCCTTTGATTAATCGGATGCATCCAAATAAGTCTATTTTTCCGTTTCCTCTTCAATCGACGACGAAATAACAATAATGCGAAAAGTTGTTTTCTGTTCATTTTTAAATACGTGTCAGTGATCGACTGGCGGAGGAAGCGTGGTTGTGACTTGAGACGGATATTTTACCGCCCAGTGTGCGATCCAGTGTGTAAGCTCCAATTTTGTTGTACCGTTGACGGCAAGAAAACCGATCGGACTAAAACGCCAAGTGTGTCTCCGGCCGTTCGTGTCAGTTAACTTAACGATTTTTGTAATGTGTATGATAATTTTGGTTATATCAACATCAAAATATGGTTTAGCTGGACAGAGTGACATTATAGATGAGATCCCTACAAAAGACCAAAAAATCAGCATTGAGAACCTATCTCAGCGTTATGAAAAAAAATATGTCCAAATTTTCCACTTCAATCATATTTCGATAATTATCAACATATTTGGATATAATTAATTGTTCTGGATTCCTCACAAGGTATTAAAGACAGTTGGTATTGAAACAGTGATATCATGCTTGTAACTGAAGGGGAGATCATCTCAATTCATGTGATATCTCTCTTTTACGAACACTCAAATCAAATATTTTCTCGAGAGAGTAACTCCCTATTTCTTTCATGTTTGAATTCTGCTAACAAAAAATACGTATTATATCTTGTAGGTATAATCAGCACACACGAGACTCAAAGATTTTTTATGCCGCACTCATGCAACAAATGACGTCTTTCTCTGAACAAAAAAAAATTGATGCAACCAAAAAAAATGACGTGGTTGAAAACTCTACGTCCAAAGAATGCTGGAATCAGTCGTTCGAAAACTGTTACATCTCTTCGTCGAAAGGCAGACAGCAACCATCAATCATGAAATGGGATATTATGGGTGGGAGCCTGTGACATACAATGCCGCGCATCTCTTTTCATCTGACCCGACCATAACCTGTATGTTTCGAGATTTCACGATTCAATCATTTCTGTCGACGGTTGAGGACGGCGGCAACAATTTCATTTCGATCCATTTGAAATTTTACGGGCTTCACCTTTATTTACATAATTGCTAGATGGGCAGCACTATTCACGACTAAGAATTTGGTGCATGAGAAGATTTGAAGTTGATAACGATCTACTTTCATCTAAGAGGTTTGTAATGAGTTCACGAATCATCTGAATCTCTCGGAGATCAAGATATGTAAAGTAATATCTTAAAACCTAGACAGTTTCTTGGAAACTTTGCTTCTGTGAGGATTGTACATGGTTACCTTTGAACCTTAGGAATGAGGTCATTTATCCCAAAGATGGCGAATGAGAATAATTAGTTTTTGATTTGAATATAAAAAGGTTTTATGATGATTGTTGCAGTAAGTGAATCTCAGAAAATAATTATCATTTGTTGATATTGTATCTGCAACCTGGACATTTTCTCGATAATAATATCTCAATTCATTTGAAACTAGCTCTTACCCGCGACTTCGTCCGCCTACCGACCCTATATGTTAGAAAAGGGATCAAATACTAACTTGAAGTCTTAGTAACACTCAGTTAAAAAAAAAACATCAAAATTTTTTCGGGAGCTATGGCGTCATGCGCTTCTTGACACGATCACGCTAGATTTCCGCGGGAATGAGGTATTTTCCCGCCGTAGAAAGTAGCCTGTGTCCATGCCTAGGATTCTTTCTTTATATTAACCAAGTCTTATGAAAATCCGTTCAGACGTTGAGGCGTGAATGAGGTAAACTTTTAAAACATACGATTAAAAATCACTAACTTAATTAGTTTTCTGCCTACTGCCTACGCCTCAAGTACGATAGCATGAATATTAATAGCCCATATCCTTTTCTAGGTTACCATCTATCACCTAACTAATTTCATCAAAATCCGTTTAGCCGTTTAGGCATGATAGAGCAAAACTCCCAGCAAAAACCATAAAAAAATCACTAATTCAATTCAGTTTTCTGCCTACTTCCTACCCCCTAAGTACGATGACGTGATCATTTTGATCTTATATCCGTTTTTAGGTAACCATCTATTACCTTACTAAATTTCATCAAAATTTGTTCAGCCGTTTAGACGTGAAAGAGCAAAATTCCCAACAAAAACGACTAAAAATCATTTTTTTTCTTAAAAACTTCATAGGTTTTTACTCCCAGTCTCTGAAACAGAAAAACATTATTGAATTATTCTAATTGAGATGAAGTGTTTCTGCTGAAAAATTGTTGCCTACCAGTAAAACTAAAAAAGGAAAATAAATGAAAAGGATATTGTAACGTTTCGGTGTCTATATCAGACACCTTCTTCAGACAAACTTGTGAAATTTTCAGAATTGTTTGTTTTTTCATTTGCAGTCTAATTGACATTGAAAGTTGTCAACACATAGATGGTGGTTTATTCAATTTTGAAATTTCCTGATGTCATTTCTTTCTTCAATAAATCAATCCAAATATGATCTATTCCAACAGGACAATTGGCTAAATTATCTACTTCATCTAACAAAATACATGTGGATTCCTTAATTTTTCTTTGTGTTGTTCCAGTTCATCATATGATCTCTGCTATTTGAACATACATAATCAGCGATTTGTGATCTTGTATTGTCTCTATGTTTGATGTTGTTCTTATGTTCCCGTTTTTTTTTATCTCTAAAGGCCTTGATGTCTTTTCTGTATAAGATTTTCCACATATACAGGGGATATTGTGAACACAGTTTTTTGATTTCTGTGTCTCATTCATTGATTTCGTTCTGGTAAGAATGTATCTCAAATCATTTTGTGTTTTGAAAACAGTTCTTATGTTGAATTAGGAACCAATTCTTCTTATTTTTTCTGAAAGGTCAGGAATATAACGAATGACGTTCAACAAATTTGGTTGTTCTCTTTATTTTTATTATCAAGTATCAAAATATTCCAATAAATTACAAGGAATATTTAAGTTTGGGATATTAATTGGTTATTGAGTTACCATAAATGTTTACACCTGTTTAGTCTGTCACAAAAACAGTTATTGATAGAGTTGCATTCATAGTTTTGACTTGTTTCATGTTTCCAGATCACACTAGTCAACTATTCTTTCATTTGATCTGTAGCCTTATAGGCTATTTCATTTCTTATCTTTGATTAGCTGATGATATCTCTGGATCAGCTGTAGCCACTGTGATCTCAGCCTGACAAAACTGAAGACTTATGTGCGCCAAATCTAGAAAAAAGACCTAGAAGACATTCATGGAGGAGACAGTCCATTAATAATATCAAGAGCGCCTTAGAATCAGTGCAGCAGTTCAACAGTTGGGTTAGGTTAGGTATACGACATAAAACAATTTCATTTCGAACCATTAGAATTTTACGGGGTTCACCTTTCACGACCAAGAATTTTGTGCATGGGAAGATTTGAAGTTGATAACGATCTACTTTCTTCTGATTTTTCTCTTTAAGAGGTTTCTTATGAACTCACTAATCATCTGAATCTCTTGGAGATCAAGATATGTAAAGTAATATATGAAAGGTCGAGCAGTTTCTTGGAAAACATTTTCTGTGAGAATTGTAGAGAAACTTTTTTCAACCAGAAGCTTACCTCTCAACCTTAGAAATGAGGTCACTTATGCCAAAGAGTAATTTGTTTCAGATTGAAATATCAGTAGGTGCAATGATGATTGCTGCAGTAAATGAATCTCAGGAAATAATTATCAATTCTTGATCTTGTATCTTCAACCTCGACATTTCCTTGTTAACGATATCTCAATTTACCTGAATTTCTTTCACTTATGTGGGATGAATGAGAATACGGTTTATAGATTAACTGTTCAATATTCATTATTGTAAAACCAGCAGTTACACTTAAGTGTTGAAATAGTACTTTTCATTGCAAGCAATATTTGAGTTTGAGAGAAAAATCCCTTGATCAATTGTATTTTGAGTTACCAGAAATTTAACTTCTGCTTAGTGTGCCACAACAGCACTCACTGTAATTGTTGCAGTAATAGTTTTTTTCTAAATTGTTCGATTCGAACTTTATGGACGAAACTGTAAAAAGACTAATTCTAAGCATCTGTAACTGTAGATCATTCGACAACGTCTCATCGACGTCCCATACATGAATTGAGATATTTGAGCATCAGAAGAATCTATAATTTTGATGAAATAATTTCTTTATTCGAACATAATAATTCAGGCACGATAACCCAAAGAAACGGATTTTTCAAATAAAAAAAAATTAAGGTATATTACTACTTAGAACGGTTTTTTATTGCTTCAAAAAATTCTTACTCAATTTATTGGTTTCTAAACTAGTACATCATGCCAAACTAGTCTCCATAAACAGCCTCTAGATTCGAATAAAAATATCTACACCTGTCTGAGATGTTCGTGAATAAGACCAGCTACATCATTGAGTTCCATTTGAGCTTGGATTATTTCGTTCTACATGAATTCCTAGTAATACTTCAGTGAACCTATAACCAATTTGTTACACCTGAGTTCCCCCGAAGTAAAAGCATTTTCATCAGCTGTTTAGCCGCTCTTGCGCTTTGACCTCAGTTACTTCCAACTCAACATTAATATCGTTGTGGTAATGTAATGATACGAGTACTCACATCACCAATCGAATATACTCCTCTTTCAACAAATTCCTTTTGATTCGAGAACCGACTCTGATCATTTGATCCATGTTGTATGTACCCATACGTCTTAACAAGTATTGGAAGATACTGAATCCTTACCACAGTTGGATTCCATGTAATGTAAAAGAAAGCCCGAGGATGGTGCACTTATACAGCACTTATTGATTAGATTCTCGGGAGCTAAGTGTTTAACGATTACGCGTAACTAATGTACCGTTAATAGAGGAATCTGCATGTACAGTACCTTCTTATTGAGAACTATGCCACATGACTATCAGTTTATTTGAGATATTGCTGATTGAAACCAGAGAATGAAGACTTTTTCAGTGGACTGAGAGAATGTACAATTGCGTGATGATTGGCTAATCTTAATCATCATCCTTATGGTACTGAGCGAAGCGAATATCCATTACAGAAGTGAAATAGGAAAAGCTGATGGATTTCTAAATCTCAATTTTGGAATTTGTCATACTAACTGTTAAGGAAGAAAGGTTGTAAGAGATATCTCAAAGTGTTTGATTGTCGTTGTTGTTATATAAAAACCGAACTAACGGAATACTTGTTGGGAAATTTGATTAAAACATTAGTTTCTTTGCCAAGAATATGACGATTTAATACTCCACCAAACCAACGAACTTTTGAAGAGAATGAATGAGTTAATTGATCACATAACAGTTTACGTAGGAATTGATGAAAGGAGCAAATCGACTGAATAGTTTCACAAATCAAAATAAATAATACAATAGTTTATAATTATTAGAATAATTATACAGATACAGATCATTTCTTCCATTGATATAATGACATAAATTTTCTCGTTTGGGCAATATATACCATGTGTATCCCACTAAATTGGCAGAAAAGTGTAAACGATACATCAAACATTTCTATCGAAGGATACAAAAGCACAGAGATAAAAACCTCAGTAATAAACATATCTCCGGAGGAGTTTATTGTAAGTTGTTCGGTGTTGGGATAATTGATTCTTTTATATTATTATCTGAATAATTCAGATCAAAGAAACTCCTTTCCATTGAAACAAATGTGCATAAAAAACAAAACAATAGCAACAATATCAAGAGAAAGTGTAAAATTATATAAATATCACTTAGCGTCACAAATTACATCTCTTGTCCCTAAAATCCCTTAGAGATTTGAATTTGAGGTTATGAATTGGAAACTTTTTCATCAGCTTCAAACATTTGTCTTACAATTTGAATAAACTACTTTGGACATAACAACATAAATTTTCACATACACACAGTTTTAAAAACACTCATAATAAATAGAAGAAATAAATAATTAAAATAGTCAATGTAAAAATAAAAAAAAATTACACTTGTTTGAGATTTTATTTATACATTGACTATTTCAATTATTTATTTTTTCTATTTATTATGAGTGTTTTTACAACTGTGTGTATGTGAAAATTAATGTTGTTATGTCCAAAGTAGTTTATTTAATTTCGAAGATGAATGTTTGAAGCTTATGAACAAGTTTCCAATTCATAACCTCTAATTCAAGCCCTGATGAAGAATTAAATAAAAATTCGAAAGCTTGGCGAAGAAAAAAGAGTTCACTTAATCCTCCTAAATTAGATTCGTTATACCCTTACCCCTTAAGTAAATAAATAATAATATATTTATATTTTTATAAGTCATGTTTTGTTCGATTCATTCAAAATAGATAATAGATCTCAGATTGGGAACACTAGGAGTTTGGCGATCATTTGAACCCAATAGATAAAAAATGAAATATGTTACCTAATATCCTCTCATGGACGAATAAATTCATTTTATACAAGTTCAGACACCGAATAGAAACAAAATTTTCACGTACTCCAGTCGAAAATCGTACAAAACTTCCTTTCAGTTGTTCACTCAATTTTTTTTCGATACAGATGATATCTCTCTCAACAACCATTGACCTGCCGTTGATTTCTCAATATTGAACTTAAATAAATTGTAAACCGATGCAAATCCAGGAGAAAGGTGTAAAACGAGGTTCGAAACACCATTCTTTATCTTATAGCGGAAATCCAGAGCTTCACGCGCAAAACTCCTGGTAATGCAGAAATAATAACCTTGAAGTGTGTCTGCTCATCCATTACGGTGTGCTCCTGCTATCCTTGCTACTTCCACTGCATGAAATTTCAATTAACTAGTCCCGATGGAATAAATTTCCAGAAAGCCGTTTGAACGTAACGAAATCATTACCGTTGTGGTAGTACCGAGCACTAAACGTAGCTAAAGTTAACCGTAGCATTGTAATTAATTAGCGATTGCCGCAGCGGAAAAGAAAAAAAATGCTTTTACCGCAGGAGGCACTCTTAAACGCAGAAACAGGAAGAAATGCCAATGATCGCAAATTAGATTGGCGTCTCCTAAACCGCCGTCAAGTACTTAATTTCAGAATTCTGTAATTTCTGCTAGTTTGAACGAGCAATGACCACATTGTTGTTTTCATGATTAATTATTATATCAACATAATTCTGACACTATTTTCTTGACACCATCGAATTGTTGTGTTTTTCTTTCATCACTGGAACATTTTGTATCGTTATTCTTGAAAAAATCCATATATTTTCAAAAGACATTCACGTTTTATGAAAGTAACCGCTAAAGAAAATTCACAAGATCATGAAGTAATTGAGAAGATTCTATTATATTCCATTTCTTTCCTTTTTTTAGATACTTGGAAGATCATTTTGTTATTTCTATGATTTTCAGGCTGATATCAATTGTGAACCCGCAGTGATAAATTGCTATATTTCGTGCTATTCAGTTAGTGTGTAGCAGAAAAACCAAAGTTCTTTTCTGAATTTCGCGGCTTTTCGAAATCGCATAAAAAATTAATTTTAGTTAATTCCAAATTATTTTTTTTTTCATGTCAAAAGATTATGTTAGTTGTACAAAAATTTTATTGTAAACATTTTTCATTCAGTATAGAAATGGCTTATTTAGTTGCCAGGAGTGATACTTATAAATCAAGGGAAATTCGATGATATTATTATAACCTCCTGATGTAATAAATTCATATGACCATGGAAGACTTATTTACGAAATCCTTAAAATGTTCATACCAGCTTTACAACTCATGAGTAAAAATTGCACCCTTATTTCTCCTTGGTAAAAATCATCTCATCGAAACCCTTAGTTGAATTTTAAAATCAAGCAAATTTATGAGTTGAATTGACAAAATATTGACATAAAAATTATGATAACATGTAACAAAATTATGCCAAAAAACTTAAAAGATAATAACTCGTCTAAAATAGGCAGGTTCTTTCATATCCGTTTTATTTAAGCACATCTGCTTTAGTTACCTCCCTCTACGGATGGCGCCTGAAAAGCAGTATTCAGTTTTTATTTAAAAACCAAAAACTAACAGGAATGGAATTTAGCAGATATTTCATTCGGGCGAAAAGGCATCTATAGAAATTTTGGTGGTTTTCCCTACGATTGCTAGGGTGAAAAAAGCTGCCTCAAACCTTGTTTCACAGATGATGAGAAATTATTTCTTCAAAAACCGTGAATTCCAACAAGAAACTACAACCACGCCCTTATTTGGAAAATGAATCAAGTTACCCAAAATAAATGTTTCCATTGTGAGAAATGAAAATGAAAAAAGTTCTTGTGAAAACAAGTTTAGAGGTGGCTCTTAGCTGAATTCTTCCAAAAGTTTTTTTTAATTTCTTTTTGCCAGCATGAAACTTCTTTTCAGGCGCCAGGGATGCTTAAACCAAGACCTAGCCTATATTTTTTCATAAGGAATGTCCCCCTCAATCTTTTAGCTACTAAACATGAAATGTGATGATTTCAGCAATATGCCAACTGAGATATTGCCAATGCAAACTTCTTTTTATCACCGCTACGCTACATTTCGTATGTCGTGATTCAGTGGACACTTTCTTACGAATGATAGTGAGAGAACTCTAAAATATTCCTAGTCTCCTTCATGAATCAAGAAACGTTTAGATTATAAATAACCTATACACGATTGAAATTTCATCTGAATTGAATTGAAACCATTTCAATATTTTACCATCGGAAAAGGTTCAATTCAGGATTGAATGCCATATACAAAACCGTGGTCCATGCTACGCGTACAAAGATATGATCGAAAAATGCGATTTATAGCGTACGCAGCATGTATATAGGGGTACTGTAAACTAGAACATTCCATGTGTTGTAGCATTGGTTTATAGCGTTTGGCGTTAAATAAAACTCGTTATGCATAGCTCAGCCGTATCAATATGGGAGAATTTAGTGTTATTGTCAAATATGCAGTGTTGCAGGTCATAATAGCCATGAATCGAATAAAGGGATGTCCAGACGACCAGACTGTTTGTTGAAATGTACCTACGTCCAGGTTTTGAGCTCCAGTTCGTTAGCTGATTTTATTTTTTTCAAACTGTTGTGGAAAGTTAGACAAATCAGCGGAGCAAGTTTGTATTCTTGTGCAAAATTCATTAAGTTGATAAAGAAAAAAATTTGAATATTTCGTCAATATGGACATCACAAAAAGTTGTTTCATAATGGCAATGCTAAAGGCTTTCAAAATTTGTTAAATACAGTTATTACCGATTATCAGAGAGAGAAAGTATTTCGCTCCTATGAAGATCAATACTGCACACTTCGAAAATAAACAAAAATGAAAATGTTTATGCTGAAGTCTAAATTAATATTAGATTATGGTTTGATATGTGAACACACACTATAAAAACAATGAATTTGTTGAGGTGAAAATGAAACATGTTATTTAAATTCGATAATTTTTCTGGTTTGTTTAAATACCCATAATGAATCAAAAAAATCTAAAAATTCGACACTTTATCTTCGAAACTTTCCACACTTCTGACACTTTCGACACTTCGAGACTTTTGACAACTCGATAGTTTTGGACACTTTTGGCACTTCGACACTGTCGACACTTTCGAAACTTCGACACTTTGTATAATTAATATAATTGGCTGTTAGCTTGATAGCAGTCCAGTGGCTTAATCCGATTTTTTTTTGTAAATGTTTCCTTTCGGATATACTTTTGAAACTTATGTTCTTACGGAAACTTATGTTCTTTCTCGTTTGAAAAATTCATAAGATAACAGATATCTTTCTTAGATATGATGCAAAGTACATATATTTCTTATGTGAAATTTGAAATATTCAATGTCTCGTAGACAAAATTGTTTCGAGATTCGAGATTCAAATTTGTATGACTGCAAACTAATATTTATCGGTTCGACCGAAAATTCATTAAGTCGAAATATATTTCTCCACCATAAAATATACAATTCAAACATGTCTTAATGTTTAGAATTTTCAGCCGGAGGGATCTCTAACGACTCGGTTGGACCTCCCATAAACAGGAAACAGAAAATTTGAATCATAAATGAGTATAATGATATCAATGGTTCTCAAGGAATTCATATGAAAATAGTCGTTCTCACAATCAAGCAAGCACACAGAAAAGTTCAGACTTCATGTTAGTGCCTTTTCTACATGTCTTATTGAAACTATTTACAATACATCAAATATGGCTGCTATACAAGTTCCTCCACTTATCCATGATAGAACATTCCTGATCCATAGAGTATGGTGTCCTTTAACAATATATCATAACCATTAAATTGCGTATAGCTATCCGCCACTGAAAGTTATGAATGTGAAATACCCCTTATGAACGGCCATTATGCCTATCGCAGTTTTATTGCATGCTGCTGAAAGCGTGAATTCCGAATAAAAATGAGCATCAAGGCTGTTCACTTCTGCATAAAAACGCCTTCATTCATATGCACTACATCACCGATATGAGAATGCAGTCATCCTTTTAATTGCACTTGCTTGGGGATCTACGATATTCACTAACAAGCTCTTGAAATCTCGTATATAATTTGAAAATCAACGATTGTTTGGTGGAAACAGGAAATAGGTGCGACCCTCATATCTTTAACATGATCTCAATTATGTGGAGGAATATCGGGTTTGTTGATTGTTTTTTTTATTTCTACTCGAAAATACCTTTCAAGCTTTGTGTCACACTTTGTTTTTACTTTTGATTCGAAGGAGAAAACGTGAATTGAAATTTAATTTACCTGGTTGTTCATTATTGCATGGAAGTTACTCACTCACGCACACAACTATTGGGAACTGTAAAAGTTGCAAAAAATAATGTTTTCACATGTTTTCATGGATCATTAATTATTATTGAAGTCGAAATCAAAATCATACAAAATATTGTAGCCTACTGCAATTCTTCCAATGGAATCAAAAGTTAAATACAAAGTGAGGTACATCGTTGAAAAAGTAATTTTGAGTAGAAATAAGATATTGCAAGAAATATACAAGGTGCTAAATCGCTGAAAGCATGAATTCCAAATGAAAATGAGCATCAGGGCTGTTTAATACTACATAAAAATGCTTTCATTCATATTCATTACATCACCGATATGAGTATGCTGTCATCCTTTTAACTGCACTTGCTTGTGGATAGGATCTACGATATTTACTAACAAGTTCTTAAAATCTCGTATACAATTGGAAAATCCAGCATTGTTTGGCAAAAATGAGACTCGCATGTATTTTACATGATTATAATTATCTGAAGGAATATTGGCTTTGGTGATCGTAAAAAATGAACAGGTTTGAAAATTCACACCGGAAAAATACGATATTTAATGCATCAGACAGAGAATGTTTTCGTCCAGTTGAATAGTTGTATATCTGAGAGATTTACGTAAAGCGTAACCGACTGAATAAATGTTCGATTGCAATATTGTAGTGTTGTCTCTCTCTTATCGCTGGATTGTTTTCGAATGAAATGAAAAATACTGAAATTCTTCAGTATTTATAGTGATGATATATGGACATAATGCTGTGTGATTCCAAGTTGAAATTATTTATCAGAAATGAATTCTATAGTTGAGGTCATGAACATGACAGCTTATTTACGATTCTATAGTTTGTATGACTTGTATTTCTTTGTAATCAATAAAGGCCATTTATTATTATTATCGACTTGAGCCTATTAGCGTAGAAAGGGTGTGATTTTTCACACCCCCTAGCGATCGGCTATCACACTCCCTACTAAGGGGAACATTCACTCATCCCGGATAGCAAGTATCAGGGGGATTGAGCTCTGAGGTCTTCGGTGTTCTTCTTCTCCTGGGTCCTGGTTGTTCGTCCTTCGTTGCTTGGTCCTGGATCTCTCGGTTGATGTCGTGGTAGTTGGTTTTGCAATGTTTCCTCCATGGTTGTTTCTGGTGTCCATCGTGACCTACAAACTTCCTTACCGTTCTAGAAGTACCAAGAAGTACTGCTTTTTGCATTACTTTAAACAGGTTTTCATCCAAATCTAGCTCCTTGAGGTTGGACTTGAGGCTCTTAGGAATAATTCCTGTGGTTGATATGAGAATGGGAATGGTTCTGGTACTAGACATTCCCCACTGCCTTTTAATCTGAAGTTCAAGCTCTCGATATTTCGATATTTTTTCAGCATATTTTTGACGTAGATTGTTGTTGTTCGGGATGGCTACGTCTATAAGTATTGCTCTCTTCTCTTTTTTCTTCACTAGGATTATATCTGGCCTGTTATTAGCAACTGTTAAATTTGTAAGTACTGTGCGGTCCCAGTATAACCTGTAAAGGTTGTTCTCCAGTATTACTTCAGGCTCATACTTATAATATGGAATTGTTTCGGACTGCAGAATCTTCAGTTGGATGGCGAGTTCCTGATGAAGTATTTTACAAACTGCATCATGTCGACTCTTATATTCATTTCCAGCAAACATTTGGCAGCCTCCTGTGATATGTTGGATTGTTTCTGATGTTTGGCATCCGTAGCGGCATCTATCGTCGGTGAGGCTCCTATCCTTCATGATATATTTTGATAGTTTTTAGTTTGCACTACTTGATCTTGAATGGCAAGGAGGAAACCTTCTGTCTCAGGAAACAATCTTCCAGAAGTCAGCAGTAGTTCGACGCAGGAATGTCGACATGTTCCTGGGTGACCTCGTTCAGGTGTCTTCCATGTAGGGGCTTTTCTCTCCATCTTTGAATTTTATCACTATCCGTCTGTGTGGTGTGTTTTCATGAGGGTGCTCGCTTAGTAATAGAGGTGTTGAACAATCTGCTTCAATCAGTATCTTATGTAAGTCCGATGTGTTTGCTTTATCTGTAAAATAATTTCTCAAGTTGTTTATTTGTTCAGCTGCCATTTTCTTTATGTCCACAAAGCCTTGTCCGCCTTGAGTTCTTGGAATTGTTGTTCTTTCAACACAGCATTTAGGATGATGCTTGTTGGCCTTTGTACATAGTGTTCTCATTTTCCGTTGGAGACGATCGAGATCTGTATTACTCCACTTTACTATTCCGAAAGAGTAGGTGAGAACTGAGCAAGCGTAGGTGTTAACAGCTTTTGTGAGATTATTATATCGACTTGAGCCTATTAGCGTAGAAAGGGTGTGATTTTTCACCCCCCTAGCGATCGGCTATCACACTCCCTACTAAGGGGAACATTCACTCATCCCGGATAGCAAGTATCAGGGGGATTGAGCTCTGAGGTCTTCGGTGTTCTTCTTCTCCTGGGTCCTGGGTTGTTCGTCCTTCGTTGCTTGGTCCTGGATCTCTCGGTTGATGTCGTGGTAGTTGGTTTTGCAATGTTTCCCTCCATGGTTGTTCCTGGTGTCCATCGTGACCTACAAACTTCCTTACGTTCTAGCAGTACCAAGAAGTACTGCTTTTTGCATTACTTTAAACAGGTTTTCATCCAAATCTAGCTCCTTGAGGTTGGACTTGAGGCTCTTAGGAATAATTCCTGTGGTTGATATGAGAATGGGAATGGTTCTGGTACTAGACATTCCCCACTGCCTTTTAATCTGAAGTTCAAGCTCTCGATATTTCGATATTTTTTCAGCATATTTTTGACGTAGATTGTTGTTGTTCGGGATGGTTACGTCTATAAGTATTGCTCTCTTCTCTTTTTTCTTCACTAGGATTATATCTGGCCTGTTATTAGCAACTGTTAAATTTGTAAGTACTGTGCGTCCCAGTATAACCTGTAAAGGTTGTTCTCCAGTATTACTTCAGGCTGATACTTATAATATGGAATTGTTTCGGACTGCAGAATCTTCAGTTGGATGGCGAGTTCCTGATGAAGTATTTTACAAACTGCATCATGTCGACTCTTATATTCATTTCCAGCAAACATTTGGCAGCCTCCTGTAATATGTTGGATTGTTTCTGATGTTTGGCATCCGTAGCGGCATCTATCGTCGGTGAGGCTCCATCCTTCATGATATATTTCTGATAATTTCTAGTTTGCACTACTTGATCTTGAATGGCAAGGAGGAAACCTTCTGTCTCAGGAAACAATCTTCCAGAAGTCAGCCAGTAGTTCGACGCAGGAATGTCGACATGTTCCTGGGTGACCTCGTTCAGGTGTCTTCCATGTAGGGGCTTTTCTCTTCATCTTTGAATTTTATCACTATCCGTCTGTGTGGTGTTTTCATGAGGGTGCTCGCTTAGTAGTAGAGGTGTTGAACCATCTGCTTCAATCAGTATCTTATGTAAGTCCGATGTGTTTGCTTTATCTATAAAATAATTCTCAAGTTGTTTATTTGTTCAGCTGCCATTTTCTTTATGTCCACAAAGCCTTGTCCGCCTTGAGTTCTTGGAATTGTTGTTCTTTCAAACAGCATTTAGGATGATGCTTGTTGGCCTTTGTACATAGTGTTCTCATTTTCCGTTGGAGACGATCGAGATCTGTATTACTCCACTTTACTATTCCGAAAGAGTAGGTGAGAACTGAGCAAGCGTAGGTGTTAACAGCTTTTGTGAGATTTCTGCTGTTCAGTTTCGTTTTCAGAACGCTCCTCATTCTTCTGGTGAACTCTGCTGTTAGTTCGTCCTTCATCACTCGTTGGTCTATCCTTTGACATTGCTTCATACCTAGGTATTTGTATAGATCACCTGCCAGCATTGCCTTTATTTCTTCTCCGTTAGATAAGGTGAGAGGTGTCTGTTGGATTTTCCCTCCTGCTATATTTAGGGAACGACATTTGTCCAGTCCAAAGTTCATGCTGACGTCTTTGGAAAACATCTCCACTAGTCGTAGTAGGCACTCTAGTTGGTCTCTGTTTGCTGCAATCAGTTTTAAGTCATCGACGTATAAAAGATGGTTAATCAACATATTGCTAGTGTTGCCTTTCAGGTTGAATCCCTTTCTGGAGGATTTTAAAATAGTTGATAACGGGTTCATTGCATGCAGAACCACAATGAACTCAAAGAGTCTCCTTGAAAAATTCCTCTCCTGATGGATACTGTGCCAGTTCTTATGCCTGTTCCGCTGATTTCGATGTTAGTTCGCCAAGTTGACATAACTGTTTTGAGAAAGCTCACTATTCTTGGATCTACTTATAGATCTCTAAAACTTTTATGAGCCATTCATGCGGCATGGAGTCGAAAGCTTCTTGTAGTCAAGATAAGCCGTGAACAAATTTCTCCTCTTCTTATGGGCTTGGTTGCAGATTATAGAGTCGATTATCAGTTGTTCTTTGGATCCCATTGCACCCCTGGAGCATCCTTTCTGTTCTGATGCAATTATATTATTTCGTTCGCAATGGGAGTATAGTCGACGTGTAATGCAAGATGTTATGAGCTTGTAGATAGTTGGCAGGCATGTCACTGGCCTGTACGTTGCTGGATCGTCCGTACTTTGGTGATTTTTTGGCAGAAGATAAGTTATACCCTCTGTCAGGAAGGAGGGCATACTCTCTGGACCTCGTAGAATTTCATTAACTGCCTTAGTTAAATTACTATGCAAACAGTTGAATTTTTTCAGCCAAAAACTGTGGAGCCGTCTGGTCCAGGTGATTTCCAGTTGTGCATTTCTTTGAGAATATCCGAAAGCTCTTGTTCTGTGATGACCGTAAGGGACATTTGTGCGGTGTTGGTTTGAGTTTTCTCTTCGTTTTTTATCCACTCGGCATTTTTGTTGTAAGTAGTAGGTGTTGACAGTTGTTCGGTCCAGAATTTTTCCATGTCATCCTTATTCGGATAGATGTTTGGGGAGTTCTGTTGTTTTCCATCCAGATGTCTGTAGAAATTTTTCTCCGAGTTTTCAAAGGAGATGTTATCTTGCTTCCTCCTGTTGCTCTCTTTATATCTTCGCAATCTCTCGGAGTAGACACTGAGTTTTTGTTTCAGTGTGTCGATGCACTGCTTTACTGTTGTGTTTTCTTCTTCATAGTTTGAGTGCTTGCGATTTCGATAGATAATCGATTCCACCAACGATTTCAGCTTGATTGTTCTGATGCCATTTTCATATTGTGTCAGCCTTCCTATGTCCTGCCGACAGCGTTGAACTTTTTCCTCCAGCCTCCTTTGCCAGTGAAGTAGGCGAGGTTGTGGACAGGGTTGATTTGAGTGCTGTCTTGGTTTGGTCTTCATGCCCAGCACTTCCACTACAGTTGTTGCGGCACAATAAAGGATGAGATGGATCGTTTCCAGTTGTGTTGCCATTGAAAGGAATTTTGGTATGACATCAGTGTTCATTATCTTGAGGATGACTGCAAGCTTTTTGGATGATCTGATCCTAGGTAGTGTTGGTCTGGAGAGTGTGATCAGTGCCGTTGTATTCGCTTAATATCTGTGCATTGCTGATTCAAGACGTTCCACTAGAGCTTGTCGTTCTTCGTTCGAAATTTTATGGGCAGTCTCTACCGAGGTATGAACCTGAGGTGATGAATGTTCATTCTGTGTTTCGTCGTCCGTTTGAATATCTTCTTGGAGCGGTAATTGGAGTTCAGTTGTTCTTTCTTCATGTGTTGCTCCATGGTTGTGCTCTCTGTTTCCAGAAGTTGTGTGTTCTTCTCTATTATGGTTTTCTTCGTTGTTTAATTCATTGACAACTTCATTTTTAATTTCCTGCAATCTGTCTTCTGATATATTCTTATTATTATTATTTTATTATTATTACCGAAAAACAGTTTTAGGAATTTCTTTCCAGCCATTCTTGCTAAATAACGATTGTTGGAAGTCCTTACACGTCTTTTCAGTAATTTTTTGGCATTCTCCGTGAATTATGAGACAACCTGAATCGTGTTTGAATAACATGGATAAAATTTTTTCTATGACATCCATGATCATCGAACACTTTTTGTGATTTCAACCATAGAATCTAGTTGAATGATTCACCTCATAATTAAAGGGTCAGTTCATCGTAAACACGACGATCGACCATAACTATAAATACAGAAGAGAATTTCAGTATTTTTCATCTCATTCCAAAACTATCCGAAACAAATAAATATTAGGGCAAGAGGAAAATGCCATTCATTTTATATTCAGAATCGAATGCAGCAAAATAAATATGGGGTTGCCATTTGGAAATCTCGAAATGTTTCAATATTTAGTTTCACATTTTCAGAACAAAATCTTCGAAGAACCTTACGATGTATCAGAATACCGAATGTACCATATGAATGCATGGATTCTCTACTCTGAGACTTCTGAGTTTGGTTCCGTTCGCATAGAAAATAATCGAGATATTGCATTTCCAAACTGGCATTGCAGATGTAAAAATTTCAAGAATTTGTGTATTGTGCAAAAGTGCATGGCAGAGAAATGTTTTTAGTAGAGTGTACTGTGAAATTGGTATTGATTCGATAGATAAATAAAAATACAGGTAGCTCCATTGGAAATAAGAAAGTAGATATGCGTTTTAGATAGACGTGGTGACACTGTCGACTTGAAAATATTTTAGGCGAAGAGTTCCTTCATCCTCAAAGCTCCATCTAAAATTTCAGAACTAGTTCTCCAATATGTCTAATAGGCCAACTTTAAACGAAAACCCAGTATATCGTAGAGCTCCATCTATTTTCTTCGTCTCCGAATGGAGAAAACGTCCATCGCAAGACAGAAATTAAATGTAGCCGTTCAATAAGTTATTACGAAAATCAAACAGCCTGCAATGGTAATGAAAGGGGAGTTCTGAGATATTATCTCATCAACAGACTGATTGAGAATCTGCACGAAACCTCCTCTTCCCAACATCGACCACAAATATGGATATTAGGTCGTATAAACTTCAAGCAATGAAGTAGATGCAAGAAACCGAAGTTTATAAATAAAGGAATGAATGCTCAACTCTAATGGAGTTGAGATGAATCAGATCCCATTTCATCCACAAGTTCATCAGATCTAGCCTTTATGCTTTTAATCACTTAAAACCCATTATAATCTCTGTCTCGAGATACCTACTCCTTCCATATTAGGAAATGATAGATGGGCAGGTGTTGTAAGGCGACCTTCGTCTTCGGATCATGTCCAGGGTACAAAATACGAGCATGGGCAGTAATCGTTAAAGAGCTCAGAAGGCATTGCCAATCGTATTTCAGCCGTAATAGACCCAGATTTTTATCCTGGTTGTACCCTGGCTTGGGCGAGTTCCGGGTTGTACAAATTGTTGTGCAGTTTCGCGTCGTGCGCTATTAATAGTCGGTTAATTTCCTGTTCGGTTTAATTAATAATGAATCCCGTGGTTTCAAAACATCGTGGTTGTAATAGATTAGCAGTCAGATATATTGATATGAACACAAATTGTGTTTCAGGATTTTGAAGTGAAATATGGGCAGATCTGTAACATTTGAGAAATTGATCATTAATTGCCAGGTTGGTTGAGTTTTGACGTACTTGAATGGAATATTTAACGATATGACATTATAAACTTTTACAAGAAAAGTTTTGTGAAAAAACTTGATAAGAATTAGGTGAATGTTATAAGCCGCATTTTTAGTCATTTAAATAGGTTGGTAATGATGCGAAGGATCATGAAATTGGATTTATATTTCAGCATTTACTAGCGATAGATTCATGATCTGATTTAACGCTTAAATTCATTCGATCATTGACAAATAGAAAGCTAGAAAAATATTTCTCCTAGAGGTCTTTGAGTGCACTTAAACAGGGTGTCTGTAAACAAATACGAGGGACTTAGAGAGATGATTCCTCGATGAAAATGAGCAGGGATAGTTTATTTAATTTTTTTTCGAAATCGACCTCCCTTCCAAGATGAAGCCTTTGGAAGGCGATGACGAGTTGGCAGTTTTCAATTCGTTTAGGACTCCTAAAAACACTGAGTCATAAAACTATACATATCAGGATTCATTCAGTACACGTTACTCATACAATTTTTTTTTGATCCCATAGCTTTATTATTAGGGGTTGAAAAAAACAACCCCTTAGTATTGTTCTTCAAAAATTGTTTTCGTGGAATAGATTTTCGAATTATAAAATTCTTTTATGGTTTTCCTTTCAATTCTGGAGAAAAAAGTCTCCTGCAAAATTTCAATACAGTCGATACTTTTCTCACAAAAATGAAAATTTACAATCGTATGTTCAATAGAATGAATATTCTTAGACATTGTTTTTGCTCAAAATTGCTTTTGACAGAAGAAAAAGGATTTTCTATGATTCGTTCTACAGTTTTAAGTTTCAGAAGAGTTCGGATTTTTCAATAATGTTTTGCAGTAATGAAATAAGTTACTGAGTTATATATTTATTCGAATTTTCATTTGACAGATATGAACTTTTGCTTTCATCTCCTGTCATAGACGTACAATATCTTACCGGAGTGAACCTGGCAGACCATTTCTAGCAGACCGTTTGACGGAAACGCCCGAACGCGCTCCCCAGTGGCGCGCGGTGCGGAAGTATATTTAATGCTGAAATGAGGCAGATTTAGATAAATAATGAATATGTTATATTCGGCTTTGATTTATAGACCAATAAAAAGAGGTTATGAAGGTGTCGACGGTTGGTTATCACAATGAATTACGACAGATTCGCTATTTCGAGAAGTAAAACATTCAAAAATCCATATCTCCGAAAATATTCGCCGGCGCATAATAAGATTTGGCACGTAGGTTAACAATATTAATATCATTATTCCCTGAAAATTTCATCCTATTGCAAAGGGATCCAGGGGGTTAATACGCCCCCTTAACATAGAAAAATTCATATCTCCGAAAATATTCGCCGGCGCATAATAAGATTTGGAACGTAGGTTAACAATATTAATATCATTATTCCCTGAAAATTTCATTCACTTGCAAAGGGATCCAGGGGGTTAAAACGCCCCCCTTAACATAGAAAAATTCATATCTCCGAAAATATTCGTCGGCGCATAATAAGATTTGGCACGTAGGTTAACAATATTAATATCATCATTCCCTGAAAATTTCATCCACTTGCAAAGGGATCCAGGGGGTTAAAACGCCCCCCTTAACATAGAAAAATTCATATCTCCGCAAATACTCGCCGGCGCATAATAAGATTTGGTACGTAGGTTAAAAGTATTAATAACATTGTTCCCTGAAAATTTCATTCACTTGCAAAGGGATCCAGGGGGTTAAAACGCCCCCCTTAACATAGAAAAATTCATATCTCCGAAAATATTCGCCGGCGCATAATAGATTTGGTACGTACGTTCACAATATTAATATCATTATTCCCTGAAAATTTCATTCACTTGCAAAGGGATCCAGGGGGTTAAAACGCCCCCCAAAACATTAAAATTCAAATCTCCGAAAATATTCGCCGGCGCATAATAAGATTTGGTACGTACGTTCACAATATTAATATCATTATTCCCTGAAAATTTCATTCACTTGCAGAGGGATCCAGGGGGTTAAAACGCCCCCCAAAACATTGAAAAACTCATATCTCCGGAAATATTCGCCGGCGCATAATAAGATTTGGTACGTACGTCCACAATATTAATATCATTATTCCCTGAAAATTTCATTCACTTGCAAAGGGATCCAGGGGGTTAAAACGCCCCCCTTAACATAGAAAAATTCATATCTCCGAAAATATTCGCCGGCGCATAATAAGATTTGGCACGTAGGTAACAATATTAATATCATCATTCCCTGAAAATTTCATCCACTTGCAAAGGGATCCAGGGGGTTAAAACGCCCCCCTTAACATAGAAAAATTCATATCTCCGCAAATACTCGCCGGCGCATAATAAGATTTGGTACGTAGGTTAAAAGTATTAATATCATTTGTCCCTGAAAATTTCTTCCACTTGCAAAGGGATCCAGGGGGTTAAAACACCCCCCTTAACATAGAAAAATTCATATCTCCGAAAATATTCGCCGGCGCATAATAAGATTTGGTACGTAGGTTAACAATATTAATATCATCATTCCTGAAAATTTCATCCACTTGCAAAGGGATCCAGGGGGTTAAAACGCCCCCCAAAACATTAAAAAATTCATATCTCCGAAAATATTCGCCGGCGCATAATAAGATTTGGCACGTAGGTTAACAATATTAATATCATCATTCCCTGAAAATTTCATCCACTTGCAAAGGGATCCAGGGGGTTAAAACGCCCCCCTAACATAGAAAAATTCATATCTCCGCAAATACTCGCCGGCGCATAATAAGATTTGGTACGTAGGTTAAAAGTATTAATATCATTATTCCCTGAAAATTTCATTCACTTGCAAAGGGATCCAGGGGGTTAAAACGCCCCCCTTAACATGGAAAAATTCATATCTCCGAGAATATTCGCCGGCGCATAATAAGATTTGGTACGTAGGTTAAAAGTATTAATAAAATTATTCCCTGAAAATTTCATTCACTTGCAAAGGGATCCAGGGGGTTAAAACACCCCCCTTAACATAGAAAAATTCATTTCTCCGAAAATATTCGCGGCGCATAATAAGATTTGGTACGTACGTTCACAATATTAATATCATTATTCCCTGAAATTTTCATTCACTTGCAAAGGATCCAGGGGGTTAAAACGCCCCCCAAAACATTAAAAAATTCATATTCCGAAAATATTCGCCGGCGCATAATAAGATTTGGTACGTACGTTCACAATATTTATATTATTATTCCCTGAAAATTTCATTCACTTGCAAAGGGATCCAGGGGGTTAAAACGCCCCCCTTAACATAGAAAAATTCATATCTCCGAAAATATTCGCCGGCGCATAATAAGATTTGGTACGTACGTTCACAATATTAATATCATTATTCCCTGAAATTTTCATTCACTTGCAAAGGGATCCAGGGGGTTAAAACGCCCCCCTTAACATAGAAAAATTCATATCTCCGAAAATATTCGCCGGCGCATAATAAGATTTGGCACGTAGGTTAACAATATTAATATCATCATTCCCTGAAAATTTCATCCACTTGCAAAGGGATCCAGGGGGTTAAAACGCCCCCCTTAACATAGAAAAATTTATATCTCCGGAAATATCGCCGGCGCATAATAAGATTTGGCACGTAGGTTAACAATATTAATATCATTATTCCCTGAAAATTTCATTCACTTGCAAAGGGATCCAGGGGGTTAAAACGCCCCCCTCAACATGGAAAAATTCATATCTCCGAAAATACTCGCTGGCGCATAATAAGATTTGGCACGTAGGTTAAAAGTATTAATATCATTACTCCCTAAAAATTTCATTCATTTGCAGAGGGATCCAGGGGGTTAAAACGCCCCCCTTAACATTGAAAAATTCATATCTCCGAAAATACTCGCCGGCGCATAATAAGATTTGGTACGTACGTTCACAATATTTATATTATTATTCCCTGAAAATTTCATTCACTTGCAAAGGGATCCAGGGGGTTAAAACGCCCCCCTTAACATAGAAAAATTCATATCTCCGAAAATATTCGCCGGCGCATAATAAGATTTGGTACGTACGTTCACAATATTAATATCATTATTCCCTGAAAATTTCATTCACTTGCAAAGGGATCCAGGGGTTAAAACGCCCCCCTTAACATAGAAAAATTCATATCTCCGAAAATATTCGCCGGCGCATAATAAGATTTGGCACGTAGGTTAACAATATTAATATCATCATTCCCTGAAAATTTCATCCACTTGCAAGGGATCCAGGGGGTTAAAACGCCCCCCTTAACATAGAAAAATTTATATCTCCGGAAATATTCGCCGGCGCATAATAAGATTTGGCACGTAGGTTAACAATATTAATATCATTATTCCCTGAAAATTTCATTCACTTGCAAAGGGATCCAGGGGGTTAAAACGCCCCCCTCAACATGGAAAAATTCATATCTCCGAAAATACTCGCTGGCGCATAATAAGATTTGGCACGTAGGTTAAAAGTATTAATATCATTACTCCCTAAAAATTTCATTCATTTGCAGAGGGATCCAGGGGGTTAAAACGCCCCCCAAAACATAGAAAAATTCGTATCTCCGAAAATATTCGCCGGCGCATAATAAGATTTGGCACGTAGGTTAACAATATTAATATCATCATTCCCTGAAAATTTCATCCACTTGCAAAGGGATCCAGGGGTTAAAACGCCCCCCTTAACATAGAAAAATTCATATCTCCGCAAATACTCGCCGGCGCATAATAAGATTTGGTACGTAGGTTAAAAGTATTAATATCATTATTCCCTGAAAATTTCATCCACTTGCAAAGGGATCCAGGGGGTTAATACGCCCCCCTTAACATTGAAAAATTCATATCTCCGGAAATATTCGCCGGCGCATAATAAGATTTGGTACGTACGTTCACAATATTAATATCATTATTCCCTGAAAATTTCATTCACTTGCAAAGGGATCCAGGGGGTTAAAACGCCCCCCTTAACATAGAAAAATTCATATCTCCGAAAATATTCGCCGGCGCATAATAAGATTTGGCACGTAGGTTAACAATATTAATATCATCATTCCCTGAAAATTTCATCCACTTGCAAAGGGATCCAGGGGGTTAAAACGCCCCCCTTAACATAGAAAAATTTATATCTCCGGAAATATTCGCCGGCGCATAATAAGATTTGGCACGTAGGTTAACAATATTAATATCATTATTCCCTGAAAATTTCATTCACTTGCAAAGGGATCCAGGGGGTTAAAACGCCCCCCTCAACATGGAAAAATTCATATCTCCGAAAATACTCGCTGGCGCATAATAAGATTTGGCACGTAGGTTAAAAGTATTAATATCATTATTCCCTGAAAATTTCATTCATTTGCAGAGGGATCCAGGGGGTTAAAACGCCCCCCAAAACATAGAAAAATTCGTATCTCCGAAAATATTCGCCGGCGCATAATAAGATTTGGCACGTAGGTTAACAATATTAATATCATCATTCCCTGAAAATTTCATCCACTTGCAGAGGGATCCAGGGGGTAAAACGCCCCCCTTAACATAGAAAAATTCATATCTCCGCAAATACTCGCCGGCGCATAATAAGATTTGGTACGTAGGTTAAAAGTATTAATATCATTATTCCCTGAAAATTTCATCCACTTGCAAAGGGATCCAGGGGGTTAATACGCCCCCCTTAACATTGAAAAATTCATATCTCCGGAAATATTCGCCGGCGCATAATAAGATTTGGTACGTACGCTCACAATATTAATATCATTATTCCCTGAAAATTTCATTCACTTGCAAGGGATCCAGGGGGTTAAAACGCCCCCCAAAACATTAAAAAAAATCATATCTCCGAAAATATTCGCCGGCGCATAATAAGATTTGGTACGTAGGCTGAAAGTATTAATAACATTATTCCCTGAAAATTTCATTCACTAGCAAAGGGATCCAGGGGGTTAAAACGCCCCCCAAAACACTGAAAAATTCATATCTCCGAAAATATCTGCCGGCGCCTAATAAGATTTGGCACGTACGTTCACAATATTAATATCATTATTCCCTGAAAATTTCATCCACTTGCAAAGGGATCCAGGGGGTGAAACGCCTCCCAAAACATTGAAAAATTCATATCTCCCAGAATATTCACCGGCGCATAATAAGATTAACCACCTGGATCCCTTTGCAAGTGAATGAAATTTTCAGGGAATAATTTTATTAATACTTTTAACCTACGTACCAAATCTTATTATGCGCCGGCGAATATTCTCGGAGATATGAATTTTTCCATGTTAAGGGGGGCGTTTTAACCCCCTGGATCCCTTTGCAAGTGAATGAAATTTTCAGGGAATAATGATATTAATACTTTTAACCTACGTACCAAATCTTATTATGCGCCGGCGAGTATTTGCGGAGATATGAATTTTTCTATGTTAAGGGGGGCGTTTTAACCCCCTGGATCCCTTGCAAGTGGATGAAATTTTCAGGGAATGATGATATTAATATTGTTAACCTACGTGCCAAATCTTATTATGCGCCGGCGAATATTTTCGGAGATATGAATTTTTAATGTTTTGGGGGGCGTTTTAACCCCCTGGATCCCTTTGCAAGTGAATTAAATTTTCAGGGAATAATGATATTAATATTGTGAACGTACGTACCAAATCTTATTATGCGCCGGCGAATATTTTCGGAGATATGAATTTTTCTATGTTAAGGGGGCGTTTTAACCCCCTGGATCCCTTTGCAAGTGAATGAAATTTTCAGGGAACAATGTTATTAATACTTTTAACCTACGTACCAAATCTTATTATGCGCCGGCGAGTATTTGCGGAGATATGAATTTTTCTATGTTAAGGGGGCGTTTTAACCCCCTGGATCCCTTTGCAAGTGGATGAAATTTTCAGGGAATGATGATATTAATATTGTTAACCTACGTGCCAAATCTTATTATGCGCCGGCGAATATTTTCGGAGATATGAATTTTTCTATGTTAAGGGGGCGTTTTAACCCCCTGGATCCCTTTGCAAGTGAATGAAATTTTCAGGGAATAATGATATTAATATTGTGAACGTACGTACCAAATCTTATTATGCGCCGGCGAATATTTCCGGAGATATGAATTTTTCAATGTTTTGGGGGGCGTTTTAACCCCCTGGATCCCTTTGCAAGTGAATGAAATTTTCAGGGATAATGATATTAATATTGTGAACGTACGTACCAAATCTTATTATGCGCCGGCGAATATTTTCGGAGATATGAATTTTTAATGTTTTGGGGGGCGTTTTAACCCCCTGGATCCCTTTGCAAGTGAATGAAATTTTCAGGGAATAATGATATTAATATTGTGAACGTACGTACCAAATCTTATTATGCGCCGGCGAATATTTCCGGAGATATGAATTTTTCAATGTTAAGGGGGCGTATTAACCCCCTGGATCCCTTTGCAAGTGGATGAAATTTTCAGGGAATAATGATATTAATACTTTTAACCTACGTACCAAATCTTATCATGCGCCGGCGAGTATTTGCGGAGATATGAATTTTTCTATGTTAAGGGGGGCGTTTTAACCCCCTGGATCCCTTTGCAAGTGGATGAAATTTTCAGGAATGATGATATTAATATTGTTAACCTACGTGCCAAATCTTATTATGCGCCGGCGAATATTTTCGGAGATATGAATTTTTCTATGTTAAGGGGGCGTTTTCACCCCCTGGATCCCTTTGCAAGTGGATGAAATTTTCAGGGAATAATGATATTAATATTGTTAACCTACGTGCCAAATCTTATTATGCGCCGGCGAATATTTTCGGAGATATGAATTTTTCTATGTTAAGGGGGGCGTGTTAACCCCCTGGATCCCTTTGCAATAGGATGAAATTTTCAGGGAATAATGATATTAATATTGTTAACCTACGTGCCAAATCTCATTATGCGCCGGCGAATATTTTCGGAGATATGGATTTTTGAATGTTTTACTTCTCGAAATAGCGAATCTGTCGTAATTCATTGTGATAACCAACCGTCGACACCTTCATAACCTCTTTTTATTGGTCTATAAATCAAAGTCGAGAGTAACATATTCATTATTTATCTAAATCTGCCTCATTTCAGCATTTAATATACTTCCGCACGGCGCGCCACTGGGGAGCGCGTTCGGGCGTTTCCGTCAAACGGTCTGCTAGAAATGGTCTGCCAGGTTCACTCCGGTCAATATCTTAGAATATTCATTCTACGGAACAGTTATACGTTGAAATGGAATGAACAGTGATCATAACTGCTTGTAAGTTTTTATTTTTTCCGAGAAAAGTATCGACTATCGAAATTTTGCAGAGGACTTTTTTTCTCCAGATTTGAATGGGAAACCATAAGAGAATTACATTTTTCCACAATCTATCCCACGGAAATAATTTTTGAACGAAAATCTTAAGAGGTTGTTATTTTCAACCCTTAATAATAAAGTTGACAGATCAAAAAAAATGTGCAAGTAACATCTACTTAGTGCATTATATTATGTAGTTTTATGACTCAGTGTTTTTAAGAAGCCGTAAGAAAAAATTAAAAACTGTCAACTCGTCATCGCCTTCCAAAAGCTGTATCTTGGAAGGGGAGTTGATCTCGAAAATTATTTATATGAACTACCCCTGCTTTTTTTCATCGAGGAATCATCTCCCAAAGTCCCTCTCATTTGTTTACAGACACCCTGTAAAAAATTGGAACGTTTTTCTTGAATCTGGCTACAACATCAAAATTACGGAGGTACACTAAACATTGGGTCTGAGCTCGAGGTTCCCACGGTTTTATCAAATTCATCATAATACCGATAAAAACAAGCTAACCGTCGAAATTGGCATGATAAAATCTCACTTGAGGTTTATATTATTCTTGAGATTCCTTCATTTCGAGCTCAACAAAGCGTATAATACCTGATGGAGAGCAGATATGGAAGACTGCCCAGGAACATCATATATATTTACAAATATAATTATTGTTGTGAAACATGTGTATAAACTCTTTGAACAAATAGAAATAATAAGTTGAACCTAATAAGGCTTTTTTGTTATAATGATTGATAAATACATTAGCTTTTCTGAATAATATTCGGAGTTAAAACAAATATACGAGCTTATTTTTATTCATTTTCTGAAATCATTGAAAATTCATTGAATGAAGGCCTCGCTACACTGCAAATTTATTAGTTTTCTAATTCAACTTGACGTTGGTCAGTCCAGTGACCTGAGAATCGTGACCGATTTCTTGCAATGTTATGTCACTACACTTATTTGCCAGAGAATGTACAGCAGTTCAGCTATAAATATCTATTCAAATGCAAGATTAAAGTGTACCGATAAGACCCTAACACGAACTAAGGCTGTGTCTTGCACTTTCAGTTTTTAATTTCCATCTGTTACCCAAGGTTATCTACAGAAAAATTCCATCTAACAAATAGAACCTGAATGAACCAACATGCCCTCTCTCATTAGGTTTTGATTTCATTTTTTTCCAAAAAAACAACAATTGTACTTCCTCAACTTCCAAATCCACCTTGTCTGGTTCTTGCAGAACCCGAAATAGATTTTCTGATTCTTTTTGAATGCTCGTTTTACTTAAACGGGGCTTTATCGTTCTGCCCAAATATCTGTAATTTTGGATTATTCAGCCGTGGTTACATTCAATTCTGTCTGTGGGGTCGTCCCTAAACACGATAACTCTCGAAAGGTTTGTCTTACTAAGATACTTGAAATTTTTAGGGTAGGTTCGGTTCCTGAATGCCGCAGTTAAGTTCGTTAACCAGCAAAATCGTAGAGAGTAATCCATAAAATATGGCTATTCAAAATTTTTGTTTCTCAATATCTCCGACAGAACACAACCGATCTAAATGAAATTTTCGGCCACGTGCAGGACTATCATGAGAAGCCACATTTTCCCCATTTTTCAGTTTTTGAATTATTTTCAGAATATAATAATGATAGAGCTGAGATTTTGAATTCATATATCCAGTACCAATCTCAAGTCTTATGCAAAATATTCAAGTAACAGCTTCAATGCTCTACCAATGAACGTTCGTTCGAAAGCACCTGCTTCTCTTAATTTTTTATATTCTCAATGTGTTTACACGACCTCAGTGTTCCATTCATTTTAAGTCATGAAGGAGAAAAATGGGAAATCTAAGCATAGAAATGTGGATAGGAATTTATTGTTCCATTGATTGTATAACACTGCAGCATTTCTCATAGAATACATATCCAAAATCTACTAGAATGCTCATTGATAATTGAACTTACTTATGAGTACTAGGAATTGTACATAATGAGTCATTTCCACCGCTTTAAGTCTATTTTTGGCCCATTGATTCTATAACACTAAAGCATTTCTTACAAGATCGCCCAAAAATCTGCTAGAATGCTAACTGCTAACTTCAGCTTGATCATGAATTCTAGTAATTGTACATAATAAGCTAAAATAATGAGATGATTCAGAAGAAATGGGGAATGGCAATCAGTAATAAAACGTCAAATTTAAATTTTGATTAACGCTTTTCTTGAGTTGTTATGCTTCTTTCAGAGTCATTTGAAGCCTTTCATCTAAGGCTTTTGTTTGCTGTTGTTACACTGTCTCGCATTTCCTACAGATGTAATTCTATCATATGTATCATCTATACAGTCTCTGCAGACAAAAGCTCCGTCAAGTCACACAACAAAAAAAATTCTCGCAACATCATAACGTGTATAAATATATACCTAAACCATATCATATATCAACATGAACTTCCGTTCAATTAAATCCGTGGCGAAAACGATTATGTTCAACCCAAAACCAACGGAATGGAACCACTGATGGCAATATCATATTCCCCTGAGAACAATAATCAAATGAATAACCGAAAACCTTTTTCAGCAATGCATTATTGCACTTTCAGTTTTTATTCTTCATCTCTTTAGCCAAGGTTTTCTTGGAAAAAATTCCATTCAATCAGCGTGTCATTTACCAAAAAAACAACTTCAAATTAACCTTATTACCTGCAATACCATGAAGAAATAATTTTTGGATTCCTTTTATATTTCCAATATTTCTTTACGACATAATTGCTGATGGAGTGAATTGGCGAATTATAAGAATTGAGTCTACGAAGATATGAGTCGAAAAAGCAAAACATGCGGCAAAATGATCAATGATTTTAACATCAGTATTGATGTGAAAATTTTTGGCTAATAAATTGTTCAAAATTGCAGTATTCCTCATAAGGTCAATCAATAATCTACCAGAACGCTCACTGATTCTTCAACCTGATTATGAATTCTAGAAATTGTAACTAAAAAGGTGAAATAACCAATTCCACCTCAACATTCTTATGTTTCTCTTCGTAGTTGAAGGAACAAGAATCCATGCTTTATGTCTATATTGTGGTAGCTATCAGAGACATGCACAATGTCACTCAATAATGAAATTTCAAAAATAAAAGAAGATTTTGTTTTCGATTTGATTTCTCGTGGAGTTCTTATTCAATTTTCGTTCAGAGTCATTCGAAATCTTATTCAGAACTTTTCGTGTTTTGTTTTTTCTTATGTAACACCATCATCATATGTATCATCTACATGACAATGGCTCCGTCAAGTTATAATACAAATAAGATAATTCTCGCAACGTTATAACATACAGGTTTGTAAATTCATATCTGAAACATACGATATACAGTGCATCAGACAGAGAATTCTTCCGTCCAGTTGCACAGATGAATAGTCGAGACAAGCACGTGCTGTAACACACTGAGTTCCGTTGTCTTATTGCAAATATTCTAGTCTTATCTCTCTCTTATCGTTGGGAGGAGCATAATTCATTTAGTATGGTAGGCAACAGTAAATACTTGAATCGAGTATTACGGGCAGCCTGGCAAATTAAATAATTCTATACTTGTACTGCGATAAGAGAAAGACAAGACTAGGTTATTGCAATGAGTCAACGGAATTCATTCAGTTACAGCACGTATTTTTATCTCGACTATTCATCTGTTCAACTGGACGGAAGAATTCTCTGTCTGATGCATTGTATATCGTATGTTTCAGAAGAGAATATCTAAATCTGTATAAGTATACATAAACTCGCAGATACCTTAACCATATCATATATCACCGTAACTTCCGTTCAATTTACTCCATGGCGAAAACGATTATATTCAACCCAAAACCAACGGGACGGAAGCACTGATGACAATATCATATTCCCCTAAGAACAATAATTAAATGAATAACCGAAGTGCCTTTGCAGTAATGCATTCTTTGAAACCGTGACGACCTTGAGCCCCAGTGTGCATTTCAACAACCAGTCACGACTTGGGAACGGATATCAAATTCCATACTTACGGTTTAACGAACGGCAAAAAACTATCCTTATTTACAATGAATTTCTTCAATAAATGCTTAACACCTACGATATGGTCATGATAATGGGGTGAAAGGATGTCGATAACTCCAGGTATACCTATGGAACACAGATCCTATGTGGGCATTTATGGCCATACAAGAAGCCTATAATATGGTTTTGCCGTGTTCTAGGAAGTGTATACAGAGTGTCCCATTACTCGACGTCAACCCGGAACCGGGTGAAAAGGCAAGTAATGCTGGTTGTCAGAAAAATATAAAAAAAAATCTAAGTTGCATGATTTAAAAATAATGCGCATTTAAAAAAACACGCAAAATTCCACACCTTGTGACAGTCTTTTCGCTCCTGTTGCCACTAATATCAACTTTTTCCAACTTTTTTCTTTGCTGTGTAACCTTGAAAATGCTTGTCTAAATTTTGACACCAGCTGCTCTAGGTTCCATAAAAATAGGGCCGGCCACGAGATTGGACCAGAACGCCCGATCCATCTTCCAGGAAAAAATGTTATCAGAAAAAAAATTTCAGAGAAAATAATTTTTCCAGAAAAAAATTTTCCGGAGAAATTCCTCTGAAATTTTTTTTTTCTGGTAACATTTTTTCCTGGAAGATGGATCGGGCGTTCTGGTCCAATCTCGTGGCCGGTCCGTTCACCGGACTTGAATCCATTGGACTTTTTAACTGGGAAGCATGTTAACGAAAAATTGTATTCAAAGGCAATCGAAAATAAATTTGAACTACGGCAGCTATAATTAAACAAGTATTATACCATTTTGGAATCCTTACTAAATGCGCCAACAGTCAGTTGAAACTAGGCAATTGTTATTTCGAATTTTTTTTTTCTGAGAAGTGAGCGCTATTTTTATGAAACCTAGAGCAGCTGGTATCAAAATTTTGATTACAGTTTAGACAAGCATATTCAAGGTTACACAGCAAAGAAAAAAGTTGGAAAAAGTTGATATTTGTGGCAACAGGAGCGAAAAGACTGTCACAGGGTGTGGAATTTTGGGTGTTTTTTTAAATACGCATTATTTATAAATCATGCAACTTAGATTTTTTTTTATTTTTTCTGACAACCAGCATTACTTGCGCCTTTCACCCGGTTCCGGGTTGACGTCGAGTAATGGGACACCCTGTATATTGTATATTAGCGAATTATCGTTTGTCTTTCACGTTCATGATTCTAGTCGTTGATTATTATTTAATAAAGGATTAGTTTTCACATTACGTCGTTTGATTGACTTGTTCTAATTATGAGTTAGATTGGAGAATTCCACCATCAATAACGAGCAAATGTTTTCGAAAAAACAAATATAGGCCTTCAGGGAAACCAATAACAACTGAAATTCTGGTCATGAGAGATGCGCTCATATCTGTATGTTATATATATTCTTTTGAATTGAGAGCTAACAAAATACAACACATGAAACAAAAAAGTCCCTAGCTCAGGTTGGTGCAAAACGGGGTACTATACTATTTTGTCGTATGACACCAGAGCACAGGGAAAAACCTCAGTAGAAAAAACCCTGCCTCACCGTTTTTACAAAATTTAAACTTAAAACTATTCGAATAAATACTTCAATATTCAGATACAAAATACGTTATTCTTGCTCTTGGGCCAGGAGGGTGTTTTAAAACCAGGTCTGGCGTTCCAAGTGATGATTTTCGAATCTTCTGTTCTTCTAAGACCGCTACAGGACCCTATTGAAGGGTAATCATCTCTCATAGATTTAAATAGTAGTATTTCATCCTAAATATCGAATTTGATTTCTGAATAATGATAAAAAACGTGTGACAAACTTATGTCAAAATGACAAAAATATCTGTATGTTAAGTCAGTACAAGGCAACGAGAAATTGCATTGCCTCTGAAAGTCAGACGGCACTAAAGCCTTGTTCGCACTACGCTAGTAATTAAGTCGAGTAGCTAAAAATTTTGTAACTAAACGTGTGTGAACACCAAGAATTTAGTCGAGTATATTAGTGTGTAGTTTGGTCGAGTTGCTCCATTTGGTTCTATTTTATCGGGCGAGTAGAGTACACTACCAACCGATACTCTTCACTCGCTCACGGACTAGCAGGTCCGAACCGATCAGTTTAGTTTAGTGCATTAGTATCTATTAATATTTACCGCCAACATGTACGATAGGTAAACCTATATCATAGGTAAAAGGGTTGTTTTATGCCGAAAATGTCTTTCTGTTGGAGCGAAGAAATCACCCAAAAAATTCGTAACAAAATACGTCGAACATAAATGTTTGTGAAGCAAATGAAGCAGTCCGCATAGGATACCAATTTCATCATCCACCTCTTCTGAAATAGCCATCACGATTAGATTCACAAGTTTATTTTATTACGTTGCAATTTGTTCATCTTACGAATGATTTCGTTTCGCTTCGAAGAAATCGGTAACAATTTGTGCGTTGCGAGTTGTTCATTCGACAAAGCGCTTCTCACTTGTGAACTCTACTCGATCAAAGTGCGAACGATTGGATGGACAGTAGCTACTAAATTTCTCACTACTCGACTAAGCTATTAGCGTATAGTTCGAACAAGACAGGCAACTGATGACATACGTCGAATGTGAATCAGGAACTATTTGGAGCTCCTTACAATCCCTCATAACAATGGCAACTTTCCCACGAGTACATTGAGGAAAATGAGAAACCTAACGTCTCTACAAAAATACGAGCACACACTTCCTTGGTTAAAAATTACATAGATCGTATAAGAAGAATTCGCAAACCCTTTCTGTAATTTTTTCAAGTTCTATCGCAATTAAGGATTGAAATATGCATCAATATCATCAATGATTTAAAAACCAAGAATTGTTACAAAAAAGCACAAAATGTTCCTGATTTTATGACAGAAACAGATTTCATATACAATCAGCTCAATAATTAATGATATATTTTTCGTCGATAGGTATAACGAATGGTTTCTTCCAATCGCAGTTCAATGAAATCAAAATCTCACTGGAGGGTATTTTTAGATTCTGACTTTCAAGTAATAATCCTCTACTTGAAGATTTATTTCAACAATTTTATGAAGCAGTGTATCCTTATTCGATAACGAAAATAAATACATAATACCTTGATAACCAGGTATGTGAAAATATCTCATAGTGATCTACACTCTAAAAAAAATCCCGGTGTAAATGCTAATACCAAACTATCAAGCATATTTTTTCCTTTTTATGTCACAATTTTATAATTTTATCGAAATTATGAGAATATAGTGTTAAGTGGTGTGATTCATGAAACACATTATCATAAACAGAAACAAAATCAAGAATGAATAGAAAAATATTTGAAAACACACTGTATTTATCAAGCTATAACACCAATCTAACAAACAAATTGCTCCATAAATCAAAAAATCATCTCTTGGGTAAAAATATACACTGCATGTTTGAAATTTCAAATAATAATTTCACAGAAATGATCAGGTGTTACTTCTGAAGCTTGTAGAAAAACAAAAAAAAGCTCCTGGAAGTGTTTTTCGGCCAAATCATATTTCAAAATTTACACCAACTGAATCAAAATACACACCAAAAATATGAAAAACCCATACGTTCACTTTAGTTTGTCTTCAGTATTTTTACATGGTTGCCAGATATTGCCAAATTATGAGCGGTCGCACAGTTAGAACCATGGTGTCAGATGAACTGATTATTTCGGTCGAATAACTTTGGCAACAATGTTAATAGCAATAGTTCCAATTTTTGGCGGCTCTACAAAGAGTTCTCAGCATAGTCAAAACAGGACTTGCGAATGATTGCATTGATTTATATATAAAACTTCAGTATATGGCTTCATTATCACGACGTGTGGCACACCATTTCTATTCGCTCTTTCCCAACCAATAACTTTTACAGATTAGTCTCATCTTTTAACTGGCACCAAACTAAATTCCCAAAAAGATGAAAACAGCTACAATGTCCAATCCAGCAGCCAAGCGCGAAAACGTGAGTGCTTCTGCGAACGTTCTGATGTGCAAGCAATGGTGGAAAGTATGCTGGATGTACGGCGACCAAGAGAAATACTACCGGCAACTTTATGGAAAAAAGAGTGAAAACGGTAAGAAGTTCAGTGGAGTGTTAGGAAACGGGGTAAATCAAGCTGTGAACGATCGAATTGCGCCTAGTGGACGGCATTTCTTCGAGGATATAGTTAATGTCGAGGGGAGGACCGATGGAAGGATCCAGTCGCCACCACCAAGAGCCTCAAGCAGTTCGCCCGGAAATAATTCCTTGGAGCTACAGGACCCTGACGAGTAAGTTTATTAGACCCTTCAAAGCTTGGAAGTCCGTTAGTGTCATATTGACTCTGTGGGTATTTCCTTCGAGTTTAGTATTATTTCCCCTCCTATGTGTGTCTAACGAAGCAGAGAGATGTCCCACTAGTTCAGCATCTACTATTTTTTTTCGAGGGAAACTCATTTCCTTCCACAGTTTGAGTTGAATAGATATCAGTATATGTTGATAACTCCGCGTGTGTTCGAACTCACTTATAGAGACAATATTTATATAGCGTTGAATGCACCAGTTCCTTATAAACTTCGAAAGAAATAGGTACATACTCGTATTATAAAGCCGCTGGAACATACCTTTTTATTTCAAATTGTACTCGTCGAGAATTCAAAACTTCAAAAGTGTAAGGCCATTTTGATTGCTTCATTTTAATTAAACTACATTTTTTTTCTGTGGAGATACATTTCCTTTCTCAGTTTGAGTTGAACAGACTTTAGTAAATATTTGTAAGTTACGCATGTGTAGGGACTTACTGTATGAAACATTAATTATATGGTGTGCAGAACAGCGATGAGGATGCTCTTGAAGTCTTGAACAATAGAAATTGTATTTATAAAGCTGCTTAAACATACGTCCTTATTATTCTAGTAGTTTCACTTCAAATTGTACCCAACAAGAAATCATAATTTTTGAATTATTAGGCCCTTCTAATGAGGGAATGACAATAAATAATTCTCTTATAATGTTCCTGTATCTTTAGATTTGTTTGATCTTTATAACACGTTCAGATATGTGACCAAAATTTGAATGAATGAATTCAAATCCTAGTTTAATGCATTTCATATTAATGTCAATAAACCAACTAATGGACTTAAGCTTCTAGGGGTCAATATCAGTCCAAATGCAACCTGGCATGAGCACGTCAGCTCAGTTGCCAAGTCAGCTGCACAGAAGCTTAGCTATCTATTTCGTGCGAGGAAATTGTTCACTCCAAAGCAGCTTTTATTACTTTACAAGGCGCAAGTACGTCCAGCTATGGAATATTGCTCTCATGCTTGGGTTTCAGCTCCTAAGCACTCGTTACTCCTACTTGATTCCATTCAAAAAAGAGCAGTGCGCCTAATAGATGATCCAACGTTAACTGCCAATCTTCATAGTCTCGATCACCGTAGGAAGGTTGGAGACTTATGCCTTTTTTTACAGATACTACCACGGAAGGTGTTCTGCTGCCATTGCCTCCATAATTCCACCAGGAGCTCAATTTGAACGACAAACAAGGCTAGCCGATAATAGTCACCAGTTTGCCGTACATCTTTCTACAGCTAGGACATCGGTGTATCAGAAGGCTTTTCTTTACCGAACTGCAAGGCTATGGAATACCCTACCTCAAGATGTATTCCCCTTGGTTACAACTTACAGCAGTTTAAGACACGCACAAACCGATTTCTTCTAAATTCATCTCGGGGCGCTTGAAAGGCGATATAAGCTCAGTCTTTTCCCGAGAGATGCGTATAAAAAAATAAAAAAAAAATTAACAATGTGGCCTATTGGGTGGTCATTTCACATCAGCACTTAACATTAAATTTTCTGTGCTGATGAGTCCTAATAAGGACGAAATGGCTATCCATAGGTGCTCTGATTGATACTACTTCCTTGCATTTTGTCTCGAGCGAAGTCGAAGTTAGCTCCGAAGTATGAGTTTATTATTGGTTGATTTATATCGATTAATATTATTACTTCATTAATTTTTCTGAGAAATAGAAATATAGTCGAATGAAATGAATAAATCATCCTATACAGGGTAACTGTAAACGAATGCGAGGGATTTAGGGAGATGATTTCTCGATGAAAATAAGCAGGGAAATTTTTTTCGAAATCGACCCGCGTTCCAAGATACAGCCCTTGGAAGGCGATGACGAATTGACAGTTTTTGATTTTTTTGGGGTCCTAAGGAACACTGAGTCATAAAACTATACATAAAATGATTAATTAGGTAGATATTAATCGCACAATTTTTTTATTCTTTCTAAAATTTTCGATTTTTAAAAAAATACTTTGCAGTAATAAAACAAATTACTCAGTTATAACGATGTTAGTTTATTTGAATTTGCATTTGACAGATATGCACGTTTGCTTTTATGTCCTGTCATAGACATACAATATCTTAGAATATTCATTCTATGGAACACTTATTCGATGGAATGAAATGAAGAATGCTAGTAAGTTTTTTTCCCAGAAAGGTGTCGACTGTATCGAAAATTAGTAGGATACTTTTTTTCTCCAGAATTGAATGGAAAACCATAAGAGAATTCTATTTTTCGAAAATCTATCCTACGAAAACAATTTTTGAACGAAAACCATAGGGGGTTGTTATTTTCAAACTTTAATAATAAAGTCATGACATCTAAAAAATTTGTGTAGGTAACATATTATCTACTTGATGCTTCATATTATGCTTAGTTTTATGACTTAGTGTTTTAAAGAAGCCGTAAAAAATTAAAAACTGTCAACTCGTCATCGCCTTTCAAAGGATGTATCTAGGAAGGAGGGTTGATTTCGAAAAAAATATATGAATTACTCCTGCTTATTTTTATTAAGGAATCATCCCTCGCATTTTTTTACAGACACCTGTATAGGATGATTGATTCATTATGACCAAAATTTCATTCGACTATATTTCTGTTACTCAGAAAAATTAATGTTAACTGCTGTAAGGATGATCATCCAATAGGCCACCCTCTGAATTTTTTGTTACATTCATTTGAGATGCATGAACCTAGGATTTGAATTCATTCATTAAAATTTTGTCACATCTGAACGTGTTATAAAGGTGAAACAAATCTGAAGATACAGGAATATTTTAAGAAAATTATTCATTGTCATTCCATCCTTAGAAGTAGGGTCGATTCAGGAAAAAATCTATATGAATTACTCCTGCTTATCTTCATCGAGGAATCACCTCCCAAAGTTCCTCGCATTTGTTTACAGACTCCTGTATAGCAAGAAAAGATAGCAGACACATAACATACAACACATTTGAAATGGTTACACATTAGTTATAAATTTTGATGTACCTACTGAAATATCCTCATTCATAATGATGTCCTTGAAAAGACGTAAAATCGTGAAATAGTTCTTCCTGTGCTTCAGAATACCTAACACAGTAACAAGCAATATTCTCTACTTGTCGTTTAATCATTCCTCATCCATGTTCTGCGCCTCGACAGTGAGGGGAATTTCGAAAAGAGTCATGACGTATCATTTCCTATCATCGCAGAAATATCGCACTTCCCAGTCCAGTTCTTTGACCATTCCGAAGAGTTGTTAGAGCGCAGTGGACGAGTCCGGGATTCGAGATAAATATCTCGTACTCAGTCCACGCCGCAGATGGAAATCTCGTGAATACCTATGACTTTATAAATTGCGATATCTTCTTTCGATCTCTCATCAACACCGACTGCAAAAATGTATAAATATTTCAATTAAAACCTAATGAGAACCAGTGATTGTGACAGATACATGACGATCTCACGATTGAAGTTACGCTTTTTGTCGATTTTATGGCGATAGATGTAAATTTCAGGTTTCTGTTCGCTACCATATATTGATAAATGTATGAGTTCAGCTGTGCTTCAAAATGAGCAGTTTACTGAAAATGTAAGAAAGACGAAGGCTCAGAGACAATCATACTTATTTACTTAAATCAGTAGAAAATACGTGATTTCATCAAGAACTCTTTAACATTCAAGCAACACTCATATTAATTCTCTGCATAGTTTATGATTCTGAACTGGTTATTTTCTTTCCTCACTTTCACTTCGAATTCATTTGGGATTTGGCTTTGGCGTTTGTTTTTTACTTTCGTTCCGAATTTTGATAAAATTATGCAGTTTACAATATTTCATGAATAAGCTTATCATAATTGAATTTCTAAAATGCCCCTGCTTATTTCAATAACGAGAAGGTTTGTACTTAAATACACGCAATTCGTCGTTTGTAATATTAACCGAACTGTTTCAGTTTAAAGTGCACAATCTTGTCAAAAACCTGTACCGTAAAATGAATCGAAAAACGAATTTACATCAAACAAAAAACAAGCAATAGGATATAAGGCGTTGGCAATAAAATTGAATAAATATCTTCTTGATAAATGAGTATGGATACTGAAAGCAGAGTAGACATATCGGAGTGACAAGAGTCCAAGAAACTTTCTCAAATAGATAGTATTTGTTCAAATAAGAAAATTTTAATTCCGAAACTGGAAAAGTTTTTGTTACTTACTGAACTATCTCACTGAGATGAAGTTAATGAAGAAGTTATTAGAACTTTTCATTTGACGCTATTTTCCAATTTTCTCTAACTGCTCGAAAACGGTTTGTCTTAGAAGGTTGCGGTTTTCACCGAATAAAATCTCTCAAAAATCAAGCCACTCATTTTGTTCTAGCACATCGGGTTTCTGAGATCCCCTCACTAGTCAACGAATTTAGGACACCCGGTACATATCTGCATAGTAATAAGGTAATCCTCATTCGATCGGATCGTTTGCAAGATATAACTTCTCGATTTTCAACAGCCTATCTTTTCAACGGAGCAGAACCGAAAAAATCGGTAAGGAAAATAGTGTTTCTTTTAGACTCGTAAATCTTTTTTTGAAATATTTTAAATATGCAAGCACTCACCCTGTATACTTCAAATACAGCTGATGTATGATAAAAAAGGAATAATACTTATTTTCAAGAATATTCATCAAAATCCACAGATATATAGTTGAATATTTGACTCATGCCTTTAAATTAAATTTTATAATCTGAGGATGTTTTCTGAAAACTGTTCAGTAATGAATTCACTCAATTTTATTTGGAGCTGACAGGCCATTTTCTTATTATGGGTTGTTCTCTAATTCCAGATATTTGTTGCATGCTTCTAACATTAAAATTACTATGAAATTCTGTTTGAGAATCCATCAGCATTGGCGAAGTAAAATTTCTCAAAATGGTTGAGTTTGATATCTCTATCGAAACTATTGAGATAAATTTTTTTGTTTTCAAACATTCACACCTAATTCCTTGTTAGGATGTGGATACCATTCCATGAGCAAAAATGGTTCTTCAGTAACTTTTTTCCTCCCAGCGGAATAGAAAGCAAAAACTTCGCAGGATATACGCAGAAGATAGCACCCCTTGAAACAAGCTTGTAAAAAGTTAAGGAATTCATTCGAGGCCATAAAACTCCATAGAACAGTAGGCGTTTGCTTCAATTTCAGTATACGTCCATGGCGTAACTAATGCCTAATACCCTGATAACTGTTTTACAGACCATCGTTATAGGCCAAGATAGAAGTTGAACGTAAATAGGTAATTCCTATCTGTATGTCTATATTTATGGGAACTTAACCAACCATTGGTTCCGTAAATAACCACTTTCGACGAACACAGTGTTGCTGCAAGTCACTGTCGGCAGAAAATCTTGGACGATATTGATTATATGGTATGAGTGCCGTGAAAAATTAAGCTATCGTGGTTTACGTCTAAGTACATATACTCATTGTCTACCGCCAGACTGGGCAGTTCTCATTGGGATACCAGCCGATCATTATCTGGATTTGAGTTTTTAAAACAGACATCATCTTGTTTCCTCGGAAGATTCAAAATTTTCAAAAAACTGTAACATCAGAATCTATGTTCTTCATTTTCACAAAAATACTCGAGCTACTTCATTTTTTCCCCTTCTAAAGCCGTATAAAACTTTGAGTTGGCATTATTATTCAAGATGGCGACCTATTTAACAGCTGTCTAGTGATTTATTCTCAGTTTGGTTTGGCAATTCATCATGAATAGACTAACGCCTGAACAACCCTTGCAAATGGTGCAATTTTATATCGAAAATAATGATTCTATGCGGAATACGTATCGCGCACTGCGTCCATTTTATTGTCGACAAAATCGTCCATCAGAGCAGTTAAATCGATTAACTATGGAACGGTTTCGCACCACGTTCACCCTTATTGATAACTCGCATCTCCAGAGACGCCGTAAGCCGTACAGAAGAAGCAATTGCTACTGTAGAACGTAGCATTGAGGAAGACCCGAATGAGTCCATCCGCCATAGAGCACAAGAATTAGATCTGTGTCCATCCACTTTATGAGAGATTTTGCGGAAGGATCTAGGTTTGCGTGCTTACAAAATCCAAATCGTGCAAAAATTGAAGCCAAACGACGATCAAGCAAGGCGTAGATTCGTAGAATGGTCCCAAAACGAGATTTTCGTTGTTCCATATTTTCATGAGAGAATTTCGTTTAGCTATGAAGCGCACTTCTGGTTGAATGGCTACGTCAACAAACAAAAGTGCCGCATTTGGAGTGAAGCTAATCCTCAAGTTCATGTCGAAAACACCGTTACATCCAGAAAAACTGACTGTTTGTTGCGCTTTATGGGCTGGTGGATTAATTGGTCCGTACTTCTTCAAAAACGATGATGGCCAGATCGTTACAGTTTATGGTGATCGGTATAGAGCCATGATTACTATTTTTTTCATTCCTGAATTGAACAATTATAATGTCCAGGAGCTGTGGTTCCAACAAGACGGCACAAAATGTCACACAGCTCCTGCCACAATCGATTTATTGAAAGACACGTTTCGTGACCGCCTAATTTCACGTTTTGGACCTGTGAATTGGCCTCCAAGATCTTGTGATTTAGCAGCGCTAGACTACTTTCTGTGGGGCTGTGTAAAGTCCTTGGTCTATGCGGATGAGGCACAAACGCTTGACTATTATTTGGAAGCCAACATTTGCCGTGTTATTGCCGATATTTTGCCACAATGTTGGTAAAAGTCATCGAGAATTGGAGGTCCAGATTGGACGACATCCGAGCCAGCCGTGGCGGTCATATGCCAGGAATCATATTTGAAATGTGATGCCACTAGTTTATCTTTCGGATAGATGAAATTCATGTCAACCGAATAATCCATTGTTGTTTTATTACAATTTAAAGTTCTATACCTTTATAAAATACCCTTTATGATGAAATGGAAAATGGAGCTTTGAGTTTACTGAAAATTTTCATTCTTGAATTATGTATTTGAACGATACACGTGGCTTTATCAACTACATGATGTTTGTATGGAGAATAAATTGATTTTCAGATCTTAAATGTGTCATATGAAATGATGAATATATCAGTGTTTTCAAAAGATATTTTACCAATGATTCGTGTCATTGTTGTGTCATTACCATTGACTTGTTGTCAGTGTTTTCAAAAGGTATTTTACCAATGACTTTCGTCCAACCCTGTATAAATAAATGTTATCTACAATGTTGACTTCAACGTATTCGAATATAACAATAAAACTCCATTCGTTCACCAACAAATACCATCTGAATTCTTTTCATATTATTTTTTCGATATAACTACGGAAATATAGCTATAAAATAAATCACCATTCAATGTCACGTCACATTTTCCGCTACTTATGGCTCGAAAAAATCCTAATGATGATTCATTTAATCTTACATTTTTCTCATTCGCCTCATTGAAGCCCCACAAATCATCAATCACTATGAGATCTCACCAGAAAATGAACGTAACTCGTTGTAACAGCAACATTTAATCAATCCATTGTTGAATTTCCTCTCTGGTTAATGTCTTTCATTAACCTGACGGTTGCTCGAACAATGTCGGAATCAGGAGGCACGCACTCATTGGACTCTTGCGATCTAGCTAGATCTCACTTTTCCATCTTAACAAGCTACAGTTATCCTTGAAACGTCTCTTTATAGCTCATAAATCAAAACATTCCCACACTCTCTCATACGAGACAGTTTAATAGGCTAGTTCAAGCGTTAGCTGTTTCCTTATACATATACTATTTGCTCCAAGTTTTATGTGTAATAGCAATATATTGGCGATAATTACAAAAATGCTTTCAGAACTTCTGAATGCACTTTTTGTAGACTTTCAGCGCTAATTGACCATAAGAACATTTTCTGAAGAGCCTCTCAGTGATGAGCGTGTACAATATCAATGGAAAGAATCACTTATTATATTTGGTTGAGCATTCATTCCGTAGCATTTGGGTTGTTCTAAAATACTTCAGAAAATTTGAATATAGGATTCAACTGGAAAAGCAAAAAATTATTCAGTTATGTATTTTCCACTAAGTCATGTACCCCAGAGACAGAAATATCTCAAATACCCCATGATTTAATTGGCAGAAGGCGAATTGAAGCTGAATGGGGAGCAAGGGTTCTTCTTCAATGAGTCCGGTGTAGGCACAATTTGTTCTCATTCATAGTTTGCCTTCATAGTGAGAGCAGAAATGAAATTTTTATAAGTCGAGCAGTTTTGCTTCTGCTTTACCTGTGCTTTCATTCAGAGGTGAAATATTGCAAATGATTTTTAAGGACAGGAGCCCCATAACATGTCGTGGAATGAGACTCGCTTGTATGAGCTCCAATCATAACAGATAATTAATTCATTATTGTAACTGTTGCTAGTCGGTGACAACCTTCATTACCACCGTGTCTACGTCGTACACTCTCAGCTTCATATATCACCCATCAGATCCACCCTCTGGATGCAGCTAATTATATTATTCCAGGTTACGTTTTTCATTTCGTTTTGGGTCATGGAAGCGTGCCCTAAGATTGAATCTGATCCAATTCACTGTTGGACACTCTCAGATGACGTGTGTGGCGATTTTTTGCAAATCTGCTTTCAGCCTCTAGTAGTCTGCCATAACTCCGACTAATTTTTGTATCAGAACATAGTTCTCTTCGAGAAGAATCGTTAAGACTCTTCACCAAATTGGGGCGTATGTAAAGGTTCTCCAGAAGAGTCGGAACATTACTGATTTTCAGGGATAGTTCTCTATCGAGTTCTCTATTCTCTGATCTAGTAAAAAATCCTTTGCCATCGTGACGTATTATAAATTCTATGAGGCAATCACTTGAGTGTAAACCGCCAATCATAGTATATTTCGGCTTTCTAATCCGTTACTCCCAATGGAAAAATTAGAAATTTGGACTTACCTTCTAAAGTTCTTCAGCTTTGGTGAGTTAACTCAAAAATTGTATTTTAGTGATTAATAAGTGACTATTATTAGTAACGAGGCCAACACACCAACCAGAATGAAGGCACAAATGCCACCCACTGGCCCTTATGTGCTACAGGCACTTATAAGAAAGACTTGTTGGGGAAAGAAGAAACTAAAAGAGGAGCACTTGGAAATAGATCAAAAAAATCCTTCAGATACTTTCTAACAGGACATTATAATATAGCCTTGGGAAGCATATGATTGAAATCAGCATAAAAAACTGACAAGTTTAGATGGGAAAGAACAGGAAACTCCTATTCACTCAGTCACAAAATGCCTCACCATTGCGAGCCTGCGCAAAGAATGTTTTGGACAGAAGAATTCTAGGAACATGCGGATTCTTCCACGAAGGCCTCTCAGATACTGGAATTCATTGAAGCTCTGAAATTAGAGGGAGAGCTATAGCGCAGTTTGCGAAAACAGCTCTGAAGCATAATAGATCTCAAGGTCACAGTGGAATATAATCCCCTTAACAATCGATAACTATTATGAGTTCAGTACCTTGAAGAACATATAAAAGGGTGTTCCTATTATTTTCAACTACTGTGCTTTTTCTTCGATTAAGATACTATACCAGAAATAATTATGGTTGTCTCTGAATATCATGACTGTGTCTCAGAAAATTCACTTTTCATGCTGCGATGTAAAGCACATTCAGAAAAGATTTTATGAATCTTAAGCAGACCTAGCAATGTTTTCAGGAAAATACAAATTAATCGTTTAGTCCACGAATTCAAATATTCTGATTCGAACCATGTAATTGGATCTTCCGTATTCTTTCCTAATCCGTTGAAAATTCACTATTTTGTACTTTTCGGTAGGATGCTCTTTTTCCACCATGCTTGACCGGATGAGAACGGATCTACCTGTTGTTCACTTTGCGGCCCACCGACTTTAAGCATCTGTCGCCATCAGGAAGGCAGGTGTAACAAATTCAACGAGTTACAGACTCGGCCCCTTTCAGAACCCATTCATGTAGGCAGGTCGATTCAAGTGTAATACAACACATCCTCGATTTTCGATCCGTGAATTTATGAGGTCCTCGTCGAGAAGTATTGGCGATTTTGCACGATTTAAGATCGAATCAGTGTTGATTGAATGAGTATTAACAGAATTATTTGAATTTATCCTTCAGAGCACATCCTCATTTGGTTTTCCTCAATAGTGGTCATACAGTGAGGAACAGCCAAATGGAATAAATTCGATAACGAATAAAGGAGAGCGTGTCGGGAAAAACGCTTGAACACGTCGATTTGTATTTTTAGATGGGCAACTTTTCAAAAGCAAATAGTTATATAGGGTGTGTCATGTGAGAGTGGCCGATACCAACTTTCTTATTTTAAATACAACTCCCTGTATATTGTTAGTTTCTTGGAGTCTGCAGAAAATTCTAGACATAATTCATGTACAATATCCCATACCTATCTTCAACTGTTTCGGAAATATGAAGTGTTCGCAGATGTATTACAAAAATTAACATTAAAAAAAAATATTTTATTTCACAAGACGTTCGCGTCGAACATTTGAAAATCTCTTACATCGAAATTAATATCTTTTTTGTTGTTTTTTTGCATTTTCTGTGGAAGTAAATAGTTTTTTTAATATTTATTTTTGTAATACATCTGAAAACACTTAACATTTCCGAAACAGTTGAAGATAGGTATCACTGAGACATTGTACTAGAATTATCTCTAGAATTTTCAGAAGAATCCAAAAAACTATTGATATTCAGAGGGTTGTATTTAAAATAAGAAAGTTGGTATCGGCCATTGTCACATGACACACCCTATTGTATAATTATTTTTGTTTGAAAAAAATGTGCATCTAAAAATACAAATCGAACTGTCCAAGAGTTTTTCCCAACACGCTCTCATTTATTAGTTATCGAATTTATTCCATTTGGCGGTTCCAAACTGTATCCACCTGGGAAAGAAGTTAGAATATTTGTGATTAATTTGTAGGAGGTCGACCAAGACGGTAGCAGTATACATTCTTGATTTCCGAATGATTCCTCAGCTTAAAGGACTTTCTGTCTCTGGATCCTTCTGAAATATCCTATATAAACTATATTCGTGTGTGAAAAATCGGGAAAAAAATTTATAAATGATGTAATTTTTCGACTTCCGGTTGAAGCATTAACTTTGGTGTATGAATCTCTTTTTTTATGGTATAAATGGAAAATATTTTGAGCCAAGATTCTCCTCCAGGAGTACCTATAGAATTAGCATTAATATAAGATCATGGAGTATACCGCTGATATTTGAAAGCAGAAAAACAGAAACAGAAAATGCAAATAAATGTTTTTTTGTATTGCCAAACAATCGCTTCTCCTTTTCCCATGGAGACTGCAATTTGCGTGCTTTCCCTTAAAGTCAGCGTGCTATAGTTTTGCCCAGATGTCAGTGATTTTTTAATTTTGATGCGAGGGATTTCAAACAACTTAGTTATACTTACTGAAGAGGAATTCGAAGTGAGAAATAATTCTGACCGATCGCTCGTAAGTACTCCAATGATAATTCTCGAGTTAGAGGTTTGAAATTTAAGCTTTATTAGGTGCTCAATAAGGATACAAAACTTGTGCAAATTATTATTGAGATTCCTAAAATAATAAACAATATTTTGAGAACTTCCATACATAATAACCTGAAATTTGAAAAAAATTGAAATGTACAATTATTGGAACGTCGATTGAATCAGATGAACAAAAATTATACTCTTTATAATGTTGTTGAGTGAAAAATATAACCTTTATAGGTTTTCACACCCAGTATCTGAATCAGAAATATTTAAAACAATTTTAAATAAAATTTTTTTTAATATTTTCAATTAAAATTTTTTTAAATATTTCTGTTTTAGAAAATGTGAGTGAAAACCTATAAAGCTATAATGCTTCAGTTTGAGTTCTGATTTTAAAACTCGTATGCAGTGTGTTAATAACATGAACGACATCAACCAAACCAATTTGAATCGCCTCGAAATTATATCAAGTTTAAAGTGAAGGCTTGTTCATATTGTCAAAACGACCAGCAAAATTATATATATCCTTTAAACCATTGGTCGTAACTATAAACTTTTATCTAAGAATTTCCGATTTCAATGAAACTTTTACACAATCATTTCGTTCCTGTAATTCCAATGTTGAAATATTACGTATTTCTATCTAATCTTATTTCTTTCTCTATAAAAACCAGAATGCAGATATATATAGATAACTTATAGTTGCATGTTTTTTCAATTGATTTGGAAAAAATCTTATAGGCAAACTTCCCAGTTACAATTCACATTATTTCCAAAAAAGTTATATGTTTTTAATTATTATACGTTATAATAATTAACTATATCGATTCAATTGCTGAAATGAGATAGCAGCTGGTGAAAAATATTCCAGAACTGCTATTTCATATTAGAAATCGATTATGTCATTTCACGCTGGCAGATGGTTGGCGTTCAGATTTGTTCAGCTTCATGTAGACAATGACCTTTTTTGGATTTCTGCATCAGTTGTCTATCCAATCAAGAGTGGATATTACATGCAGCTTTCTACCTGAAATTGGTTCGAAAACATAGATTTCTCTCGGCGGAACCATGTGCGCTATCGTAAATAACACAATATATTTCCCCTTCAATATAATCTAATATAATCACTGGTTGCATTCGCATATTTTCTCATAAAAGACATAACATGCCAATTTGAATCTTTGCTGCATTCGGCATGGAGTAGGTGGAAGAATGTTTTCAATAATTCCAAAGATGGGGGACAGGTTACAGTCATCTTATTCCTTTTACAGTAGAAACTACCAGTTACATTCTCGAATTCCATTCACTTAACTATCAATTATAGATGTAGCTGTTTGTTCGGAAGTGAGTTCAAGTAGTAAGTAATAATCACTGGAGAAAAATTAAAATTGTGCAGGACGTGAGCTCATTCGAAACAGATGAACTGTTTTAGAAGTCGGAATACCTCATTTTGGTATATTTTTGTTTAGTGTTTTTTTCCCAACGGTGTAGGTGAAGAATGAGAATATTTCATTCAAGGAGCAAAAGTGAATTCCGTTCTGACGAAATTTCTTAAAAATAAAGTCGACATCTCTAAAAAATGTGGTTTCTTACTGTAAGGAAATGATATTTTCCCATAGTTGAATTATACCCTACATAAATGATTGAAAACACAATGTTTATAAGGAAATGTATTGTTTTAGCAATAATTCTAAGGAAGCAATATTATCAGCCTCACCCAGCTCTGGGGTAGCCCCAGGAATGTAAATTTCATCATCTTTTATCGTTCGACTTTTAGAACATCAGCAATTGAGTATGTGAATGCAAGTTTGACAGTTCAACTTCAATACGCTTTTGTAGTAACCCAAGTAATTTCATCACGAATTTTGAAGTAAAATTGGTTTGTGAATAAAAATATTCGTGATTTTTTCAAAGTTATTAATATCTTTCGTTTTGTGAACAACTTGCGGGAATATTGTATGTTTTCATCGTAGAAAAAGCCACATTAATGAAATCCTTGTTGTTCAGGGTCACCCAAGAATCTTAAGTGTTTCCTACCAGCTAAGAAATATACTATTTTCAATCCTATCAATTTTTGTTATCTATCTTCGAAAATGGTATAATTTATTTAAAGAAATCAAATTCATTATCACAAGGAAACATTAAGGAATAATGGTTTATTTTTTCCTTGTGGTGTTGAAATTGTTTACTCGTCTTCTTGTTTTCTTAGTTAGCTCTTTAATTTCACAATAACAATATTCGAACTCTTATGTATAATCCCAAAAATTGATATATTATAAATAAGAGTGCTGTAAATGTAATAGAAAGCTGAAAAAGCATTTATTGATACATTTGAGTCTATAGTCCGTTCACGAAAGGTTGAGCTTATAGTAGGCGTTTCTTTATTTATCTGACGTTGGCAGTATTTACTGTCATAACATAAAACAAAGTCAACGTTGCCGAATGTACTCCGCCTCGTCCGACGAGCTTGCGAGTTATCAGAGAACTCTATGCAATATTGACAATATTGCGTATCAATCTGACAAGAAAATAAAGAACATAACCTAAAATTTTAATATACCTACACAGTGGAATATGCCAAATTTTTAAGGCCAACCGACGGCTCAACCTTTCGTGAACGGAGTATAGTTGATAGGTCGATTATATTGAGATACTTTACAAATTGCTACTCAGCGAATTTAGCAGCGAGTGAATTAGCTTGTGAGATGTGATGATTACACATAAAACTGTCTACTCGCTGAGTAGCCAACAATCTAGCGATCCACTCGAGTTTTAAGTTTGTATCGTTGTCAAGGATCTAAGATAATTGTCAAATACGTTTTCAAATTTGAGAACTAAGAACCACCGAGTAGATGAGAACTCACAGATTGTTTAGTAGCAACTCTGAATTCACACGGCTTGTTTACATGCCAACTAGCCGAAACTCCAGCGATTTAGCGTGTAAAGTAGCCCAGCTTTCAACTTTAGTAGCATCTTTTTTACAATCATATTTTTGGCTTGTGAACACGATTACATTATTATCGAATTTACAATTAGCTACCAAATTCCTCAGTAGCAGCTTGTAAAGTATCTTAATGTAATCGACCCATAATAGTTATTTAATCAACTAGTTTGATTGCTAGCTCACAATTACAAGATGTTTCCGTCGACCGCATTAAGAATTGCCAATAAGTTCTTGAATGTTGATTTCCTTGGAGCCTGAAATTGAATACAGAGATACTTAGCAAATAGCATATATTCTTAGTTTTTCTATCATTATTACAGATAATAAAAACAATGAAAACAGAGGATAACAGTCTCAGAAAAGAGCAGGAATTTCTTAAGTAAGGGTCCTAGAATGCCTCTTCCGAGCAGACAAACCCTACTAGGTCGAAATAGCTATTTATTGATGCTCGGTTTGATATAACAACTTTGCATTTTCTTTGGACCTTAACTTGTTTCTTAAGTATGAGTTTAAAATTGGTTGATTTAATCAATTTATTTTATACTCTGCTTTCATTACTTATATTCCTATTAACGCATTAATTCTCATTTCGTATAGCAGATAATGTTCGTCATTTGGTAACTTATATTTGTATGTTATAACGCAATAACTGGAAATTTATTTTCTTATCTTTTTTTCAGGTAAGTTCAACCAAGTGATTCACTTCTTGTCGGCTGAAAGTTACTCTTAGTCGTGACAGCTGTAAGTAAAAACCTGATTTTGTTTCCCTCCATAACATCAAGTTCAAAAGTGACATGGTGAGTTCAACCCAAATCTTCATATTTCACAACTCCATACGCCCCTGACAGGAAAATTTCTCCTGTCGATAAAAATTGAACCATAACTTAACAGCTGACATTTATGTATCGTGCATTTCATTCCGAAGGTAGGACTTTGCGTTTAATTTATTGTAGACACTATTACTAATTGTACTAGTGAATGATTAATAGATCTTCGGCAGATATAGTTGGTTCCTCAAGTCTACCCACGCGATAAGTGTCAGATGAGTAAATAAAAACGCTAGTCGGTAGAATATAGCCGAGCAGATCGGAGTAGAAGATACGCGCTTCAAGATCGTGGTAAAACTGTGATGGCGGAATTGTTCCACTTCATCTAACATGTAGATGAATTGCCAGAGGTACCAGAAAGCGGTATTGATTTATTACTGGGTGTACGGTGCTACCTACACTTGGTGTGCCACTTGTTGTATTACGAATTCTTGTTGATTTTTCCTATCGATTCATATTGGTGACCATGAAACCTGAGATTTTATCTGGAATTGAGTCGTTCCTCATATTCCTTGATTGGAGTGGTACAATTAATCAGAATTAGTTGAGAGGTTGATGTATTACTATGTTGATTAGGGTGTTTTCGTTAATCAAGATCCAGATATCATTTGAAGCTATTGGCAAATACTGACTCGACTATGGCGTAAACAGTCATCTTGTGAATAATGTCATAAATGTCAATCTGGAAAATTTAGAACGTGATAAGCATGTGCTTAGTTTTAAGATTTTTATCTAGTTAAAGTGAAGTTATTTCTAGTGCTTTACGACCTTAGCCTGTATATTATTTTTTGATTGAACCAACTGAGCCAATATTCTGTATTGACTATGGTATTGCTAATCTGTGGACCTTTTTTTAGTTTTGACTCAAACCTGATCCGTGTTTTCAATGATATATATTCATACAAACATTTCCTATCATAATACTTCTACTTTTCACCATTTCTCTTATGTGGCCAAGGCAGGTGAAAATTCATGATGTGTTCTATCTTCGAATGAGTTTAGATTCAGTTCAACAAATGGGAGTTTTATGAATCTTTAGAATTTAAATGAAGGGATCAACTTTCATCATTTCAAAGAAATAAAAAAACCTCTGTTTTATTCTTACATCTCATTATTGTTGTTAATTTTTGTTATCATGAATCTTGATATTGTAACTCAATATTTCCAAGTCTCAACATCTCCTCTTCAATATTGAGTAATGAAAAACGTCCACTAAAACATCTGCTGGTCCGGTTTCTTTAATACCATGTGGACACTTATAGCTGATTGCAGCGAAACTGTGCAGTAGATTACTAAGTTGAAAGACATCAAAACCTTTGGTCTGAACGATCGTTTTCATATTTTCCCAATGAAAATTTTATTAGGAAATAGGTCCATGATTGCGAAAAAAAAATATAAAGGCACTCTCAATGAATTGATACACCAGCACAAGGGCAAGCAAAGACACTGATTGTATTCTTCAAATAGAAGACTCAGATAGCTCTATCGTTGTCAAAACACGAGCTTTAGCTGATAACTGAGCAGGTTATTGAATTGTGAGTTATTATCTAAACATGATCGGTGAGGATAACCTCTATACAGGTTTGGAAAATTCACGCGGAAATATAGGATTCAACGTGCAAATCTCCAAGTCGCACTGGCTCCAACAGAACAGTGGAAAATCGAAATATCAGTGTGATGCCTAAAGGAACACATCAGGACAAGCAAAAACGCTGAATTCGTGGTGGGGATGGCGGTCTGCGATGCGCGATTCAAATAATTTTTTCATTCTAAATGTGGAGAGTCTGAGAGCATATTATCAGTTTCAAAAGTAATGAGATTTTCCGTAAATCAATTATGGTCAGTTAAGAAAAAAAATTCTAATAATAAAATAGTAGGTATCGATTCAATTTGAATGTTATTGTTATAATTTCGTTCTGTTATATGCGAGGAATTCATTTGCCAAAACAAATATAACAAATAATTTCCTCAGTGAAAATGAGTATTCAGGTTATTATTCCCCATGTTCGAAATCAACTGGTAGCTGTTGAAATGTCGGAATAGTCTATTCTCTAAAAGCACTAAATATTTCGCAGCGTTCAGGTTGGTTGTCGTTGGGGAAATTACTCTAGTTAATTTGCTGGATTTGAATAGATTTATTTTACACACAATTTTACAATACAATCGTTACAATACGAATGAGATTTTCTAGAATGTTCTTAGCGTTCTTGCTTCACTTTCACTTCACTTGCGCCTGCGCATCGCGTCCATATCGTAGACTTCTCGGTCGTAGTCGTAACAGCGGCTGCGCCGGGTTGCCGATGTGCAAAAAGGCTGCGCTGTTGCCGGGTCAATGGATTGTACGGAACAGCCGTTGATCAAAAAGGGCCAAATGATGTAATTCCTCAGTATAACAGTCCAATTTTTAGGGTACTGGGTACGCACAGGAATGCTTATTTATTCTAGATCAATATCTCAAAAACTGATGGGTTATGTTTTTTATTCCAGGAGCGATGACTTATCAGTGTTCAGTAATGAACTACATATTTTAATTCTTTTTCAATCTAAATCCATTCATTTGATATCTTCTGATGAATTTCTTGAGTTGTTTTCACACTCTACACGTTCAGAATGATAAAATTATTTGAATCGTGCATTGCAGAGTGCCAGTCTGAAGCATCCCCAAAACGAATTCAGCATTCGTTCTGCATGTCCTGATATGTTTTTCATATGACAACACACTGTTCTATTGGAACCGAAGCAGTTTGGAAAACTTCTTATTTCCTTTGACTTCAACATGGAGAAATGATACAATTAAAAAATTGCCATTGAACCTGAAACAAAATCGAACAAGTTTCTTGTATCAGAAACACCTCACGTTAAAACGTTGTTGTCTAAATGCCAAAAAAACTAAACAATGAAAAATCAAATAATTCTTAATTGGTCAATCTTCAACTAGTAATATTGAAAAACGCGTTATACTAATATAATTGGCGTAACAGGTTTTCGAAGTAGGTAAATGATAAACATTAAAAACATTTGTGTACTGATCAAACAGTCCTCTTTCAATCGAACACAAAATAAATCCAATAGGTATGCATTCGTCACAAGACAAATGTTGACTGAGACCTAACGAACTCCATCCTCTGAAAATTTTGTATACAATCACACGGCTCCAGATGGAATTCTTGTTTACACGATCGGTCCAGTGTTCCTCCTACTTAACACTACTCGAAGTCTTCAGGACTGACAAGTACACAACGAGGCTTCGTTAATGAATAGGGCCAATAATTGGTTTTCTCTTCACTCGATGCCATTCCTGGCATTGTAGCTGGGACGGGAGAACAATGGGAAAGCCTCATGCTCGACAGGCGATCATTCGATGGAATGTCTTTCTGGCAGTTCTGGACGAGTTGATTTAGTCGGAATTCCTACGAAGTGGCTGAGGCCACTAATTGGGGTTAAAAAGTTAGATCATTTTAACAAAAAGTCTATCTGTTGAGAATACAAATAATGATGGCAAATAACCTCTGACTAGACATCGAGTTAACATTTATTTCATTTTGTTTCTGAGTGATAAATTACGAAAAACTGCCTACGTTTGTCAAGTACTTATGATGAACATATTTCAGTCATTCATCACTCTTTTATCCATGTCCTTGGCTACTGTGGCCATGTAGACAGTAAACATTTCAACACTTAGCACTCATTCCCATACTTATCAGGACAATTTTCATTGTAAGACAAACTAGGACATATACAAGACTGTTAAGTCAAAAATGGACTTAACAAAAAACCCAATTCATTCAAGGAACATTTCGTCATAATCATAATATAATCTAATATGTGGACCACACGTGTGGATCCGTAATAGTTGAAAAATATCGTAATATTAGAAGGTTAGTTTAATCAGACTATTTTCATTGTAACAGCGTCTGGCCTTGCAACAAATAAACGAAATAAAGAATGTGCAGGTAAGCAAGGTCGCGACGGTGAAACATTATCAGTAGTAGTAGAGAACGACTATATTGTTTACAAATTTTATTAATTGTTATATATAAACCACAACAACTGCAAATCAGACGAGACCTCAGTTAGCTAGTTCAATAAACGGTTGACAGTGAAATCTCCACCTTTTTCCTCCATCCCCATACAAACTACCCTAGAATCAGCACCTGATTCTACAAGACAAACATCCATACCCGCACCAGGATTCGAACCCGGACCTCCAGCTTTGTAGGAACTTGTAGGCGCACGCCTTAGTTCCTACAGCCACCGAGGAGGTTATGAACATATTCATTTAATATTGAGACCACAGAATAGCCCGAAGAATGAACTACTCATTCTGTATACCATTACATGGCTCCAGATGGAATTTTTGTTTACACGATCAGGCTCCGTATTGGTTTCGTGCACGTTTGACAACTGACAGCACATCGGAGGTATAACAACCCCACTTTTCCAATGTAAATCATAGCAAAACAACGAGAGATTTTGGTTTTTCTCAAGTGTTTCAGTTGATTTATTGCTTCTTTGGACTGAAAAATCGTGAAAATGGACCTATCAAATTATTAATCAAGTTCAGATCATATTCATCCAGGACGATATATAGAAAAATATCAGTTCTGTGTATTCACCCTTGTCAACTGTAGAAGGAAGATATTTATTCATCTAACTTGGCTCTTTTCAGAAATAAAATGTATCCTGATATTATCAGTTATTCAGTGGAAACATAGAATGCTGCTGCAGTGAATCATATGATATTTTTAATATTTATTCTTCAATAAATGGAAAGAAGAAAAATTATCATATTTGTTTATTGAAATAAAAGCCCATGAATTCCATGATGATTTTATTGAAAAAATGAAGGACTTTATCAATATTAACAACTAAATTTCAACTATTCACAACGTAGAAAACGATTTCTTTTAAATACAAATTAAAAAATAAATAAATATTTTGTCGAAAGTGAAGCATTCATCATTCAATACAAACCAACAAATTATAGTCTCTTGTATAAATAAAAACTCAATTATCTAATAAGTAATTATAAAAATGTTTAAATACAGAGTTAGAAGTAAGTATGCTTATACTATCCATACTAATATTATAAATGCGAAAGTAACTCTGTCTGTCTGTCTGTCTGTCTGTCTGTCTGTCTGTCTGTTACTCTTTCACGCCTAAACGGCTGAACGGATTCTGATGAAATTTGGTATGGTGATAGATGATAACCTAGAAATGGTCATAGGCTATAAATAATCACGCCATCGTTCTTAGGGGATAGGTAGTAGGCAGATAACTAAATTGAGTTAGTGATTTTTAGTCGTTTTTGTTGGACTTTTGCTCTTTCACGTCTAAACGGCTGAACAGATTTTGATGAAATTTAGTAAGGTAATAGATGGTTACCTAAAAACAGATATAGATCAAAATGATCACGTCATCGTACTTATGGCGTAGGAAGTAGGCAGAAAACTGAATTGAGTTCGTAATTTTTTTATGGTTTTTCCTGGGAGTTTTACTCTATCATGCCTAAACGGCTGAACGGATTTTGATGAAATTTGGTATGGTGATAGATGATAACCAAGAAATGGTCATAGGCTATAAATTATCACGCCATCGTTCTTAGAGGGTAGGCAGTAGGCGGATAACTAAATGAGTTAGTGATTTTTAGTCGTTTTTGTTGGGACTTTTGCTCTTTCACGTCTAACGGCTGAACAGATTTTGATGAAATTTAGTAAGGTAATAGATGGTTACCTAAAAACGGATATAAGATCAAAATGATCACGTCGTCGTACTTAGGGGGTAGGAAGTAGGCAGAAAACTGAATTGAGTTAGTGATTTTTTTATGGTTTTTGCTGGGAGTTTTGCTCTATCATGCCTAAACGGCTGAACGGATTTTGATGAATTTAGTAAGGTAATAGATGGTTACCTAAAAACGGATATAAGATCAAAATGATCACGTCGTCGTACTTAGGGGGTAGGAAAGTAGTAGGCAGAAAACTGAATTGAGTTAGTGATTTTTTTATGGTTTTTGCTGGGAGTTTTGCTCTATCATGCCTAAACGCTGCTGAACGGATTTTGATGAAATTTGGTATGGTGATAGATGAAACCAAGAAATGGTCATAGGCTATAAATTATCACGCCATCGTTCTTAGAGGGTAGGCAGTAGGCGGATAACTAAATTGAGTTAGTGATTTTTAGTCGTTTTTGTTGGGACTTTTGCTCTTTCACGTCTAAACGGCTGAACAGATTTTGATGAAATTTAGTAAGGTAATAGATGGTTACCTAAAAACGGATATAAGATCAAAATGATCACGTCGTCGTACTTAGGGGGTAGGAAGTAGGCAGAAAACTGAATTGAGTTAGTGATTTTTTTATGGTTTTTGCTGGGAGTATTGCTCTATCATGCCTAAACGGCTGAACGGATTTTGATAAAATTTGGTATGGTGATAGATGATAACCTAGAAATGGTCATCCATACTAATATTATAAATGCGAAAGTAACTCTGTCTGTCTGTCTGTCTGTCTGTCTGTTACTCTTTCACGCCTAAACGGCTGAACGGATTTTGATGAAATTTGGTATGGTGATAGATGATAACCAGAAATGGTCATAGGCTATAAATTATCACGCCATCGTTCTTAGAGGGTAGGCAGTAGGCGGATAACTAAATTGAGTTAGTGATTTTTAGTCGTTTTTGTTGGGACTTTTGCTCTTTCACGTCTAAAAGGCTGAACAGATTTTGATGGAATTTAGTAAGGTAATAGATGGTACTTAAAAACGGATATAAGATCAAAATGATCACGTCGTCGTACTTACGGGGTAGGAAGTAGGCAGAAAACTGAATTGAGTTAGTGATTTTTTTATGGTTTTTGCTGGGAGTATTGCTCTATCATGCCTAAACGGCTGAACGGATTTTGATAAAATTTGGTATGGTGATAGATGATAACCTAGAAATGGTCATAGGCTATAAATAATCACGCCATCGTTCTTAGGGGGTAGGCAGTAGGCAGATAACTAAATTGAGTTAGTGATTTTATGTCGTTTTTGTTGGGACCTTTGCTTTTTCACGTCTAAACGGCTGAACAGATTTTGATGAAATTTAGTAATGTAATAGATGGTTACCTAACAACGGATATAAGATCAAAATGATCACGTCATGGTACTTAGGGGGTAGGAAGTAGGCAGAAAACTGAATTGAGTTAGTGATTTTTTTATGGTTTTTGCTGGGAGTTTTGCTCTATCATGCCTAAAAAACTGAACGGATATTGATGAAATTTTGTATGGTGATAGATAGTAACCTAGAAAAGGATATGGGTTATTAATATTCATGCTATCGTACTTAAGGCGTAGGCAGTAGGCAGAAAACTAATTAAGTTAGTGATGTTTAATCGTTGGTTTTGGAAGTTTACCTCATTCACGCCTTAACGTCTGAACGGATTTTTATAAGACTTGGTTAATATAAAGATAGGATCCTAGGCACGGACACAGGCTACTTTTTACGGCGGGAAAATACCTCATTCCAACGTAAATCTAGCGTGATCGTGTCAAGAAGCGCATGACGCCATAGCTACTGAAATGATTTTGATGTTTTTTTTTAACTGAGTGTTACTAAGACTTCAATTTAGTATTTGATCACTTTTCTAACTTAGAGGGTCGGTAGGCGGACGAAGTCGCGGGTAAAAGCTAGTATTCTATAAAATAGTGAAAAGCGGAGATAGCAGTTACCTTTCATTTGTCTCATATAGAAAACAAAAGATATACTGCAAATTAAAGAACATCCAGATGAGTTTTAATCCAGTGATATAATTTCAGGACATATATTTATGAAAACTCAAGTTATCACAACAATTTTGTCCATTAACAAGTACTCTTCATCTCCTTTCTCTAACGGGTGAATTGGAAATACATCCTATAGTGTTCTATATTTCCTCCTTGTCCAAATATGAATCCTGAAACTGGCTAATAGTAATCTCTTTGTCTTCTTGATTTAATGGATAATAATATCAGGATACATTTTATCATCGGAATAAGACACATTAGATAGATAAATCTTCTGCAGTAGATAAGGGTGAATGCCCAAAACTGATATTTTTCTACATATCATCCTCGATGAATATGATCTGAACTTATTAAACAGTTTTATAGGTCCATTTTCACGATTTTTCAGTCCAAAGAAGCAATGAATCATTTGAAACACTTGAGAAAAATCAAAATCTCTCGTTGTTTTGCTATGATTTACATAGGAAAAGTGGGGTTGTTATACCTCCGATGTGCTGTCAGTTGTCAAACGTGCACGAAACCAATTCTCGACAAGTGATCTTTCAAATCGAATACGAACTTTATTGTGCAGTCTGCATTTTTGTAGGTAAAAGAGGGATTCGCACAATGAGGTTCGTATGCGCTTTGAAAGATCACATGTTTAGAATACGGGCACAGTTCTGGGTTCCTCCTACTTAACACTAGATTTGTTTTGGTTCCGAGTTCAGAACTGACCAAGGACGTTTCGCACTTGAGCAGTTCCGAATTTGTGTTTTGGTTGATTTCAGAACCGGTTCTGGATCCCAAAATCAGTTTGAGAATGGGTGGTGTATAGCGAATCAATTCTGCGCAATAGTAGTGAACACTGTCAGTGTCAATACTTTCAAAAACAATTTTTTCTATTCTATTTTCTATGGATGTGTTAACGCAACTGCCACAAAGTTTTGCGTACTGTTTTGAATTGTCATTGAACATTTTACTACAAAATTTCAGCTCGATCGAATCGATAAACTCGGAATTATCCGAAAAGTTCATAATTTAGAAAAAAATTCAATTCTATGGTTTCGATGATACAATCCTCTTGAAATTTTGCATGCACATTCAGTATATCAATCTTCATTCACAACATAAATTTCACTTGAATCGAATATTTTGTTATGGAAATAGAAAGATTTTTCTTTTCAATATTCCTATTGAATTTTCTATGGTTGTGTGTACACAATTGCAACGAAATTTTGCATGAGGCTTATTATGAGCATCTTGCATGTGGCTGCAATATTTCATTTCGATTGGTTTCGTTTTATCTGAGATTGAAGATAAGTATGAAACTTCTGTAATCGAAAGTATTCAAACTACGGTCACAAAGTTTGGATTTTTTTGATATTCATAATTTACGAAAATCATAAATAGTAAAGCAAGTTATATTTCATTTGAAAAATATACGGCTTAGATCTAGTTCACATATGAAAAAAATATTTGCTTTTTCGCCCAACGCACCAAACATATAAATATGTATATTTCACCAGTTTTTACATAAGTATCTTCGTAACCAACACATTTTCGAGAGAGGATTTAGGTGGTATTACCATTAAAGATATTATAATTCATTCAAATTTAAATCATTTTGGATTTTCAACAATTTAAGCATTCAGAAAGTTTTGTTTTTTCACTCATTAATAACCGATTATGTAGGTTGATTCATTATCCAAAATGTGTGAATACTCATTTCAAATAGAATGTCATTTGTTCAATGTCAAATTCGAATATAAATGTATAAGAAGAATAATTAGTTATATCCTACGAGGTTGTCGTCATCTATCATGAGATTTTCGTTTGGAAATAGTCTCAAAATAGTGTAATCATGAGTCAATTGTTAGTTTTACATGGGTGTGGGGACAACTGGAAGTAACGGCCAATCAAAAACACATTAATAATTCGGAGACGAAAAAGAAGATAGGCTTGTAATGGAATTGTGATTGTGTTTACCCTGCTGAACTGTTACCTCTGTCCGAATAAGTTTTCTAATTGCCATCATTATCTCGTTACGGGCCAGTTGCGAATAAGGACTTGGGTTGGAAATGTGTGCGTAACGTATATATTATTTGGTTCTATGCTGTTGCAGATGCATTTGGGAGACAGAAAGATAATTCACTGGGGAACTAAATAACAAAAGATTATCAACCCCAAAAGTCTTCCTTGGTATTGTGGAATCTTCAAAACCACAAGACCACAAAGTGCGATGTTCCCATGAGAACTGAGAACCCTGTGAACGATTTTTTATAACGGGTGTTTTTTAGGAGGTTTGTTTTTCCGATAGATGTCGTTTTATTTTATGACAGGTGTTTTGACAGCTCAAAGTGGCATTTCTACTCAGTATTGTTTGGCAAATTATTATGAATAGGTTAACTCCAGAACAACGTTTTCAAATCGTGGAAATTTATTTTCAAAATCAGTGTTCAATTGAAAATGTTTTTAGAGCACTTCGTGAATTTTATGGTGCACATAATCGTCCGTAAGAAAGTAATTACCAAATTTCGGTCTACATTCACTCTTTTGGATGCCAAGCCACCGACAAGAAGGAGAAGAGTTCGTACAGAAGAAAATATTGCTGTCGTTGAGGCCAGTGTCGAAGAAAACGACAATTTATCGAGTAGTCGTCGTGCTCAGCAAATTGGACTTTGTCCATCGACTTTATGGAAAATTTTACGTAAAGATTTGGGTTTGGTGCCATACAAAATTCGATTGGTGCAAGAATTAAAGCCACACGACCATCGTTTGCGCCGTGAATCAGTGATTGGTCGTTAAATCAATTGAACGAAGATCAATTTTTTTACCGTAAAATTATCTTCAGTGATGAGGCGCATTTTTGGTTAAATGGATACGTCAACAAGCAAAATTGTCGCATTTGGAGCAAAGATAATCCATACGCCGCGCCGTTTGGTGCGGTCTATGGGCTGGTATGATCATCGGTCCATATTTCTTTAAAAATGAGGAAGGACGACGCGTTACCGTGAATGGAAATCGATACAGAACCATGATCAATGAGTTTTTGTTGCCAAATCTTGAAGATATGGATATGGATGAAATGTGGTTTCAACCAGATGGTGCCACTTGCCATACAGCACGTGAAACCATCGACTTATTGAAAGAAATTTTCAACGACAACATTATTTCGAGAAATGGTCCGGTGAATTGGCCTCCGATTACTTTTTGTGGGGATACGTGAAGTCATTGGTTTATGTGGATAAACCTCAATCGATTGACGCTTTGGAAACCAATACTCAACGTGTCATTGCTGACATACGCCCTCAAATGCTTGAAAAAGTGGTCGAAAATTGGACCTCCAGAATGACATTTGTGAAAAATAGTCATGGTGGCCAAATGCCACAAATTCTGTTCAAATGTTGAATGCCAAAAAATATCTACCAAATAAAAAAATTTTGGTCATTTCATGATTTTATATGTGTTTTATTCAAAAAAAAACGGCAACCTCTTAAAAAACACCCGTTATGAAAGTTCTATAATCTTTATTTATTACCTGTGAAATATTATTTGGGGTATTTCAATCATATTTACTTCTAAGACCTGAACTCTCGAAAACTTTCGTTACTCTTCGAAAATGTTTGTTAGTTCTTACAGATCAATCGATGACTTTGATCTATTTTGAATATCAAGGGACAGTTATCTGATGGGTTTTTCAGTTATTGATATGAAAGGTTCTTTCTTTAGTTTTTCTTGTTTAGATATTATGAGAGCATAAGTCAATAACTTCCTATGGTCTTCATTATTAGCATGTTGAACAAGCTTCAAATAATCAGTATCTGCAAGTTGAGCTAGTTTTTGAGCGTTCGTTCTAGTTAAAGCTATATCGTTTTGCCAAATGGCTGTAATTTTCGAATTTTGAGCCGAAAATGGTCTTAAACGATAGGGTTCGACTCTCTGATGACGAATCCGTGGTCAAATTCAATTCTGTCTGTTGGGCCATCCGGCACGATATGTATCGAAGGTATCGTCCTAGAGACTTGAGATTTTCTGGGTGAGTTCGGTTCCCAACAGCCACGGTTAAGTTCGTTAACCAGGCAAATCGTACTGGGGTTTCCAAGAAATATGGCCATTCAAAATGTTCGTTTCACAATATCCCAGACAAAACGAAACCAATCCAAATTCAAATAGGCCACTCACCTTGCGACACCCGATATACAGGGTTTTCCTTTTAAGTTGGCCTATTAGACGTTTTAGGAGAACTAGTGAATATTTCGTTCTGAAATTTTTGGTGCAGCCCTGAGGGTGAAGGAACTCTTCGCTTAAAATATTTTCAAGTCGACAGTGTTGCCACGTCTATCTCTAACGCATATCTACTTTCTTTTTTCAAATGGAACTACCTATATTTCCATTTATGTATCGATTCAATACCAAATTCGCAGTATAACCCACTAAAAAAAATTTCTCTGCTATGCACTGTTGCAAAGTTATTCAAAAATTCCTGAAACTTTTGGCATTTGCATTGCCAGTTTGGAAATGCAATGTCTCGATTATTTTTTATGCCAACGGAACCAAACTCAGCAGTCTCATTGTAAAGACTCCATGCATTCATGTGGTCTATTCAGTATTTTGATACATCGTAAGGTTTTTCGAAGATATTGCTCCGAAAATATGAAACTCAAAATTGAAATATTTCGAGATTTTCGAATGGCAACCCCATATTTATTTTACAGCATTCTATTCAAAATAAAAAATGAATGGCAGTCTCCTTTTACACTAACTATTTATTTTGGATAGTTTTCGAATGAGATGAAAAATACTGAAATTTTTCAGTATTTATAGTTCATGATCTATGGTTCTGTTTACGATGAAATGGTTCTGTGATTATGGCGTGAATTGTTGAACTAAATTCTATGGTTCAAATCATAAAAAGTATTCGATGATCATGGATGTCATAAAAAAAGTTTACCCATATTATTCAAACACGATTCGGGTTGTTTCACAATTCACGGGAAATGCCTTTAAAAATCGTTATTCACATTTAGCAAGAATGACTTGAAAGAATTCTGAAAATTGTTTAGGCTTTCTGTAATCCTGGCCTTATGTTCACTAATTATTTATTTTTGACAGTTTTCAAATGAGATGAAAAATACTGAAATTTTTCAGTTTTTATAGTCATGTTCGATTGACATAATGCTGTGTGATTATGAAGTGAATTATCGGAATGAATCCTATTGTTGAGGTCATGAACATAGGGCCAGGATTACAGAAAGTCTAAACAATTTTTGGAATTTCTTTCCGATCATTCGTGCTAAATGTGAATAACGATTGTTAAAGGTCCTACAGGTCCTTTCAATAATTTTTTGGCATTCCCCGTGAATCGTGTTTGCATAATATGGGTAAACTTTTTTCTATGACATCCATGATCATCGAATACTTTTTATGATTTCAACCATAGAATCTACTTCAACCATTCACGCCATAATCATAGAACCATTTCATCTTGAACAGAACCATAGATCATGCACTATAAATACTGAACAATTTCAGTATTTTTTTCATCTCATTCGAAAACTATCCAAAATAAATAATTAGTGTAAAAGGAGACTGCCAGTCATTTTTCATTTCGAATCGAATGCTGTAAAATAAATATGGGGTTGCCATTTGAAAATCTCGAAATATTTCAATTTTGAGTTTCACATTTTCGCAGCAATATCTTCGAAAAACCTTACGATGTATCAAAATACTGAATAGACAACATGAATGCATGGAGTCTTTACTATGAGACTGCTGATTTTGGTTCCGTTCGCATAAAAAATAATTGAGATATGCATTTTCAAACTGGCAATGGAAATGCCAAAAGTTTCAGGAATTTTTGAATAACTTGGCAACAGTGCATAGCAGAAATTTTTTTTAGTGGATTATACTGCAAATTTGATATTGAATCGATACATAAATGAAAATATAGGTAGTTCTATTTGAAATAAGAAAGTAGATATGCGTTTGAGATAGACGTGGCAACACTGTCGGCTTGAAAATATTTTAGGAGAAGAGTTCCTTCACCCTCAGGGGTGCACCAAAAATTTCATAACGAAATATTCACTAGTTCTCCTAAAACGTCTAATAGGCCAACTTAAAAGGAAAACCCTGTATACACAACTACTATTGATGTTGTTATATGAAATACTCTTCATTTTAACATACTTGAAATGCCTAATAGGTACTCGAGAAACCTCTGCGTAGAAAGGACTTTATGGTGCTAAGTAAAAAAACCAAAATCAAATATGCAACAAGAAAAAGACTCAAAAACAACATTACCCCAAAGAATGCATCATCTACACCAGCGATAAATCATCTATTCAAATCACAACGCTTTAACACAAATTTTCAATGAATCTGAATCTGCCTTCTTACCAAGAAATTTAATCATCGTTTCAATCGTTCATTGTTGAGATATCAAACATCGAAAAACGAGCCATCCTTCAAGATCTATTGGCGATGTCTTCAACGCATTCATCGAAGATTGCCCTCTTCTTACGAGTCAATCCATCATTCTGTAAATACAATTAGCCGCAAGTGCAGAATGAGGAGAGAACGCGAAAATCAATTGGTCTTGGACAAATTCATTCTCTTTGTTCGCTTTCACTGCCATACGAGGCTGATTTTACTCTGATAGACGTGGATTGCAAGCAGACATTTCAGTTCGAAGTATCATGATATCTTGAAATAGGTAGAAGGAATCCACAGCCACAGTCCGGTAGAATGGCGTCTAAACATTAATTTATGTCCCTCCTATCATGGTGTATCTGAATCTAGGTTTTGGTTGACCGATCTTTTCTTACTCGATCTTCAATAATATCTAGTGTTCGTACCATAGGTACTTAATATCAAACCTAGAGAAGCAAACCCAGTCTGAGTAATGAATGTTTTTCAGTAGCATGATGATTATTATCTATGGTTTGAATGTCCAACTGTGTTGACATTCAGGGACGGGCCGAAGCAAAAATTTTGGGGAGGCACAAAGTTCGAAAATTTGCCAACTGTACATTGATGGCTTGGAAAACCGAAGGTGGAAGGGGTGATGTTTTGGTTTGCGATTCAATATTTTTTTTCTGAGAGCATTAAAAATAATGATTTAAAATCCTGTGGTGATTCAACTTTAATTTTTTGAAGATTGGCCTCTTCTTACGAGTCAATCCATCATTCTGTAAATACAATTAGCCGCAAGTGCAGAATTGGAGAATGAGGAGAGAACTCGAAATCAATTGGTCTTGGACAAATTCATTCTCTTTGTTCGCTTTCACTGCCATACGAGGCTGATTATACTCTGATAGACGTGGATTGCAAGCAGACATTTCAGTTCGAAGTATCATGATATCTTGAAATAGGTAGAAGGAATCTACATTCACAGTCCGGTAGAATGGCGTCTAAACATTAATTTATGTCCCTCCTATCACGGTGTATCTGAATCTTGGTTTTGGTTGACCGATTCGGTGTAATGTGAAATATTTGAGATCTTTTCTCACTCGATCTTCGGATAATGAAGGGTTTTTCAAAAAGAAGTGTTATTTTGATATTCAAAGAAAAATGCCATTTTCAATATAAATGATCGGATGTTTATTTCATTTTAAAGAAGAAGCTATGCCGTTAATAGTGGAAAATAACATCAGGCAAATGACCACCACGACCTCGCTTACAGGACCATATCCTTTTAATGAAATTTTCCATAACCGAATCGCAAAGTGGCTGCCCTATGTCCTAGATAGACTCACGAATTCCATCTTTGAGATCTTGAATCGACGCTGGGCTATTGGCGTAGGCCTTCTCTTTCACGTGGCCCCAAAGGAAGAAGTCGCAAGGTCTTAAATCACAAGATCTCGGTGGCCAATTGTGATTACCTCTTCGAGATATAACAAAAGTTCAATGGTTTCGTTGCTTGTGTGGCACGTAGCGCCGTCTTGTTGGAAGTAAACGTTGTCCAGTAATGTAATGACGTTTGGGGAACTCGTTATTCCAAAGAAGGACGAGGAATGAACAAAACCAGGGTTTTCTTCAACACTTTCGGTTACAGCAGCAATATTCTCGCCTGTTCTTGAGCGACGTGCACGGGTTTTATTCTTCAGAACACTAACTTGTCCCAGCAGCTCGAATTTTTCCACCAATTTCTTTATTGCGGTCCGACAAGGTGTTTCACGACGACCCAAAAATGTTCGAGTTTTACGAACCGTCTCTGCCAATTTTTCACCATCTATATAGTGAATTTTAATCATTTCAATGCGTTCATGAAGTGTGTATCGTTCTATTTTTATTAATGGCGTTTATACTACCTGTCAAATATCAAAAAATGACAGCTTCAAACGCGACATCTCTCGAAATAGCGGGCTATCCAAAATAACACCTCTTATTGGAAAACCCTTCACATAATATCAAACCTTGAAACGCAAACTCAGTCTGAATAATGAATGTTTTTCAGCAGCATGATGATTGTTGTCTATGGTTTGAGATTTAAGATTGTCAAACTGTGTTGACATTTCGCTTCAGTAAAATTTGGCAATTGCATGACGCTTATTGGTCGTTTTCACAATTATTCAACCGATTCGAAACCAAAAACCAAATTGATTTGATGGACGTACCTAAATGTCGATATGTAGCCGTCATCGTTTTTCTGTTTGCCTTGAAACAATAGAAATTTCACGTGAGGATCTTGTCTTACGTATCTATAAAATCCAGCTTATCGAAAAAATTGAATGATTATTTCGTGATCTCCCCCTAACTTTAACGCTAGTGAAAAAAGTACAGCTTTTGAGGCGTCCATTTGAACTGCCAATGTTTTATACAATAAAAGATAATCCAGGTCATACGCTCTAAAGTCGACCGTTTTCAAGAAAAATCAACTTTCACGTTGAAAAACATAAATTTTCTGACCATAAGAGAAAAAGTCGAGAAAAATCCTATTAGAATATTTGACCATGTTTTTCAACATAAAGTTGGTTTTTCTTGCGAACATTGATTTCAGAATAGTAAGTATCTGTTCTGTGTGGAAAACATTGACGGTTTGAATGTGCCTCACGAAAACCGTGCTGCATGTAACGTTAAAATGAAATAAAAATGAAAATTTTTTGGATATAAACAAGCATGCATAAGTGCAATTCATGATTTTTTTCGTATTTCTGCCAATAGAAATAGTATATAACATTACTAGCAAGTAAGAGGGTTTTTACTGGCGAATGGAACTGACGAGCCGCAGGCGAGTCAGTTACCTCCTTGAGCCAGTAAACCCGTTACCTTGCGTGTATTGTTTTATATTCTATTTGTTTCTCATTTGTAAAAAGGTTAGATAAATTCCAAAAAAATCTCAAGAATTTGTCGCAAATGTCGTAAGTTGCATTATTTATGACATCGGAAAATTATGACAACTGTCAGTGGCTTTACGAGAGGAAGTCCTTCGAGAATATTTGCTCATTTCTGATGAAAAAGGCCAGATCCAAATGAAACAAGGCATGAATATCGTTTTAAATACTTTTATAACGTTTATTACTAAAAATATTTGGCCCAGGAACGATGAAATTAGACGAATAAATGAAATTAGAAGCGAGTACGTGAAACTGTCAGTGAGTTTACAGATCAAAAAACCTCTAGGATATTTGCAATTCTGAGAAGAAAAACATATAGATACGAATAAAACAAGGTACGAATATCGTTTTTGAATAGTTCGAGAACGTTTATTGAGAAATACATTTGTTCCAGGAACTCTGAAATTACAAGGATGAATGAAATTAGAAGCAAGTACATACTTGACAAATCTCAATGTGAATAATACTACTAATTTGTAAAAATTTTACAAGTTAACTGTCAGTTTTACAAGTTAGTGACTTGATAAAATAAACTTTCTTGATTGATATGTGTTTTTGGAAACTGACGTTTACAAATGAGAAACAAATAAAATTATTTTTGCGTTACATTAGACCAACTACCAGCTCGGCCAATTTTTCAGTGATTGAATTCGATAAGCTTGTAGACAGTTATTGTTCTTCGCCGACTGAAATCCAATCATTACTGGACAAGTCTCGTGAATATCAGCGGAAGGGCCTTCAAAGCGTACCATTGCACCTGATCATTAATTATACTCTAGACAGTCCTGATAAATGTAAATAGATGATCGTAAACAATTTTTATTCTGCCAGAGATAAGTAGGATGATCCTGATTGGGATCAGTGAAGAGGCCTTGCAATTATTCTGTTAATTGATGATAAATAACATTATGATGATGAGATAAAATACGTGTTCAGATGATACCACAACTATTTCAAACTACTTTTTTCATCGGATTACGATAGATATAGATCGTTTTCAATCTCGAAAAATTCGAGAAATTCGCTGATAAAAATGAGTAATATAAAGTTATGATGTTTCTTTGCTTTAAAGATATACAGGTTTGGACATTCACATCAGAAAGATAAGATATGCAATGCATCAGGCGGAGATTCTGCCGTACAGTTGACAGTTTTATATTCCAGAGATTTATGTGCTTTGTAACTGACTCAATCCAGTTGTCCCAACGATGAGAGAGATAACACTATACATTATTGCAACAGGACAACTGGATTGAGTCAGTGTTAAGTACCACCAGTGATGACAACACTTCTGATTGTCAATGTTATCAAGTGAACTAAGTTCATCATGTTAACCATTCTATCATTATGACAAATATGAGCTTGGTGTCAACAACTGTGAATTCGCTAATTCCAGCACGTAAATCGAATATAAAACTGGTAAAATTGTATAGGGTGATTCACTTATCTCTTATCTTGGTAACCTAATTTTTCTGGAAAAGGTTGAATATTCTTTTTTTCCGTTGACAGTATTTGGTACAAGTCAATATCGATTTAAGATGGTCGTAAAAGTAGGAGAAAATAATTAAGACGCCAGACGTCGCGGCGCTATCAATTTACGATATGAATTTCCAAACCTGTAAATCATTATTATCGTCCCATAGAAATCCTTCGAGGAAAAAAATTACAAAACTATAATAATCAAGAAAAAGAATGAAGAAGTAAAATACAAAGAATTAATTCATTCTAATTATTTCAATTACAAATGAAATTTCAATGTGACCGATAATTCTCTAGACATACAAATTTCAATGATCGTTTTCCAGTATGATCAAGCTCAAATTTATCATAATAGTAGGAGAGCTGGCACGAATTTTAGGGTAGGTATTTGAGGCAAGCTGAAAACTTGTCAGATACCTCTCCTATTATATCCCACTCGGGATTGCAGACCTAGCTGGTGAGTAGCGGGGCTAAATCAACCCCTACATTTTAAAAATATTTATTTTTTTTTCAGATAGAAAGCCTTACCGAAATGATCTGTCTCTTTGGGAATCTTATTTTTAGTTATAAATAACACTCCATAAAAATTTCAAGCTGCCTCAAAAACATTTTTTATAATTTTTTGCAAAATATTTTTGCACGCGTCTGGCAATGTTAAAACCCCGATTAAATTATCTGGCTTATTTTTTTAGTATTTATAGCATTACACTGCAACATATATAAATTGCATATTGCCTCAATATATTTTTGGGGAAAAAAATTTTAAAAAATGTTGGGGTTGATTTAGCCCCGCTACTCACCAGCCAGGTCTGCAATCCCGAGTTGGGATATAATAGGAGAGGTATCTGACAAGTTTTCAGCTTGCCTCAAATACCTACCCTAAAATTCGTGACAGCTCTCGGACTATAAGGTTTGTCGTGATGAAATAATTAGTCTAATTTCATGTTCAAAGAGACCGTTTACGAATATCATCATATAATACTATTATTGCAATATGTTAATAGGCAATGATTTGTCATGAGGTGATGAATGGAATTCAGTAGCAAGTACATTGGTTGTTGATCACGTATCTGAATTCAATTATCATCAATCAATGATTTTCATAATCATTATTGTCGTTTACTAATGAACACTTCATTTACATATGTAAATATCCCCAGGTAATTAGGCATAATTTTGCTATTAGACAAGGATTAATACATGATCTCGCTATTTTTTGGAATTTCTGTTTAACTTTTTCATATTACCTTTTTATGTTCGAAATGAAATAAATTCTATCAGCATCATATCTTGAAGAATTTTATCTACCAAATAGTGAAAAACTCATTTATTTGTTGAACGTTGTTCACCCAATACTTTTGTAGAAGTTGTGGGTTCTCTCATATTCTGTCACCAATTTCAATTGAACATTTCATTCCTATGGTCATTTAATAAAATGTCACAATTCATTTTGATTCAGAATCTTAGATTCAATTTTTTTTTTTGTACAACTGTCAAAAAAACTTGACTTTTCTTCATCACTATGGATGCGTAAAATATTTCTTTTTTTCACCGTTAAAAAAAGTCTTTTTTTCACCGTTAAAAAAAGTCTTTTTTTCACTGCTGATAACTAAAATTAGAACAACTTAAAAATAATGAATATTTTAATTACACTATTTCACAAAATTATGATTGTATCTGTACCTATAAAGTAAATTAGTTTCGTGATCAGCATCTCTGAGAAATTTATTGATATTACCCCTCCATAACACTTTAGAATCTTTCCTCGGTATCCGACGCTTTTGTTCTTATAAGCGGGACCAATTTTGAAAAATTCCTTATATCAATATTTTCCTTGACATTCGATGTTTTTTCAATATTGAGCTCCATAACTTGAAAGGTTTAAAAATTTTAATTTTTCCTCGAAATAGCATGTGAGCACATTTCAGAACCTTTTTTACGTTGTTCTTGTTGCGCCATTCTCGAAATTGGTTATATGTTTTCTCATATTATTAGCTTTGATTTGGCTGGTAACATATAAGATACAATTGTATTTGCTTCTTCAGCCATATCTGCGGGGGTATCACTACCACTATCATGTTCAACATTCATCTTCTTTAAAATAATTCGAAATTGAAATAACTACGAGCAAATACTGTCAAAGATTCAAACAATTTCAACAAACTGTTTCTATAGTTGCGACACAGAAAGATCACTGGATTCATTTAAATATTGTACTGAAAGCATTATCTTCAATTATTATACGTATTTCAGACGATGTAAATTCACATTCACAGTTGTACAAAAAATGTTGTTTGTATTTCGTGCGTATAAAATTCGTGTTTTCATGGCACATTCGAGTGAATTTTTGGCCTCGACCTGCGGTCTCGGCCAAAATTGACACTCTCATGTGCCATGAAAAAAACACTCATTTTACGCACTTAATACAAAAATAACTATTCTTATGACGAGAATCGGATTTTTGACAATATTTTTGAAAAAATTCGGTACTTATTTATTACTTGTTCTTGAATGGAGAGAAAAAAGAATATAATAAAAAAACTTGAACTTTCTTTGAACAATTGGTAAGAATTAAACACAAAACACTAATAGTTATTTAATCAACTAGTTTATTGAATACAGCGACTAATGATCAAGATATTTTAACGCTTTCGCTCGGCTCACGCCTTCATAGTTCAAGATCATTTGTCGCTCGATTAATAACCGAGCTGATTACAAGATTTACCCGACGATTTCGATATGAATTGTGTATGAATTCTTGATTGAAATACAATCTCATTTCACATAAGACTTACATTTGACATAATAAAATCTCTATGTATACTCTGTTCACGAAAGGTTGAGCCGTCGGTTGGCCATGCAAATTTTGCATATTTCACTGCGCGTATTGAAATTTTAGGTTATGCTCTTCATTTTCTTGTCAGATTGATTCGCAATGTTGTCAATTTTGCATAGAGTTCTCTGATAACTCGCAACCTCGTCGGACGAGCCCGGGTACATTCGGCAACGTTGACTTTATTTAACTTTATGTCAGTAAATACTGCCAACTGATAAATAAAGAAACGCCTACTATGCGCTCAACCTTTCGTGAACGGACTATATCTATGTTCCAGTAAAATTTTGTCGTTTGTCGTCGTACTTCTCAATACTTTGTGAACGGTTGGCATGAGGATTGCACATTGAAATAGCATTAAATTGAGCATTAAAATGGGCCACTAATAATCAATATCGTACACACTTTTATTTTGATGGAAAAAATATTTGAAATATTAAATGAAAAACAATGAACAGAAGAGAAAGTGCAAAGAAGTAATTTCAAGTAGGTTTTAATATTTAAAGTCACCTTGCCAGTTCTAGCAGATGGTTGTTACTTCCTACTCTCGATATAAATGTTCTCTTCTAACTTTACCGATATTCCCTCGAAGAATATCGATAACAGTTTCTTCTGCGTGGAACGTGATAATATTCCATCCCAACAATAATCGCAGGTTTATTCCGTTAAGACACTACTTAATATGTCAGTGGCTAAGTCAAGCTATGGCGAGTGACTTTCGAAAAATTGTTAATTTATTAACTTCAATTAGATATACAGTTAATCGGTGAATGCTCTGGTGAAGATCACTCCTTTAAAATCGTGCTTTGCCTCTGGATGATTGAAGGAGTATTCATTTTGAATAATATGTATATATTCACTATACTATCAATATGAAAGGTCATTAGTTATCATAAAAATCTACGATTGATAATTGGATGATGCTTATCTCGATTGAGCAATAGAATTCACATAGTTCGTCGATCAATATTTGTTAATCAATTTGAAATGTACCGGGTTTTTCACTATAATTTGACCCCCCCTTCAACTTTGTTACTGAAGGAGATACAAAAAATGTTTCGTATAAAAGTTTCACGAAATCACTGAGGTTTTTTGATATGAGTCCAGAAACTGAAATATATACAGGTTGACCAACATATTGATGGCAACTTAATTTTTTCGAATGAAACACCCTGTGTATTTTCCCATATTTGGTTAGCTCTTTTTCATCTGATTTCGAATATGTAACATATGTTGGCCTATCTTTCTTATTCTGAGCACCACAGAGTTTCAAATTTCAATAACCATCTGGCACAGCGTTTTGGAAGTTCGTGAATATTTTAGTGGCCAATTTGATCTTTGGATTGGTAATGGCGCACCCATTTTATGGCCACCAAATAGTCCCGATTTAACACCGTTGGACACGTTTTTATAGCCGTCCCTGAAAGAAAAAATTTACTTCAGCAATAATGACAATCAATGAATGCGGAGAATAATATTAATGATATAAAATCAACCAATATTAAACCCATAATTCGGAACTAATTCCGTCAACGCATAAAAAATAATGATAATATTGTAAAGATTAGAAACAAATTTTGAAGCTTTAATTTCTGACTTGAATAAAGCCATAATAATGCTATCAAAAATAGTCTAAACAACTTGAGACAACTATATGAACAATGTGTATTGAATGAAGGTGGTCATTTGGAGCAATTTCTTTAGTTGATATTATTCTTACCATACTACCATAGTTTATCATTTTTCATTGGTTAAGTAATTGTTAAGTATTCATTCTAAAATAATAATTTTAAGTACCTAGTTTGTTTGGATATAAAGAATTTCGTAGGTATTTCACATATTTTCTTATTCGGTTTCATCATTTCAAAACTTTGAAACTCTGAAAATTGAAGAGACACTTCCACATACGCATTTATGTTCGAAATCAGGAGGAAATAGCCTATGAAAAAAAGGAAGAATACCTATACCGGACAGGGTGTCCCATTTGAAAAAATATAGTTGCATTCAATGTTGTTCACTCTGTATATCTTCACATTGACGTTATTATAACTCCAAAAATTAGCATTTTCAGTAAACGCACTCTCCACTTGTAAAATGATTACAGATCTTGGTAGGTAGTTCTTAAAATTTGAAACTTTGTGGTTCTCAGAATAAAAGAGATAGACCAACATATGTTACATATTCGAAATCAGGGAAAAGAGCTAGCCAAACATGGAAAAATATACAGGGTGTGTCCATTTGAAAAAATGAAGTAGCCATCAATATGTTGGCCACCCTGTATATATTTCAGTTTCTGGACTCATATCAAAAAACCTCAGTTGATTTCGTGAAACTTTTATACGAAACATTTTTTTGTATCTCCTTTAGAAACAAAGTTAAAGGGGGGGTCAAATTATAGTGAAAACCCCGGTACAAACCTCTGTCACTGCAGTATTCAATAACAATTGTAGATTGATTGTAGATCAAGGACCATTTGGAGCTGCAAACAGTCCCTCAAAACACTGGCGAAGTACAACAAGCTAGTTTTAACTTGGGTACCTGCCCACCAGAACATTGAGGGAAATGAAAAAGCTGATGCCCTTGCAAAAAGAGGAGCAAACTCACCCTTCACCGGACCCGTACCCTCCTGTTGGGTATCACCTACACTGATTAGGGCAGAGGTAGGCGTTTGGGAAAAAAGGGAGAAACACTCTTACTGGATAAACACATCCGGTCAAAGACAAGCAAAGAGACTAATCGAACCTTCCAAAGAGAAGGCTCAACAAGCTCTATCGTTGTCAAAAAATGAGTTAAGGCTGCTAATCGGCCTCCTCACAGGGCACTGTCCCGTGAGATATCACCTACACAAGATCGGTAAAGAAAACTCCGACATTTGTAGGTTATGTGAATCGGCCACTGAAACCACCGAACACATACTATGCCAATGCACTGCGCTGGCGCAAACCAGACTTACTCTACTAGGTGGCGCGTTATTAACGCCAGCCGACATAAAAGCGAAGTCTCCTAAGGAAGTAACCAGCTTTGCTAAGGAGGTTAGATTCCTGGGAAAAACGTAAGTTTAGCATGGTAACGCACAAAAGACCTTATTGGTCGCAGTGCAGAAGGGTAATCAACGTGCCGATCGACCACTATCTAATCTAATCTAATCTAATTCAATAACAAATTTGCATGTCATCTTTCTGATCTCTCACTTTTGGGCAACGGGAAATAATTGTTCCATATCATTTCTTCAATGACCAATTTTCTTCAATGAAAATGATACCTTGGAACTCTGAAATTAACCAGATTTTAGGCCCACTCAAACATTTCCGATGGTGTAGTTCATTCTAGAATTTCCTAGATTTTTCATGATGTATTTTAAAATCAACATATTAGCATTCAATGAGTTTTTCCAGTGATTTCTAGAAAAATTGGTTGTCCACTAGATGATTGAGGAGAACTCATTTTGAATAATATACAGGGCTGTCTGTAAACATATGCGAGGGACTTTAGGAGATGTTTTCTCGATTTAAATAAGCAGGGGTATTTCATATAGATTTTTTTCGAAATCGACTCCCCTTCCAATATACAGCCTTTGGAAAGCGATGACGAGTTGACAGCTTTTAATTTTTTTCACGGCTTCTTGAAAAAGGCTGAGTCATAAAACTATACATAAAGCAGTAAGTAGATGGTACTAAATTTTTTTAGATCCCATAACTTCATTATTAGTGGTTGAAAATAACAACCCCCTATGATTTTCGTTAAAAATTGTTTTCGTGGCATAGATTTTCGAAAAATAATATTCTCTTATGGTTTCTCATCCAATTCTGGAATGAAAGTTTTCTGCAAAATTTCGATACAGTCGATATATTTCTCGGAAAAAAATTTAAAAAAGTCTTCACTCGAACTTTTGAAACTGAAAATTGATTTTCAACCCTTAATAATTAAGTTATGGGATCAAACAAAATTGTGTGAGTAACATCTACTTAATGAATCATATAATGTACAGTTTCATGACTCATTGTTTTCTAGGACTCCTAATAGTATATTATTCAATGAGCGGTAATGCAGGTCAAAACACACGCAGATGAATTTTTTGGTGTAATTCATCAAGTGTGTTTTGAGCATTACCGCGAATTGAATACTATACTTTATCCACGACTTCTTCAGTAAAATTCGAATTAACCTGCATTTAAAAAAATTTGAACAGTTGTCAAAAGCGTTGACAACATTTAGTCCAACCGTCAAACCTCTGTACTCTGTGGTCGGGAATCAAATCAGAGTTTCTAACTGATCAAATCAAGTACTTTCGCAAATTTTAAGTTTTCCAAAAATACATCTGGAATGAATCGCTAGAACGTTATCTTGATGGCTGAAATAGATTTCCGGATCGATCCTACTTTTTATTAATTTTTTTTGTAAGCAATTTCATTTTTCCTAGGTATATTTTAATTAGCGGGTGTTATGGGCGGGTGTTATATAACACTCGCTTTTCGGTTCATAGACATACTATGGTTGTGTTATAGCTACTATTACACATAGAAATTAGTTTAATAATTCACAAATTACTCTATGGGAGTGGATAAAAATATTAAAAACTGTCAACTCGTCATCGCCTTCCAAAAACTGTATCTTGGAAGGGAGGTTGATTTCGAAAAAAATTCATATAAAATACCACCTCATATTTTCATCGATGAATAATCTCCCGGATTCCCTCGCAATTGTTGACACCCTGTATATTCAGCATACTATCAATATGATGGGTCATTGTTTATCATCTACAATTACGATTGTTCATTCCGTGATTCTTATCTGGATTGAGCAATTGGATTCACATAGTTGGTGTATCAATATTTGGTTAATCAATTTGGGATGTACAAACCTGTGTCACTGTAGTATCCAATCAAAAATTTGCATATCATCCTACTGAGCTCTCAGTTTTGAGCACCAGGAGATGTGGATTAACAATATTTCTCTATCTCTGTTTCACATCCTTTTATTCTACCTAGGCCTTGTACTGCAAAATCGTGAGAAAATGTTTCAGTTTCATACAGATTTCATGATTATATTTCGCATTATTGAGTTGTTGATACTCGAAACTCTTCTGCTACGGACCTATTTGTTATCTGTCAATCCAGAAAACTGTTTTCACAACCAACAATTTTTAATGAAAATATCACTGAACGATATATTATAATTCCAATAAAAATTCTGCAAATTAGAGAATGAAGAATCTCTATATTTCCATAACAGAATATCCGATTCAAGTGAAATTTTTCTTGTGAATGAAGACTGTTATACTGAATTTTCATGCAAAATTTTGTATCCATTGTGTCAACAGAACCATAGAAAATTCAATTGGAATATTGAAAAGAAGAATCTCTATATTTCAATATCAGAATAACCGATTCAAGTGAAATTTATTTTGTGAAACAAAACTGATATACTGAATGTTCATGCAAAATTTTGAAAGGATCATCAGAACCATTGAATTCAATTTTTGTAATTATTTATTTGCTACATATTCCTTTACTTACTTTCTAGAATATAATTCAGAATTTGCTGAGATTCTGCATTGATATATTTGGTATCAATCTCAAGTGGTCTTATTGCTCCACCAAAGAAAGAGAGCTCAAAATCTCCTGTTCAGGGCTTTACTTGAATTTTTTTTCTAGCGATCAATGAATTACTTGATTCAATAGCCATGACTCTGCAAACGTACGGTACTTTTTGCAGATTTCGAATCGGTTCACAATTGTGATTTCTTTCATTTTAAATGAGTATATCATATGGTCATGTCATATTGTTCGTTTCAATTCAGAGTTCGATTCATTTTTAGTTTTACTATCATCTCAATTCAATTTGTTGGGCCCTCGAAAATGAAAACATATCTTATCTCTTTCAAGAGCAACTGAAGCGCTAAATTTTTTTACGGAGTACATGTTATTTTTCATGTTAAGTGATCTTAAACGTTGTGCTCAACCTAAAGTGGAATTTATCAATCTATTGCAATTCTGGTGCTAACCGTTGAATCACATACCGATCGTGATGCCGCTTAAGATACCATAATACCAGTCGATTGTAGTTGTATACCATCGAACACAAATGAATGATGAAGAACCTCATCAATAATCGTCCTACCCCAATGAAAAACACAAATAGCTTTCTGCCATGAGCAATTTCTCAACGTCATTTGAAAATCTTCACTATTAGTCCTCTAAGAAATAAGCTGTACATTCATTCTAGTTTTTTTTCAATCTTTGTCACGATAATACTAATTTACCTATTCATCATCTTTTCTGAGAAGATTATCTTCTATGGTGGATGGAAATCTTACAAAATAACCTACGAGTGTTATTACGACGATGATTTCTGAAGGCCCAAGAAGCATTTTGAGATTCCAGAAAATCAACTTCTTCTGATAATGATGAATTTGAAATATGTAATGAATGAGCACACTCAAACATTAATTGATCTTGGGTCTTGTGAAGCCGAAAAATACCCAAAAATAATTCTCAATACAGTTTAAATGCTTCAAACAAAAAATATTTCAGTAGTTATCATAGACTAATAAAAGAATGGACAGGACGTGTGAGAGAAAATATTGACTTCAGAAAAGGATAGAATAATATTAGTGCGAAGCACAGAACATATAATAAGACATTGGAGCGTAGATATCTACGCATTAGATATTTTATGTTCTTTGATTTTTCCAAAATTAAGAGAGAGACATACTCTGAAGGATGAAGTGATATTAGATTAGTTTAGTCTATGCTCTACACTAATATTACTCCATCCTTCACAGTATCTCTCTCTCTTATGTTGGGGCACAAAACTAAGTGTGAAAGTCACGTGACGCCCTGTCCATCCTTTTATATGTCTATGGTAGTTATATGATCAAATATTCATCAAGTTTTTTGAGACCTTGAAAACCACTATTTCGAATGAAAATATTTTTCTTATGTTTTTGTTCATTGGACACAATGCACAATAATTCAAGGTAACCAAACAATTTTTTCGCGCTTGTTCCTTAAAGAATATCAAGTCACTGTGTTGAATTTTTGAGCGCTCGTTCTCCTTAAACGAGTGCTACATCGTTTTGCGCAAATGTCTGTATTTTTCGAATTTTGAGCCGAACATGATCTCAAACTATTTTTGTTCCTCAATATCTCAGACAAAACGAAACCCATCTAAATGAAATGTTGCGGTCATATGCAAGATGTCCATAATAAGCTTCATTCAGAATTTGGTGGCTATAAAGTGAACAGAACTATAGAGAATTGAATATGAATATTGAAAAGAAGAAACTTAAGTTTAAGTTAAATTTTTCGTGATGTGAATGAAGACTGTTATACTGAATTCTTATGCAAAATATTGTGGCTATAGTGTTAACAGAACCATAGGACCAAAGGAACCATTGGAATATTGAAAAAAATCTTTATATTTCCATAACAGAATAACCAATTCAAGTGAAATTTTTTTGTGAATCAAAACGGATATACTGAATGTTCATACAGAATTTTGAGAGAATCGCATCATCAGAACCATAAAATTTAATTATTGTAATTATTTATTTTTTACATATTTCATTTTTTGAATATTTCAATATAATTCCGATTGTGCTGAGATTGATATATTTGGTATCAATCTTCCATATTAAATTTTAAGTTAATAGTCTTATTGCTCCACCAAAGAACGAGCTCTCAAGAGCTCCTGCTCAGGGCTTTTCTCGATTTTTTTCTACAATTGGGCCTAAATAACTAATTCTTCGCATTGTTTTTGTCTACGGAAGTATAACATTTCCCGAAGATTTTCGGACAAGTAAATATTCGTTAAAATTGTGAATTTTAATACGTTTAACCTAATCATTTTTTGCTTTAAAAACATAAAATCAAAAGCTTCAGCATGTTTGTGCATATTGGGAAAAAGATAATTCTACTAATTCTTATGAATTCTACAGTTTTCATCAGTCTTGTATGAAATCTATCTAAAAAGTATTTCTGGTTGTGCTCGATTCACCAGTACAAATTGGCTAACAATGGATATGGTAAATCCTTATATTCACGTTCGTTTCCTTCAAATCAATTTCTATATATTCAATTTCAAAATAAAAATAAGTTCAACGAACTATCACAAAGAAAGGAGCATTACACAACATCATACAAGTCAGAAGCTCTTGGACTGTTGATCGAATAGAAAAACGATCATTCAAATTTGAATATTCTAGGTGCTATTGGTTTAATTTATATTCATGAATCAATAGAATCAGACAGTCAGTAGGATATTTAAATTTTAATGATAGTTTATTTGTATGAACAAGCACGCATAAAGTTTCAGAATTCTCGACAGAGCATTCTTCTCTTTTTATATACATTTGAACTTAAGTACAGCATATAGGTTGCTCCATATTTTCTCTTCAGATAATGCCTACTATCCTTAGAAGTAGATTCATGTCATTAAAAAAATTTGAATGCGAACGTGAACATATTAAAGAAACGGTATCATAGATAATTATAGGTCACAAATATGGAACTGAATGCACAATTAAAATTAATAATATGTCTTTAGGCTGGAATTCACACGCTTCGAAATGAACTAAAAATGTGCGTATGAGAAATCAGAGAAAATCACGTACAACCTTTAATACATTTTCCCGTTTCTGATACATCGAACATATAATTATAGAGTTTCGTTCTCTTTTGCTGAGACCGAAATGTCAATCAATAAGTAAAGGGTTCGGTACAATAACGATGTGTTAAGACTGTTGAATATTATAGCAGACCAGTGAAGCGCAATGAAGCTAACGATTTTTCCACCTGAAATCACCGTAGGTTTTCCTTGAATTAATCTGGATTCACTTCTCGGGTAGTTAATTATGACCATTGTGTCGATCTAAGAGCAAGAAGTATTTGACTTCTTGTTCTGAGGTATCGACCCTTCGCAGCTAACCAATGATTTCGCTCATGCCTAGAAGTACTTATTTTGCGGAAAACATTTGCAGTTGAAATGGGCGTCTCAAAAATCGTACTTCTTTCATTAGGAAAGAAGTAGGGGGAAAAACATCCACTAACTCTTCAAAACCTTCACCAATTAAGTCTTTAGAGGGAAATTCATATTCTATTATAGATTTAACTTTTCCATTATTTCCATACAATTATTCAAAAGCAACGTTGTAGGACTTTCTCATGTCTTGATGTGTCTCAAAACCGCATTTCTATGGCCACGCTGAAATCACACTCTTGAAACCTAGTCAAGTTTGTTTGCACTCTCAAGATGTACACGTGTACACTGCACCCTGTAGTTTTAACTATTTTCAACTCAGAAGCACACTCTTCCTCAAACTGAAGACGATATTTCCTCAAATATTACAAGAAAATAGCTATCATATAATTTCGCTCGTCATAAAAAATCACTTTGTATATTAATATTGGTTATAAAAATAATTGTAATTAATAATAATGAAATAAACTGAACGTTGTTCCAAGCCAATTTCAAATCTGATAGATTTTGGAATTGGTGGCAATTAGATCACTCCCATAACCATTTTGATTGGTTAGTAAATACATCCATCAGAAGGCGGAATTACTGCTTTTGCTGCGAACGCGTGCATCACCCTCTTGCGTTGTGATGTCATGCGTTGACGCAACGCAGAGCTATGGCATAGAATGCGATGATCGGTCGCGACAACGCAGAGCCCAAGTTATGATCCACTCAAATTTGATTCATAAAGCTTTAGAGATTCACACACTTGAGTAAAAACCAGTACTTCTATGACACTACAATTATTTTAAGCAATACCAAAAGGTGGCTTCTGATGAAATGAAGATTGAAATGGTTTGATTCAATGAACATTTCATCGAAAAAACTTCTTATTGATTTCGTGTGTTATTATATGGTATTTTCTTAACACGTTATCTTCATGATTACGTCCAATATGTGAGAATGAAATTGACCAATGAATTCATTTGGGATCTGAACAAGACAAAGTTTTTAGAATGAACACGTACAATACCTAGAAATGTTAAAATTAGTTCTGAACCGTAATTGTTAGTAAATTGAAAGTTTATTAGGATTTATCGGTCAAAGGATTAGTGATACACTTACATTCTATCCAAGCTTTCGGTAATGCTTATTACCTTTCTCAAGGATCTACAAATAAATACTGTTATAAAGGACTAAAGAGACAATATTTTTATACATACATATGGTGATTTTTTCCTGGTGAGATTACGAGAAATTTTGTTACTACTAGGATAAAAAATCACACCATATGTATGTATAAACATTTTCCTTTTTGGTCCTTTATAACAGTATTTATTTGTAGATCCTGAGAAAGGTAATAAATATTCGGTAATGGTTTATCACCTCTCTCAAAGATCTCGACTTTAATCGTCCATGCTACATTAAAGACCATAATATAAGCATTTTCATGGCCACGGTTCTTCAAGCATGCCTCGTAATACTTCATACACGCACTTTGTCAATAGAACTATTGTAGTCTAGGAGAAAACGGCTCCGATGCCGATATAAAAACTGGATTTTAAAATTTTGAATTCGCGTCAATTAGATCACGCTGCTAACCATTTTGATTGAGTAGTATACCCATCCATCTCGAAGGCAAAACTCAAACTTTTACTGCGAACGCGTGCGTCACCCTCTTGCGTTGCGATGTCGTGCGTCAACGCAACGCAGGGGTGGCATACAATGCGATGATCGGTCGAGACAACGCAAAGCACAAGTTGTGATTCACTCAAATTTGGTTCATAAAGCTTTTAGAGATTCGCGCACTTGAGTGAAAAGAAGTACTTCTATGACACTACAATTATTTTCAACAATGAAAATATATTTTTTCTGATGAAATGAAGATTGTACTGGTTTGGTTCAATTATAATGAAAAAATTGTTATCGATTTCGTGTGTTATACATGGTATTTTCTTAACACGTTATCTTCATGATAACTTTTAATATGTAAGAATTAAGTTTAACCAATTAATTCATTGGGATCTAAACAAGAGAAAGTTTTTAGAATGAACGCGTATATTAACTACAAGTGGTTCTATTGAAGAGTGTAACTTGAAACCTTATCCTTTTCCGAATCAGGCTGAGAAAGGAAAGGCTTATATGCTAACATCTCCATGATTTCTGCACTTTGCCATAAAGAGTTTTTCCGACATGATCGTAACTGCAAACGTCCATGTTACAAAGTTGGCAGGGATATTAGAGACCATAATACGACCATTTCCATGGAAACGGTTCTCCAAGCATGCCTCGTAACACTTCATACACGCACTTTGTCAATAGAACTATTGTAGTCTAGAAGAAAACGGCTCTGATGCCGATATAAAAACCGGATTTTAAAATTTTTATTTGCGTCAATTAGATCAAGCTCCTAAACATTTTGATTGGTCAGTGTATAGCCATCCATCTCGAAGGCGAAACTAAGACTTTTGCTGTGAACGTGTGCGTCACCGTCTTGCGTTGCGATTTCGTGCGTCGACGCAACGCAGGGGTGGAATACAATGCGATGATCGGTCGGGACAACGCAAAGCACAAGTTGTGATTCACTATAATTTGGTTCCTGAAGCTTTAGAGATTCACGCACTTGAGGGAAAATCAGAAATTTCATGACATTACAATTATTTTCAACAATAACAAAATGTGTTTTCTGATGAAATAAAGATTGAAATGGTTTGGTTCAATAAAAATTTTATCAACAAAACGTGTTATTGGTTTCGTGTGTTATAAATGGTATTTTCTAAACACCTTATCTTCATGATAACGTCTAATATGTAAGAATTATATTGAACCAATTAATTCATTTGGGATCTCAACAAGAGAAAGTTTTTAGAATAAACACGTACAATATCTACCAATGTTTATGTTGAAGGGTGTAACCTGAAACCTTATCATGTTCCGAATCGGTCTCAGAAAGGAAAGGCATATATGCTAACATCTCCTTGATTTCTGCACTTTGCCATAAAGCGTTTTTCCGATATGCTCGTAACTTCAAACGTCCATTCTACAAAGAAGGCAGGGACATTAAAGACCATAATACGACCATTTTCATGGCCACGGTTCTCCAAGCATGCCTCGTAACACTTCATACACGCACTTTGTCAATAGAACTATTGTAGTCGAGGAGAAAACGGCTCCGGTGCCGATATAAAAAACCGGATTTCAGCGGTACGTCCAACATATGAATCCCGGCAACAAATTACGTTGATTTAGAAGAGTCTTGTCTGGCATTCCTCCGGCCCAATCACACAAATTGCTCGAATTTCGTGAGTCGTTCTTCTTCGTTAGGAGGGATTGTATGGATCGTGAATTCGGTGGTTGGCATGCCTGTGATTTATAGGGAGTTTAACTAATCTGTGGCTGCGTTTGTGGGTTTTTTTTTGGTTGTCGATCTGGAGCCGACTGCTTTATCTCTCAAATTAATTTCGATATCACATGACAGGTTACTCTGACTTGTGTGGTGGGAAGAAACTTGAAGGTGGATCTGATTCTGGTTGACTCGAGGAATTTGGATCCAGAAGATTTATTTTTCATCTTAACTCATTTACTTAACAATCCATATACCTACTCATGGAAGCCTTCCAAATGAAAAGGCGTTTTCGGAAACTTACTCAGGGTTACTAACTCGGTCCATTGGGTCATGTGACGGATCTACTCGGATCACTGACCCAGGTTCTAAGTTTACAAACACATCAGGTGTAGGAAGTGACAGTCATATAAAATAACCAAATATTTTAGGGATTTATTTTTTCTGTCCAAGTTTCTTCTCAGATTGTCTTCAGCTTTGCTTGCACTTATTGGCTTTTGTAAAATATTTCTTATAATTTTTGGTGTGCCGTCGCATGTTCAATGTTATATTTGAGTACCTATGTTAAAGAAGTGAAGAAGGCTTTAGCTTTAACGCGAAGGATCTGCATACAAAGTTAGGAAGAAGTTGTTTCGCATAATTTTCTCGGGTCACGGAACCACACATTTTACACTGAGATATATTCTCTTCTCTTTCCATAATTTTGAGGAATAGAATATATGAAATTTATAAAAAAAAGAAGAAGACTTATTCCCGCCTTTTTCAAATACTAAATTGAACTGCAGTGCCCATGCGGTGACTCTACGACCCTGCTCTCGTGTAGAGTTACGATAGATCAACCTGAGTCAGTGATCGACGTAAGTTTCCGAAAACGCCTAAAGAGACGAAAAACCAAATTTTAGGTTCTAGTCTTCATCGAGCCTTATTAAAGTCCTCCAAAGTTTTTGCAACTGGAGTAAATCTATTGCAAAACGTAGATGTTCATACTAAATCTAATGAATTTTTCAAATCGGGTGTACAGCATTTTGTAAGAGCCGTGTATAGCACCCAGTCACTGAAATTGCCGAATCTAGTGAGTCGTTCTTCTTCGCTACGAGGGATAGTATGGATGGATCGTGATTTCGGTGGTTGGCATGCCTGTGATTTATAGGGACTTCGACTGATCTGTGTCTCCGTTGATGGGTTTTTTTGGTTCGACTTGTAGCCGGCTGCTTTATCTTTGAAATTAATTTCGATATCACCTTACAGGTTACTCTGACTGTGGGAAGAAACCTTTTGCGGTAGATCTTATGCTAGTTGACTCGAAGAATTTGGATTCAGTAGATTTATTTTGTATCTTGCTCATTTCCTTCTTCAATCCGTATACTCAAAGAAGCCTTCCGAATAAAAAGGACGGTAAACCTAACTGCTTAGATTGAAAGTCACTTAATTTTATATCCAAGTACCTATTGCGTTATGGACGTTTTTAAAACTTTTTGAACTGAAATCTATTTCAGCCATAGATGTGGCAATATTTCTGTCAAATGTTGGAAGTCCTGGCCCCGTATTGTCGACAAGTGATCTTCCAAAACGTGTACGAACTTCATTGCGCAAGTCCCTCTTTTACCTGCAAAAATGCACATCGCGCAATAAAGTTCGTATACGTTTTGAAATATCGCTTGTCTAGAATACGGGGCTTGTGTAAAATCAGAGGCTTTTGAGCGCAATTTCATATTCATTCAAATTGAAATATTTCGAAAGTTGGTCTCTTTCTGACTCATGAACTCAACTTTTTTATTCAAATGTTAAAACTATCATTGAAATCGAAGTTTTGCAAGCATTCTAATGGAAGTTATAATTTCCGGAAGGACTAGTTTAAAAACTTGGAATTTTCCAGCTTTAATGTTGACGACGTTTTGGTTATAAAAGATTGTCACTGAATTGATATTGGACTGTCATCTGAATATCAAATTATATATTATATTATGATCGATCTGTGAAATTCAAATTTCGGCGAAAAAAAATAATTTCTCATTCATACATTTTTCTACTCGAACAGAATACTTTGTTCTATTCGACTAAACTTCGGGTTTAGAACATTTTGTCCTTGCAAGCAAGCTGAAGTATTAATTTTATCGACTTCTTCGACAGTATTGATTTTCAATCAAAATTCAGCGATATAGCCATACAGTTTTCAGGGTAGTTATGGCATGTTTCAACTCCAACGATTTTCCAAAAAGAGTTGATTTTTTCTCTGAAACCACTTCACTATTTTCACATATTAATGAGCTGAGCAGTGATATTCCGGTCAAACATGTACCTTGAATTTTCAAGTTTTCGTCATTAAGTTGACATTTTCAGATTTTCTGGTCCAGAGATCCTCGCCAAAATCTCTATCATCATCTGGATTAAAAGAAGAAACCAACTTCACGAATAGATCAAGCAAACCTTCTAGGAATTCCATCGTTGAAAATGGAACAACATCCTTTCGTGTCGGATAATTATCCTTTCGAAGGAATTATCAACTCATGAATAAGCGATGATAGTAAACAACGGCCTGGTATAATTTCGTAAAACTTAATTCGTTTATTGCATGTGGGTCAGCATTAAAATTACCGAATAAATTTGATTGCTTGTTTAGTATCTCGAAGAACGGACTATCGTACTGAGCTATCAGGCAGAACAAGTCAAGAACCACAATGACCTGCTAAAATGCTAATGAAAGTTGGAATGCTTGTCGAAGATTCATTCCGAGTCAGTTTGATTGATGGAAGTTACATATCATGCCGGAGGTACATTGGAGTGGCAAGGGTACTTCGTTTCGAATAGGCTGTCGAGCTATATGATTTTTCACATCGGTACATGGCTAAGTTTTAACCACCCATGTAGGTTTTTGAAAGAATCAAGAGAAAAATTGGTGCTCTGGCAGCTTTTTGAGCGCTCGTTCTACTTAAACGAGTGGTATATCGTTTTGCCCAAATGTGAACAAAACCATAAAAAATTCAAATGGAATATTGAAAGAAAGAAACTTCATAGTTCCATAAAAATATTACGATTCGAGTGAAACTTTATTGTGAATGGAAATCGATATTTCTGAATGTTCATCCAAAATTTCGTAGCCATAATTTCAACAGAATCAATGAAAATTAATTGGAATATTGAAAAGAAAAATCTTCATATATATTTCCATAACAGAGTATCCGATTCGAGTGATTTTTTTTCTGTGAATAAAGATTGATACACTGAAAATTCATGCAAAATTTGGAGCCTTAGTGTAAGCAGGACCATAGAAAATTCAATTGAAATATTGAAAAAAGAATCTTTATATTTCTATAACAGAATATCCGATTCGAGTAAAATTTATTGTGAGAATGAAAAACTGCTATACTGAATCGCTACATCAGAATCATAGAATTTAATTTTTATAACTATTTTTTTTACATATTTCATTTTTTGAATATTTTTCAGAATATGATTACGATTGTGCTGAGATTCTGCATTTATATTCATGTGAGTTGAATCTCAATTCTCATATAAAATTTTGAGGTAATAGTCTTATTGCTCCACCAAAGAACGTGCGCTCAAGAGCTCCTGCTTAGGCCTTTTCTTGAATTTTTGTGATTAAAATTTTATACTCATAAGTATTAGCAATTAGTACAGTATTTTTGCTTTGTTATGTTCAATTCTTCACAATTCACATGTAAAAAATATAAAATGTCAAAAAACCTTGTGATACTTGAGCTAAGCTACTCTTTCATTGGCTTTCAGGCTTCAGGTATTTCAATACCGATTATTCAGAAGTTTCATGTTTTTTTTCTGCTTAACTTCACAATTTCATTAGGTGCCATATGAATGGTAAAATTTCCATCCGAGTAGGTTAAATTTGGGAAGAAAGCAGAGAAAAATTGGTGTTGTGTCAGCTGTTTGACCTCAAGATTCGATCATGCGTCATGCGTATCAATTATTATCGATAGTATTCGTTTTTTGTCATCATCCCACATTTTTAATTCGCCTAATAGCTTGGCTTCTTGAGCCAAGCTATTTTTCATTCGCTTCCAGGGTTCAAGTCTTTTATTAAGGAGTTTCATGTTCTCTTTTTTCTGTTTAACACAGTTTCTTGCTGGGTGAAACACCTCAATAGTTTCAGAGGATCTCAAAAGTTCTAACCACTATATCCACATGAAGATTCAAAATTTTCACTTCTCACACCTCTATACTAAAAATATCACTTCGAATCAAATAGTGAAAGGTATAAAAAAATTAAAATCATATAAAACTGTTCGGAAGGTTACATCGAAACTTTAATTTGATTTATTCTGTGAGGTATAAGGCACGTTCTCTTTTTGCGCGCTCATTCTACTGGAACGAATGGGTATATCGTTTTGCCCAAATATCTGTATTTTTTTAATTTCAATCCGAAAATGTTTTCAAACGTTAGGGTTCGACTCCCTGATGAAGAATCCGTTGTCAACTTCAATTCTGTCCGTGGGGTCGTCCGACCGGCGTAGGCACGATGATTGTTGAAGGGATTGTTCTAGAGAGAGAATTTTTCAGGGTGAGTTCGGTTTCCAAATGCCTTGGTTAAGTTTGTAAACCAGCGCAATCGTACAGGTGTTCCATAAAATATTACCGTTTGCAATGTTGGTTCCTCAATTGAAAATTCAATTGAAATATGGAAAACAAGGATCTTTATACTTCCATAAAGAGATATCCGATTCGAGTGTTCGTTTTGTGAATGAAGATTGATATACAAAAATATGCAAAATTTCAAGAGGATAGCATCATCAAAATCTTAGAATTTAATTTTTTTAATGGTCGAATTTCTACATTTTCCTGAATAATTTCCAGAATATTATTCCGATCGTGCTGAGAACTTGGCACAGAACGTTTTACTACTTGAATCTATACTCATAATTGTTTGTGCTACCCATGGAAATGATATTATGTTGAATTAATATTAATTCTACCTTTGTATTTCTTTAATGAATCTTTCAAGGGATTAGAGCCTCTTCGATCAGATTTTGGTTTCATTGTATTCATTGAGTTTTTCTGAACAACATTAGTGAAACCAACAGGTGGCGGTCTGTCTAAGTTTAAGAAAATAAGGCCCTAAAGTTCCAAAAATGTTCCATCTTCATGTCGTTTTTCTAACTATAAAACCACACTTTTCCAATTTAGACTATACAGGGTGTCCGGTAAACCTTGTACAATATTGAAACTGGTGATAGACCAGGTCATGACTGTTCAGAATATCACAATTTCCCCTGAGTAAAAATATCACCATTTTCGAAATAATGGGCATTTTCTTAATATCTAGAAAATCGCTACCTCACCTTCGTTTTTGATTTCTTGAAGAATGTATCAAGTTCTGAAAAACTGTTTTGTACTTCTGAAAGCATCACTCATCATTAATCTTCAGCAACAAAGATACTTGAATTAGTCTCAATTGTAGACATAGCACTCAAAAAACGGAGGTGGGGTGGTGATTTTCTAGATGTTTAGAAAATGACCATTATCTCGAAAATGGTGATATTTTTACTGAGGTGAAATTCTGATATTCTGAAGAGTCATGACCTGGTCTATCACCAGTTTCAATATTGTACAAGGTTACCGTACACCCTGATATCATTTTTAAACATTCATATAACTATTCGAATAGTTTTATTTCAGCTATATTCAATAATCATTGCAGAAACATCGAAATTCTAGAGGTATCACATATTCACATTTTTCTAAGGAAAGCACGCCGTCTTCATGGTAAGTTTAGCTCCTTCCTTCGGCGAGTGACATATAATCATTAAAAACGGCGGGCTTTTCTAAGAATTCGTGGATATGTGGTGCCTCTAGAATTTCAATATTTCTGCATTAATTTATTGAATATATTAATTTATTGAATACTAGCGACCCACCCCGGCTTCGCACGGACATCACATTAGAAACCTCAAAAATACAGTACTTCTATACTATTTAATGGATGTTATTATACATATAATTCTTCCTCTTGAATCACTTTATCTATTTAGATGTAAAAGGCCACGCCCCCTTCTCCCGAAGCGAGCACGAACGCCAACCGAATTAAACCGAAGGCCCCGCGCTGTGTTCTGGCTTTCATATACGTTTTATATCCGATTATTTACGACATCACATTAGAAACCTCAAAAATAACAGTACTTCTCCACTATTAATGGATGTTATTATACATATAAACCTTCCTCTTGAATCACTCTATCTATTAAAAAAAACGCATCCAAATCCGTTGCGTAGTTTCAAAGATCTAAGCATACATTGGGACATAGGGACAGAGAAAGCGACTTTGTTTTATACTATGTAGTGATCTGAAATGAAACTAATCGAATAGTTATTTGAATATACGATGGTGATTTATGGATTAAATTGGAGCAGTGAATTTGTGTTATCATATCAAGTGACTCGAAGAAGGAAACATTTTTGGAATTTTGGGGGTCCATATTGTCTAAACTAAGACAGACCGCCACCTGTTGATTTCACTTATGTTTTTCAGGGAAGACTCAATGAATACAATGACACGTGCTGGTAACCGAAATTCAAATATTTACCCCTCTTTCTCTTTGAAATTCATAGTTATATGTAAGCTACTGTTTTTACGCTACGAAAACTCCATTCCTTCTTTTTCCTGGTTGATCACAAGACCCCGACCGTATCTGAGATGACCACAATGTCCAACTCGCGGATTGAAACCACGATTCCAAAAAGGCAGAATCAGATAAGGGGCAAGTTACCGCTTGACATAGTACGTGCTACTGTAATAGCGCGCCACTGAATATTTTTTCGAACCTCCGTACAGGCCGCCTCGTCGTTCTCGCGTTGGACGCTAGAGGGCATGCGTTGTTATGTTAATTTTCCATACGTCGGCTATGCATATGCATATGAAATGAGAGGTTGAGTTTTTTCCCATAAACATCTTCTCTTCCAAATTAGACGCTGGTTCGAGCAATTCAGATGAAGACCAGAGATACTGTCGATTAAGTGGATTAACACTAGGTTGGTATTGGCTGTAATTATTTCGTTTATATCGTGAAATGATGTAAATTAGTACAGGTTCGCTAGCGATCAAAGCTCGGAGGAGGAACTGTTCCATTTAAATTTTTTGGTTGGCAGTTGATTAAAAATTTCAAGATCTACTATGGAGCAACAAGTAACAAGGTGTTTCTGACATAACAAGGTATTTCTGACATCTCATTTAGGATTACATTCTGAATTATATTCATTATTTCCATACAGTTATTTCAGTTGTCAGTTTCACTAGGGGTCCAGGAATATCGTAAAAATAGTCCAGCGTCTGATTTCTAGATAACAGATCAAATCTTACTCTTTTCTACTAGCAACTAGGTGTTTCTGATATATCATTTCGGATCTCACTCTCAGCTTTATAAGTTATTTCCGTACAATTATTTTTTAGAATAAAATAGAATAGCAATAAAAATCCTTCGTTCACCAATAATAACTATTAACACAGTGAAAATGAGAAAGTCACACAATACAACTAAGAAATGAATATGCTAATACATATACTGAAATAATTAACAATCAATGTTACTTTCCATAAATTCATTATTAGTATATGACTCTAGATATCTTTCCGAAAGGATTTGAGGTTTTTTGTTTTGTCGAATCTTGAGCGGAAGTTTGTTGAACAGTTTCAAGCACATATATGTAAAATTCCTCTCAGTCAAAGATATACTATGTTTCGGGTGCGTAAAAAATGGATGTCTGGTCCTACAGGCATTACTTTTCCTGTACTTGTCGAAAAAATTTTCATTTTTCGAACAAGAACTGTAGGCATTTGTAGATGTAGATGCCCGAAAGCGTGAGCATATTATTGCTTCTGAATATTCCACGGCAGGATTCACCATACTTCAAGCCGAAGAGTGCCCTAACAGTGATCTTTTGAAGGCAAAATACTGACGCCACCTGTTGACCATTTCCCCAAAGAAATTCACCATAGCTCATCACCGACTGGAAGTCAAAATTCCAAACTGAGGTCAAATGTGATCAGTCCATTCTAGATGATTTTCAATGCGGATGCCCAAGAATTTGGTAGTTGCACGGGGAGAGATGTTTCACCCGATAGTGTGAGATAGTATAGTTCATCTGAAATATCATAAACAATCGGCCACATATGATGTCTAGATGACAGATCAAATCTCACTCACTGTGGCTCTACGATGTAATGAAGTTGATATCAACCAAGTCAGAAGCCTTTGTGTGCTTGTTCTTATTAGTAAAACGATTATTTAAATTTGAATATTCTGAGAATTATCGATATCATTCTATCCATATAAATTCCACTTTCCTGATCAAATTTATTAAAACACTCAAATACTTGGAAATTTCAAGTTTTTAAGTTGTTTCTTTCGGAGTCAATGAAAAGCAAGTTTTCCAGTTCCCTTGAACATATTTTCTGAGCAAAATGTATGTTCAAAGTGGCGCATAATAACTGTTCAAGGTACCGATACTCCGGAGACTCCAACACTACGTGAAGCGACGAACAGAGTATATGTTGCTACAATTATTACCTGTTAAGAGTTCGATATTTTTTTGTGACGCACGATCTCATCACATGAATCTAAAAAATCAATATGAAAACAAAAGATCTTCTTTTCAGATGAATAATATTTTTTTGGATAGAGTTACACACTTTGAACAATTCAACACTTGCTCATTCGTTTCTTAATAATCCCAAAACGTACTGAGGATTGATTTGAATTGAACATTTCAACCGGCACTCTTCAGCGAATTCTCACCGAAGATTTACAGCTGCATACCTACAAAATCCAACATCCAAGTTCCAACAATTTCTTCTTCTTCTTCCACATACTTTGGTCTCATCATGCGCCGATAGATTTTTGAAACATGGCAAAGCCGAGTCGTTGGCAACTGCAGGGAACTGTGCATTTACATTCGTTATGATTAACTTTACATCAAAAATCTGAAAAATAATGATTCAATCGAATATAAGAAAAAATATATAATTATCGTTACAGCTTGTACATTTATATCTTGAATATTCTTTCTATTGGTGCTTTTTTCACATCCTCATTACTTGAAGTTGAAGACATTTTACATATCTAGGTAGGTGAAGAATTTGTTGATATGAGAGGTCCTTTTTTATGTATTACTCTTCTCATAACGAGTCGACATATTCCTAGATTGAAGTCTTCACCAACTATAGTCTATCAGCTGCCATAAGCAAACAATGGTGAACTTTTGAAGTTGTTTTAATCAATAATTTGTCTCAACTTTTCAATCAAATCAGAAACAGCCTGTTTGTCCGATCGAAATATTTTGATAAACTTCTCTAGTGTCCCTGTTATGTCGATTTTGCGATCTGAGAATTCTTGGAATTAAATTTTCTGTAAATACGTCAATTTAATTTTTATTGCAACATACTTATTTTCAATCCCTTTGGAAATTGAAATGAAATAAATGTTTCTCTATCGTATTTGTAATTCTTTTGGAACGGGCAAAATTGTTATTCGTCTGGGCATGTACTATTTCGACCTTGCTGAAATAGCAATGCGGATAGCAAGGTTATGGCTAAATTGACAGATCATATTTCCACAGAATGGTCGATCAGAATACAGAATATTGCGTATCTTGCTGTGATAGAAATATCTTTATCTTAGCAATATCTCTATAAACTAGATTCATTTTTATGTCATTTTTATGTTTACTTCCTCGTTCTGAAGATATTGTTGTTCTCCAACCTCAGTAATCTTAAATTCAATCAATTCACAACGTGCGAATTAAGTCTTGTCCGCACTACGTTAGAATCCTAGTCGAGTAGTGAGAAATTTAGTAGCTACTGCCCATCCAATCGTTCGCACTTTGGTCGAGTAGAGTTCACAAGTGAGAAGCGCTTTGACGAATAAACAACTCGCAACGCACAATTTTTTACTCGATTTCTTCGAAGCGAACGAGATCATTCGTAAGATGGACAAATTGCAACGTAATAAATAAATAAAGTTGTGAATCTAATCGTGATGGCTATTTTGGCTATCCTGGTATACGGACTGCTTCATTTGCTTGTTTTTGTATAATTGAGATTTAATATTCCACAAACATTCGTGTTCGAGTATTTTGTTACGAATTCAAGGGTGATTTCTTCGCTCCAACAGAAAGACATTTTCGGCATAGCACAAGTATTTTATCTATGATTTTAGTTATCTGTGGGAGATGTCGGCGGCAAATAATAATACTTATGCACTGGACTAAACTGATCGGTTCGGACCTGTCTAGTCCGTGAGCGAGTGAAGAGTATCGCGTGGTAGGGTACTCTACTCGCCCGATTAAATAGAACCAAATGTATTGACTCGACTAAACTACACACTAATCTACTCGACTAAATTCTTGGTGTTCACAGGTGTACTGCGAACAAGGCTTTAAAGATAGAGTTGAGTGATAGTGAAGTGTTCACTATACCTTCAAAGGATTCTCAAGATTCAAAAGTCTCAAAGGCCTTCCTTCGACATCCTCCACATTCCATCCAGTGATAAGTGAAGAAGCCGCTTATACGGACAGTACCCATTCTTGATCCCTCCGACTAATCAACTTCATCGCAATTTTAATTATTGAGTCGCTCTGAGCCTTTTATGTATATCAAATGATATTAAGATTCAAGTTTTTCCCTTCGCATCGATTACTTGCGCTCATTATTCTACCATAATCAGAATTGAATTACCATTCGTTCTCCGAGATCCATGAAATGGTCCCCGACACTTAAGAGCTTGTTGCAACGTGGGAGTTTTAGTGATTGAAAAATGATTTTTAAAATGTCCGTCGTTCTGACGAGTTGGAATTGAGATCAGCATGTAGCTCGAAGTTTGCGTGTGAAACGATAAGGCTATTAAAAAGTTCATTATTTCGTTTCAACTGTCTTGTTTTTTCTTATTATTTGTACTCCGAAAGTTTTTATTCTAATATTTTTTCTGTTGGATTATATTCATGCAGTTGAGATTAGTCTTCTTTTATGAACATTTTAATGTACCTCGTGTTTGTATTAGAAAAATTGTAGCATATTTAGAATACTGGTTGGTTTTTAGAAGTAGACGAAAAGCTAGGTGAGTGAGGTCATGATGATTGGAAACTTCATACTCTTCGACGTAAAAATCAAACGCCATAAAAGTTTTCACAATATATCTTTCGAACAGAAAACGTGGTTTTACATGAGGTTCACGTATTTCAAATTAAATCCACTTTTTCTCTTTGATTTCTCAAACGACGATAAAAAGCAACTGAGGAATCTGAGTGTTGTCCTTGAAAACTTCGATGTATTTAGCTCCCTTCCAGTATCCCAGCTGCAATTCTCATTCTTTTCTTCAGGATGATTCTGATCGGATTCACTGATTGTTTTCCGAATTATAAAAAACAATCCTTACTTCAAATTCTTTTCTTCATTCTAAATGACATAAAAATTCTTTGAACCCAAAAGGAATCACCAACTAAGTAGATTATTCAACAATATTAAATATCTAAAATAGAATTATTATATGTTAGGCCTAAACCTTCGAGTTCAACGATTTGATCGATCGCTCAGATACATTGAATCTTTTGGCCTTCATTAAGCCCGTTCGGCATTGACCTCAGCGAGTAGACGGATTTTTTAGTCACGTGACCACAGATCGTACAGATTCATCTAAAATATCTGGGAATAAACGAACGGTACAGTGCATCTGCCACAGAACATACTGCTCTGTTCTACTTTCATAGATTATAAGATTTCAAAGATAACTATTTTGGAAAATATGCTCATCTTTTAACGATACTTTCACACTTTTCGTAGCTCTACCGTAAAATCTCAATTAATAATTAGATGCAAGGCACTGAATGCAAAGGAAACGAGGAATGCAATATTTCCTTCTGGTCGTTCAATACGGCGATAGTTGTACCGAAAGATCCTTATTAATTAATTAATTAATTAATTATACGAAAAAGAAACGAGAAGGCAATATCTCCTCCTGCCCATTCATAACTACGATAGCTATATCGAAAATTTTAATTAATTAATTAGGTTTTAGAAGAATAAATGAAAACAGCAGAATGAAAGTGTTAGAATTTTTCAATCTATCGGTTGTCGGATCATAAAACTCAACATAAAAAAATATAAAAAAACATAAAAATCTATGAATAAATCGCTTTGATCCGTCGAAATAGACTGAGCGAAGAGATCGACATCCAATTGCTCAGATTTTTATGCCGAACGGTCCAGATGTGTACTCCCCTCAATCCGGATGTAATAAGCGAACGGTTCAGATCGATCCGACACGTCCGATGTCGATGCCGAACGCCCCTATTGACATACGACTTCAAAACGATTATGCGAATATTTTCTGATGGATCATTTGGCAAGTAAAACGATGTTTTGATTTATGAAGACAGTAACCCAAGAATAAAGTAATGTACGAACAGATGAAAAGGATAAATATCAAAATACGAATACGTTCACCATCATATCAAATTTGAGTGAGTTGAAAAAACTAAAATATTGCATCATGTTTCAATGTTCACAAGTTGAAAGAATTAAAAAGTTCATACCATTTATCTGAAATTAAAAATTAATTGAGAACCAAACTAAATTGACAATATTTTTCCCTATGAAAAATTTGAAATAACTCCTAATAACCTTCATGAACCAGTAGCAGATTAATGAGAAGATAATATTTAGCCTTTTCGTGAACGTAAACGTGACTTATCTTGTGAAATATTATCATACCAATAAGCGAACCTATTAAGTATGCAATAAATTATAGCTATACACACTGAGCTCATACACCAAATCCTTCATAATGATTTATTCATTGGTTGTCAGCATATTATAAATCAATTCAAATGCATTTTTCCAAGTATAAGCCACTATAAAAGATCAATTAATTTTCATTATTTTTTTTTCGAATCAGATTGCCGAGCCTTTACACTCTTAATCTTAATTGAAAATGCAACAATCTTTCATTTGCAATAATATTAGAACATTTCTATAAAGATTTAGATTCCTCTTCGTTCATTCTTTCAGTTCCTTTTACATTCTCCTTTCATTATGATTATTTTAAATAATTGATGGCAAATCGAAACGATAGCATATGTTCTATTTTTTTACTCAGAAAAATCTTGAAAATTGAATTCGTTCTCATAAACGAATGTACATTTTCATAAATCTGTTTCATGAGAATATTTTCGGTTGATTGCAAAACTCTTCAATTGCTTTTGCGGTCAAAGCAATAAAATAGTAACCGCGTTGGAATACTTATTGGGCCTATTTCAATTCGTTATTATTGAGAAGCAAAGAAGTAACGAATAAATATTGTGGTTGAGTCATTTTTACTGCAATGAGGTTCACCAATAAAAGTTCATTGTAAACGAAAACGGTGTCACCATCAACAGAGGTGTGAACTTGTGAAAGATGTAATTCTGAAAGCATTTTCTTGACTGAAAGAGATACTTATGATTGGCTATGAATGGAATAAGAAATCATAAAATTTTACAACCAACTCTTATATCGTTTTATATCCACTTAATTCTTCGAAATGTAGATTCAAGTTTTGTAATCACTTAGACTGACATTTTCCCCAATTACGTTTTCGAAATAATGAAATAGAATGAGCTTCAATATTCCTGCTATTTCAGATATAATCACATATAGTAGCTAGGAAAACTATATTGATAGTAAATCGAGTATTATTGGTATATCTGCTGTTATTGCTATTTTATTTCAGCTATAACAAAAATCACAATTATATGTATGATTTCACGTAACAAGTCCGGAAAGAAGGGTTATTTGAAAGAGTAGATACATTTTTAATTTATAGTGAGTACCTCTGTGTATTGAGGTGCTTTGATATTCCATTCAATATTTGATTCCTAATTTCATAAAAGTATATTTTCCAAATCCGTACTAATACAATCCATATCAGAAAATATTGTCACATTGCAAGCTTTCTTTATTCAATTTCTGTAGAACATTTTTGTATTTCCTGTCAGTTCAAATATTCATTATTGTAAAAATGTAAACACTAAAGGACCTGACACACTTCGACAATTCAAAATTCTCTGAAATATATCTCATCAGAATTTACTTGGAGTTTTTTATGTCAAATATCATTAATTTTCTGTTTTCGACGTTCACAATAAATCCTTTTCCAGCGAACTAAGATTTTGTCCTGTGAAACATTAGGTATATATTCTTTTAAAATTGAGAGCTAACATAATACAATACATAAAACAAAAATTAAAATCCCTAACTGAGGTTAGTGCAAAAACGGGGGTACCATACTATTTTTTCGTATGATACCAGAGCTCAGGGAAAAAACCTCAGTACACAAAAACCCTGTCTCGCCGTTCCAACAAAAATATCACTTAAAAAAAAACCATTCGAAATATTGAAGGATTTCTTCTTTATTTATTGCAACCGATAAACTCTCTCCCAGATGCCTTTGGAATACTGAATGAATCTGAAACAGAAAAAAAAAACGAAGCAGAAAAAAGTAATAGAAAAATCAAACTATTGAAACTCTATTAAATCGATTTGAAATTTACCACCCAATTTAAAAACGACTTTGTTACTCCATGTATAGCCCTTAAACCATCCTGAAATTTAAATATTGGACAATTATTTATCAAGTGTTCTATAGTCTCCTCTGCTTCTCCGCATTCGCAACTAGGACTCTCAACTTAATTCCATTTGAAAAGCATGCGATTACAATGACCATGACCTGTTCTTATACGATTGAGAACAGTCCAAATTTTCCTTGGAAGAACAAATCCAGGAACTTTAATGGAGGGATCAGTTATTAAATCTTTGTTTTGAATATTACCTGAGTTCCACTCGCATTGCCAAATAGCTTTATCGCTTTCATTAGGTATCTCCCTGCTATTAACTCTGAAACGTAAGCTCTGTCTATCACTATGTTATCATCTGCAAAGTTTCTTAACTTGAATACATATCTGTACTTATTGGATCATCTTAATCGACCAAAAATAATTCTTATACTGCCCTGATCTAATGTGTAATAAAATCGTTTGAGACTCAAACGATTTTGGAGCGTTTTTCCTCATTTCCACCATTTCTTTTTTCCTCAGCAAGTGTGTCCTATTAAGAAAATAATGGATCAATTACAATTTTGTTATTGTTTAGAAAGTATATAACTTTCCATGTAAACTGAAATTGAGTTTTTTATTTTGATCAGGAATTTCTGGAATCATAATCGAATACTTTAATCCAAAACAATCTGATAATTCTCCGATTTATATACATCAATTAATTAAAATATGGCTGCAAGGACAGAAACTATTCAGCTCATTTCCATATTTATCTGAGGATATTTTTGATAGGAATACCGAAACCCTGAGGCCGATTTACTAGATTTATCATTCACAGTCCACTACATTGTAATTGTAATAATTACAGACACCACTTATGAGCGATTGGTATCTCTATGAGTAGCAATAAAAACGATGTTACAAGTGAGTTATTTAATCAGCCTTCTCGATCAAACACATAAACGCGACTTCCTGCTTCTGTACCTAGCAGATAATCAAACTTAGAATCGCTTCTGCATGGTCTGTGAATTACCATAAAATTATTTTCTAGGAATCGTGACTGTATTTGTCTGCTGTAATAGTGTGGGCATCAGGTCATTTCCAGCGATGTTGTAATTTCATATGTAAAGGTGAACCATATTGGTGATCCCAGAAATAGACCATTTTTCAGAGCTCGTTCTACTTGAACGGGGGTACTTATAGCTTTTTGTCCAAAACCTCTGTAATTTTCAAATTTGGAGCCGTAAATGGTCTCAAGCTGAAATTCTGGCCATGGAAAGAAGCGCCCAAGTCTGTCTGTCCAGACAGTACAAGGGAGCCAGAATTTGTATTGCCTCTGATAGTCAGATGGCACTGAGGAAGCTTATGGCCGTTGATTGTAGATCAAGGGCCATTTGGAGCTGCAAACAGTCCCTCAAAACACTGGCGAAGTACAACAAGCTAGTTTTAACTTGGGTACCTGCCCACCAGAACATTGAGGGAACTGAAAGAGCTGATGCCCTTGCAAAAAAGGAGCAAACACACCCTTCACCGGACCCGTGCCCTCCTGTTGGGTATCACCTACACTGATTAGGGCAGAGGTAGGCGTTTGGGAAAAAAGGGAGAAACACTCTTACTGGATAAACACATCCGGTCAAAGACAAGCAAAGAGACTAATCGAACCTTCCGAAGAGAAGGCTCAACAAGCTCTATCGTTGTCAAAAAACGAGTTAAGGCTGCTAATCGGCCTTCTCACAGGGCATTGTCCCGTGAGATATCACCTACACATTACACAAGATCGGTAAAGAAAACTCCGATATTTGTAGGTTATGTGAATCGGCCACTGAAACCACCGAACACATACTATGCCAATGCACTGCGCTGGCGCAAACCAGACTTACTCTCTACTAGGTGGCGCGTTATTAACGCCAGCCGACATAAGAGCGAAGTCTCCTAAGGAAGTAACCAGCTTTGCTAAGGAGGTTAGATTCCTGGGAAAAACGTAGTTTTAGCATGGTAACGCACAAAAGACCTCATTGGTCGCAGTGCAGAAGGGTAATCAACGTGCCGATCGACCACTATCAATCTAATCTAATCTGATCTAATGGTCTCAAACTATTCGACTCCCTGATGACGAATCCGTGGTCGAATTCAATTCTGTCCGTGGGGCCGTCCGGCTGGCCGTAAGAACGATAACTTTCGAAGAAATTATCCTAGAGACTTTTCAGGGTGAGTATGGTTCCCAAATCCCGCTGTTCAGTTCGTTAACCAGCCAAATTGTACAGGTTGTTCCATGAAATATGTCCATTCAAGATTTTCAAAAATATTGAAAAGAAGAATCTTTATTTTTCCATAACAAGATATCCGATTCACTTGAAATTCATTTTGTGAATAGAGATTGATATACTGAATTATCAGGCAGAATATCAAGGAGATCGCATTATCAGAACCATAGAATTCAATTTTTCCTAATTATCAATTTTTTACTTAGATATTTCATTTTTTGAATAATTTCCAGAATATAATTCCGATCGTACTGAGATTTTGCATTCATATACTCAGCATGAATTGTTAAGTTCTATACAGAATTTTGAGGTAATAACATTATTGCTACACCAAATTTTTTATCCTGAGTGATTGAGAATAAGGAATTATTACGGTTATCCTTTTTTAAGAAACTCAGAATGCCGCCAATTGCATTACATTTGGTCCGTTTCAATTTTGGCCACGCTTTCGCTGCTATTTGTACTATAAACATTTTTATGCTCACAATCCAGTAGAGGATACTCGAATATTTTCTATCGGGCTACCTTGTTGAGCTATAATCCGTAGTTTTCTTTCATTGGAAATAATAGTGCCTTATGGATAAATAATATCTAACTTAATCAATTCGAGTACGCCAATGGCAATTGCATGAAATTCTCTCTTAAAAATTTGCATGATCATTCACTTGGCCAACTTGCATCCTCAAACCCGATTTCATTTCAATCTAAATATATTTCATGGCAATATTAGAATTTTTTTCTGATATAGCTATAGACCTATCAGACTTGTAATAACGCAACTCCCAAAGCGTACTGCTTTGAATTGGCATTTAATTGAACATTTTACTGTAGAATTTCAGCTCAATAGAATCGACAAACTCGGAATTATTCGAAAAAGTTCATTTTTAGAAAAAAAATTAAATTCTATGGTTCTGATGATGCAGTCCTCATGAAATTTTGCATGAACATTAAGTATTCCAATCTTTATTCACAAAATAAATTTCACTCGAATCGGATATCCTGATATGGAAATATAAAATTCTTCTTTTCAATATTCCAACTGAATTTTCTATGGTTCTGGTAACAGTATGGCCACAAATTTCTGCATGAGGCACATTATGAGAATTCTGCATGTGGCCGCAAAGTATCATTTCGATAGGTTCCGTTTCGTCTGAGATATTGACGAACAAAAATTTTGAACGGCCTCATTTTATGAAACAAGTTTTTATTAAATATATAACTCAATCAATCCATGAACGCCAATGGCAACAAATACATAGGTATCATATATTCTTTCTAAGTCAGAGTTAAAAATTGTTTCCACTAAAAAAACAAAACTACAAATTATATAGTTCAGGAAGAAAAAGGTGATTCATTCAATTGTTCACTAAATAAATTCAATAAGTTTCACTATATATTTCAAACCATATTTGAGTTATTTAAGAATGCTAACCTCCATATCATTTCGATAAAACCTCCAAAATCGGTCACAGGAATCACAGCCGGTGTGCTGCCTTGATGACTTTATAAACACAATAACAAGATGAGATATTGTCTCACCTGCAATACTCAACCTTGCTTGAACTATGGACATGTTTCTACCCTCAAAACCTGCTGAAATTCGTTCCATCAGTCACTTGTGCAATTACTCATAAAAAACTACTAAAGACATGATGTATATCGAGAAATAACTTCGACATAAATGTTTACGTTTTCACACTGCCTCTTAATCGCTATTTAATGATCTCGGTGACACAAATGCCATCAACCCTGTCTCCAATACGACTTTTATCGATGCATCTAAGGACCCTAAAGGCTACCAGGTATAATAATAAATTAATACTCATGAAGTCCGATGTTTATCTACAGTTATTTAAACTATCGTTAAACCCAGAAATCTAAAAATTTACTTGGCTGGATCCTTTTTTCGGTAGGCATTAAAAAACACGAAATATTACCTGTTCAGTTTGGACTGACGAAAGGTGAATTCCAAGGCATGTCTGAGGGGTCATTCGGGATCGTAACTATGTACCAAACGAAAAAGGTGCTCATAATGGGCCCAGCAATTAGATACAGGACCGGAATGCCCATGAGACCTCACACAAATAGAACAGGATGTGGTCGTATATTTTCTTTATAAATGCCAGGCGTAAATATTGAGAAAGGCATTTGTGGATGAACCGCCACAATTCTTTGACTTAAATTGGTTTAATAACAGCCTATATTTTCGACCGAAAGCGATATTAGTGTCCTTTTCTGAAGCGAAATATTATCTGCTTCGAATTTCGGCTTTCTGTAGAAGAAAACGAAACATTTCATTGCTTTTTGATGTAGATTTTTGCAATATGTTGGAATATGAATTTTAATTCATTTATGTTCGGACCATCTGAAAACGAATCAGTATAAATTTTTCCACTGAAGGAGATGTCTGAGATATAAAATTCAACGAGTGAAGTTGGTAATAACCCTGAAAGGATGAAAAAGAATGCTACATCGTTATAGGCATTATTCACTTCTCAGATCTTCTTTTTGTGCTTCGTTATCGAAAAGAATTGATTTGTAAAAAGCACTTGACTCTGAATTTTTTTTTGCAAACTGAGGAGATAGTTCTCATTCCTTGCGGAAAAAAATTCAATAAAAATTCTGATAACCTAAGATTATAGGGTCATAAATAGCTACACCTGTTTTATTCATAAAACCTTGATGAAAAAATTGAGAATTGTTAGAGAAAGCCTGTTTTGTTAGCTTTCCAAAAAAGAACATACGTAAATAGTTCGTTTATGCAATCGACAACTATGGCCGGAAAACCAGACAGGCAACAGATTTTTTCGAGTCATTCAGATATCCTGTTCTTTCCCATTTCACTCGAACAATAACGAGCGAATCACGAATGAAATAAAGAATATCAGAATGACCAGAAAAAATCTCTTATCTGTTCGGTTTTCCGGCCATAGTTTTTGGTCGCATGAAGGAATTTTTGTAGTATGTACCTTTTTGAAATGATAACGAAACAGGAAAGTTTTTCCTTACATGTTTACCATATATATCTTGGGTTATCAGAATTTTCATTGTTTACTTTTTCGCAAGAAATGAAGACCATCTCCTTAGCTTTGACAAAAATATCCAGTGAATACTTATATTCAAGTAGTTTCCACAAAATTAATTATTTTAGGTAACGCAGCAGAAATTTTCAAAAAAGGTGAAAAATTGCCATATCTTCGTAACCATAGATTTATCATTTAATAGTTGTTCCGTTGAAGTTTATATTTTTACAAAAAGCCTTCGATTTTAATCGAGAGAAACTATATTCATTGAAAAATAAAAAACTCATCTGGAGATATCACAAACTTTTCCCTCGATTTTTTTCAAAGAATAAAGACAGGTACCTTCCTCAACCCCACTCTTGCATTGACCTTATTCCCAGACCTTAATTTGTCGGTTAGTTTCGAATCTATGTTGGAGATACCCAATGTCTCCCAAAAACGATGTTAGTTGTCTATCTAATCAAGAGCCATTATTCCTTATGAATTCGACTAATAAATTAACTATATTCGATAAACGGCGCTTTGTTTTCCAAATACCTACGGTAGATAAAGTAGAGGAATTCCTTTAGTTTTTATGGCATTCTTTCTCATTCAATAAAATTCAACCGACAAAGTTTTCTACGGTTTCACTCAAAAGAAACAAAGTAAAAGGAATTATAACTTCTAGACCCAGCAATATGAAGGGTGTCCCAAAATTAACGCAAGATTTGAATTAAATAGAAAACGCCGTTTTTAGTCTTTTGATACTTATTTTTTTATTGACTCGTAAAGTACATAGGATAGGGTTATGTATGGAATAACACATCGGACAAATGGCCTCCACGGCTTTGCATGCACATGCGCACTCTTTTGTTGAAATTTTCCATGACCATTCTGCATAAATGTGGCTGAATTTCGTTGATGCAGCGTTGAATCTCCTCCTTTAATGCACGGGTGGTTGTGGGCTTGTTGACATAGACTTGTTGTTGGAATTCAGAATTCAGTTACCTTTGAAATTCATGTCTTATCAAGTTTGTATTGAAAAAATGAGAGAGTTGACAGTTAAGTGACAATAAAGAGATTGACTAAGAAATTTCGTCTTTATACTGTTCAGTAATTGACTAAGACTGAACACTTGTGATTTCAAATAACCCCATAAAAAGAAGTCTAATGCTCGCTAATCACACGATCTAGGAGGCCGATTTTGATCACCGAAACGAGAGAGTACACGACTGGAAATGTCTCATCCATTCAACGAACTCTCTTCTCTGTCCATGGTCATTAGGCTTCAATTGTTGTGTTAATTGAATTTTGTAAGCATGAAGACACAGATCTTTGGTGAGTATACGCTGTAGAGAGGTTCTTGAAATTTGCAATTCTTGTCCACGACGTCGAATTGAGGTTCCTGGATTGTCAGCAACACTCTCACGCACTGCTTCGGCATTCACATTTGAACGGCTTGTTTTTGGACGACCAGTGTGTTTTGCGTCTCCAACGGATCCGGTCTCCATGAATTTTTCAATTTATCTCTTCACAGTTGACGAAGTTAAAACACTATTCCGACCATATTTTGTTTAAAATCTCGAACTGCAGCCGCCAAGCTTTCACTATTTTTGAAATATTCTTTAATAATGAAGACACGTTGTTCTATCGTGTAACGCTTCATTTTTAATAACCCTATACTGTTAGCTGTCAAATTGCTTTTTTTTCAGGGTTGCCAACACTTCACTGCACAAATGGCGGCAAATTCAAATCTTGCGTTAATTTTGGGACACCCTTTACTTGAAACTATTATTAATTAGAGAAAATGTCAAGGATGGATTATCAGATTGAAACTTGTGAAATATACATAGGTATAGCAAAACAGAAATTATAAAATTTTTAGAGCACTTGATCCTGAAAGTACATCGTGCTATAATTTTGATCAATAGTTTCGAACAACTCGTTCAGACCCGAGGTCCGAACAAAATCTATCTAGCCGTTCAGAGTATTTTAGCTTTAGAAATATAAATTCTATATTTAGTTCCGTTATAACGTTGCAAAATTTCATAGATATTGTTCCCAACAGAAGTATTTGTAGAAAACTTGAATGTATTTCTTTGTTTAACTTTCTGAGTATTACTACATTTCTTAAACTTTCGATCAGATCAACTTGTAGAAAAATTTATTGGCTATTATATTCGACCTCATACGATGTTGGATTTCAACATAAAAACAAGTCATTAAAAGAAATTTTTCGAAACCATATGAGCTTTTATTCCTCACAGACCGCAAGGGGCAGCCTATCAAAATGATATGAAATTACTGCTCGTCTGAAGACTAATAATATAAACTTGATAGCATCAGTGAGGAAGTTTCGCGAATAAAAAAAGTAAAGCTACGAATATGAGCAATGTAGCTGGTCTGCAGTTGGTGGAATGCTAACAGATGTAGATTATTAACTACCATGGATTATTTGCAATGTAATATCAGTTATTCTGCTTTCTAGTACTTCACAATAAGTTATACAAAATTTTGAGGAGTATCTGTATTGTTCCACCAACGAACGAGCGCTCAAAAGCATCTACTCAGGGCTTTTCTCGAATTTTATTATCCGCATTGCTCTGATCTAAGTTAAGTAACTTTTTTGAGGAAATTTAAATCAGTTCACAATTCAACGAATGACCCATTTAAATACTTGACGGCGAACCATGTTCTAGAAAAATGAAGATAAACTTCAGAGTCACCATTATTGCTGAGTATTAATGCATTTCTCAAACTTTCGATCAGATCAACTTGTAGAAAAATTTATTGACCATCATCATCGACCTCATACGATGTTGGAATTCAACATAAAAACAAGTCATTAAAAGAAATTTTTCGAAACCATATGAGCTTTTATTCCTCACAGACCGCAAGGGGCAGCCTATCAAAATGATATGAAATTACTGCTCGTCTGAAGACTAATAATATAAACTTGATAGCATCAGTGAGGAAGTTTCGCAAATAAAAAAGAGAATTCATTAAAGCTAAAAATATGAGCAATATAGCACGTCTGCAGTTTGTTGAATGGCTAACAGATGATTATTATTAGCTACCAATTTCATGAGTTATTCGCAATGTAATATCAATTATTCTGCTTTCAAGTACTCCACAATAATGTATAAAAAATGTTGAGGTGATCACTGTATTGCTCCACCAAGGAACGAGCGCCCAAAAGCATCTGCACAGGGCTTTTCTTGAATTTTATTAATTGCATTGATCTGATCTACGTTAAGTAACTTTTTCGAAAAAATTTAAATCAGCTCATCATTCAACGAATGACTCGTTTAAATACTTGACAGCGAACCATGTTCTAGAAAAATGAAGATGAACTTCAGAGTCACCATTATTGCCTGAAGGTTACGCAGTCAAAATTGAAAATACGATCCCAACGGTGGTGTTTGTAGTAAACTTGAAAGTATTTTTCCTCAACTTGCTGAGTATTGATGCATTTCCCAAACTTTCGATCAGATCAACTTGTAGAAAAATTTATTGACCGTTATCATCGACCTCATACGATGTTGGAATTCAACATAAAAACAAGTCATTAAAAGAAATTTTTCGAAACCATATGAGCTTTTATTCCTCACAGACCGCAAGGGGCAGCCTATCAAAATGATATGAAATTACTGCTCGTCTGAAGACTAATAATATAAACTTGATAGCACCAGTGAGGATGTTTCGCAAATAAAAAAAAGGGAATTCATTAAAGCTACAATATGAGCAATATAGCTCGTCTGCAGTTTGTTGAATGGCTAACAGATGATTATTATTAACTACCAATTTCATGAGTATTCGCAATGTAATATCAGTTATTCTGCTTTCAAGTACTCCACAATAATGTATACAAAATTTTGAGGTGATCACTGTATTACTCCACCGACGAACGAGCGCCCAAAAGCATCTGTACAGGGCTTTTCTTGAATTTTATTAATTGCATTGATCTGATCTACGTTAAGTAACTTTTTCGAAAAAATTTAAATCAGTTCATGATTCAACTAATGACTCCTTTAAATACTTGACAGCGAACCATGTTCGAGACAATGAAGATTAACTTCAAAGTTGCCATTATTGCCTGAAGTTACGCAGTCAAAATTGAAAATACGATCCCAACGGTGGTGGTTGTAGTGAACTTGAAAGTATTTTTCTCAACTTATGCTGAGTATTGATGCATTTCTCAAACTTTCGATCAGATCAACTTGTAGAAAAATTTATTGACCATCATCATCGACCTCATACGATGTTGGAATTCAACATAAAAACAAGTCATTAAAAGAAATTTTTCGAAACCATATGAGCTTTTATTCCTCACAGACCGCAAGGGGCAGCCTATCAAAATGATATGAAATTACTGCTCGTCTGAAGACTAATAATATAAACTTGATAGCACCAGTGAGGATGTTTCGCAAATAAAAAAAAGGGAATTCATTAAAGCTACGAATATGAGCAATGTAGCTCGTCTGCAGTTGGTGGGATGCTAACAGATGTACATTATTAACTACCAATTTCATGAGTTATTTGCAATGTAATATCAGTTATTCAGGTTTTAAGTACTGCGGCCTTGCTATGATCTAGACTATTCGTGTTTAATAGTTGGAATGTTAGGGCTTGATGGGCACTAATTAGTTGTTGGAATATGATGGATGCTTGTAAGGGACATCCTAGTGAAATTCCTAACAAATTCGATGTAAACCTCGAAGTGAATTGGAACAATTTCATCTCTTACAAGTAAAACACTCAATTATTTGTTTCAATTAGTATGAATTCAATTTGATTAAATTTTTCCGTCAAAACTGCAAACCCATGGGATTGTGAGATGAAAGTGCTATATTTAATAAGGTTGTACTAATTCTAGCTCAAAAGTTCCTGACATCACCTAAATGCTCCTCTATGTCATTGGAGGAAATATCTACCATTGTGACATCAATTTCCTACGTTTTATATCTTCACGTGATCAATTATGAATGACTGCATCATTATCATACTACAAAAGGTATGATGGTTAACAAACACTAGTTACCCAAAATTTAATACCTCAATTGAGCGAAAACTACATCTAAGTTTTATACAAGACAAACAAAAGAAAAAAGTTCGCAACGTCACTACAAGTTAGAAGAAAATACAATAATTTACACGAGAATTTCAATCAAGTTCTATTTTCAGAGTTTAAGATCTACACTCATAATGAAATGTCCTAAGTGTATACCGGTATGGAATATCACATAAAAAACGATAATCTGTGCATCACGAATAAAATTTTGCCGTGCAGTCGAACACTGAAATATTCAACACTCTTAGGTTTTACAAAATGAATAATCAAGTCATCAAAATCTGTTCGCAGCGTTATTTCAAATTGAGAAAAATGAAATACTTGACGCCAGATAATTCAATAAACTTCTTCTTCATTTTACTGTCTGAAATGTTTACTGTAAGAAAATGTCATCAGTGAATTTGTATTTTGTATCACATTTGCAGATATTTCGATTTCATACTTTAGACTTTCAGTTTCAAAGTCTTCCCATTAAATCAATATCATCATTTATACAGATTTGGAAATTCACATCGAAAACATACGATATACAATGCATCAGACAGAGAAATCTTCCGTCTAGTTGCACAGATGAATAGTCGAGATAATCACGTGCTGTAACTGAATGAATTCCTTTGACTTATTGCAATAACTTAGTCTTGTCTCTCTCTTATCGCAGTATGGTAGGGAACCTGCAATACGTATAGAATTATTTAATTTGACAGGCTGCCCAAAATACTCGATTCAAGTATTTACTGTTGCCTACCATACTGAATGAACTACGCTGCTCTCAACGATAAGAGTGAGACAAGACTAGAATATTCCAATAAGACAACCGAATTCAGTGTGTTACAGCACGTGCTTGTCTCGACTATTCATCTGTGCAACTGGAGGAAAGAATTATCTGTTTGATGCATTGTATATCGTATGTTTCAGATGTGAATTTCCAAACCTGTATATCTCTCATCAGGTGGTCTGTGCATTCAACGAATTGTTCTGGTGTCGAATAAAACAGACTAAGTTCAAATGGAGGAAGTGTTCTTTCTTAGCATGCCTAAATAGTGTCTCCGATTATTCTCTGTGTTTCTTTCCATCTAAGAAAGATAAAATCAAGATGAAATATTGTCCTGACAGCCAGAGCTGTGCCGAAGCCTTGTGCTTAGTGCTCGTGAAAGCACTCGAAGCACTTTTGTGCTCGTAAGCACTGTGCTCGCGAGCACTTAATTGAACTAGTGCTTAGTGCTTGGTGATTCGCGAATTTTTCGAAAGGGCTTAGTGCTTAGTAATTCGAAAAAGTGCTCCCGAGCACCAAAGTGCTCCCAAGCACTTTCAGGAATTACCAAGCATTAAGCCCTTCATAGACTTGTTGGAACATGGAAATGACAGACTTTCACGTGCTTCAAATAGACAAAGAACTAAAGTTTTTTTCTTTCGTTTCACTTCTATAGATAAAAATTTGTTCATTTTTTCTTGCATTACAAACACTGGTGTTAAAAACAATCTCGCTGTATGTTATGGACTTTATGGTTTTTACGTTTTCATTATTTTGACAAAAAAACAGATTATTTTGATGTTATGGCGGAATTTTTTCAGGAAAGCTCTATGGAGCAATGCGCCCTTTTTTCAACATACGATTCAGGTATCTTTTATCATGATTTAAAGTAATTTATTGGCGAATATTTTAGTTGCAGTTTGTTAACTGAATGAATGCCATATAGAGCTCAGAAAATCATAAGAAACATTTCCATCTAATTTGTTGACAAGACGTCACTCTTTCTCTATAACTTTTTTTGGTATGTCGTCATGGTAACCTGTCCGTATATCCGGAATTTATCAAAATAATATTTCGTCAACCTAAAAGGTGATTTTAAATATGTACAAAATTGACTATAAATGACCAATTTTAATGTTCAATTGATGCTGTTTCAGTGTGCTATTTCCATGAACAAACGAACATAAAGCATTCAGAAGCGATAGAGTAATGCCAGAACTCAACAGTAACATAGAAATATAGAAATTTATATTATGTCAAATGTATGTCTTGTGAAAAATAAGAGTTTATTTCAATCAAGAGTTTATCTACAATTCATATTGATGTCGTCGGAAAAATCTTGTAATCAACCCAGTTATTAATCAAGCGACTAATGGTCTCGAACTATTAATGCGTGAGCGGAGCGAACGCTTTAAAATATCTTGACCATTAGTCGCTCTCTTGAATAACCTAGTTTTTTAATATCTATTAAACGACTCGCTGAAAAAACCTATTGTCAATTTCAATTATGTCCAGTTCAAAACACGATAACATTAAAAAGAAAAAATCAAAATTCCAAACTAAGAGATATTTGGATGGGAAATATTAAGTTTGATTTTGAAAAGTGCTTAGTGCTCGGTGCTCGTGTAAACGAATTACTTTTCAAAAGTGCTTAGTAATCGCGAGCATTTTTCAAAAAATAAGGGCTTAGTGCTCGAGATTCCGGAGCACTTTTCAATAGGGCTTAGTGCTTTGTGCTTGAAGCACTTTTCTTCAGTGCTCGGCACAGCTCTGCTGACAGCCTAAATAACTATCATTAATTATCTGAGTTACTCAATCTGTAACGAAAACATATCCACTAGGCTCATACTACAACATATCAATGGACGTTTAAGTAAGACACCAAAACGAGAGGAAAATCGGTTCGCAGCATTATTTCAAATTGAGAAGAATACAATAATTGACACCAGATAATTCAATAAACTTCTATTTTCACTGTCTTTGATGTAACTGTAATAGAATGTCTTTAGTGTATTTGTATCATATTTGCACATATTTCGATTTGATACTTTCGACTTCTCATTAGTTCAATATTATCTATATATCTCTCATCAAGTGTTCTAAGCATACCTAAATAGTGACTCCGATTTGTCTCTGTTTCTTTCCATTCAAGAAAGATAAAATCAAGATGAAATATTGTCCTGACAGCCTAAATAACTATCATTTATTATCTGAGTTACTCAATCTGTAACGAATACATATCCACTAGGCTCATACAACAACATATTAATGGATGTTTAAGTCACGTATAGTGCCAAATACTCTTGTTGACATAAATGATTAAAACACATCAATATAACTCTTCCAGATCGAGCGTGAACTACTTAGATCAAACTCAGCGTGATATTATTGAAACGAGTTTATAATTATTCCAAAGAGAAAAACGTGAACGCTAATTGCTTTACGGTCTTCGATGTATCTTCTTGACATCGTTCATTTTAAATCACGACTTAGCAATGCACCTCAAGTGGAAGTAGCTGAACTACTTTGAATAGATACGAATTTTTTTCTCATTTTTTATGGTCCAGTTTCATTCGCTTTATCGGTTAAATCAAATCAGAAATGACTTGAGTGGTGAATATCATTTTAGAGAAATGTGAGGTATGTAACTGTCATAAGATGAGGTTAGCTTATTAAAAAAACGAATTTGGGTTAGAAGCATGTCTAGTCCGACATTTTTTCTGTACCCAACTTTTTATTTGAAATAGACCCATAAATAATTGAAAATATGCGATGTCTCTTCACTCAATTTTTGAGACCTTTGACCTCATTCAAATTTCAAATCACTATTACATGCGATCTTCTAAGGGGAAGAATTTCTTCAGCAATTATTATAAGGATTTTATATACAGAACTATTTAAAGGGCGGCTAGAAGGATATTGAAACGCTCAATAGATAAAGGATCGCTTATATAACAAAGAATTATGTTATTCAAGAATTGTGATTATGTTAACAGTTTTCGTGAGATGTGATACCCTTTTGAATTCGTAACGAGCTATAAGGAAAAAAGAAAAATGTTTATTAAGCCACTTTCTATTTCAAATGGGTTTTGACCCCCTTCAAATAGTTTTAACCCTGTAAAATGAAATATTTTTAACAGAAATCTTAGCAAAAAATTAGATGTTATTACAATGATCATTATTGATTACCGAATTGATTAATAATGTTATTAGTTTTATCATGTGCATATACAATGTATTCTTTTGTTGCATTCTTTATATTTCGAAACTTTCGCACTAATTTATCGACTTATTATTTTTCATTCGTTTCCATTTTTCCTGGAAATACCTATGCTTCATTGACACTTGACTGTATTATTCCAGAGTTCTTACAGAGAACCATTGAATTCCAATGACTGACTTTAAATAGAATAAAATGATTCTCATTAATATTCTGATGGGTAAATACGTCGTACGTTTTTATATCCATTATTTGCTCTTCAATTTATTGTGTTTACTCACACTTTTTTTTTGTTGACATTTTCCACTTTACCAAAGACAAGTCATCATCCAGCTATGGATGTCTGGAATGTTTTTAAAGTTTCGAGAATGTGTACACTAGCAAGTTGAGAGGGTAGCAGAAGTATCATATTTGAAGGACAAGGACAACTACGTCGAAGTTCATATTCCTGTACGTCCCCCTAATGATATTCATCGTGTATTGATATTTTTAACTCAGAACACATTGTTGTCCAAATAATGTCTCCTTGAACATTCAAACAAAACTGTTAACTCTTCAAAATAGGGAACCTATGTTATTCTTTTCATAGTCTACGATGTACAACTGATTTAAATGTTTTTTTTTTGTTTCAGGTAAGTGCCGATATCCATTCCTTCTGAGTATGTAAGTAAATAACGAGAATTTTTATGAGCACCAATTATTATCTATCTGCAGGCTATGCAATTCAGTCTAGTACTATTTTTAATATCTCAATCGAATCGATAATTTTTCTAACAAAATGTTATGTATGTGGTTTGTTCACTTATTGATGCATGAGTTGAAATCACATATACAGAGAGTTCCATCAGAAGCCCATTTGAACCGCCAATGTTTTCACACAAAAAAGGTACTCCTGGTCATACGCTCCAAAGTCGACCGTTTTCCAGGAAAATCAAATTTTATGATGAAAAACATGGTAAATTTTTTAAATAGGTTTTTTCAATTAAGTTGGTAGGAAAAAATCTATTTCGAAAATATGGCCAAGAACGTTGATTTTTCTTGAAAATTATCGACTTTCGAGCGTTTGACTAGGAGTAACTTTTTTGTGTAGAAAACATAATCTCTAATGAGCGTCTCAAAACTGTACTTTTTCCATTAGCGTGAATTTTAAGGTGAAAAACACCCACTAATCCTTCAAAATCTTTATCAGATGAGATTTGAGAAAAAAATCTGCACAAAACATAGCTCATTATAATACGATAATGCTTACGAGAGATGTTTTCTGTTCCGAAGATATTTGCACAACACGATTTTTTTCAATTTCTGTATCTCGAAAGCGGTGCAATTTGAAGGCTAAGTTAATAGAATCTATTGATCAAATTTTTGGGTAAGTATCACCATCCCACACATACAATTGAAACATGCGTTATACATACAGGGTGTTTCATCATAAACTGGACAACATATATTTTCGTGTAGAGGACATCGGGAGAATCATTTTTGCCTTATACCATATATCCCGTTTTCGAAGCATAAGCGAGATACAGGGTGTCAAACGTCTTTTTTGAGCAAGATTCTTATGAGTGTGGTCAGTTATGTATAACACTTGGGGTAACGGTTTTTGGTCAAATCTCAGTAATTTTGGGTCCTCTATTCAGAAAAATTGACGAACTCCGAAAAATGTTTACAAAATGGCGGAAGACCTGCAATGTTCCAATTTTTTTTAGCGGTTGTAAAATTGACTTTTATTTTCTGAATGAACACAATTTTCTAAGAATTTCTGTGAAAAAATGTTTTCAAAAATCGAACACAAATTTTTTTTTACATGTCTACAGCGATGAAAAAATTTCACTCGAAATGGATGAAATTTTGTACAATTGTACTTCTTGAATTATCAATCACGAATATGAAAAGAGAATTGTAAAATATCATATGGTTTCGTTACTACAGTCATTCAAATGTTTCGTTCAAACCTCTGAAATTATGAAAAAAAAAATTGTTTTGAGTTCTAGAGTCAAAATAATTAAATTATTGGCATGTCCAAACACTCTTGATGAATTTATACAAAAAAACACAAACAAAAAACTTAGTTGGGACTCGAACCGACGTAGGTATTAAAATAGGGAAATGGCACTGTCCTAAGGATATTAATATTCGTTGCCAGGCAACGGTAGTTCGTAGTTCATAGAGTTGAACTGGTATTTGAATTTCAGTGAATATAATTTAGCCAATAGTCAAACTCTATGAACTACAAACTACCGTTGCCTGGCAACGAATATTATTATCCTTAGAACAGTGCCATTTCCCTATTTAATACCTACGTCGGTTCGAGTCCTAACTAAGTTTCACTGAATTTTTTTTTGTATAAATTCATCTAGAATGTTTTAACATGTCAATAATTTAATTATTTTGACCCTAGAACTCAAAACAAATTTATTTTCATTATTTCAGAGGTTGAACGAAACATTTGAATGACTGTAGTAACGAAACCGTTCGATATTTTACAATTCTGTTTTCATATTCGTGATTGATAATTCAAGAAGTACAATTGTACAAAATTTCATCCATTCGAGTGAAATTTTTTCATCGCTGTAGACATGTAAAAAAAATTCGTGTTCGATTTTTGAAAAAATTTTTTCACAGAAATTCTTAGAAAATTGTGTTCATTCAGAAAATAAAAGTCAATTTGACTACTGCTAAAAAAATTTGGAACATTGCAGGTCTTCCGCCATTTGTAATTTTTTTTTCGGAGTTCGTCAATTTTTCTGGATAGAGGACCCAAAAATACTGAGATTTGACCAAAAACCGTTACACCAAGTGTTATACATAACTGACCACACTCATAAGAATCTTGCTCAAAAATGACATTTGACATCCTGTATCTCGCTTATGCTTCGAAACGGATATATTGTATAAGGCAAAAATATATCGTCGGTCCAAGGCAAAACCATGAATGTGCAAAATTGGTGATTTTTTCTTATCTACATTTTCATGAACCTCTTAACAGTTCTTGACAATGCCAAAACCCCGAATCTCTCAGCATCATGCTTAAGTTGGTGTAGATGTTCTGCCCTTGACGTAACTTCAGTTTGTACTCAACTTACATTTTAAAAGGTGGGGGCTAATAAACAAAAAAAATGATAAACTGGTCATAAACTGTTGAAGCAGATCCTACATCTGCGAAGAAATTAAATTATTCCAACAACCAACCAACCAAACCTAAATTTTCACAGAGCATTGAAACCTTAAATCCTCAATAACTCGAAATCACGATTTTTCACATTCATGGTTTTGGCATTGGACCGACGATATGTTTGTCCAGTTTATGATGAAACACCCTGTATATTGAATATTTTCCAATTTAAAAAAATGCAATGTTTTTGGTTCCCCATTAATTTTTACACATTTCAAGTTTGCGAAAAGATGATATTCCAAGAAAATCAAATCACTAAAGGAAAGCAGTCATTTTACTGCGGTCTATCATCATAATTTTCGAATTATGAAATATTTTGTAGGAGGTGATTCCGATCATTTTTTTCGTTGCCTGAAAGACAATCACAATATATTTTGCCGATACTTCCAGCTACAATAGACAGCTCAAGAGCTAGGTATTTCGAGTTTTATATTTCAGGTTATGAACTCCGACTTACTCATCTCCTCAAATGAATACTTATGAATGTTAAATGAAAATCCTATTAGAAGACTTAGTCCACATTCATTTAAATCTCCCTTTACGTGTTAACGCTGACGAAATAAAAAGATTTTCTATGTAAGAAAGTCTATGAAATAATCTAGGGGAAGGATGGGCAAGATGACGACAGTAAGCTAAAAAACTCAAAAACGATTATTTGCTCATTTTACGGTGTGAAAAAAACTATTCTGTCATTTACTATTATTGAGTTTTCAATAAGAAATTTGTATTGAAAGTGAAAAATTTGAAGTTTATCTGCTTACGTCACTTTCGTCATCTTACCCGACGTGGAGGTTAAGATGACGAATTGTGGAGAATAACATCAGAAAATACGTATTCTAAAAAGCATATAGATAGCTCTATAAAAAAATTTACAAATCAAGGTAAAATAAATTTATTCTAGGTTTTTTTTTCATTTTCGCCCCTTTAGTGTCCATTCCTGTGCACTCTTTACATTTGCTACAGCAAAACCATATTTCATTTTTTCCACGTTCACTGCAGATAATGCTCTTTCATCATCTGTATCATTTTCAGAGTCAGCATATTGTAGATCTATTGAGGAGTCAGAAGAATCGTTAAATTTTATTTTTCTTCATACTGGTTTTTGTTTTACTTTCTGTGCTTTTCTACTTTTTTCTAATCTCTCATTTTTTCTGATCTCGTAATTTTCTTCTTCTCGGATTATGAATATGATTAAACGAGTTCAGTTTACCTTATCAGGATATTTCTTAACATATCTTCTGAGAGTAGCTTCTGGAATTTGATATGCTTTTGAAGCTGCATTTACACTCAACTCTTGATTTTTTATTTTAGTGAGTGCTCTTTTCATATGATTGCCTGTCAGTTTTTCTTTGAAATATTTTACCCATATTTATTCAAACCTGAAGTTAAAAACATGACCTAATAAATATTCTTAATTATGTAGGGTAAGATGAGGAACAACACGTCATCTTACCCGCATTTGGCATTTTTATTTGTAAACGTCATAAAATGAAATTCATCACTCCCAACAAATGTTTTCAATACTCAATTTTTTTCTGAAACATGATAGTTTCGAAATAAAATTCGACTTACAGAAAACGAAATGAAGAAATCACTAAAAACAGTAATACTCGGAATCACATATATTGTCTCAACCAACACCCGACATGTATCAACTCCTGTATCTTACTGAGCTCTCGTCGTATTTTGCTGCCGATAAAAGGCATGAAGAATAGGACTATTTTTTCACGTTTGACAGAAGCTGATGCTGAAAGACATATATATTCAGGAAATATCGAGAATTTGTCATCTTACCCTATTCGTCATCTTACCCTCCTTTCCCCTATACACCTACCACCAAATGGAAATCAAAGAATTTTCAGTAAATGTAAGTATTAAATATTTCATTCCAATTAACATACATAATTTAAAAAAGGATTTATTCATCGAATATAACCATGAAATAGAGCAAAATATCATGATTTTCTCATTATTTTATGTACAGAGATAAGGACACAAATTAGGCAGCTGCCTCATTTTTTTCCTCTTATTGAATATTCATCATCATCAGTACAATCTGCATTTTTCTTCAGGGTTCATAAAAGATCCTTCTGGACAGTGAAAATCCCTAGCAAAATCTGGCAAATTCCGTAATCTGTAGTTTATTCTGTATTCACTATTAGCATGGTGTGACCAGTCCTTCTTCAATTCTGGCTCAACTCCGCAAAGGAAAGTACCTGTCATTACCCAGAACAATTGGTTAGGCGTCATATCTATACCCGGCAACCTTTCTTCTACACCATGTTCATGCACATACTCTTGATAAAGATCATATGCGATGTCTGTACCTATGAAATCTGCTATGTTTTCTTCCAGCGTTTCATTGGTGTTGGGACTAATCTAGAATTATTTCTATCATACTCTCATGACCAGGAATTATACAGGATATTCCTAAATTTATACGACAAACTTCAGAAGGTGATTGCTCGTATGAAATTAGGTTGGGAGTTTCCTATAACAACATTTTCTGAGCCCACGCCTTTGTGAGATATGACCCCTGAAAACTGGTGACTAAAATTCAGTTGTAATTTCTCGTAAATCTAAAAAATTGATGTTGAAATTTTCGTGTACTCGAATAGAACTAACCACCTGTATTTTTTCAATGTTCCTGTTACATTATTAATAATAATTTTTATTTATGGAAAAAAAGTTTTGATATGGCGTACAGTAAGGGTTGCCATTTCACCCAAGTATACTGTAACGGGAATATTGAAAAAATACCTGTTGGTAGTCCTCTGCAAGTACATGAAAATTGCAGAATTTCAAGTTTCTAACTTTACAAGAATTTCAGAAAAAATATAAAAACTGAATTTAGTCTCCATCTTTTAGGGGTGATATTTTGAAATGAGGTGGGCCAACTTAATGTTATACGAGCACTCACCTTCTGAAGTTTGTCGCATTAATTTAAGAACACCCTGTATGTTTTAACTTACCCCCAAACTAAGCATTGTTGCGTTGTGAAAATGTTCATATTCTTTCATGAAACATTGTGATGAATTTCCGAATGCATTTACAAAAGCATCATTGAAGATTAAAGAAAATCTGCCTCGAGTCGTTGTAGTCGTATTTCCTAACTTTTCTAAGCTATGTGCAAACTCATGGCCTATTGTGGATACCAGTGCTCCATAATTCATATAATTAGGACGATTTTTATCATAAAAGACGCCATGCAGAAGTGGTACTGATAAAACTGAAATTTAAACAATTATTCAAAATGCTTACTGCACCTCTTACAGTTGTAAAGAGTGGTATTGATGAAACTGAAATTTAAACAATTATACAATATGCTCACTACACCTTTTGAAGTTGTAATTCAGAAAATCAAAGTGGAATTTCAGGAAACGGAATTGAAATTCTGAATAGGACCTTAAAATTCAAAAACGGCAAATTGAAATTCAGTGAAGGAGAATTGTATATCAGAATTTATCAATTGAAATTCAGAAATGTTATCTCATAGGTAATAAGCGGTAGTCGGTACATATTATCTATGAATTATCTACGTACATAGAGAGTAGACAATGCCCACGAGAACCATTATTATTACTTTGCGACATCCATTTTGAACGAAATCATTTCTCAACTTAAATAACATATAGTCCGTTCACGAAAGTTTGAGCTTATAGTAGGCGTTTGTTTATTTTTCTGAAGTTGGCAGTTTTTGCTTTCATAACGTAAAATAAAGTCAACGTTGTCGAATGTACCCGACCTCGTCCGACTAGCTTCCGAGTTATCAGAGAACTCTATGCTGTATTGACAGCATTGCGTATCAATCTGACGGCAAAACCTAAAATTTTAATATACACAGTGGAATATGCCAAATTGTCATAACCAACCGACGGCTCAACCTTTCGTGAACGCACTATAATATTAGGGGAACATAGATATGGTTATTCATATACATAAACTCATTAATTCTGGAGTATATTCAAACAATTCTAAAATACAATTTCCTATTTCTGAATTACAATTTTCTTTTTCTGACTTACAATTTCCCATTTCATCAGGTGCATATTACTATTCTGATATTCATGTTACCGTTTCCCAATATAATGTTTTTATTCTGAAATTCAAATTCCCTATTCTGAATATCAACTCACTATTCTGAATTTCAATTTGCTTTCCTGATTTACATTTCACGTTTTCTGAATTATAATTGGAAAAAGTGTAGAGTTGTCGTTTTGTATTTGTATTTGTGTTTTGTGTTTCATAAAATATTGGGGTAGGTATCCAAATCTTTTGAAGAAATGAACAGTTTCAATTTCCAAAAACATTCAAAGTTTTCTTACCAAGGTTACTATCGTAGAAGTTGTAGAATGCATTGACCTGAGTATATGGAACTATGTGTGACTCGGATTTTCCAATTTTTGAGTAAAAATCACTGACTCTATTTATTGATATTTTTGTCACTATTTTAACCAAATCTTCATCGGAAAATACAAGCTGTAAATGGAAATTGAGAATTATTTGTAATAATGGTTTTAAACTTTACAATCTAATGTCAAATATCTCATGATACATTAATATTCATATATTTAACAGAACCAAACAAAACTTTTTAACCTCAACGCTCTCGTTATCGAGTGAAGTGTTGTGCATGCTTTGGATTTAACCAGAATCAGAAACTAAGGCCAAAAAGTCAGTAAAATGATTTCCTTTAGGGCCGTATTCATAGTTCGCCCTTGAGGATGAGTGACAGTTGAGGTTACCTTTATGGATAGTAATCATAAGGGCGATACAAACTCTTACTCACCCTCAAGGGCGAACTGAGAATACAAGCCTTAAATTACAAATGCGATATGTACTATTTCTAGTGCTTTGAAACGCCAATTACATGGGAATTAGTTATAATTCATCTTATATTGAGGTAATTCAATAGCAAATAAAATTTCTCTTTTACGGATTGATGATATACTATGTGAACATTGGGACTATTTCAGGCATTGCTCCTTTTATTTCTCCAGATTTTTGGGGTAGCAATAGATCTTAGGTTCCTCAAAAAAATTAATCAATTCTGTGATATACTTCAATCAAATTTTGAGAAGGTTCAGAAAATGTGTCATCTTCTTCAAATGTGATATTATTGAAAGCCAGATATTTTAGAGGCAACCGCCTCTATTTCAGACAGGAAGTTTTATTCCAAGAGCTATTTTTTAGATTTCTTCATTTTGTATTTCTTCTTCTATATTATATTTCTTTCTTTACTCTATCATTTTTTGCCCCAGCATGTTGTACTCAGTTCAGCAAGCAGCATATATTTTTAGAATCCGATTGTTGCCGATATCGATTAGGAAGTAACGACATGGATCAGATGTTATCAATATTAGCAAGGTGAAATATCTTACATCATTGTATCCCAAAGTCTTCTCTGCTTTTTCCACATCGAACACATCTGCGTTACCACCCACGAAAATTGTCATATTCTTCATTTCTTCTTCAATATCCTTTTCCAGCTTTACTTGCAAGCGCGAAGAAGATTTCAGTCTCCTCAGAAACGCAAATTTCACCTTCTCGAAAATATTTTCCATCTTCTTTTTCGTATCTCGATCGGTAAATTTTCTAGCAAACTCGATTTCAGCAACATTTGTAAAACTAAAATATCATAAAAATGATCATGAAATTAAGTTTCAGGTGCTCATACTTACATATGCTTAGAGAGCTGAACACATTCTTCTTTTCTAGATTTCCCATTGTTCTTTTTATCCAGATACTGCCTTTGAAATTTGCTGTATCTGTTACGAATATTCTCAGTCAAAAAAGGTATAAACTTTTCTATCATTTTCCATATAATATAGTTTGCTTGTATCCTGGAATCACCTTAAAGTTAGCATAAATATGTAATTTTATGAAATATTTGGTTGGTTAGATCTTGCTTAGTAAAAATTTTGTTAAGTAACAGTGGAATTCAACGATTACTTCAGACTATAGACAAGGCCTGGGAAGTGAAAGAATAAAAGTAACCGAACTTGGGAGACTGCCCAAACATAAGGTCATGAAAAATTGAGCATGTGTAAAAACTTCTGTTTGTTTGTTTAGTAATGAATGTTTTGACATTTTCGACAAGATATTTCTCTTATGGTTGCAATTCCAACAGTATTTTCAGTGAAGTATGCTTAAATCCCTGTAGATGCACGCACCTTTGAGAATATTCTGTATACGAAGTGGTAATAAATACATATTTCAAACTATCAGATTGTTGTAATTGCAACCATCGTTAGAAAAATATCCTATCAATCGTTAGGTACATATCTAATATAAATACTGTATGTTTTTGGAACCAATATATATTTATGGGTAAATGGGTCCCAGACATTCCAACAGCCATATATCAGAAATTCATAATCTGAACTGTTATTCTCAAAACATGAGCAGCAATGTTTTATACATTAATAGTTATTTAATCAAATAAAGACAGCGACCAATGGTCGAGATGTTAATATTTCGAGACCATTAGTCGCTCGATTAATAACCGAGTTGATTACAAGATTTTTCCGACGATCTCAATATGGATTGTGTATAAATTCTAGATTGAAATACATTCTCACTCTGTACAAGACTTACATTTGACATAATAAAATTTCTATGTATCTTTGTTCCAGTAGAGTTTTGACATTTCTCGTAGCGCTTCTAAATACTTTGTTAACGCTTGCCATGAGCATTGCACATTGAAATAGCAGATATTGAGCATTAAAATGTGTCATTTATGATCAATTTCGTATGAATTAAAATCACCCTTTATTTAGAGATCGACGGAAAAATATATAAAGAAAGGACCCTGCACATTTTGTATGAGAATTGGCTCCCGGTGGATTTGGCTGAAAATTTGATATGATGTTCTACTAATCCTTCTGATCAAATGTCTCTACAGTCACGAAGCTGAAAAATGCATACTTCTAGGAGTTTTTAGCGATTTTTGTATCCATTATGGCTTACGTATTACCGTTCACACAGAAATGTTTGAGAATATTCGTGATTATTGAAAGCAGATTCTGTCAATTCGAAATATTTTCAAACATTTCTGTGTGAACGGTAATACGTAAGCCATAATGGATACAAAAAATCGCTAAAAACTCCTAGAAGTATGCATTTTTCAGCTTCGTGACTGTTTAGACATTGATCAGAAGGAATAGTAGAATATCATATCAAATTTTCAGCCAAATCCACCGGGAGCCAATTCCCATACAAAATGTGCGGGGTCCTTTCTCTCATAATATACAACGCAATGCAGAATCATGACAAGAATTCGCTCCATTTTGCGTTTCTGTAGGAATTATATCAACGATCCTCATTATGATTTCTACTGGATAACATCGATTCAAATAAGACCTTATGACCAATATCCAGAAGTTGTCAAATCTTAATTCGTTGTTTCTATGATGAGCTGACCCGAAAATACCTGACCTAAGACCTCCCCAAGTAAAATGAAAATGATTAGTTCAATTAATCTTTTCGTTCTCACTCACGCAGATGTTTAGAGAGATGAGCCCAATGCTTGAATCATCACATATACCTACATAGCATTATCATAATACCCGCATACTCAATGAAATTGAAGCTACTTTTATCGACCATAAGATTCTGATTCATAGGTGTTTTTCATTTTTCCCTATTGAACATGGACTAGCAACTGACAGATTTACGTCAGTTGTCTCGCCGTTTTTACACAATTGAAACTTAAAACTATTCGAATAAATACCTTCAATATTTAGATACAATAGTATATAACATTACTAGCAAGGTAAGAGGGTTTTACTGGCGAATGGAGGATATAATTGACGAGCCGCAGGCGAGTCAGTTACCTCCTCGAGCCAGTAAAACCCGTTACCTTGCGTGTATTGTTTTATATTTTATTTGTTTCTCGTTTGTAAAAAGGTGAGATAAATTCCAAAAAAATCTCAATAATTTGTCGCAAATGTCGTAAGCTATTTATGAAATTTATGACATCGGAAAATTATGACAACTGTCAGTGGCTTTACGAGAGGGAAGCCATTCGAGAATATTTGCTAATTTCTGACGAAAAAGGCCAGATCCAAATGAAACAAGGTATGAATATCGTTTTTCAATACTTTTATAACGTTTATTACTAAAAATATTTGTTCAAGAAACGATGAAAATAGAAGGATATATGAAATTAGAAGCAAGTACGTGAAAAGGAAAGCGAATAGATACGAATAAAACAAGGCACGAATATCGTTTTTGAATAGTTTGAGAACGTTTATTGAGAAATACATTTGTTCCAGGAACTCTGAGATTAGAAGAATAAATTAAATTAGAAGCAAGTACTTGACAACTTTCAATGTAAATGATACTACTAACTTGTAAAAGTTTTACAAGTTAACTGTCAATTTTACAAGTTAGTGACTTGAAAAAATAAACTTCCTTGATTAATATTGTGTTTTTGGAAACTGACGTTTACAAATGAGAAACAAATAATAGTAATAGTATATTATTCAATGAGCGGTAATGCAGGTCAAAACACACGCAGATGAGTTTTGCACCACGAGCCGTCAGGCGAGTGGTGTAATTCATCAAGTGTGTTTTGAGCATTACCGCGAATTGAATACTATACTTTATCCACGACTTCATCAGTAAAATTCGAATTAATCTGCATTTAAAAAATTTTGAACAGTTGTCAAAAGCATTGACAACATTTCGTCAAACCTCTGTACTCTGTGGTCGGAATCAAATCAGAGTCTCTAATCAATCAAGTACTTTGGCAACTTCAAAAATTCACGTTTTCCAAAAATAAATCTGGAATGAATCGCTAGAACGTTATCTTGATGGCTGAAATAAAGTTCCGGATCGATCCTACTTTTTATTCATTTTTTTGTAAGCAATTTCATTCTTCCTAGGCACAGAACATACAATATAATATTCCTAGGTATTTTTATTAGCGGGAGTTATGAGCGGGTGTTATTATAACACTCGCTTTTTGGTTCATAGACATGTCTACCAATGTCTACGGTTGTGTTATGACTACCATTACACATAGAAATTAGTTAGTAGGAGTGGATAAAGTATTTTATCCACTCCTACTAACTAATTTCTATGTGTAATGGTAGTCATAACACAACCGTAGACATGTCTATGAACCGAAAAGCGAGTGTTATAATAACACCCGCTCATAACTCCCGCTAATAAAAATACCTAGGAAGAATGAAATTGCTTACAAAAAAAATGAATAAAAAGTAGGATCGATCCGGAACTCTATTTCAGCCATCAAGATAACGTTCTAGCGATTCATTCCAGATTATTTTTGGAAAACGTGAATTTTTGAAGTTGCCAAAGTACTTGATTGATTAGAGACTATGATTTGATTCCCGACCACAGAGTACAGAGGTTTGACGAAATGTTGTCAATGCTTTTGACAACTGTTCAAAATTTTTTAAATGCAGATTAATTCGAATTTTACTGAAGAAGTCGTGGATAAAGTATAGTATTCAATTCGCGGTAATGCTCAAAACACACTTGATGAATTACACCACTCGCCTGAAGGCTCGTGGTGCAAAACTCATCTGCGTGTGTTTTGACCTGCATTACCGCTCATTGAATAATATACTATTATTCGTGCGATTGGGCCAAGAGGGTGTTTTAAAACAGGTCTGGCATTCCAAGTGAAGATTTTTCGAATCTCCTGTTTTTCTAAGACCGCTACAGGACCCTATTGGGGGGTAATCATCTCCCATAGATTTAAATAGTGGTATTTTATCATAAATATCGAATTCAATTTCGAATAATGATAAAAAACGTTTGACAAACTTATGTCCTAACTGAATAGTGATTCTGTACGCGAACTGATTTGTTTGCCAGTTAATTTGATGAGTACAGTCCCGACGTGGTATAGAAAGATTTCTTTTTTTTTCCTGAACATAGAAAAATTTACTTAAAGTCACTGTATTTACACACCTGAAGAAGCGGTTGATGGCTTCTGAATGCTCGTTCTGGAGATACATCAATCAGAGTGGCAAACATACTTGACAATTGATCCAAACACATGCATAAGTGAATAGATCTTCATGGGAATATTCAAGAAAGGCAATCTTTCGTAACATTCTATTCTGATACTTCACCTACCTCTTGGTGGTATTCAACAAGAGAATTTCCAAATCAATCAGATATCCCTGAGATCTAATCGATATCCTATCAGTTTTTTTAAGTACCAGAGCGTCTGACAAAACAGCATTGAGGAATTGAAGCCATGATATTCTAGGGAATTTTTCTTGTAACTGTTCCACGGTCATTACTGTCGATACAGCAGACGAATTGTGAACCCTTTTTATTATCTACAAAATTCAACACTGTTGTTTATACCATCGGTTTTGTAGATTAAGAGCTTACCCTGTAAAGTTGGTTTTGAAAATGAGGAACATGACGCAATTCTGTACTGATGCCTAGGCTGGGAGAATGAAGGAGTATGGCAATATCCCGGATCAATTCCACATATGGTTCCATGATTTCGTTAGAAACGTATTCAACATCATCCGGCGGTGTTATCTGGTAAAAAGATGTATAACTATCAGGTGATTTCGAAAATACGTACATTCAATATTCATTTCACATCTTATTTTTCAGGAAACTTGTTGATGTTAAAGTTTCTGTGTAACTATCATAAATTTGATTCAAATATTTCGATATTATTATCATAACAGTTTTACTTGTTTTTTAATGATGTTCTCGTGCTTCTCGCCAAAGAACTCTCGAGTTGAGACAGTAAACGCTATAAGAAAACGAATGAGTTAACATTCTAATACAAACAAATGCACTTATCCCAATCTATTGTGAAAACGATTTTTCTATCAGGTACCATTTCACAAGGTTTTTCTCAGAAGGATTTTTTCGCAAAATTGGTCGATTGAGATATCAGCGTGAAAAGGAATTCTTGTCTATACCAGCATTTTGCATGGGCAGAGTATGACAGTTCACGTAACTTACAAACAGTTGTTTTCAGAATAACATCATCAAACGCCAAAAGAAGAATTTCCAGCTTATTTTTAGAAGCAAAGTTCAAATAAACATAACATAACCATAAAAGTTGCGGTTAACTTTTAATACCAACCTCTAAAATAGTTTTGTTATCATCCGTATAAGATATCGATAATCCAATCAGTTTCTGGAAACTCAGCCCCAGTTTCCTCGATTTTATCATTATCTGCTTCCAGTCGAAATTATTTTGATCCCAGAAATTTCCTTTAATAACCGGCCATCCTCCAATAGAATCCAACAGAGTCAAGAACATATCATTCTCGTTCTCTTCGATGGCCGACGTATTTATACAGCTTCTATAAAAACGTCTCTGCAGCTTCAATGAGTGCGTTGATGTGTCATTTTGATTAGTGGTAATGAGCGATTCTATCTGTCTGTCGGTTTTATCGGTTAGAGATTCAAGAGCGGTTTTCTTGTTGTATATTTTTGCTTTATGCTTGAAAGAACCGCATACGAAATCGTGGAAATTCTCACAAGGCCGTACTGAGAAGTCAGCATTGTCCAGAATTTGTGTGGCAGCTTCTACGCAGTCTATAGTGACGCAGGTATCATCTGAAATTTGGAGAAATTATCAATACATCTTTCCTGTTAGGCCACAAGAAGCTTATTAGGCAGATTGAAATTTCATTCGGAAATCACTATAACTCAAAATGAGAATAATGCACTCGCAAGAAACAAAGAAAATAAATTTTAATATATCTCGCATTTCGAAGACTTTCGATTGAATTTTTGGACCACTATACTAATGATTTTCATTCATAGTGAAGATGAAATTATTGATTTTGAAATGCTCAATCGCTGAGTATTGTTTGAATGCGACCTATTACTTTGAACGAGTTAATTTACAAGGCAAACATTCAAGGTAGACCAACTTGGTGATTTTTGAGCAGCAACCACCTGAACACAAGAGATAGAGAAAAATGAAGGTCTCGTTAGGATGGTCTTATTTCGAGAAAGTTACCATGCCACCAGCTTCAATCCTTTATTTTTTGTATTCGAGTAAAAAGCCTAATTTGACATTTGTTCGTAGGCATTCACATATTCGATTACTTTTCAATATTTTGTTTCTTGCTATAAAAACAACAATTCATTATACACAAATATTTTTTCAAAGTTTTAAAATATATCTGAAAAAAAACCTGGGATATGTTATCGTATCGAAAAAGGAATGATGATTCCTGCTATGTCTTAACATGAGTAAAAATGAGGTTTAAAGGCTACAAACTATTGTATCTATAAGAAAAAGTAAAAATTTTAATTAGAATCTCAGCAAGAAAAAAACCGTGATAGATAGTCATCCAAAAAGTGTCTGTTCAATGTTTTTTTTCAAAGTTTTCTGAAAAAACGAGAGAGAAAATAATCGTCAGAGTTGATCTTTATATAAAGCCATTTTTGCTTCAGAACTCCTTCACAAAATATATAGAAGATTGCTATAGACGGATTGATAGTTTGTCGAAAACAAGTGCCATTCCATTCATTTTTCTTTATCTCCTAGTTTTAAGGAGATGTAGTTCGGGTATTATTCAGACCACCCTGTGAACTTATTAAAAAAAATCATTAATCAACTGTTCGTTTTGTTTTTTTGGAATGACAAAATTTTCATGGACTAATAGTCTCATACCAACTTGAAGAGTGATAGAGAACTATAGACCCATCTGGTCTGCAATATTGAAAAGTACGTGAAATTATTTGAATATAATGTTATTTTTATAAAAATAATGTGAGCGGAGAAAAATATTAATCGATTGATATCAACCAATATTAATCTCATACTTGGATCTAATCTCGTCCTCGTTCAAGGCAAAATACAAGTGGTATCAAACAGAACACCTATGCATGACCATTTCTTTCTTATTAGGACTCATCAACACAGGATAGCTCTGAATGATATAAGTTATTTCTTAGAACTTAAATCGAAATGGCATGCTATGGAAGAAGGATGTTCGTATAAATCTGGAGATGGCGTCTTCGGTATATTTATAAGTGAAAGAAGGTGTCATTTCCTTTTAAGTTCCACCTTGTATCATTCAGAGCTATCCTGTGCTGATGACTCCTAATAAAGACGAAATGGCCATCCATAGGTGCTCTGTTTGATACCACTTCCTTGTATTTTGCCTTGAACGCGGACGAGATTAGCTCCGAATAAGTATAATATTTTTTTATTTCAATCAATGAATATTATTCTCTGATTTCATTATTTTTGTATTCATGGCGATGTTACGCGTAAAACCTCTGCTTGTTATTTTCTTAGTTACAGTTTTCTTGTTTTGAAATACCAAATTTTCATATACCAATGAAATATATGTAATTGAGGTACATAAATAATGCTCAATGTTAGAATTAATAAAATTTTACACTCTTCCCACCCATACAGACAAACGAACAAGTCTAGAAATCAAATTGATAATAAAACAAAGTCCATCGCTAACGAGCTCTGTTAACCTTGGGAGTTTTTATTATATCTTCGAATGCAATTAATATGCCACTCGACAGAATTCAATGCTACAGAAATCACATAAGAAACATCTCGTCAGTTAGGCATCAAAAAAATGTTATTCACGTATAATAAAAGGCATGTTCTGTTTGTATAAAGTATCAAACTTCTCACGAACAAATACCGTTCCCAAATTATGCAAATATATTCAACAATCAGTCACGGCTTTTCTCTCCGAGTTCATGCAAATCACCAAAGATATATTTTTATCTCTTCTCTAGATGTAAATGGATTTTGATATCAAACAACTCAATTCTACATTGACACTCATATCTAAACATATTAGTCAACTTCTTAATTATTATTACTTATATGAATATTTCATTCATGTCAGATTGAGAAAGCTTAAGCCGATAAATCGAACAGAGATTTCTTTATCATTCTAATATTTTTTTGACACTGCATCTGCTCTCTGCTATTTCGATTACGTTTTTAACTGTGCACAGAAAATGGGTTAAGATTAAAATTTATGACAATAAATGAAAGTAAAGATTAATTCAGGGATGTCAGTTCAGTATAACTATTTTCATAGGTACTGGGTGAGTTTTAAAAGGAATTTGATCAATCGCAGCCGTTGTTCTGCTCAAAAACCATTTTGGAAAAACAAACCTATATACAAGGTGAGACTCGTCTTATGAAGAGGAAAATATTTCTAAAAAACTTCTTAGGTTTTCACTCTCAGTATCTGAAACAGAAATAATTAAAACATTTTCAATTAAGATGACGTGCTCCTGCAAAAATCTTTTTACTTATTTGTTAGGAGCAAATTGGTTTTGAAAAATTGTTGCCTAACAGTAAAACTAAAAAAGGAAATAAATGTCTGTTTGTCTGAAAAAGGTGTCTGACATAGACACCGAAACGTTACATTATCCCTTTCTTTTATTTCCTTTTTTAGTTATACTGTTAGGCAACAATTTTTTCAAAAACAATTTGCTCCAGACAAATAAGTGCAAAGATTTTCGCAAGAGCACTTAATCTTAATTGATTTTTTTTAATTATTTCTGTTTCAGAGACTGGGGGTGAAAACCTTAAAAGTTTTTTAGAAATGCAGAAACCTTCCAGATTATATTTCAATCGATAATAGAAAAATAGTTAAAATCAACCGTTTTTCCAGAATGTGTTCAGATGAAAAGTTATAAATGATTAAATATTTCGAAATGAAATTACACACTTTATTAAATCCAGAGGATTAATTAATGAAAACAAGGATGGGAAAATATGTGATTTGAAAATTCTGTACATTTCATATTCATTTTAAATGAATGAATGATTGAAATATATGTGATCCTTGTGACTTGAAGACTGACAAAGTTCATTTTCTATCTAAAGTCAAGGTTTTTCAAGTGAGCTGAGGCCTTTCGTAGAAATACTACCCATCATTGGCGTCTCGTGTGAATGTTATTCTTCACCATTGGTCAAAAATTAAGAAAAAGTAAATATGGAGCTGCCGTTTGTCATTTTAATTCTACCTAAGAAATAAAATAATTCCAGAAGTTCCATATTTTTTTGCTATGAGCATATAGTGGCTAAGATTAATAAAACTTACATGAGCAGCTACTGCTAACGATAGATATCAGAACAGCTCTGTAAGGGGGCACAATTAAACTTGAGGTCGCAGTGAACTGTAACCCCTTTTTAAACTATAACTATAACTAACTATAACGATAGACGTCGATGCTCAGGAAAATGATATGAAATAATGAGTAAAGTAGGATGGAAGCTTTCATAAGTATATACAGTCTATTTGCTATATTTCTAGACATAGAATAGAAAATTGAAGCCAGTTAATTCAAATGGAAATACCTTTTTCCTGAACCGCTGGGACGTCGATTTTCCTTTCCGTTTGTCCTATAAATCGTTCGTGATTAGTTTGATGTATTATATTGAAAACAGACAGGAAAAATCTTGGATGCTTTACTAAATTTTAATTTGCAAATTCAATTCTCATTGATTCAATAAATGAAAGTATTTTCTATAGTAACTAAATGGTATATTTCCGTGAAAGATCAGATGCATACAATTCCTAAATCAAAGTTGGTTGTCTCATGTCAAACTTGATTACGATTGTCTTTATTACTTTTATACTTCACTTTAGGCTCTTAGAAGAAAATGAATAAGTTCGTAGTGGGGCAAAAGAGGTTTTCACTGAAGTTTTCCTGTATTCTTGTTCCATGTCAATATTTTTATTTTTGATGTGAAATACGAGTGCTATATTGTTCGATATGCGAGAAATTTTTGTAACCGTATCTCAAAGGAATATCCAGGATGTTTCTGAATGAGCTAATCTTTGGAGCATTTTCGAGAAGAAAACTTAATCCAGAAAAAACTTGTTTCTTTACCACAATTTAAAATACAATATTTCCGTCATCAGACTTCTCAATTGAAAAATTTTATTGTTGCTTAACTCACAATTCACGATTTCCTTACAAATATCACACTAACGAACAAACGAAGTGAAATCTGAAAATTATATGCGATTTTAAATGAAAAGTATTCCACGCATTACCCAAACGAACGTCACTAGTGAAAAAAATTGTTTCTACATCAAAAAATGCATCTTGATATAGTTTAATTGTGTCCCACATCCATAAAAAATCTACAATAGCATCATGTGATTATTTCCTGGAAACTGGAAACTTTACCAACAGGTATCTCAAAAAGCAGAACATTCACGACATATGTCCATGGCTCCGAGAATCTCGAAAATTCGCAAAGTATTCAAGAACACCCTGCATATATGGGATTTGGGATAAATGTGCAAGTAACAAAACATTTAGATGATAGATTTCGTCTGTATGTCTTAGGGTTCTCAAGGATTATTTTCGAAATGCTCAATTTTCATGGAAAACACAATCAGGTAAACCGCTCACTCGAAACAAATTTAAATTTCCATCACATGCTTTATTGAACCTTCCTCATTATCGAATATTCATATCAGAGCATATGCATAAGATATGCATCAATGACTAATAATGAGCTCATATTGTAAAGACCTCAGAATAGTATTTTATGCAACGAGCGTATAATGATAGCTATTGTTCTCGAGGTGAAGTTCAGGTCATGAGCCGTAGGCGAGTGGCCCAATTCACCGAATGAATAACAGCCATTATACGCTAGTAGCCTACTATACTTTATCCACGACTGCTGAATATACAGGGTTTTCCTTTTAAGTTGGCCTATTAAACGTTTTAGGAGAACTAGTGAATATTTCGTTCTGAAATTTTTGGTGCAGCCCTGAGAGTGAAGGAACTCTTCGCCTAAAATATTTTCAAGTCGACAGTGTTGCCACGTCTATCTGAAACGCATATCTACTTTCTTATTTCAAATGGAACTACCTATATATTTTCATTTATGTATCGATTCAATACCAATTTTGCAGTATAACCCACTAAAAAAAATTCTCTGCTATGCACTGTTGCCAAGTTATTCACAAATTCCTGAAACTTTTGGCATTTGCATTGCCAGTTTGGAAATGGTTGAAATCATAAAAAGTATTCGATGATCATGGATGTCATAGAAAAAAGTTTACCCATATTATTCAAACACGATTCGGGTTGTTTCACAATTCAAGGGGAATGCCAAAAAATTATTGAAAGGACCTGTAGGACCTTTAACAATCGTTATTCACATTTAGCACGAATGATCGGAAAGAAATTCCAAAATTGTTTAGACTTTCTGTAATCCTGGCCCTATATTCATGACCTCAACAATAGGATTCATTCCGATTATTCACTTAATAATCACACAGCATTATGTCTATTGAACATGACTATAAAAACTGAAAAATATCAGTATTTTTCATCTCATTTGAAAACTGTCAAAAATAAATAATTAGTGAACATAAGGCCAGGATTACAGAAAGCCTAAACAATTTTCGGAATTTCTTTCAAGTCATTCTTGCTAAATGTGAATAACGATTTTTAAAGGCATTTCTCGTGAATTGTGAAACAACCCGAATCGTGTTTGAATAATATGGGTAAACTTTTTTTTATGACATCCATGATCATCGAATACTTTTTATGATTTGAACCATTGAATCTACTTCAACAATTCACGCCATAATCATAGACCATTTCATCGTAAACAGAACCATAGATCATGAACTATAAATACTGAAAAATTTCAGTTTTTTCATCTCATTCGAAAACTGAAACAAAATAAATAGTTAGTGTAAGAGGAGACTGCCATTCATTTTTTATTTCGAATCGAATGCTGTAAAATAAATATGGGGTTGCCATTTGAAAATCTCGAAATATTTCAATTTTGAGTTTCACATTTTCGGAGCAATATCTTCGAAAATCCTTACGATGTAACAAAATACTGAATATACCACATGAATGCATGGAGTCTTAACTATGAGACTGCGGAGTTTGGTTCCGTTCGCATAAAAAATAATCGAGATATTGCATTTCCCAACTGGCAATGCAAATGCCAAAAGTTACAGGAATTTGTGAATAACTTGGCAACAGTGCATAGCAGAGAAAACTTTTTTAGTGGGTTATACTGCGAATTTGGTATTGAATCGATACATTGATGAAAATATAGGTAGTTCCATTTGAAATAAGAAAGTAGATATGCGTTTGAGATAGACGTGGCAACACTGTCGACTTGAAAATATTTTAGGCGGAGAGTTCCTTCACCCTCAAGGCTCCTCCTAAAATTTCAGAACGAAATATTCACTAGTTCTCCTAAAACGTCTAATAGGCCAACTTAAAAGGAAAACCCTGTATTTCTTGAAGATTTTTATATTTGGCTACCGCGAGAAGACCCTTCTATGACAACCGTGAAAAAAGTCAAGTTGACACATGAGGAATTTTTGGAGAACTAGTCATTGTTTATTTTATAATAAAAAAAAATAAATTGATATACTTAATGAAAATAGATTTGGCCCTCGATTGACAAAGCATGCCTTTTTTTGTTAGTTGGAGTATTTTACTGAAGAAATACCAGTTTTAAGAATATTATGTCAAAGCTAAATCTATGAAGCATCTGACAGCAGTAAAATTTTATATTATAATCTCATTATTCCCTTGTGATTAATGGGTAATATTAAGGCCGAGCACAGAGACGTACAATGGACGGATTTTACAATAGTCGTGGATAAAAGGCTTTTCATAGTGCATTAGAATGTAAAATAAATATCTAATTAATTATTATTGAATATATATATGAAAGAAGAAAGTTCTTTGTCTCACCTTTATCAACAAAAATAACACATAACACTACAAAAATTAAAAGCGTACTCAGGAACAAAACGAACAAAATTAATTGTTTTTCTAAAGTACTCCTGTTTTCCCAACACTCTGCAAACCTCTCCCTATCCCACAACGCCATATTTCAGTCCAGATCTAAAAATTAATCGCCTTCACATCATAAGTAACACAGGTACGAAGGCCGGGACTGTTCTGCTCTCTCAAACTCAAGAAAAACATAAACGTATACTATAATTGATGCTACTGCACGTTAAATGGACGTTATAAGTGTGATCTAATACAGTTTTAATTCAATGGGTAATAATTTATGACTAACTCCTCCAATTATTCCATGTAGGTAGAATTAATTCGGTGTTGGTTATTTTGGCATTCCGGAGCGGTCCGGCAGCTGCTCTTAATTGTCAACATTCCATTGTATTATCGAGAAAATTTCCGTTTTGATTCCAGCTTCCTGAATTTGTTTTTTTGTGTTTTTACCGGAAGAAGGGATACTATTCATGACACAGTTCCGTTAGTAGTGGACATTTGACTCCCGTTCTATTTTTGAACCTAAACACGTGATATTGCAGGAAGTACTTCAACGGCTTTCGCTGTAAATTCATTAATTATGTTTTAGTTAGCCACATTATACATGTTCCCGGAAAATTGGAATTATACCCAAAATGGGTTGTAGGTCAAAGGTGATAACATATGATTTAGGTTGAACCGCATTCTTAAGTGTTTGAAATTTTTATAGTTGTTTCTGTAAAACTATTATTAATTATTTTTTTCAAGATTGATTCGGTGTTGGTTATTTTGGCATTCCGGAGCGGTCCTGCAGCTGCTTTTAATTGTCAACATTCCATGGTGTTATCGAGAAAATTTCCGTTCTGATTGTAACTTCCTGAATTCGTTTTTTTTTTTGTGTTATTACCGGAAGAAGGGATAGTATTCATGATTCAGTTCCGTTAGAAGTGGAAATTCAACTCCCGTTCTATTTTTGAACCTAAACACGTGATTTTGCAGGAAGTACTTCAACGGCTTTCGCTGTAAATTCATTAGATAATTGTGTTTTAGTTAGCCACATTTTATACATGTTTCCGGAAAATTGGAATTATACATTTTGGTATTCCGGAGCGGTCCTGCAACTGTTCTTAATTGTCAACATTCCATAGTATTATCGAGAAAATTTCCGTTTTGATTCCAGCTTCCTGAATTTGTTTTTTTGTGTTATTACCAGAAGAAGGGATACTACACAGTTCCGTTAGTAGTGGACATTTAACGCCCGTTCTATTTTTGAACATAAATACGTGATTTTGCAGGAAGTACTTCAACGGCTTATGCTGTAAACTCATTAATTGTGTTTTAGTTTGCCACATTTTATGTTTCCGGAAAATTGAAATTATACCCAAATGGGTTGTAGGTCAAAGGTGATAACATATGATGATTTAGGTTGAACCGCATTTCTTAAGTGTTTGAAATTTTTATATTTGTTTCTGTAAAAATATTATTATTATTTTTTTTTTCAAGATTGATTCGGTGTTGGTTATTTTGGCATTCCGAAGCGGTCCTGCAGCTGCTCTTAATTGTCAACATTCCATGATATTATCGAGAAAATTTCCGTTCGGACTGTAACTTCCTGAATTTGTTTTTTTTTTGTGTTTTTACCGGAAGAAGGGATACTATTCATGACACAGTTCCGTTAGTAGTGGACATTTGACTCCCGTTCTATTTTTGAACCTAAACACGTGATATTGCAGGAAGTACTTCAACGGCTTTCGCTGTAAATTCATAATTATGTTTTAGTTAGCCACATTTTATACATGTTCCCGGAAAATTGGAATTATACCCAAAATGGGTTGTAGGTCAAAGGTGATAACATATGATTTAGGTTGAACCGCATTTCTTAAGTGTTTGAAATTTTTATAGTTGTTTCTGTAAAAATATTATTGATTATATTTTTCAAGATTAATTCGGTGTTGGTTATTTTGGCATTTCGGAGCGGTCGGCAGCAGCTGCTTTTAATTGTCAACATTCCATGGTGTTATCGAGAAAATTTCCGTTCTGATTGTAACTTCCTGAATTCGTTTTTTTTTTGTGTTATTACCGGAAGAAGGGATAGTATTCATGACACAGTTCCGTTAGAAGTTGAAAGTTAACTCCCGTTCTATTTTTGAACCTAAACACGTGATTTTGCAGGAAGTACTTCAACGGCTTTCGCTGTAAATTCATTAGATAATTGTGTTTTAGTTAGCCACATTTTATACATGTTTCCGGAAAATTGGAATTATACATTTTGGTATTCCGGAGCGGTCCTGCAACTGTTCTTAATTGTCAACATTCCATAGTATTATCGAGAAAATTTCCGTTTTGATTCCAGCTTCCTGAATTTGTTTTTTTGTGTTATTACCAGAAGAAGGGATACTACACAGTTCCGTTAGTAGTGGACATTTAACGCCCGTTCTATTTTTGAACATAAATACGTGATTTTGCAGGAAGTACTTCAACGGCTTATGCTGTAAACTCATTAATTGTGTTTCAGTTTGCCACATTTTATGTTTCCGGAAAATTGAAATTAGACCCAAAATGGGTTGTAGGTCAAAGGTGATAACATATGATTTAGGTTGAACCGCATTTCTTAAGTGTTTGAATTTTTTATAGTTGTTTCTGTAAAAATATTATTAATTATTTTTTTCAAGATTGATTCGGTGTTGGTTATTTTGGCATTCCGAAGCGGTCCTGCAGCTGCTCTTAATTGTCAACATTCCATGATATTATCGAGAAAATTTCCGTTCGGACTGTAACTTCCTGAATGTGTTTTTTTTTTTGTTATTTCAAGTTCAAGTTCAAGTTCAAGTTTATTTTGCATAGAATACATAATAGTAGTATACACGTCAAATTCATTTATAACACATAACATATAAAATATAAAATTGTACACACAATCAATTATAATAATAAATTACAAATTAGGGAGCACTGAAATTCAACTCATAAAATTGGTCGTATCTATACAGTGCATGACATTTTAAAAATTCAGTGAGCTTAGCTTTGAAAGCATTCAAAGGAAGCAATCTCCAGATTCGGGCAACTTATTATAAAACTTCAGGGCAAGATAGTTTGGACCACCATGTGACCTGCTCAATCTTAAAAAAGGTGTAACCAGGTTATCTTTATTTCTCGTAAAATGAGAGTGCACACTGGAATGAGACACCCAATCATTCACACTCTTACGTACATACAGAAGACATTCAAGTACAAACATGCTGGGAAGCGTGAGGATTCCCAACCTACGAAACGAACCCCTACAGTCTTCTCTGTAACCGAGACCGTCCAAGATTCTTACCGCTCTACGCTGTAATCTGAAAACTCTCTCCACACCGGAGCAATTTCCCCAAAGTAAAATGGCGTAGCGAAGGTGCGATTCACATAATGAAAAATATGCAGTTCTAAGTACCCCCAGAGACACAGAGGTGGAAAGATTTCTCAAGACAAAAATGTTTCTGGACAATTTAGTGGCCAACTGACATATATGAGAAGCCCATGTGAGCCTAGTGTCCAAACGAATACCCAGCACCCTCACATCACTAACATCAGCGACCCGACGAAGAGTGAAAATAATCTCTTGGGTCTTATTCTCATTCAAACTCAAACCATTACACTTAAACCATGATGACGCTCTAGAGTAGACCTCCTTAATTCGAATACTTCCACGTGACAGCTCCTTGTCCGAGATGGAAACAGTGGTATCGTCCGCGAACAGAACGGTTAAACAATGGCCCAAATAATCGGGAAAGTCATTTATAAAAATTAAAAATAACACCGGACCCAGTATTGAGCCCTGTGGAACTCCCACCGTTATACCCTCCCGACCCGACCATCGCCCATCAACACACACAGCCTGTGATCTTCCACGGAGAAAGGAGGAAATAATGTCGGTACTCTTGTCATCAAAACCATAACGACGTAGCTTGGCCACAAGGAGGAGGAGTGATTGACGCAGTCAAACGCTTTCGTTAAATCTAGAAAAAGGGCAAAGGAATACAAACCTGATTCAAAGCATTCGATAGTGTGTTGAACAAACTCGGTAACAGCGCTGGTAGTATTCCTCCCCCTACGAAAACCATACTGCGACGGGCTGAAAAGCTGATTTGTCTCAAAAAAACTCATAATTTGTTGACACATGACTCTTTCCAATATTTTGGAAAATACCGGCACCAAACTAATTGGTCTATAGTTCGCCACATCATGAAGATCCCCACTTTTAAAAAGAGGAACAGTCTTAGAAACCTTCATGAAATCAGGAAACACACCATCAGTGAGGCACTTATTGATTAAGTATGTCAAGGGGCTGACCAAACTGCTCACATTCCTCTTGATAACCGAAACCGATAAACCATAATAGTCTCTAGACCTGCTATTCCTGAGAGACTGAATGACATCTCTAACCTGTATAGGAGAAACCTCACTGAAACGGAAATGAAGCCCATCGGGAATAGGCTTCAAGAAGTTGTCAGAAATGCCCTGTTGATTATTTTGTATTTCATTAATGATAGTATGTGGTACAGTAGCAAAATATTGATTAAATACGTTAGGGGTGATTTGTTTACTCACCACACATTCAGAGACATTTCTTTTAGAATTAATCATGTTCCACATCGTTCTTTGTTTATTATTAGAATTCAAAATGAGTGAGTCGTTAGCACGAATTTTCGACCTATTGATTTCCAGCCTATACCTCAGCCTTAAACGATTTCTTAAGTTGCGTAAGTAATCCGTTTTATATCTATTGTGTAGTTCATTGAGCAACCTGAGATCATCACGCATTTGTCTCAATTTTTCACCAAACCAGTTAACCACTAGATGTTCTTTTTTCTTTATATGCCTTTCAGGGAAAGAGTCCTCAAAGCCACTCAGAAACACATCATGAAAAGCCTGAAAGGCGGCATTTGCATCGAAACTTTCATCCCTTATGAAACTCCAGTCAGTATTTGAGAGAAATGAATGAAAGCTACTGAAACCTCTTACCGTAAGGGGCCTGACCACCATCCTGGTCTCCGGGATGGACTGTACCGGAACACACATACGCACAATCTGGGACCTGTGATCGGAAAATTCGCATTCCGATACACCCGACTCGACGTCCTGTGGTTTGAAATTCAAAAAAATATTGTCTATACAATTGGATTTTCTGGTTGGTTTCGAAATCACCTTAATGAAATCATAAGATGCGAGCAAATCACACAGCAATGCCGTATCGCCATTCCTAGAATCATCAAAATTTACATTAAAGTCACCACACACTATTATCTTCTGACTAATACTGAATAAAGATAAAATATTAACAAGAGTATCACAGAAAACATTCAAATCACCAGCGGGTGATCTATAAAAAGTCAAAATCACAATATTTTGCTTCATAAGGTGAACAGCTACAATCTCACAGTGGAACTCTACTGAGAGTCTATTTACATGTTGCAAACTAATGAATGAACTATCCCTACAGAATATGGCGACTCCACCATTTTTTATGGTAGTACGGCCGTAGACAGCGGCTCTTTTCCAACCGGGAATGAGAAAACTTTCACAGTCAGTTGCATTTAGGTGATGTTCACTCAGACACAACACATCAGGATTAAATTCATCTACATATACTTCCAACATATTAGTCTTGCTATATAAACCCTGCACATTGAGATGCATAAGAGAAAACTCAAATTCGGTACTACCTGTTAGTTTGATAGTTTCTGCTTCAGATTCATCTGAAAAAACCTCGTCACCAGAGCCCCATCTGGCCAGACCGACGCATCCTTCGCCCTCTCAAAGCTCGATTCGTCAATGATCACTTTAAAAGATGAATATTTGTCAGGATATCTTGACTTCAGCTTTTCACAAACAGCCCCACCAAAATAAGTCTTAACCATCTCACAAAATTCATCCAACTGAGTCTCAGGGTCAATTCGACTAACAAACAGTGCAACTTGCTTTCGTGCTGTCTTTATGCAGGTATTTTTCGATGAACCCGTGATAGACCATTTTGTCTTACGCTTTGTTATTGTTTTCCACTCGTTATCCTTGTTCAATTTGTCATTTTTGACATTATTGACATTATCACTTGTAAACAATTTATTATCGCTTATGTTCTCTGTCACCTTACTTACACATGAACTACCATCGGTTGGCCCACCTGTATCAACTCTTGCACCTACATTATGTTCTGTAGTATTCTTTGAGGTAGTTCTTGATTTCGGACGTTTTGACTTCTTAGTGACATCGCTAGAACTGTTGGCATACCTTGTATTTTCTGACGTCGCTTGTGGATTGTCAAATTGATAACAAATGTTTACATCATTATCAGATAATTGGTTTTTAAGAATTTCACTAGATGACTCAGGATTTAATTGTGACCTTAATAAATCTATTATATAGTCTTTGTCCTTGATAATCTGCACCTTATCCTCAATTATGGTTTGCTTTTCAACAAGCAATTTATTCAGATAAATCACTTTAGTTTTCAGTTCATCGTAAGATTCCAATCCTCCCGTGGAAGCATCCACGAACTCGTCATCTTCATTGTTTACCGAACAACACACAATTCCGACACCTCCGTCAATCTGTTTCACTCTATATCTTTCACAACACCTTTTATGGGCAAAAAGACCACACGATACACACTTCAACAAATTGGTAATTGCAGTTCTATTGCAAAACTTGCATATATTAGCCGGAGTACTTAACTTGTCAACCTCACTCGGCGCCATTTTTATATAAAAATTACCGGAAGAAAGGATACTATTCATGACACAGTTCCGTTAGCAGTGGACATTGGACTCCCGTTCTATTTTTGAACATAAACACGTGATTTTGCAGGAAGTACTTCAACGGCTTACGCTGTAAACTCATTAATTGTGTTTTAGTTTGCCACATATTATGTTTCCGGAAATTTGAAATTATACCAAAATGGGTTGTAGGTCAAAGGTGTTAACATATGATTTAGGTTGAACCGCATTTCTTGAGTGTTTGAAATTGTTATATTTGTTTCTGTAAAAATATTATTAATTATTTTTTTCAAGATTGATTCGGTGTTGGTTATTTTGGCATTCCGAAGCGGTCCTGCAGCTGCTCTAACATTCCATAGTATTATCGAGAAAATTTCCGTTCTGACTGTAACTTCCTGAATTTGTTTTTTTTTCGTGTTATTACCAGAAGAAGGGATACTATTCATGACACAGTTCCGTTAGCAGTGGACATTTGACTCCCGTTCTATTTTCGAACATAAACACGTGATTTTGCAGGAAGTACTTCAACGGCTTACGCTGTAAAGTCATTAATTGTGTTTTAGTTAGCCGCATTTTATACATGTTTCCGGAAAATTGAAATTATACCCAAAATGAGTTGTAGGTCAAAGGTGATAACATATGATTTAGGTTGAACCGCATTTCTTAAGTGTTTGAAATTTTTATAGTTGTTTCTGTAAAAATATTATTATTTTTTTTTCAAGATTAATTTGTGTTGGTGGTTTTTGGCATTTCGGAGCGGTCCTGCAGCTGTTCTTAATTGTCAACATTCCATAGTATTATCGGGAAAATTTCCGTTTTGATTCCAGCTTCTTGAATTTGTTTTTTTGTGTTATTACCGGAAGAAGGGATACTATTCATGACACAGTTCCGTTAGTAGTGGACATTTAACGCCCGTTCTATTTTTGAACATAAATACGTGATTTTGCAGGAAGTACTTCAACGGCTTACGCTGTAAACTCATTAATTGTGTTTTAGTTTGCCACATTTTATGTTTCCGGAAATTTGAAATTATACCCAAAATGGGTTGTAGGTCAAAGGTGTTAACATATGATTTAGGTTGAACCGCATTTCTTAAGTGTTTGAAATTTTTATATTTGTTTCTGTAAAAATATTATTAATTATTTTTTTCAAGATTAATTTGGTGTTGGTTATTTTGGCATTTCGGAGCGGTCCTGCAGCTGTTCTTAATTGTCAACATTCCATAGTATTATCGGGAAAATTTCCGTTTTGATTCCAGCTTCTTGAATTTGTTTTTTTGTGTTATTACCGGAAGAAGGGATACTATTCATGACACAGTTCCGTTAGTAGTGGACATTTAACGCCCGTTCTATTTTTGAACATAAATACGTGATTTTGCAGGAAGTACTTCAACGGCTTACGCTGTAAACTCATTAATTGTGTTTTAGTTTGCCACATTTTATGTTTCCGGAAATTTGAAATTATACCCAAAATGGGTTGTAGGTTAAAGGTGTTAACATATGATTTAGGTTGAACCGCATTTCTTGAGTGTTTGAATTTTTATATTTGTTTCTGTAAAAATATTATTAAGTAATTATTTTTTTCAAGATTAATTTGGTGTTGGTTATTTTGGCATTCCGGAGCGGTCCTGCAGCTGTTCTTAATTGTCAACATTCCATAGTATTATCGGGAAAATTTCCGTTTTGATTCCAGCTTCTTGAATTTGTTTTTTTGTGTTATTACCGGAAGCAGGGATACTATTCATGACACAGTTCCGTTAGTAGTGGACATTTAACGCCTGTTCTATTTTTGAACATAAATACGTGATTTTGCAGGAAGTACTTTAACGGCTTACGCTGTAAATTCATTAATTATGTTTTAGTTAGCCACATTTTATACATGTTCCCGGAAAATTTGAATTATACCCAAAATGGGTTGTAGGTCAAAGGTGATAACATATGATTTAGGTTGAACCGCATTTCTTAAGTGTTTGAAATTTTTATATTTGTTTCTGTAAAAATATTATTAATTATTTTTTTCAAGATTAATCTGGTGTTAGTTATTTTGGCATTCCGGAGCGGTCCTGTATTATTATCGAGAAAATTTCCGTTCTGATTGTAACTTCCTGAATTTGTTTTTTTTTGTGTTATTACCAGAAGAAGGGATACTATTCATGACACAGTTTCGTTAGTAGTGGACATTTAAGTCCCGTTCTATTTTAGAACCTAAACACGTGATTTTGCAGGAAGTAATTAACGCTGTAAATTCATTAGTTGCATTGCAGTTACTCATTTATAGAGGTTTCTCGAAAATTTAAGGTATACGGGAAATAGGTTGTAAGTCAAAGGTGATTTATTTAACGTATGATAAGTTCGATCGCATTTCTTCAAATGTTTCAAATTGGCAAATTATTCAGAATGCGTTTTTGTCTAGTACACTTTTGTTGCCATTATTTCCTTGGACCAATTATCCATTCTCATAGTAAGGATGATGATGGACCTATAAGTTTCAAATTCAAAGGTTGAATCATAAGACAGCCTTTTGAAAAAAATGCAAGCAAGTTCCAATTTTGATTCAAACTCTTCATCAGGGCACTCAAATAGATCAACAAAAACAACAAAAAACTGAGATCAAATGTTTTTTTCATCTGCTTCACTTAATAAATATAAAAAGTATTTCATTCCATATCACGCTGAAATTTGCCCATTTTGAATACTTTTTACTTAAAGAATTATTGCAAAAATAGTTCTGCCAGTGCATTATCAGTTTGGATGAAAAATTTAATATTGTCCGGATATCAAAAAGAAGAAAAGTATTCTCGAAAAAAATTCAGCACCCTGTAGGTTTATATCTATTTATAGAGCTCCTGAAAACTATTCATCTTATAATCTTTGTGAGAAAATATGCTTTATAAAATCATCTGACAAGCCAATCGTTCTAATGTTGCTGTATCTTTTGGGAACACATTGAATTGTTAATGATATTGAATAGTTGTATTTTAATAACGTAAAATAATCATAATCAAAGTACGTCGATTACAAAATGGCGAAAGCGACGGGACCAGGCATTTGTTTCATTATTTTTCTTGAATATGACCTCAAATTTTTGCTGGCTTGTACTTTCCAAAATCTTGAGAAGATCAGAAATAATTGAATAAAATGTAATGCAAATTCTTTTACACATCTAAATAGCAAAATCGATTTTGACTATTTTACTCAGCAAGAAAAAAATAAGCTGTTTGTTTTAATGATATTGAGTCGGAAAGTTCGAGTATAATGGAACAGTTTAACTCAAATGGATCGAAATTTTCATCCAGATATTTCAAAAATGGGTGATCCTATTGACGAGTTTTTGGTTAAAATCATCGAAGGAACTGAAGGAAGCACCATATTGGCGAATAGTCTTTCTTTAGTTTAAGTAAATCCTTTCGTGAAAACCACGCACTTATTATTGGAATATTTGATACTCCACATCTTCGAAATCATTTACTTTCCTGCTGACTTGAGCCAATATAGATCCTCATATTCTACAATTTAAATTCTGATCTTTCCGACATTTTTCATACCTTTCAGAAATGAAATATCCATTATGTAGAGGAGTTAAATTCATTGAAATTCTCGTGTGGGTCAAAAGATCAACTTACATATTCAAAACAGATAAAATTATACTTCATTTACGATTCTCATCCATTATTTCAGTCCGTCCTCGTGTTTAGAATAAATTCCTTGCGCGAACAACAACCTTGTCCGATAACCCCACATACACCTAGCTGAAAGTTGCTAGTCTGGTTGCCTACGTGTATGAGACCAGGCGCCGTTTCACATGGTATACAGGATGTTCCTAAACTAGTGTATCAACGGTCCACTGTAAATTTCTCAGTAAAAACGTACATTTAATTTCTCCTCTAAAATTAAGTTTCCGTACACACATTTTCACTTATAACATCTACTTGCTTACACTTCACTCGATTTTATTAAACTTGCCAGTAGAGGAGATATTGAATTTGCACAAAGGTTTCCCTCACATTTGTACACCATTGGACCAATTTTCATTTGCTCAACAAATTCTGATACGCCAATATGTTTCACCTCAAAAAGGTACTCTTGGTTGAGTGAATCGTTTTCGAGGAAACTGGCATTAATCTAGAGATTAATAACTAGTTGATTGAATAACTATAATTTTGTATTTAACGTCAATTGTTCCAAACATCCAATCAAAAAGTAATTCGATAGATTTCACCGAATAATACTAGAGTTATAGTAGATGATCAGGAACTTATACAGAGAGGTATTTTGCTACTGTTTTGAAACTTTTTCTCTGTGAATTACAACCAATATGCTACTTATAGTTAGGTCTCCAACACATTTATGACGAAGTACATTTTCGATTATCAGAAAGTTAATGAAAGCATCACATCAAAATTCAAATTTCAATTTGAAAAATGCTTTAATTCAAGAAATGCTCTCGAATAAACAAACAATAAAAATATACATTAATTAGGGGTATCCAAAGGAAAAATAAATAATACAGCAATTTTCATGAACACTTCTGTACTTCACATCATTCAAGAAATTATTCAATTTGGATTGATGATATTAATTTATTTTCATCATCTTTCCAATCCTATGAACTTAAATAAATCAGATATTATTTACAAACAGTGCGAATACCATAAAATAAAAATAAAAAATCAATATATTGAATGCTTAATAGTATGTTGATTAATTTTGCCTGGGGTTTTTTACCTGAATACTCGAAATCTTCTATCCTTACATTTCATTTCAACAAGTACTTGATCGCTCCTTTATCACATTATTGAAAAAATCTATATTCAGAGGATTCTACACTTCTCTTTGGGATTCATGAATGAACCTACAGGGCAATCAAAGTCATTGGCGAAATATCTCGAATTTCTAGCACCAGCAGTCACTCTAAATAAGGGGATAGCGTGTTCGTCCCTTGCGTTCAGATCTATGTTGGTATCATCCAGTTTTCTGAAGCATAAGAAGGTCCCAGTTTGCACCCAAAATATTTGTTTCGGTGTCAGAGGTATTCCTGGCAGTCTTTTCTCTTCCCCATGTTTCTTGATCCATCTCAGATACGCTTCATAGGCAACATCTATGCCAACCAAGTCTGACAAGTTTTCTTCCAACGTGAGCGTTCCATCCAACTGTGCACAAAGAAAGGCAATGATTATTAAAAATAATAATAGTCAAAAACGATTACAGAGTATACATATAGTAGGAGATGGCACGAATTTTAGGGTAGGTATTTGAGGCAAGCTGAAAACTTGTCAGATACCTCTCCTATTATATTTCAACTCGGAATTGCAGACCTGGCTACAAGCCCTACATTTTTAAAAATATTAATTTTTTTCAGATAGAAAGCCCTACCGAAATGATCTGTCTTTTGGGAATCTTATTTCTAAGTTATAAATAACACTCCATTCAAATTTCAAGCTGCCTCAAAAACATTTTTTATAATTTTTGGCAAAATATTTTTGCAATGTTAAAACCCCGATTAAATTATCTGGCTTATTTTTTTTAGTATTTATAAAGCATTACACTGCAACATATATAAATTGCGTATTGCCTCAAATATATTTTTGGGAAAAAAAATAAATAAAATGTAGGGGTTGATTTAGCCCCGCTACTCACCAGCCAGATCTGACAAGTTTTCAGCTTGCCTCAAATACCTACCCTAAAATTCGTGCCAGCTCTCGGACTAATACAGATATCCACGTGACGAACATATGTAACAAACTCAGTAACGGATAAATTAGATATTTTTTACATATTTGACATGAATGTAACTTCCTTATTGAACCTGTAGGAAATTGGATTCTAAAAGCATCGTTTAAGGAATGCTATGAGGTTTTTCTGATACCAGATCACAAAAATCGGTTATAAGAGTCACGAATGAGAACAAAGTTAACAACTTCTTGAGGTGAATACTTTTGACCTATCCTTCTAAGAAACGGAATAAATTCGAGGACCCAACAAAACAGGTGAGCAAATGGAAAACTCCTGACGTTGAAAATAGCTTACTATGCAGCCTCAGCCTGCGAAATATTGAAGTTATTCAGTAATACGATCCTGCTCAAAGTTTACAGAGTAAGTTGAGATAATATCAAAAGAAATTAAGAAGCCCTAAGTGTTTTTAAGCTCTCGTTCATTGGTGTAGCAATGAAGCCATTACCTCATAATTTTGTGTAGGATTTGAGATTGATACTAAATATATAAATGCAAAATCACAGCACGATCGAAATAATATTATGGGAATTATTCAAAAACTGAAACATGCAAAAATTTGACAATTAAAAAACTAAATTCTATGGAAAAGATGCGATCCTCTGAAAATTTTGCACGAACCTTCAGTATATCAATCTCCATACACGAAATTAATTTTATTTGAATCGGATGCCTTGTTATAGAAATATGAAGTTCTTCTTTTCAATATTTCGATTGAATTTTTCATGGTTCTATTAACACTATGGCCACATGGGGTTCACTATGAGCATCTTGCATGTTTCATTACGAATGGTTTCGTTTTGTCTGAGATATTGAGGAACAAACATTTTGAGTGGCCATATTTTATGGAACACCATGTACGATATGGCTGGTTAACGAACTCAACCGAGCCATTTAGGAACGAAACTCGCCCTGAAAATTTCAAGTTTCTAGGACAATCCCTTCGAAAGTTATCGTACTAACAGCCGGACGGACGGTCTCATGGACAGAATTGAATTTGACCACGAATTCGTCATCAGGGAGTCGAACCCTGGTGTCAATTCACGGGATCACTCATTCGTGATATTTTGAGCGGTGGTTTTTGGAAACTGTAATAACTATATCCGTTCAAAATTAACGTACGTCGGAACGAGAAGTTGACGAGAGTCAGATGTAATTATTAAAATCTTCAAAAATGTACGCTCAAAATGTCATGAACGCTCCTGCTAAATGAAGAGCCCACTTTCCTGAGCTCAAGAGAAATACCTCAACTAACTAGAATCGATAAAAAAACATGTCTCTACCTTATATTCGAAGGGAATTTTTTCATACTCCTCTATGGCACATTGCTTAGTTTTATTGAAGGCCTCAGCTGTTGCGTTGGTCCACCAATCGACCTGTTCATTGTTTTTCAAAATAACCATACGACCATTTTCCCCGAAGCCGTGCTGTATTTCGTGACCTATAACCCTTCCGATTGACCCGTAATTCATGAAGGCTGGAGCTCTGTGGTTGAAGAATACCGAATTCAGAATTGGTGCTGGTATTACTGAAAAACAATGATGAAATAATTTTAATGACCCATAATATTAAACGAGTTGATAAAGAAAACAGCGACTAATGGTCAATATTTTTTAATTGTTCGAGGCCATTAGTCGCTCGATTAATAACCCAGTTGATTACAAGATTTTTCCGACGATCTCAATATGAATTGTGTATGAATTCTTGATAAAAATATATTTCCATTTTGCACAAAACTTACATTTGACATAATAAAATTTCTATGTATCAATGTTCAAGTAGATTTTTGACATTTCTCGTAGTGATTCTGAATCATAGAGATAGAATAGTATAGAGTTGCTATCGATGAAATGAAAGTGGTATCAGATCCGCCATATTAATGCTATACGTCGAATTATGACAATCATTGAATTTTTTCTAAAAATAGTGATTGTTGTACCTTTTTCAAGTTAAATTGAGATTTCTTGTGCTTAATAAACAATAATAAAATGGTATCGTGTGCTGTATGGCTTTCTACAAGCAGGGAAGGGACAGATAAGAAGAAATTTTGAGGAAAAACATATCACAGGTAGGGATGAGTACTGAACAGATCCGCATTCGAAATTTTTGCTAGTATGTCTTGGTAATCTGATATCTTTTTATATGTGCATATTATCGCCCGAAGAAAAATTGTTTATTTGATATTCAATTGACCTTATTTGAACAGGATTCCTAAAGAGCCAACACGTCGTATTTTTTGGGTGAAATTCGTAAACAGAAAAACTGGCAACTTAATTCAACCCTGAACTTTCAGCCATATTGGTAATATATAAGCCCCGCCCAGTGGTTCCATTTTTCTTTACACAATTGTATGTCATAGCGTCTCTTCTCTATTCTATCTCTATGTTCTGAATACTTTGTGAACGGTTGCCATGAGGATTTCACATTAAAATGGCCAAAATTGGGCATTGAAAAGGGTCATTAATGATCAATTTCGTACACATTAAAATCACTTTTTATTTCGAGGTCGGCAGAAATAAGGAAATAAGATTTTATTTCAATTAATCATAGCTCAATTACATCCTCAGTTCTGAAAATTGATGAGCTCTAACACACTTGTGTTCCTATGTTATCACTACCTAAAAAACGTTTTTTATCGGGCCAATGAAATGTGTGAAAACTTACTCATTATATTCAGAGCACCGGCAAAGAAAGCATTGACAGTTACAACCTCATCGAAGAATGTGTCCCAATCATCAGGTGTTTCCTCGTAAACTATTTCCCAAATAAGTTTATTTTCTCTGATGCGTTTTTCTCTGAAGATTTGGTAAGGAACATCCGATGAATACTCGAGCTGAAAATTTTACTCAATGAAGATCTACTACTTCTTCCTCTGAGATTAGAATCTATAATCAATCTATAGATCGAATTTTGAATCAGAAGTAATAATAAGAATTGATGATTCTCTACAGGGTGTCTGTAAACAAATGCGTGGGATTCCTCGATGAAAATAAGCAGGGGTAGTTCATATAAATTTTTTTCGAAATCGACCTCCGTCCAAGATACAGCCTTTCGTAGGCGATGACGAGTTTACAGTTTTTTTTTGGGAATCCTTAAAAACAATGAGTCATAAAACTATACAAAATATGATTCATTAAGTAGATGCTACTCACACTATTTTTTTGATCCCATAACTTTATTATTAGGGGTTGAAAATTACGACCCCTTATGATTTTTCTTCGAAAATTGTTTTCGTGGGATAGAATTTCGATTTGATTGATTCTTTTTACAATTTTCAGTTTCAGAATAGTTAGATTTTTTCAATGAATACTCTGCAGTTATGAAAATAGTAGTTCATTCGATTTTGCAGTTGGCAGATATGCACTTTTGCTTTTATCTCCTGTCATAGACAAACAATATCTTAGAATATTCACTCAATGGAACACTTATATACTGTAATGGAATGAACAGTGATCATAACTGCTTGTAAGTATTTATTTTTTTCGTGCAAAGTATCGACTGTATCAAAATTTTGCAGGAGACTTTTCTCCAGAATTGAATGGGAAACCCTGAAAGAATTTCAATTTTTCGAAAACCTATATCCCACGAAAACAATTTTTGAACAACAATCATAGGGGGTTGTTATTTTCAACCCCTAATAATAAAGTTATGATATCTAAAAAATTGTGTGAGTAAAATCTACTTAGTGCTTCATATTATGTATAGTTTTATGACTCAGTGTTTTTAAGAAGCCATAAGAAAATTGACATCGCCTCCCAAATATCCAAGTATTTTGGAAGGGGGTCGATTCCGAAAAAATTTATAGGAACTACCCCTGCTGATTTTCATCCAGGAATCATCTCCCAAAGTCCTTCGCATTTGTTTACAGTATATGCCAAATCAGATATAGGATATTCAAATCATAACCTCTGACGAATAGAGAATATTGGAGAAGTCTCAAAATGGCTGACATAATACATAATAGATAGAAGCATTATTTGATTTTCTCACCCCATCAACTCCAAGAAGTTTATCGAACTTTTCAACATCATAAAGGATATCCTCAGCTCCTACAACTTTCTCAATCAACTTTGTCTTCTCAATACCTCTCTTCTTGGTCTCTTCGTCCATCCAAGTTGAGACTTTTAAATGTTCAATGAAAACCTCTTTCAAGATGTCAACCATCTCTTCAAGCTGTTCTTTCACACGAGGATTTGTCTTTCGCCGGATATAAACCGTTTCCTTCAGATATTTGAAACTAAAAAACAATGGTGGGTCTTAGAAAAAATAGGGGTGATTATTTTAACAGCTCAATTGATGACTGAAGGCCCTGTCTCATCACTCGCTGATAAGTTACTGTTTGCTATCTTGCTGATATCATTGAAATAAATTTACGTCCTTTCATTAAAATTGAAGACCTTCAGATTGTTGGTCAAAGGCTGAGGGTCTGTTTCACCACTTGGTAAATAGCTGCTGATAGCTATTCAGCAGATATCATCGAAATGAATATATATTTGTTCAGTACCTAAAATTGAAGCCCTTCAGATGTTTCGGTCGGGAAAATATTCTTTTTTATGATATTCCCCATAACCTGAAAGTATCGATGTAAGGAATGCAGATGAATTTATTTCAACGATATCTGTCAGATAGCTATCAGTAACTTATCAGCATGTAGTGAAACAGAGGCTGAAGGCCTGATATCATTGTAAAATCCTTCCTTATACAATACTGGTATCATCGTAATGAATATATCTCTACATTGAAATTAAAGTTGCGAAAATATTCTTTCCCTATTGAAAAAATCATGATATTCCATTTAGAAAACTTGAAGGTATTTCGATTGCAATTGGTTGAAAAAGCTTTTTAGATATTCAAAAAATCAAGGTTTTGGATTGCAAAGGTTAAGCGTTCATCACACTTATGAGTCACTCGAAGGAGTATCACTGGCCAAAATTCAGTATTATGACTTTTATCTGCAAAATATTCTACACTAATAAAGTGGGGGAAGAAGCTTCAGTAAAACTGGAGAAATACTTCATATTTTGATGTTAATTCACTCTGCTGAAAACTTTCATTTTCTACTTTCAATTTCCAACTTACCTCTTATCAGTTAAATCATAGCAGGTCTTGTATCTATCGGTAGCTGTTTCCTCCAGATCTTCGTAGGCATCTCTGACTTTTCTACCCATGAAATCGTGAGATTTATGTATAATACTCCAAACGTAGTAGTCTGCGATTATTCTAAAAAAAGTTTTCAATGATCGAAACTTTATTTCAACTGAGTATAATATTTCAATGGAAAACAAAGGAAATAAAGAATAAAGGTTAAAGAATTGGATAAAAGAAAGTTTCTAGAATAGATATCGTGTCAATAACTTGCGATTTCTATTAGTTTGATTATTGATGCACGAATTACATTGCATTGAAATGTATACCCCGTTCCAAATTGAGATCTCAGAAACTTTGCTGATAGCTAATGTCAGAAGCTGGTCTCATTAATTTTCTGAATTTTAAGTTCGATTTTGCGATTACCCTAAGGACGGCTGGCGAATGCTTGCCGAAACGTTGGATAGAACAATCCAAGAAAATGAAAACAAGCCAAATAATCTTTCAACCCTAATAATAAAGTTGTGGGAACAAAAAAAATTGGGTGAATAACATTTCCTTAATAAATCATATTATGTATAGTTTTTTGACTCAGTGTTTTGAAGAAACCATAAAAAAATTTAAAACTGTCAGCTCGTCATCGCCTTCTAAAGGTTGTATCTTGGAAGGGGGGTCGATTTCGAAAAAAATTTATATGAACTACTCCTGCTCATTTTCATCGAGGAATCATCTCCCAAAGTCCCCCGCATTCGTTTACAGACACCCTGTATATATTCATATTATGTGTGTCATGTACATCTCGGATTTACCTTTCAACAAGTTAAATGTGTAAGGATATAGTGATTTTCACTTTCGTTAAAACTAATGCAATTCCCTTACTCAGAATTTATTTTATGCATTGTTACCTACCGATTTGGCGTATCCTTCAATAGAGACTCAATTTGACTGCAGTACTGTCCAATAGCTCCATATATCACTGATGATTCATTGGTGAATGTTCTCACATCTCCAGATAGCCCATTCAAGATTTTCAGCCATGGTACTTGTGGGCATTCACGGTGAAGGTCTTCGACTGTGGTTATATCTTCTTCATCATCGTCATTTTCATCTAAATCTTCTGCCAACTAGTTGAGATGAGATGAAAGTTTATGAGTGTAATTTCTTTTTGTAACATCAATTTTATTTTCATTTCCAAACCCTAATAATAATGTTATGAGATCTAAAAAATTGTATGGGTAACATCTACTTAGTGCTTCATATTATGTATAAAATTTAGGGTTCAGTGTTTTTAAAACCCGTAAAAAATTAAGGACTCTCAACTCGTCTTCCCTCCCAAAGGCTCTCTTGGAAGGGAAGTCGATTTTGAAAAAAAATTTATATGAACTACCCCGGCTAATTTTCATCGGAGAATTATCTCGCTAAGTCCTCAGCAATTATTTACAGACATCTTGTATACAATTGATCAAGCTACATCACCTACAAGTCGAAGATGTCATATTTATTTCCATCCAAGATCTAACAATAATACATTATTTACTCTCACACTCACACCAATAATAAAACCCATGAAAAGCGTTTCGTGTTATTGTGATTACCAAGTTGAGAAATCACGAATTTTCAAATGCAAAATTCTTCTACTTCTTGATTGAAAGGCGCATAGATATTCGAAGTATGCCGAATCTGCTGACAAATATTGTGAATTGTTGAAGTTAAATTTACTCGATTCAAAAGAGGATTACTTACCTTTTTCACACTTTTTAAAAACTCATAAACTTCGCCGTTTTCATCGCTCACACCACTCGTGTCTTCTCTGTACACCTTTGCTAAATCATTCATAAGGGATCGGAAATTAGCTCTGCTTATTTTGACATCTGAAAGTTCGGAACTTGTAACCTAGAATGAAAATAATATATCAGATAACTGCATCAACATGTCTGATAATGCATCAATTCTAAAGTAAGATTTGAGTTCCAGAACTGAAAATCAACTATCTTCAACTAAAATACGTGAGCATATATAATAGTGCTCGTTCTTTGGTGGATTAATAAGACCTCAAATTTTATATGGGATTTGAGATTGATACCTAATATCTAAATGCAGAATCTCAGCATAATCGGAATTATATTCTGAAAATGTTTCAAGAAATTAAATATTTAAAAAAATATTCAAAAAATTCTATAGTTCTGATGATGCTATACTCTTGATATTTCGCACGAGCATTCAGAATATCAGTCTTGATTCACAAAATGAATTTCATTTGAATCGGTTATCCTGTTCTGAAAATATAAAGATTCTTCTTTTCAAAATTCCAATTGAATTTTCTCTGGTTTTGTTGACACTATGGCCACAAAATTTTGCATCAACATTCAGTGTATCCATTTTTATCTATAAAATTAATTTTAGCCGAATCGGATATTTTTTATGGAAATATGAAGTTTCTTCTTTTCAATATTCTAATTGAATTTTCTATGGTTTTGTTTACACTATGGCCACATAAGGCTTATTTAGCATCTTGCATATGACAGCAACATTTCATTTCGATGAGTTTCGCTTTGTCTGGGATATTGAGGAACAAAAATTTTGAATGGACATATTTTATGTAACACCCTGTACGATTTGGCTAGTTAACGAACTCAACCGAGCCATTTGGGAACCGAACTCATCCTGAAAATTTCAAGTCTCTAGGTCAATCCCTTCGAAATGTATTGTGCTAACGGTCGGACAGCCGGACGCCTCCAAGGACAGAATTGAATTTGACCACGAATTCGTCATCAGGGGCCCGATTCTTGAAAAATCTCTCATGCGAGAATTGCATTTCTCTCTCAGTGACCGAGAGAATCTGTATTCTCGAATTCTCTCCCGACCGAGAACGAGTTCTCTACTACTAACTGGTAAGAGAGATGACTATTTCCATAGGAGAGAATCACAGAATGGAGCAACCTTAGACAAAGGGAGCAACTATTCTGGTGTCTAGTGTGAAGTTGTGACTGAAATTATTCGAATTATGCGTGAGAGAGTGAGATGACATCTCGTATAGGAATAGTCGAACGAGAGTTGTCATCTCTACGAAGTTCAAGAATCGAGCCCCAGGGAGTGAAACCTTCTCGTTTGAGACCATTTTCGGCTCAAAATTCGAAAATAACAGACATTTGGGCAAAACGATATAGCACTCGTTTGGAGAACGAGTGCTCAAAAATGGATATTCTCTATATATCAATTGCTGTTCGTTAGTCTCGCTAAAACTCGAGAACAGCTGAACTGATTTATCTCATCTGGGTCTTGAAATGTTCGTGGAGGTCTAGGGAAGGTTTGAAAAGTGAAAAAAATTCATTCTCTGCCACAGAAACCACAACGGTGGCCTTAATAGAACGCTACGATGAATGTCACTTGAAATAATTCGACGGTTTGAATGACTATTGTCAAATTTGAAATTTAGTTTTCTCCTGAATAAATATACAGTAAAAAGTTACTTAATTCATTATAACAATCTAGAATAAATTACCTTAAAATTTTAAAAATAGATATATGTGAAACAAAAGAAATCTTTGAAAAATTGTTTGCTGTTATGGTATCAAAGAATTCATGAATGATGGAGATTTTAATGAACTTTAAAGTGAATTTAGTACATTATAGATTTAATGTTTTTCTCTGTTGTGTGTAACGTGATTTATGTAAAGATAAAATGGATCAAATAAAGTATTATCTATCTATCTTAACCGTAGATGAAGTCATGTTTAGAAGCAATCGTAGATAAAGTTTAGTATTGAATTATTAGTACAGTCAAAATGACAGCAAGACGCAGGGGTAAATTTAAGTCGTAGGTCAAACCATTCTAGAGTCTTGCGAGATAAAAGAGCACAAAGATCAGGCGAACAAATCCAACTCGAAAAGGCATATGTACTTTCTTAAATGGCGCATGTACGAGCAAATAGTGTAAATTAATGGCAAAACGACGTTACCTGGGTCAGGTAGTTTATTTATAATTATCCAAAAACTTACTCTCAGAACGGTACTGTTGTTAGAAACCACAGCTGGCCTGAAATAAAAAAATCCCATCACAGGTACCCCCAATTTCACAGAGTTGATATGCCAATCCACCCAGTCGAAAGAGGCTCCATCCCAGTCTGTCCCATTGATCAATGGCCATCCTCCCAACTCTCTGAGAGCCTCCCAAAAATTTGAGTCTTTGTCCTGGTCAATTCTAGTCTCATTCATACAAGCCTGATAGAACTTTTTCATGGCAATGTTGGATTTCGAATCTTTTTTCAAAATTGGATCTACGATAATGGACTTCAACTCATTCTCGAACTGCTTCAGGATCCCTGATATAGGTGTAGGTTCATCATTTTTGACAGCGTCTTTCATATAATGACCGCAGACGTAATTGTAGAAATCATTGCAGGGATCTTTCTTGAGATCTACGAATTCTAGTAGGTCAGCCGCAGCCTTTACGCAGTGTTTGTCTGTACATTCCTCTTCGGATGGTGAACCTGTAAAGTACCAGAATAGTATCAGTATATACAGGGTGTCCCAAGGTGAGTGGCCTATTAGATTATTATGGAAACTATTGATGGTGAAGATTTAAAATTTTGTAGATCGATATTTGGCTATGTAATGTATATTTTTGAAATAATTTCACATTTCCGGTGTTGGCGGATTTACGACAATTTGGCAACAACTTTGTTATTTTAAATGGTAATCCGGTATTTAAACTTCTTATGATACTCCAATAAATATTGAACATATTCAATCTTACTTTTCCGTACCCATCTTCAACGGTTTTTGAGTTATTAATTATTTTTCGAAATTTCAGATCAAATTGGCGTGTTACGAGAATGACTTTAGCTCGCTCAATATTTGAGATTTAAGTCAAACATTTTTCAAGTCATCAGATATTGATCTGATCTATGTCACTGCTTCTGAATTACAGTTGTAAATTGTAATAAAAAATCATCATTTGCCAAGTTACAAAATAGTTGAGATAGGTATAAGGACGTGAATAGAAAAATTGTAGAGTATGTTGTACTGATTCTAAAAATTGAAAAATATACTATGTGTCTAATTTAAAAAAACAGACTCTTTTACGATTTTGTAACTTGGCCAATGATGATTTTTTCCATCCTGTATAACTGACAACTATAATTCGAAAGCAGTGACATAGATCAGATTAATATCTAATGACTTGCTGAATTTTTGACTTAGATCTCAAATATTAAGCGAACTAGAATCATTTTCGTTACACGCCAATTTCATACAAAATTTCGAAAAATAATTAATAACTTAAAAACCGTTCAAGATAGGTATGAAAAAGTGGAAGTGAATAGATTTAATATTTTTTGGAGTATCATAAAAAAATAGAAATACCGGATGTCCCATTTAAAAAACCAAGTTGTTGCCAAATTGTTATACATCCAGCAACATTAGAACTGAAAAATTGTTCTGAAAATGTACCTTACATGACCGAATATCGATCCACAAAATTTGAAATCTTTACCATCAATAGTTTCCATAATAATCTAATAGGTCACTCACCTTGGGACATCCGATATACAGGGTCTTTTAGAATAACGTCATCGAACGTCAAGAGGAAATTTCTTAGCTTATTTTAAGAAGAAAATTTCATGTATACACGGGTCCGAAACGGCTTCGTCAACGAAAATTATTATTTTTGAATATTTTAGAATTGACTATTGCTAAAATCATTCGAAATACTCTATAACACTGAAAAAAGGGCAACATTCCATTTGATACATTTCATTACCTGCTCCAATTTGATATCTCTAACTGTTTCCAAGAAATACACACTCGAACAATGAAAAACATAAATGATAGGTTTCAGCAACAATTTTTTCATATGAATATAATGAGTGCATTAAAGATGAAGGAATTCCGATTCAATGGCAATAGTTAATTTTAAACTGTAACATCCCGTATCTCGGAAACGAAATCATTTCGGATATAAACCTCTCCTCCCAAAATAAGCTCGAAAATCCCCTTTTGGAGTTTGATGGCGTTATTATGAAACACCCTGTAGAATCGATCATCCGTATTGTAACACAAATATTCAATTCTATACCGCATGTTCCTTACAATAATTCAAGAAATTCAATATGGACACTTTTGGAAAATCAATCTTATAAATATGACTTTTTCACGTCTAGTTATAGTTTTGCCATTTCAAATTATGAAAACCATTTTCTAGTCTCACGAAAAACGACTATAAAAGACTATATGTCATAAATTAACGAAACTTATGTGGCCTTAGATCATAGTAACAAAACCTACAAAAAATACATCTGTTACAAGCTGAATAGCTCCTGGGGTATTCACTAGAACGAAGCTCAGGAGTATCATTTACCGTCCCCAATTATATTATAACATAGCGACATAAATATTCAAGCATTGAAGGACATTCAACATTTTTAGAAGCGGCAATTAGTCAACCTAAAACTGTAATTGATTAATCAATTAATGGACTAGTTGTCTAGCACCTACCACATTATATTATTTCATTTTTGGAAACCTATCTCAGGAAAAATGATGTTGGAATGTAGCATACATTGACCTTCTAACGAAATGATGAATGAACTTCATATGGTTAGAAAATTAAATATTTATGAGTCCAGCAATTACTTCCTTATTCAACAACAACAAAAAATTATCATCAAGTCTGCTTCGGAGTAAATCATTTCAAACTATGTGGTCCGCTTAAAGTATTCTCGTTATTGAAATCAATTCTTCAAAATTGAAAAAAAACAATAAAAGTATTCGCGAGAAAACATCCAAAACATAAGCCTGGTCTGAAATTCCATATTCTCCCAACTAATAAAAGAGTTGTTTGGAATGCTTCTTGTTATAATTCCTAACATGGATATGAGATCGAATTTCAAGGGCACTGAAATTGTTTTATTCCGTAGCGCGAATTATTCGACCTAGAACTGTAATTAATTGATCCATTAACGAACTAGTTGTCTATCATTCCGTTATTGTACATACATATTGTATTTTATTTTTAGACACCTACCTCAGACTAGTTACATACATTGAATCGAGTTTGGATGGACCTACCACAAAATTGTCATAATAAAGCGATTGGTAAATATTCCATATTTACAAAAAAACTTACAGAAGAAAAAAAAGGAGGTTATCGTGATTATGTGTGACCGTATTCTTCTATTGTGAACAAATATGCAAGAGCGCCTGATTCCATATCAGTGCTTTTCAGGGAGGAAGGTACTTATTTCATACACATTCAAGTCGAATTTTTTTCCGAATTGCATCTGTTGAGATCACTAAGTTTATACAGGGTGTCCCGGAAAATGTGGAAAATCTCTCGGATTCAGATGAAGTAATGAAGATGACAAGTTCCCATAATTTTTTTCCTAGCGGCCCTCCCTACGAAGATACGACCTCCTAAATGACTGGAAATCCATTTTAGTAGAATAAGTTTCAAACTACTCGATATAATTTGATAAAAATTCGATATGATTAATAGTATTAAGGACCTCTTAAATCACCGCACTAAAATTTCAATTAGCTTGTTCAGTTTACATGCTTACATTTTTAACACCCTGTATGATAAGATGCTAAAAAAAGAAATTTGGATACCTTGAATATTAAGCTAAAGAAAAGGTACTCCTGTTCAGTGTCGATAAATAAAAGAAGTAAGTAATTGAAATTTATTCCACTAAAATGAATTTCCAGTGGCGTCATTTAGGAGGCCGTATCTTTGTAGGGAGGGCCGCTAGGAAAAAAAATTATGGGAACTTGTCATCTTACTTTTTTATGTTCTATCTGCATCCGAGAGATTTCCCACATTCTCCTGGACACCTTGTATAAAAAACGAGAAAAACAACATTAAATTTTGATGTATATTCCTAAAAAAATTAAGATGGGTCTAACCTACAACAAAATTTCGTTTGCCCATTCCTTTCTGAGTTATAACCCTTGAAAAGAAGTAACTTAAAAAGTTTGAACGTGTACTGCAATCCCCCGCTGGAAGACAACGTTCATCAATGCAACTTTTATGAAAAAATAATAAAATTTGGTGTTTTTTAATTTTTTTTCTGTCGTTGGGCATGGAAAAAGAATCAGGAATAAAAAATATTGAATTAAACAAGGATTTTAAATTTATTTTTTTTCCATGATACCTACTTATCTCGAAAAGAAGTTTTGAAGTACCTATGGGTTGCTCATCATTTTACCCGAGTATAATGTAAAGAGATTATTGAAAGATACCCGTTGTTAACTATCTACGAGTTCTTGAAAAGTGGAGAATTTCAAATTTCTGCTTCAATGAAATTTCAGAAAATAACTCAATTTTAGTCACAACCTGTGGAAATGTTGATATGGAAAAAACTTGATTTCATATGAGCAATTATATTGTCATATGAATTTTGAATAAACAGTATAAAAAACATAATAAATCGATTTAAATAATAATCATGTAGCGCCACGTACTTTGAATACTAGTTGCTGAGCTAGCGTTGCTTTCACACATAAAATCCGGCAAATATCTCGTATCAAACACTATTTTGGTCCATGTAAATCCACCTAGTTAAAAGGAAAGCTGTAGATGCAGATTTATCCCATAGATTCAACTTCATCATTATGCGTTCAGATAATCATTCGATTCAGATACGATGGATTAATTTTACTACGATTTAAAGACTCTCGTACACCGTTGCCTCACTGTATTCTTGCTGAATATTCCACAATTATTTGTATGATGCAGTATATTCTCAAACCTACACAAGATCATCCTTCACCTTGTCTATTCATTCATGCAAATTAAACCAAATTCAAGATCACAACAATAAATGAATTAACATATTTTCAAAGCCATTCGTTCGAAATAGAACATAGGTTTTCATACCGGTTCGATTTATTATTGTTGAAAATATTCATAATATTGGAAAAATATCATCGAACGTGAGTTAAAATTAAATCGTTTTGAAGTCCTCAAGCACTTGGTGATTAATTCGTAATATCATCTTTCACTTCATTTTGAGAATCCAATATAGTTTTGTTTATTTTTCTGATTCGTACATATACTTGAACTGAATTTTCCAAGAGAAACATCATGTCTACCATACTTTTTTTATTGAACTCCATAACAGTGGAACTTCCCTATAACGAACGTCTGTATAACAAATTTCTCTGTATAACGAGTTCCGTAAAAGACATTGCACCTTAAATCCAAATTCCATGTTAAAAACACCCTCTTAGAGGAAGTGAATTCCCTATAACGAAATATTCAAAGAACATCACTCAATGGGTTTTGGTAAGAAGGTATAATGGTGGTTTTTTTCCGAAATTTTTCCGGACGTTAGTAATTAATCCCGACCTTAAACTAAATCATTACGGCGGGTAGAGAGATCCTTCTGAAACAGTTTTAAATACACCCTGGCTGTTTGGTTTCAATCTAACCATTACGCTAGTGTGAAAAGTTGTGCGAAAATGTCTAAAAGCATCAAGTGCTTAAGTTTGAATGATACACTTAAATTTATCAGTGAAGTCGACCGCGACATTGCCGACTATAGAAAGATATTTTCAGTATAACGAAATTTCTTTATAACGAATTTTTGGAGGGTTTAGAGTTTTCGTTATAGGAAAGTTCCACTGTAATTGAAAAAACGTTTTGAATCAACAATTTTGAAAATTGGTACGGGAACACTTCATCGTTATACTCTATGATTTATGCCATATGTATTTTATTCAATCAAAAATAACTCACATTTCTTGGTGAAGAACAGGATGAGGAACACCAAAGCAACTATGGACACTATAGTGAAACCAACAATCAGAAACTTCTCCAAACCTGACCTCCGCCTCTGCTTCTCCCCTTGCGCGCGGCTACAAACAAGAAATATTCAAAAATCAGCAATACAGGCGAAAAGTTAAAACAGATATTTCGATAAACATTTAAACATTACTTTTTGCTGGGTTCCAGCATCTTGCTCAACACAGTTCACGCCGCTTACTAACTGAAGGCAATTTCGGACCGCAAAAGCGCAACTCAAGTTCTTGTTTTCAAGCAGGTTGCGAACACCGAACTATTACGTAAGATCGGAAGAATTCATTGGTGACTCGTTTGATACTGTTGCTGTTTATGCATGAAGTATCTCGCATATCTTCTGACCGCCGAGCGTTTTTATTCGAAACCTGAAGTCGTTGAAACTGACCTTTTCGGTTTAACACATTGTGAAAATCTTTGAGTTTTTCTTTTGAAAATTTCATTCCATATTTCATGCAATGCTTCCTAATAAACAGGGTGTCTGTGAACAAATGCGAGTGATTTGGGGAGATGATTTCTCGATGAAAATAAGCAGGGGTAATTCCTATAAACTTTTTTTCGAAATCGACCTCCCTTCCAAGATACAGCATTTGGAAGGCGATGACAAGTTGACAGTTTTCAATTTTTTTAGGAGTCCTAAAAAATACTTAGTCATAAAACTGTACATAATATGATTCATTAAGTAGATGTTACTCACACATTTTTTTTTGATCCCATAACTTTATTATTAGGGGCTGAAAAACAAACCCTTATGATTTTTCTTCAGAAATGGTTTCGTGGGATAGATTTTCGCAAAATAAAATTCTTATACAGTTTCCCATTCAATTCTGGAGAAAAAAGTCTCTTGCAATATTTCGATACAGTCGGTCCTCTTCTCGGAAAAAATACAAACTTACAAGCAGTTATTATCACTGATTATTCCATTTCATCGTATGTTTCGTAGAATTAATATTCTAAGAATTGTTTATGCCCGAATTTGTTTTGTCAATTATGCTTATTAATCGAAAGGTTCTATTTCTGAAATTAAAATATTACGGATATGATTTTCTTCCAGAAATTAGTAATAAAACCTTCAGAAAGATTGTAAGAAATCTTTATCTCCTGTTATAGACATACAATATCTTAGAATACTCATTCTATGGAACACATACGATGAAATGGAATGAACAGTGATTACGAGTATAACTGCTTGTAAGTTTTTATTTTTTCCTAGAAAAATATCGACTGTATCGAAATTTTGCAAGAGACTTTTTTCTTCAGAATTGAATGGGAAATCATAAGAGAATTTTATTTTTCGAAAATCTATCCCACGAAAACAATTCTTGAACGAAAATCATAGAGGATTGTTATTTTCAACCCCTAATAATGAAGTTATGAGATCTAAAAAATTTGTGTGAGTAACATATACCTAGTTCTTTAGATTGTGTATAGTTTTATGACTCAGTGCTTTTAAGGAACCGTAAAAAATTGAAAACTGTCAACTCGTCATCGCCTGCCAAAGGATATATCTTGAATAGGGGGTTGATTTCGAAAAGAAATTATATGAACTACCCCTGCTTATTTTCATCGAGGAATCATCTCCAAAAGTCCCTCACATTTGTTTACAGATACCCTGTATTTTCCTGCATCTTTCCTTCTTGGTAATTTCTTTACGTTACCCAACTCACTCTTATCTTCAAAGGAGTTTCAAGCAGCGTGCTGAGTTTTGCTTGGTATATAAATTTGTGAATGTAGATTGATATACTGAATGCTCATGCAAAATTTTAGAAGGATCGCATCATCTAAACCATAGAATTTATTATTATTTAATTAGTTACTTTTTGCATATTTAATTTTTTAATAATTTCCAGAATAATGTTTCGATCGTGCTGAGATTTTGCATTTATATATTCAGTATAATTCTCAAGTCGTCTACAAAATTTTGAGGTAATGGCCGCATTGCTCCACCATTGAACGAGCGGTCAAGAACACCTGCTCATGATGGCTTTCCTAAATTTTTAGATATCGAAATTGGCCAATTTTGTTTCCAATATTGGGGTTATATTGGTCTATCATTAGATCCAAATGTTGATATTTTGCAGAACTCACAACAACTCTTCATCGGCCCAAATCTTGGGCCAATTCTATAGGGCCAATACGAAGAAAAACAGTACAAAAATTGGATAACATCTAATTGATCAATATTCATTGATCAATTCAACTAATTCTTATCTTCTAGGAAGGATGGAAAATTTTTGCTAACAGATATGTATTCTTAGTATTTATTTCCTTTCACATTATTCTTATTGTGTACTATAAACATATCAAACTATTGCAGTTTTATTTACATGAATTAAATTCAGAGAAGAATAAAGCAAATGGTTATGACTCTATATAATAGAAACATGAAGTAGAAAAAGTTCATTTGATGAATGCTCAGAGATTCAATTCAGAACGTTACCATGAAAAACCATGTATCAAATATTTAATTCATTGAATGTCCATTCATCAGATGAATTGAAAACCAAAGATGAATTTCAAAGAATCCTACATTTCTCTTTGGGGTTCATATCAGAACCCACTGGACAATTAAAGTCATTCGCGAAATATCTCGAATTTCTGGCACCAGCAGTCACTCTGAACAAAGGTATTGCATGTTCGTCCTTTTTGTTCAAATCAAAGGTATTATCGTCCAATTTCCTGAAGCACAAGAAGGCCCCTGATTGTATCCAGAATATTTGTCTGGGCGTAAGAGGTATTCCTGGTAACTTCCTTTCTTCGCCATGTTTCTTGACCCATTTTTCATAGGCTTCGTAAGCCACGTCTATACCGACAAGATCTGCCAAGTTTTCCTCCAAAGTGTGCGTGCCATCAAGCTGTAAAATCGCAATATTTTTTATTTAAACAACATTATTCATATTCACAAATTAGTGAAGATCATTAGCTGTCAAAGAGTCATTATCATCATTGTAATTTATGATTCATTAGTTGAGCTATTTCCATCATATTTATTTTTTTGTTCAAGGTTTCAGTCAGCATTCCCCAGCAGTCTCTAGAAAAACATTTTTGATTCTCAACTCTCAGGATAGTTATTTTTGTATTAAGTGCGTAAAATGAGTATTTTTTGCATGGCACATGATAGTGTCAATTTCAAAAATTCAATTCACTCAAATGTGCCATGAAATTACGAATTTTATACGCACGAAATACAAACAACATTTTGCATCGTCTGAAATATAATTCTTAGGGATAATCCTTCCAATACAATATTTCTAGGCACCCAGATCCAGTGAACTTTTTGTGTCGTTACTATAGAAACTTACTTTTTTAACGGTGAAAAAAAATTTTTTTAACGGTGAAAAATGTGAGCGTTTGCGTATCCATAGTGATGAAGAAGAGTCAAGTTTTTTTGACAGTTGTACAAAAAAGGAATTTTCGTTACTTTTTGATAGTTCTTGAAAAAAATCTTTGATCTGATTTTGATTTGTTCAGTTGCCAGAAATTCATTTGATCTTTTTGGGATGGATCTCATTACTTTCGATATTATGGAAACTTCACCTCATGAAATCTTGGTGTTTCCTTTCAAAGCATTTTCGACAAGCTTTGACTCATCAATATCCTCAAGTGGAACTGGTTATTTATGTTCTCAGATTTGAACGTGCTCTGAATGAAGACCGCAAAATTTCTTGGAGTGAAGCATCCTCAATATCAGTGGAAGAAAAACTGAGACGTAGAAAATTGAAGGAAGCAGCTCCCATTTCAAAAACCCAAACGGCTAACCGTCTGTTGATGCTAAAAACATCTGGGCTCCAAAAATCAGATACAACTCAAAAGAGATCAAATGAACTTTTGATAACTGCATAAATCAAAAATTTAAGGAGCAGCTTTGAGCGCTCGTTAATTGGTGGGGCAAAAAGACTATTACCTCAAGATATTATATGGGAATATATAAATGGAAAATCGGAATAATATTCTGAAAATGAAATATGTACAAAATATGAGTTATAAAGAAAATTAAATTCTATAGTTCTGATGATGCGATCCTATTGAAATATTGCATGAACATTCAGTATATCAGTTGTCATTCAAAAAATAAATTTCCCTTGAATAGGATATTCTGTTATGGTTATATAAGGATTTTTTCCTTCAATTTTCCGATTGAATTTTTTATGGTTTTGTTAACACTTTGGCCACAAAATTTTGGATGAGCATTCAATATATCGATCTCCATTCACAAAATGAATTTTACTCGGATCGGATATTCTGTTATGGAAATATAAAGATTTCTTTCAATATTCCAATTGAATTTTCTATGGTTCTGTTAATACTAAGGCCAAAAAATTTTTCATGAAGATTCAGTATATCAATCTTAATTCACAGAAAAAATTTCACTCGAATCGTATATGCTGTTATGGAAATATATGAAGATTTTTTTTTCAATATTCCAATTGAATTTTCTATGGTTCTGTTGAAATTATGGCCACGAAATTTTGGATGAACATTCAGAATATCGATCTCGATTCACGAGAAAAAATGTCAATCGAATCGGATATCTTTTTAAGGAAATATGAAGTTTCTTTTTCAATATTTCAATTGAATTTTTATGGTTCTGTTCATACCATCGCCACGAAATTCTGCATGAAGCTTGTTATCAGCATCTTGCATTTGGACGTAGCATTTTATTCCGATTGGTTTCGTATTTTCTGAAATATTAAGGAACAAAAATTTTGAATGGCCATATTTTATGGAACACCCTGTACGACTTGGCTGGTTAACGAACTCAACTGAGTCATTTGAGACCCGAACAAATCTTGAAAATTTCAAGTCTCTAGGACAGCCCATTCGAAAGTTATTGTGCTAACGGATGGCCGGACGGCCCCACGGACAGAATTGAATTTTACCACGAATTCGTCATTAGGGAGTCTTACCCGATCGCTTGAGACCATTTTCGGCTCAAAATTCGAAAATTACAGGCATTTGGGCAAAACGATATAGCATTCGTTCAAGTAGAACGAGCGCTTAAAAAAAGATCAAAGTCTTCAAAGATTGTTTTCGAGAACTGTCAGAAATAACACATTTACTTCTTCTTATGTGTGTCTACAATCAAACTTTTTCTCAATTTTTTTCTGTTTTTCTCACAAATTGTTAGCATGAGTTTTAAGATAATTGATTATTATTTTGTGTCTTTGGTTGAATAAATCAGGGCTCTATCTACTTTTGAAGTAACTTATCTGGGCTCTGCCATTTTAGCATATTACTTTGGAAAATTGTTTTTGTTATCTTAAGAAATAAAGACATTTTTATTATAAATTAAAACGCTGTACCTGATACTCGAAGGGAAGTTGCTCGTATTCCTTGATAGCACATTGCTTCGTTTTATTAAAAGCCTCAGCTGTAGCATTAGTCCACCAATCGATCTCTTCGTTGTTCTTCAGAATAACCATGCGCCCTATTTCTCCAAAACCATGTTGCAGTTCATGACCTATAAGTCTTCCCATTGATCCGTAATTCATGAAAGCTGGGGACTTGTGGTTGAAGAATACTGAATTTAAGATCGGTGCAGGTATAACTGAAAAAATAACAGCAATTCAATGCAAGCCAACACGTTATTTTTGAAATTAGACCTCAGTGTTGTCTTCGATTATGTCACAAACAGTTGTATTCTTATCTTAGCGCTACATTACATAGTGTCAAGGAAAAAAGTACCATGCATAGTGCCACGCGATAGAGGGCCTTAAAATATGAAAAAAGGTTTCAGAATATATGTTCGAAACTGCTTCCTTTAAGAAATAAAGGATGTTAAAGTTTATGTTTTTATTTGTTTTTTTAAATAACGTCGGACAAAGAAGTAAGAATTGAATGAAATGTGATATGCAGGGGTTTTGTTTGATGATGCAGAATACATATATTCTGATATCGATTAAAATATATTCTGGGAGGATTCTGCATTTCTTAAAAATTTTATAGGTTTTCACTCCCAGTTTCTGAAGCATAAATAATTAAAAATTGTTTGATTAAGGTGAAGTGCTCCTGCAAGAATCTTTGCACTTATTTGTCAGAAGCAAATTGGTCTTGAAAAAAATTGTTGCCTAACAGTAAAACTGAAAAATGAAATAAATTAAAAGGATATTGTAACGTTTCGGTGGCTTTATCAGACTCCTTCTTCAGACAAACTTTTAAAATCTTCAGAATTGTGCATTTTTTCATTTGTAATCTGATTGACATTGATAGTTGTCAATGTAGCAAATTGTCCAGAAGCGCCAAAGTAACCTACTTAGAACAACGAGAACAAAACACTTCAATGATAAAGTTTTAATAACAACAGCAAAAGACAGATTGATTAACAAAAAAATTGAGTATTTAGAAGATATTTGAATTGCTGGCCTTGTGCATGAATAATAAACTTTTATACCCTACACTTCTTAAAGGAAGTAGTTTCCGACATACATTCATGGGACCATTTTTCATATTTAAGGGCCTCTATAGCGTGGCACAATACATGGTACTTTTTTCCTTGACACCCTGTATACAGTATTTTTCATCGCGAATGGAACTAGAGATTAACATTAATGGATTAAAAGTAAACTCATACTTCGGAGACAATGTAAGTTGTTAATATCATCCAGAGCATCCATAGCTATTCATCAGTACAGAGAAATGCCCTGAATGATATTAGCATTCTTGCACCCAGTACAAAATAGCTATCTTTGGATATTCTGGATGATATTAACACCTTGCATGTTCTTCGAACGTTGACGAGATTAGCTGAGTTTAATATTTGTTGATTTTAATCGATTAATATTATTCTATGCTATCATAGTTTATATTTTTACTTTCGATGTTCGCATCAATTTGTAAGAAGGCGGAAATTAATGGAAAAACTACTTGGGAATATCCAGAGATAGTCACCCGACATTTTATAACAGAGGATTAGTTAATCGTTCGTTTCACCAATGAGTTTAAATATATGAATACTCAATGGTTTCACTGAACATTAGTCATATTGATTGCCGAAATATCTCAACTCGAATTCATACTCAGAAAAAATGACTTAAATTTTTGTTTTAGAGTACGATTTCAAATAAAATTTATACTTACTCATCACATTGAGCGGTGCTGCGAAGAAAGCATTGACTGTAACAACATTACTGAAGAATGTATCCCAATCATCAGGATTTTCCTCGTAAATTCTTTCCCAAATATGTTTGTTTTCTCTTATGCGTTTTTCTCTCAAAATCTGGTAAGGGATATCCGAAGAAAACTCAAGCTGAAACACATGATTTTAGCCTTCATCAATCAAAACGAAAAATCAGTAAATATTACAAATTTTTTTAACACTATGAAAAATGATTCAAAAATGACGCGATATCGATCACTGAGGCAGGATTTGTGACAGTAAAAGTTTTAGAATACCAGATCCAGAAAAATCTCTTTCAGGAGAAAAAAACAGAATTTGATAACTGCCGATTATACCCTCAACCGAATCATTATCAAATACGGGCTCTTTATAAATGATTGTAGCATAGTAGGGTGCTTTGAAAATTTTTTATCTTGTCGGTTCTCATGCAAAGTCTACAAATTTATTCCAGTCACATTATTCAATTTCTATCGGAATGACCAATCTAAACTCACAGAATCGTTTGTTTAAATTAAAGTTTACACCAGAATATAAACACTTATAATAGTCCAACGCCAACTGGGTTGTTATAATCATTTATAGAGACCCTGTATTTCTTTTTAGGGAAATTCGAAAAGTGAGATTCAAAATTCTTACCCCACTATATCCAAGATATTGGTCGAATTTTTCAACATCATAAAGGATATCGTCAGCTCCCACAATTTTTTCTATCAACTTGGTTTTCTCAATAGCTCTCTTCTTGGTCTCTTCGTCCATCCAAGTCGAGGCCTTCAAATGTTCAATATATACTTCTTTCATGATTTCAATCATCTCGTCGATCTGTTCCTTCACACGAGGATTGGTTTTTCTTCGGATGTATATTGTTTCTTTTAGGTTGGCGAAGCTGAAAAAATTCTTCGATTCATAAATTATTACAATCTTGAAAATGACAGGAGATTGTTTGAACGACGAGGAGAAATGAAGAAAGGCTTACTATACGACAAAACTTATAGGCATTGAAAGTTATAAAACAATATGGTTCATATCTCAGAGAAAAAATAAACATAGAGATGCCCTTACGCTAAATAGTACTGCATTGTAATCAACCAAGCATTAGAGTGAGATGGAAAGCATTTCACTGCCACACTAGGGTGAAGTGAACAGTGAGTTAGATTCTCATTTCTACAATTCCCGAATAAAATTCAAATTTTTCGTAATTTTGCCTTAGCTATAATTACCAAAATACTCTTAAGCAACAATAAACTACCACCAAATCAGTAACAGAATTTAGTTTACGAACGTCAAATCGAAATGAAAATGCACAATAGCATCGCGTAACTAAACACTAACAGACGATGTTGCCAAACTGACAGAATTGTCTGTAACAGATGTCATTAGTATCAAAGAAGAGAAGCGTTAGACCAATTATCCCAATACGGAATAAAGATACAGCACGAGTTCGCAACGCCAGAATATTGTTCGCTTGAATAAACAGATTCTACTTGGCTTCGTACAAATTAGTGAAGACATCTCTAGGTTTACTTTTATTCTGAGGTATAATTCAATTTAAAAAATCGAATTCATTATCACAAAGAAACATTAAGGAATGGTTTAATTTTTTCTTTGGTGTTGAAATTGTTCACTCGTCTTCTTGTTTTCTTAGCTCTTAAATTTCTCAATAACAATATTCAAACTTCTATGTATAATCCTAATATTTGGTATAATGTAAGAGTGATGTGAATGTAATAGAAAGCTGTAAAAACTTTTATTGACTTAAAATTTATTTTCTAATTTTTTTTCAGGTAAGTTCAACCGAGTTATTTACTTCTTGTCGGCTGAAAGTTACTCTTAGTCGTGAAAACTGTAAGTAAAAACCTGATTTTGTTCCCCTCCATAACATCAAGCTCAAATAGTGAATAGTACTGCATTGTAAACAACCAAGCATTAGAGTGAGATGGAAAGCATTTTACTGCAATACTGGGGTTAAGTGAACAATTGGTTAGATTTGCATTTCTGCAATTCCTGTACATAATATGTACAACATTTTCGTAATTTTGCCCTAGCTGTAATCAAAGGAATAGCCTTAAGCACGATAAACTGCCACAAAATCAATGAAATAATTAAGTTTATGAACGTCAAATCGAAATGAAATGTAAACACGTCTCATCAAGAAATTAAACACTAACAGACTATGTTGCCAAACTGACAGAATTATCTGTAACAGTCGCAAGAAGTTAGTATCAGGGTAGAGAAGCGGTAAATCAATTATCCCAATACGGAATAAACATAAGACACGATTTCGCAAGGCCGGAAGTTTGTTCGCGCGTATAAACAGATTCTACTAGGCAGCATAACAAAAAATGCGTGAAGGCACTCTAGGTTTACTTTTTACTCTGAGGTTTATACGCTCAACATCGCTCTGGTAGGTAAAGTATACTAGAGATGTAAAGCCGGGAATAGACGAAGCGCACCCACTCGCGAGTCAAACCTCGCCACCTACTCGCGCACCAAAACTCATCCTCGCGCCGTGTTTACACGACACGCTGGATTCGCCTGGAAGGGCGAGCCAGGATGAGAAGGCGAGGTAGTAATCAGCCTCGTATAGAGTCTGAAGCCGGGTTTAGACGAAGCGCACCTACTCGCGCACCAGCCTCGCTTCCGCTCTCTCACATAGTGTAAACATGCTCCTCGCCATGAGGCCCCTCGTCCTCGGGTTGAGCCATTGCCGATCGGTTTTCAGTCGCGCATCGAAGAAGCCTCGCTGTGTCGTTTGAACAAGCTTCTGGAGCTAGTCGAGTCTGGTCGAGTCTCAGACTCTATACGAGGCTGATTACTACCTCGCCTTCTGATCCTGGCTCGCCCTTCCAGGCGAATCCCTCGTGTCGTGTAAACACTGGCGCGAGGATGAGTTTTGATTCGCGAGTAGGTGGCGAGGTTTGACTCGCAAGTGGGTGCGCTTCGTCTAAACCCGGCTTGGGACTCGACCAGACTTGACTAGAGCCAGAAGCTTGTTCAAACGACACTTCTTTGATGCGCGACTGAAAACCGACCGGCAATGGCTCAACCCGAGGACGATGGGCCTCATGGCGAGGACCATGTTTACACTATGCGAGGGAGCGGAAGCGAGGCTGGTGCGCGAGTAGGTGCGCTTCGTCTATTCCCGGCTTAAGAATTGTATTTGAATGAACTACGCCATGTTTTCAGAATTGGCCATTGACCTTTGGGACGTAAAAAAACGAAAACAAACGATTTTAAAGTTTTCGTTTAAATTTTCTGTGTGAAATTTTTCTAAATCTGGTTTAAAGTGGTTGAACTTATGAAAAACATTCTTCCTTGATTTTCAAATATGCGATGGATTGCAGGTGCGCTTGTTTTTCCGCATGAATCAATAGTAGGTATAGTTAACAGTAAAGTGGTCTTTGTTGTCGATTTTTGTTACGAAACAATCGTTTCTATTCTTTAACAAGAGACTATTGGCTCTATGCATAGGATCGATAACAAATTGACATGAAGATACAAGTTGAAATATTTACATGAAGTCCATCGGTAATTATTTGTGTTGCCATATTCACTATCTTAACGTCATATGTGGTATGCTTTTCGTTCCCCTAGATGACGCATGTGTAATAGTTGCAGCGAAATAAATTTCGCAACTTTTAGACAAAGTAAATCTGATAACTGTAGTTGCAGCAAGACGTTGTAAAAACTTGAAAATGATTGACCAAACTGGTGCAAATCATGGTTGTGAAGACGTTGTTTCGAAGTCGGCGAAGTCACTTAGTTTAGTTGCGTGACTTCTTTATATACGTAGACGCAACGTTAAATTGCTACTTGGTTCCAGGAGTATTTTTCCATAGAATTATTTTGTTATTCAACTCCCAGTGCCTGATCGCTGCCGCTGCCTTATAGTGGTCTTTTCCAATTTTCCAAACCTACAGGAAGAATCATGTCCAGGGATAACAAGGGATTCGAAATATTAACATAAAACCCAATCATCAACATCTACCTGGAATACTGATGAAATAGGAAAGATGTAGATCAAACACAACATTTAAGAGATCTCAAAGTTTCCATCTCTATTTGATACGCACGCAACATAACCCCTTAAAACTAACAAGATCCCAAGTTTATTATCTTCTTACCTTTCATCTGTTAAATCCATGCAGGCCTGGTATCTACCCGCAAATCTTGTCCTTATATCTTCATAAGCAACTCTTACTTTTCTGCCCATGAAATCATGAGATTTATGAATGATGCTCCATACATAGTAATCAGCAATTATCCTGAAAACATCGATTCTCATTCCAATGATAATCATAAAAAAATTTCAGTTTGGAGCTCAAGTCAACCAATTTTTGTGTTAGTTCGAGGATTAGCATAGTGAAATATTTTATTTCAAATTCAATTTTTTTTGTCAAGTTATCTGTTGTTATTCCGTAGGTAAAGAGTTTTCCAATAAGAGGAGTCATTTTGATACTCAAAGAAAAATTTTATTTTTCAATATAGATTATCCGAGGTTTATTTCATTATAAGGAAGAAGCTTTGCCGTTAATAATGGAAAATAACATCAAGCAAATGACCACCACGACCACGTTTTCAGGACCATATCCTTTTAATGAAAATTTCCTAACCAAATAGCAAGTGGCTGCCCTATGTCCCTGATAGTCTCACGAATTCCATCTTTGAGGTCTTGAATCGACGCTGGGCTATTGGCGTAAACCTTCTCTTTCACGTGGCCACAAAGAAAGAAGTCGCAAGGTGTTAAATCAAAGATGTCGGTGGCCTATTGTGATCACCTCTTCGAGAGCTAAAACGGTCCGGAAACTTTTCCCGCAAAAGATCAATGGTTTTGTTCTTTGTGTGGCGCGTAGCGCCGTCTTGTTGAAAGCAAACGTTGTCCAGATCCATACTATCCAATTTCGGTCAAAAAAAATCATTAATCATCTCTCGATGAGGAATGGACAAACCTGGGTTTACTTCAACACTTTCGGCTACAGCAACAATATTCTCGGCTGTTCTTGAACGACATGCACGAGTTTTATTTTTCACTAACTTTTTCCAACAGCTCGAATTTTTTCAACAATTTCCTTATTGCGGTCCGACAAGGTGCTTCACGACGACCCAAAAATGTTCAAGTTTTACGAACCGTCTTTGCCAAATTTTTACCATTTTTAAAGTAAATTTCAATAATTTCAATGCGTTCTTGAAACGTGTATCATTCCATTTTTACTTATCAGATATCAAAAAATGACAGCTTCAAACGTGACATCTACCGAAATAGCGGGCTTTTCAAAATTACACCTATAATTGGAAAACCCTTCATAACGAATTTTCAATGATGTGAAAATCAATCAACTTACTTATTCGTAGTATTTTTCAGTAAACTTTCCAGTTGAGTGCAATATCTTCTGAATTTTCCATAAATAATGGATGATTCATTTGTCATTTTTCGTACATCACCCGAGAGGCCATTCAGAAGTTTTAGCCATGGTACTTGTGGACAATCATCATAAAGATCTTGAACTGTTTTTATATCTTCTTCTTTATCTCTTTTTTCCTCTAAAGCTTCAGCCACCTATTGAAAACATTATAATTGAAGATTGAAAGTGTATGGATTTCAAGTTGAAAATAATGATCATGAAATACTTATACCTTTTTCAAGTTTTTCATAAAATCATAGTCCTCTCCATTTTCGTCGTTGATACCACTCGTTTCTTCCTTATAGGCTTTAGCTACATCATTCATTAGAGATCGGTAATGAGACTGCTCATTCCAACGCTTGAAACTGGTGGACCAGTTATCTGCAATGAAAATTGAAGAATGAATACCTATTGTATTATCACTCATAATTATCTAAAAATTTTTTCTAACAATACTCGAAGAGTTCTTGCAAATTGTGAATCAAAGTTGATGTCACATTATCTAATTTTTTTTGTTCTATAGGAAAATTGATATATATCTTGTAATTGATTTCTGTGGGTTTTGCGTTACTACCTAAAGAGTTACATATCGTTTTACCCAAATGTCCGTAATTTTCAAATTTTGAGCCGTGGTCACTTTCAATTCTGTCCGTCAGTCCACGATAACTTTCGAAGGGATTGTCGTAGAGATTTCAAATGTTCATGGTGAGTTCAGTTCCCAAAAGACGCGGTTCGTTCACCAGCTAAATCGTACAATTTTTGTTTCTCAATATCTCGACAAAACGAATCAATCGAAATGACATTTTTATATTCCTTAACAAGATACTCTTCAAGTAATCGAAATTTATTTTGTGAATGAAGATTGATATACTGAATTTTCGTGCGAAATTTCGAGAGGATCTCATCATCAGAACCATAGAATTGAATTTTTTCTAATAATTGATTTTTACCATATTGCAGTTTTTCAATAATTTCCACAATATAATTTCGATCATGCTGAGATTTTCCATTCATATGCGTAGCATGAATCTCAAGTCCTAAACAAAAGTTTGGAGTATCATTGCTACACAATGAACGAGCGCTTGAAAGCACCTTTTCAGGGCTTCCTCTAAATTTTTTATCATAAATAAGGCGAACGCATTACTTTTTTCAAAGCAAAACCTTTTTCTTCCATTATTTTATTATTATTATTGCTTATACCTTGAAGGATTCGATTCTTTTTTCGAAAGAAAAGGTAAGGTTTCTTTTTATAAATACGGTTTATTGTCATTTTTCTACAAACGTCAAAAAATAACAAGGTTCGCGCATTGGCAAGAATATGCGAAGTGACCTTTTTCATTTCCTTGTTACTAGACCATTACACCGCGTGCGCGAAGTAGTGTGCGAAATACTTACTTCGCACACTGCTGCATGTAACTATATGGGATTTTTATATTTTAACTTGGTAAAATTCTTGAAATCCACGTTTTCTTCAAATTGAGTGTTTTGCTTTCAACATAGAATATATTACCATAGTTATAATACCTAATTACTTTATTTGGAAAAACAGTTCAATATTTTTTTTCATATTAACTAAGCGTTTGTAGAAAAAATTTTGTTTGCATCTCATGCGCGAAATACTTTGGTGATCTCGACTATTTTTTTTAACTCGGCTGCGCCTCGTTAAAAAAATCAGTTCTCGATCACCAAGTAGCATTTCGCGCACTAGATACAAAAATAACTATATTCATTCAAGCAACATGATTATTGAAAGGGCAATTTAAGTATGATATAATAGTTATTTAATCAACTAGATCATTAAAGACAGCGACTAATGTTCAAGATATTTTAATGCGTGACGGAGCGAACGCGGTAATAGTTCGAGACAATTATTCGCTCGATTAATAACCGAGTTGATTACAGAATTTGTCAGACGATCTCAATATGCATTGTGTAAAAATTCTTGATTGAAATACATTCCCATTTTGCACATGACTTACATTTGACATAATAAATTCTATGTTTCAGTAGAGTTTTGACATTTCTCGTAGTGCTTCTGAATACTTTGTGAACGGTTGCCATGATGATTACACATCAAAATAGCCGAAATTGAGCATCAAAATGGGTCAATAATGATCAATTTCGTTCTCATTAAAATCACCTTTTATTTCGAGTTCGACGGAGTAAATTAATTTCGATTTCAACTCAACTGCCATAATGCGATGAGAGACAATTTAATGGAATTATCGGCCGGAAACATTTTTTTCGATTCTCAAAGTCTCGTTATGAAGAGTGATTTAAATACTTTTTAGATTATCATACACAACTTTTGTATTGATGAAAGAATGAAAATTCCATACATCGAGAGTATGAAAAATATATATGGAAAAAACTGGAGTTCCCGACACGGTGTTGTTCTTCCCAAGTATTGACTTCTGCCGTCTTAGTAGTTATCTATCTCATAATAAAATAATAACTATCCAAACGATATAGTGAACAAACACCTACCCTCAAAAGAGTGTTGTTATTCGAAGCTTTGGCTACTCGGAAGTCAAAAAATCCCATTACAGGTATTCCCAACTTCACAGAGTTGATGTGCCAATCCACCCAGTTGAAAGAAGCTCCATTCCATTCAGTACCATTGATCAAAGGCCATCCTCCCAACTTATTGATAGCCTCCCAAAAATTGGCGTCCTTATTGTCATTTAATCTAGTCTCATTCATACAAGCCTGGTAAAACTGTTTCATGGCAATGTTGGATTTCGAATCTCTTTTCCTAATTGGATCTATGACAATGGCCTTCAACTCATTTGTGAACTCCTGCGAAACCCCCAGTATGGGGGTAGGTTCACTATTTTTTACAGCATCTTTCATGTAATGACCGCAGACAAAGTTGTAGAAATCATTGCAGGGGTCTTTCTTCAGATCTACGAATTCGAGTATGTCAGCGGCAGCCTTCACGCAGTTTTTGTCTATGCATTCTTCTTCGGATGGTGAACCTGAAAAATAATATGTTAAACGTCATAGTGGATAAGGAATGAATTATTTATAGTTTGATGTTGTCTAGCAATGACTTCCTCAATCGTGTTATGAAATAATAAGTGGAGTCTTAGGTGTATATTGTCTTGACCAAGGTCGTCTAGAAATTTCTCAGGTTTTACCTGAATTATTGTTTAGCTATTTTACTTCATCTTAGCGGAACAAAAAATGTATAACGAAACGATTACAATATTTGAAATTCATTATTACAGTGGAACTTCCCTCTAACGAAAGCGCAAAATCCTCAAAAAATTCGTTATAATAAAGAAATTTTGTTATACAGAAAATTTGTTTTTTCTGTGACGGGAAAAAATGTGACATTTTATATCTCTTGACAGGTCACAAAATATGACTTTTTACGAGATGACTTTTTTCCATGTCAAAAAAATGATTCTCTATGTAGCCGGGAAAAAAGTGAGTACTTTCTTCCCGGGGAAAAAAAGTAATTTCGTGAACAGTTATATTTCTTTCACTATTAAATGGTCGTTTTTCCTATCACAGAAAAAAATAGTGTATTATACACGGGAAAAATATTAGATTTTAGCTCCCGGCTTTTTGTCTCCCTCCGCTTCGCGTCGGGAGACAATATAACCTCGAGCTGAACTAATACTTTTTTCCCTTGTATAATAAATAACTATTCTATAGCCGGCAATGTCACGGTCGACTTCACTGATGAATTCAAGTCTATCATTCAAACTTAAGTACCTTCTTTTAGACATTTTCGTCCAACTTTCACACTAGCGTAATGGTTAGATTGAAACCAAACAACCAGTGGTGTATTTAAAACTGTTTCAGAAGGATCTCTCGGCCCGCCGTAATGATTTTTTCAAGGTAGGGATTTATACGTACGTCCGGAAAATTCGGAAAAAACCCACCCTCATATTTTTTTACCATACCCATTTAAAGAGTGATGTTCATTGAATATTTCGTTATAGAGAGAATTTACTTCGTTTTAGAGAGTGTTTTCAACATGGAAATTGGATTCAAGGTGCAATGTCTCGTACGAAATTTGTTATACAGAAAAATTCGTTATACAGACGTTCGTTATAGGGAAGTTCCACTGTATTCGTAATGGGAAATATGTTGTTATAATAATTTCTTTCCTTGGTTACAATTTTTACGAGAATCATTAAATTTCTGAAATTTAATAGGAAAAGGAATTGGCCCAAAGGAAAATGAAATATTTCATTTCATTAGTTCGAAAATGGGGAGCTTTTTTGAACAAATCAAAAACTTCGCAATCGGGAAACTGGTAATTGTTTAAATTTCAGTATCAGTAGGTATGAGTTGTGACCTCCTCTAGTTTTGATTAAGTACTGCATCCAAAGGTCCTTGTGCACTCGTGATAAGCCTATTCTCTTGTGGAATATTCTCCCATTCCTCACCAAGAGCTTTAGTAAATTAGTGGGCGATGGAACCTAGTTCTGACAAATTCCCTGCCCCCTAGTTATGGTATGTGAGGTACACAATGATCCATCAGAACTTCTCAAATTTTCCTTGCTGTCGTTGAAGATAAAACTTTATAAAACCAACTCTGTACGACCCTCTAAAGACACATCACTTCCCAAGACCATTACATTACGGCCTGCAAGTGACTGGGACGACTATAAGTCGGCCCTGAGAGTGTACAAAGGACTAATAAGAAAGTCTAAGCGAGAATCTTGGAGGCGCTTCTGTAGTGATATTGAGGGTGCGCCTGAAGCTAACAGGCTCAGGCGGGTCCTCTCTGCCGGGGGCCCTCCGAGGATTGACTACTTAAATCTTCCTAGTGGGCAAAAGACGGGCTCAGAGGAAGAAAGCTTAAGACATCTCTTAGAGACGCATTTTCCTGGCTTCTCTGAGAATGTAGACACACAGGGTGTATGCCATCGACGGGCCTCATACGAGGACTGGAAGCTGGCTGCACGTGTAGTCACACATTCTCGACTTCGTTGGGCGATCAACGGTTTCGAGTCTTATAAAGCAGCTGGTGAGGATGGCATTGTTCCGGCTCTGCTATCCAAGGGGCTGGAAGTGCTGGCCTCCCACTACTTCACGTTCTCCGTGCGAGTCTGGCTCTAGGTCACATTCCATTGTCCTGGAGAAAGGTGAAGGTAATTTTCATACCCAAGCCTGGAAAACCATCGCATACAAAAGCGAATGACTTTCGACCAATTAGCCTCTCCTCGTTCTTAGTCAAGACACTGGAGAGGTTGGTGGAAAGATACATCAGGGACGATGCTTTAGTGGCTATACCACTGCACCCCTCCCAGCATGCGTATCAGCTGGGCAAATCAGTAGATTCTGCTCTTCACTCAGTGGTTAACTGTATTGAGGACGGAATACATAACAAGGAGTACACCTTGCTGTATTTCTTGATATAGAAGGTGCCTTCAATAACACTGCGTTTGGTGTGATGCAATCTGCGTTGGCCAGACATGGTGTTCCGCCTACTCTTTGTCGGTGGACGGGGTCTCTGCTTGGTTCACGTAGCATCGTGGCTCGGCTGGGCGGCTCGACCATAGGGGGCTCGCCAGGAAGGGGATTTCCGCAGGGCGTGTTCTGTCTCCGATACTGTGGAATATCGTCCTGAATGAGCTCCTGGTGGAGTTAAGGAAGGCTGGGTTCGTTGTGGTGGCCTATGCGGACGACCTTGTTATATTAATCAGGGGTAAGGTGATCAGTGTCATTGGGGATCTGATGCAGAATGCTCTGCGACGGGTCGAACGATGGTGCTTGAAAAACGAGCTCTCGGTAAATCCTAGTAAGACAGAGATGGTTCTCTTTACTAGAAAGAGGGTGCCTAGCAACTTACGACTTCCCAGTCTGTTTGGAGTTGGGCTCACTCTATCCGAACAAGTTCGTTATCTCGGGTGATATTGGACCGCAAACTTTTGTGGAACAAACACGTTGAGACTCAAACGAATAAAGCCAATGTAATATTCTGGTCCACTCGGAGGGTGCTGGGTAATGGATGGGGCTTCAAACCGCACATTATGCACTGTTTGTATACTGCCGTGGTGAGGCCTATCCTGACCTATGCCTCTGTGGTGTGGTGGCCTTCTATGGAGAGGGCCGTCAACCAGAACATTATGACTAAATGCCAGAGGAAAGCTTGTTTAAGTATTACAGGCGCTCTGAGGTCTACCCCTACAGCAGCGATGGAATGTCTGCTGGGTCTCCCTCCTTTGCACTTAGTTGTGAAGGAGGTGGCTATGAAGACAGCTCTAGGAATCTGGGAACGGGGACAATGGCGCGATGGAGGACTCTTCACTGGGCACGCGAGGGCCCTCAAAATGGTCAAGGATGCTCACGCTCCCCTTCTCCAGAGAGGTGACCGCGCGGGCACTAGGTTCTGCTTCGACGAACCCTACAGGGTAATTGTTCCCGACAGAGACCTATGGTCTTCATCAAACAGGCTTCTTAGTCCAGAAGGTCCCACCTGGTTCACTGATGGCTCTGTCACAGCAACAGGGTCTGGGGCCGGAATCGTGGGTCCTCACTTTAATCAGGCTATCCCTCTGGGGAAGGACTGTTCCATTGTGCAGGCTGAGCTATTTGCGGTTCTTGCATGCGCACTGGAAAACATTCGCAGGGGATACTCTGGCCAGCACATTTATATATGTTGCGACAGCCAGGGAACTCTGAAATCTCTATCTGATGTTAGAGTTGACTCTCTTCTGGTAGAAGAATGCAGGAAAGCTCTGCGTGGGCTGGGCTCTGATAACTTTTTGAAAGTGGTCTGGTGTCCGGCTCATGCGGATATACCTGGTAACGTCAAGGCAGATGAACTGGCTAGGCGGGGAGCCGGATTAGCATTTGTTGGTCCGGAGCCTTCGCTGCCAATCTGTCGCACATCTGTCAGAAGTTTCTTCAGGAACTGGCTGAACAGGGAATTTTCCTCGGAATGGAGCGCAGGGGTGGGCCTGAGGTGGTCGAGGATTCTCATTGAGAGACTGTCCTCGCGATCTGAGGTCAATAGGCTTCTGCTGCTGGAGAGGAAACAACTCAGTCTGGTGACTGGTGCATTGACTGGTCACCTGTTTAACAAGCATTTGAAGAGAATGGGATTGACGAGCTGCTCCCTATGCCGGTGGTGCAGGAGTACTGATGAAACGGTTGAGCATATTTTGTTCAACTGTGAAAACCTTACTGAGTTAAGGTCAATACACCTAGGAAATCCAACACCTTCTATTCCTATGGTGAGAGGGACCACTCCTGGCAGGCTCGCGACATTTCTGTCTTCGTGTCTGAGGAGCTGAGTCTCTGTAGAATGATGCGGGTGAACAATGGGCCACTAGGCTCAGTTCGGCCGGTAAGGCACCGCACAGAGAAGAAGAAGAAGATTACAGATTAATTCGCTCTTTTATACAGTTATCAGCTTATCTTTCTTCTGGACATCTATAATCACGTCTACTACAATCAGCCCAAAAATACTGAAGCTGGATTCATCAGACAAAAAAAATCTGCTTCTCAGCAGTTTGCATGCAATTCGAAGTCGACCATTTCAATTATCTCTGAGAAGTTTTTGGACCTGCAAATTCGATTCTGAGAGACGTCAAGTTATAGAACCTTCATTAATCAATTTCGAAATTCAACATTTCGAAGACTTTATTATAGCATGAACCTATCATCTCTGAACCATGCAACCCGTATTCCTCCAGATCCAGGTCTTCTGATCTGATTAATCGATGTCTGGCTTAGCCCATTTTCAACGAGTTGCTCAGTCCTCGCACAATTTTCTATATTAGTAATCTCATTTTATGAAATTATTTCTTACAATGAAAAGAAAACAAATTTTTAGATACCAATGTTGGACGGAACTGATAATGATGAATATATCGTAAAAAAATATTTCACCAAGTTTTCTAGCCTATATGACTATATGTTTTGTCCATATTTGACTCATAATATATTTTCAATATATTATGAAAGACAAGTGATGAACAAAATATTATTGATTCAGTTCGACCACGTGTGTCTACTGGGAAAAACAATGTAAAAACTTAGTACCCTTCCTTTCATGTTTGCCAGTGTATTATCATGAATATCAATATTACCTCTTTCAGTCGAACAAACCTTACTTATATAATAATAAATACTGTTTTAGATCGCAAAATTAATTATTAATATAATATATAAATTGCGTTATGACATCCTCTTCTACGCAATGGAAAATATCAATCTCACAAGTCTTTAAATAGATCCTTTGAACTAACATTGCGGCTAAAAATATTCACATTATTTTCCAATGCCAATATTTTTAATTTGATGAAGTGGGAGACCGAAATGTTTCATTTATACGAAATTGTATTTCCTAGGATCATGAAAATCCCTGAATGAGATTTGATATGATAACATATTCCGAAGATTACGGAAACAAATTTTGATTGTTTGATGTTATGAAAGTGAGAATAGAACGGTTAATATTTTTGTTTTATGTCAGTTAAAGAATCGTCGAATTTTTGTGTACTACTCACGTAGCCTACCACACTTTGTTTTGTTTCAATGGCACTTTCCAATAACTTGATATTTCGAACAGGAGTGCCGAAATTTCCGATTTGTAGTTATGATTATTATTATGTTGATTGTGGAATTCAATTAGGTTCAATTGGTGGCAATTCTAATTACCAATTCGCACTGGTAATGCGCTTAATTTTCTCGAAACAATAATGAATTCCAAGAGACTGAAGCAAGTAAACATCTCTCAGGAATTATATCCTACAACAGAGATCCTATTAATTCAAAATACGAAAGCAGTTCAGTGGTTATTGAAATTGATTTTTCTATAATAGGTACTATGACTTTTCGACTGTAGGTATACACCTTCTTCGCATTGAAATAATCAGCTTTCAAATATTCATTAATCATGTAGGGGAAAAACATGCATTTCAGGTGATAAAATCAAGCTATGTCTTTAACAAATGTTGATGTCTTTTCTGAGCTTATTTGAATTTAGGAACTGTCAAAACTTCAGTATTGCTGGGTCAATATTACATCAACATGAAACGAATTGCTGCGGTTAATTACTGACCAAACTTCACACGTGTGGATAATGAAAAATAAGAAAGGAAGAAAGAAAATTAGTTTTACACATTGTATTCGCTTAAAAGCTATAACTACCTCATCACGGTTAAGGAAACCACGCATATGAGTAATCAGTATACCCTTCTTTAAAAGGATCAAACTTCATAGGAACATCACAAAAGACATTTACAACAAAAAATTTCATATAACACATGGACGAAATGTTGCTATTCTTCAATTCAACATTTCTTTATTTCAAGAACTATTTTTAGTTTTTCTATAAAATCAATTATATTTCAAGTATTCTGTGAGACATCAAGTTTGACCACTTATCATTTAACGGCAATAAATAAGCTGCAAGATAAGAACTTATGTCCGCCAAAAAGTTTAATATCACGATTCTGAAATGAAAAAAATCTGTCATATTCTTTCAATGGTCATAATTAATAATAATTTTTTATTGATAAAACGATTATCAACATTGGCTAATTAAGTTCGCTTCAACATTTTTGATATTTATCTCCTCACTACGTCTGCAATGAGAGTGTTTTGTCTCATCTTGTAGAATTTTTGACGCCGTTACTAGATATGTGGTCAAATTCGATTAGGCTACAAAAATAACCGAAGTATAATTGATTTCTTGGAAAAACTCGAAATATCGTAAAACTAAGAAATTTTAAATTGAATAAAAATCTTTGGCATTTGGACCATGTACATATTCATGTCATTTTTTTATATTATCTATCCTCTAAGTTGAACTCTCTTGAAAGTAGAGACCTGTATTTCGATTTGGGGCGTTCAAACTTTCTATTTAAATTATCGATTCTCAGTGAGAGGTTCAGTTGTTGACACCCTGATAGTGATTGACACTGTGCACATATATACCGATGTAAGAAACTATTAGATATCTTAGGTTTTTTATCTGTTTCTACCTATTTCAGAATGTTTTATTTTTATTTGGGCCAATTTCAATTTCCTCAGGTTATCATCCTGAAAACAGCATCATTCGATATTTGGCGTGAGATTTTGCAGTTCCTAGTGTCAATAAGTGTATATGCTAAAGATTACTTAAGTAAAACGACTGCATACAATTGCGTATATTTTCCGATTTTTTTATGTTTCATATTCGTTAGAGGCTATACTTACATCAATTAAATATGCTTTGGAACCTTTCATCCAATAAAAAACTTCTAACTAATATGAAACAGAACAAAATCGGAAAATATACACAATTATGTACAGTCGCTATCTTAAGTAAACACATACACTTATTGACACTACTGCAAAATCTCGCGCCAAATATTCAATGATGCCGTTTTCAGAATGATAACTCAAATAGAAATAAAACGTTCAGAAATATGGGGATACAGATGAACAACCCTAGATAGCACTAATAGTTTATTATATCTGTACCTATAAATGTGAAGATCATTAATACTTTTTATTTTTCCTGTGTTTATATGGAATACAATTGTCTAAATCTTCTTATTTCTCTATTATTTTCAGTATGAATGTCTCAATGACCCACATGATGAAAATGTTAGAGTGAGAAAAAGCAGGTGATATCATAACCAAAATTGATGCAAAAGTGAGATGAAATTATGTCGATGACATACTGGGTGTCAATTACTATCGAAGTATGTCAAATCAATTTCGACGAAAGTTGCGTCTCCTCAAATATTCAATCGATATTTATTGAAAGTTTGATGGTGATACCAAAATAGCAACATTCAACTATAGTTCCGTAATGGTGTTAAAGTGATATAATGAACCGAATTCGTCTTCTGAAAGTATCCATGCCCTTAAGGTGTCAATCACTATATCTTTTACCCTACTCTTCAAAAATTCAATATCATCAGGCACTCACAATTTTTCGTAGTAAAGTAGAGAGTCAAAAACACCACAGCAACAATGGACACTATTGTCAAAACAACAATCAGAATCTTCTCCAAACAGTCCTTCCCCTCCGTTTTTCCCAATTCGCGCGGCTGTAAACAAGAAATCAGGGTAAATATTTAGTTTACCGCCCAGTTACCGATTTTCAAAATATTTAGCATATTGTTCCGTTATGATGTTTTGTGATATCACATTTTCAATTTGAGCACCGGCAAATCAATATTTCCCGAGAAAATCGAAAAAGGCTTTCTATAAATCGTTCATTATTCAGGTGCCATTTGTCTTAATAAGAGCCAGACCTTTTTTTTAGTGAAAAATAAGTGTTTTTTGGTGATTCCCCAATGCTATAAATACCAGAGCCGGAACTAGGATTCTAGCGCCTGTGGCAAACTTTCAAAATGCGCCCTTGAAGAAATTTATTTTTCAATAAATATATGATTTTTATAATTGACATTTATTGATTATAAGGGGTTTTCCAATAAAAGGTGTTATTCTGATTTTAAAAGAAAAATGCCATTTTTCAATAAAAATTATCCGATGTTTATTTCATTATGAAGAAGAAGCTATGCCGTTAATAATGGAAAATAACATGAAGCAAATGACCACCACGACCACGCTTACAGGACCATATCCTTTTAATGAAATTTTCCATAACCATATCGCAAAGTGGCTGCCCTATGTCCTCGATAGCCTCACGAATTCCATCTTTGAGGTTTGAATCGACGCTGGGCTATTGGCGTAGACTTCTCTTTCACGAAGTCGCAAGGTATTAAATCACAAGATCTCGGTGGCCAATTGTAATCACCTCTTCGAGAGATAACACAGTTCGGAAACTTTTCCCGCAAAAGACCAATAGTTTCGTTGCTTGTGGGGCACGTAACGCCGTCTTGTTGAATGTAAACGTTGTCCAGATCAGTACTATCCAATTTCGGCCATAAAAAATCATTGATCATCTCTCGATAGGGCAATCCATTCACCGTAACTGTTGCTCCCGCCTCATTTTCCGAAAAGTGGTCCAATGACTCCGCCGGACCATGAACCGCACCAAACAGTCACACGTCACAATAACTCTTGGGTTTTCCTAGCCCCAGATGCGACAATTCTGCTTGTTGACGAGGCCACCGAGGTGGAAATGGGCCTCATCACTCAAGATGATTTTTCAATGGAATTCCGGTTCTTGTGTTAACTGAACTTCACAAGTCATAAGACCCAAATCTTTATGCAAAATACGGTGTAATGACGTTTGTGGAATCCCTATTTTCAAAGAACGACTAGGCATGGACAAATCTGGATTTTCTTTGATACTATCGGCGGCAGCAGCAATATTTTCGGTTTTCTCGAGCGACGTGCACGGGTTTTATTCTTCACATCACTAACTTGTCTCAATATCTCGAATTTTTCCACCAATTTCTTCATTGCGGTCCGACAAGGTTCTTGAAGCGTGTATCGTTTCATTTTTATTAATGACGTAGTTTCTACTTGTCAAATGTCAAAAAATTACAGCTTCAAACGAGAATCTACCGAAATAGCGAGCTACTCAAAATAACACCTCTTTTTGGAAAACCCTTTATTTTGAAGAACCTTTTATTGACAACTAGCGACCCACCCCGGCTTCGCACGGTAATCTATTCGAAAATATTCACTTAAATCATACGGTGAATAGGTCCATATAGATCTATATTAAATGAACAATGTATTCACGGTATTTAATTGGTTAAGGATTAATGCTGTATTGGTTAAAATCGCGTCGAAAATTAGCCATAGTTTGTCGTAAAATTAAATGACAGTTATTGTGGGTTATCCATAGAGATAGACATATACCATCACGGACTTTTCTGTAGACCTTTTCAATGTGAAAAATACTTAGTACATTATTTTGATTGGAAACCTCAAAAATAACAGTACTTCTTCACTATTTAATGAATGTTATTATACATATAAACCTTCCTCTTGAATCACTCTATCTATTTAAAAAAAAACGCATCAAAATCAGTTGCGTAGTTTCAAAGATTTAAGCATACAAAGGGACATAGGGACAGAGAAAGCGACTTTGTTTTATACTATGTAGTGATAATCTCCCATATTTTAAGTTAATGGACAATGCACCTAGAGTCGTGTTTCTCGCCATGTATAATTTTCTAGGATTTTGTTCCGTTTTGTAGTGTTCGTTAACTACGTGTTTCTCAATTTTGTAAACTGGTAAATTCGCCACTTTGAAATATAGAGCTTGTAGTCAATCTTGATGTAAAATGGAATATTTCATATTTCACATTTTGCGCCCCTAGATCGTTCGCGCCCGTGGCAAATGCCTCCCTCGCCACGCCCACGGTCCGGCTCTGATAAATACTTGGCACTTAGCTAACCTAACCTAACCTATGCTAATAGATTAGCTTGAGTTAGGTTAGGTTAGCTAAGATAGGAGCAGCAATATCTCTTAAAATACTTGGCACTGTTCCTATCTTAGCTAATCTAACCTAACCTAAGCTAATAGGTTTGCTTGAGTTAGGTTAGGTTAGCTAATATATGAACAGTGCCAAATATTTATAAGAGTGGTAAACACCTAAAATCACTAATTTTTAAATAAAAAAAAGATCTGGCTCTAATTGAAAAGTGGCACTTGAATAATAAACGATTTATAGAATTCTTTTTCGATTTTCTTGGGAAATATTGATTTGCCGATGCTCAAATTGAAACAGTGGCATCACAACATCAAAACGAAACAATATGCCAAATATTTTGAAAATCGGTAACTGGGCGGTAAACTAGATATCTACCGAAATCAGATATCAACAGACAAGCGCAAAATTGATGCAGATATATCGACAAACATGTAAACAAACATTACTTTTTGCTGGGTTCCAGCATCTTGCTCAATACGATTCACTGCACTGACTGAAATCAGATCATTCAGATCCCAAGTTGTGACCGCGAAAGCTCAGCTCGCGCTCTTGTTTAGTTTTCAAGCAGGTTGCGAACACTGCTATTACGTAATATCGGAAGAATTCATTGGTGTCCCGTCTATTGCGATCTGTTGAACGCCCGGCATTTTTGAATTAGAAGCTGGCGTTTGGCAAGCTGATTTATCGTGAAATGATAATTTCAAGGCTCAAAGGTGAAAAAAATATGATAATGATCTAATTTTATTAAGTTAAAGGTTGTTTTAGATTTCGTTTCATTCAATGCATTTTGTGACGTGCATTGTAATATTGGCAAGAATTTCGCGAATCTCGCAACTAACCGACATGGAGTCCTGGTCAAATTGAAGGATAGAGGTGAATGATTTCTCAACAAACATATTTTACGCATGCTGAATTGGTTCATACAATCCGGTAAAATAAATATATGTCATGAAATTTTAGGGAGGGAATATGCCAGCAGTTGGCCCTCTGTTTCAGGTCAAGCTTTTCAGTTTCTATACTTCAGCCCAGTGATAATTTCTTACTGACATAATGTCTGACAACCAATTAAGATTTGGTCAATTCAGATCTTTCCATATTGCTAAATTGAAGTAGCTCCATTCAGTCGAGAAATAGGTGGCTCACTGACATTTGATAAAAAACATAAAAATAACTGTCAGAACGAAAAAAAAAATCGCTTCGGAAGAAAATTAAGAAACCCTCTGAGCAGGAGCTTTTGAGCGCTCGTTCTTTGGAAAAAGAAGACTATTATCTCAAAATTTTTATATGGGATTTGAGATTGATACCAAATATTAATGCAGAATCTCAGTACAATCGGAATATATTCTGGAAATTATTTTGAAAATGAATTATGTAAAAATTAAATGATTACAAAAATTAAATTATATGGTTCTGATGTTGCGATTCTCTTGAATTCTGCATGCATATTCAGTATATCAGTTTTGATTCACAAAATACATTTCACTTGAATCGTTTATCCTGTTATGGAAAAATAGAAATTCTTCTTCTCAATATTCCAATTGAATTTTCTATGGTTCTGTTGACACTATGGCCACAAAATTCTGCATGAACATTCAGTGTGTTGCGGTAACTCTTTAAGTGAGAGAATTTAGTGGACTGTATAATCAAAAATCATAGGTTTGTAAAAATAAAGTGAAAGAAAATAAAGTTAAATGCACCAGACTCACCAAACAGTATTCTTCGACCAATCTTCTGGAGAGTACTCTCGGACGGGTCGGTGATCTTCAATTCTTCATAATAGTGTCTCTCTCTTTCACAAAATAATAGCGTAGTTCACTTAAAATAGCGGAACACAAGGTTCTATCTCAAAATAAGAGAAAATATATAATAGCGGAAAATACAATTTAGAAAATTAGCGGTAGCGATAAGAAACACTCGGAGGTTGTTCTTAGACTCTGACATATTGTTCAAATTTGTTGAATTGCGCAGGCACTGCACATATCAGTTCCAGGTAACTGAGAATATACAGGCTGTCCAGTGCATATACTGTTGAAATGAATTTAAATTGAAAACTATTAAATTAATAAACAAAAAAAGATATTACTACAACATTTCCTGCCCCCCAAAAATGCCATAGCATTTTTCAAAAGAGCCTGAAAGAAAAAATAGAAAAAAAGGATTGAATATGAAGTCGTACAAACCATCATGCAGAAAGATTCATAACAAAAAATAACATGAGCAAAATAAAAAAAAAAGATTATTCCTCATTGCTTCTTATTGGTAACGCAAAAATAAGATTTTGCGTTTTTTGTTTGTTTTGGATGTAATCTTACGTAAATGGCCAACGTAATCACAACCGATTTGTAAAAGGCCATTATTGTTGAGAATTTTGAATTGATAAGTTGCCCAGAGGGGCTGATAGACTTTGGGTTTTTTGAAACATATCAAAAACAATTTCTACAACTGTTTTTAACAAAAAAAAATACAGTTGGTGTGTTACCTGAAAATTAATTCAGGAAGAAAAAATTTTGGTATATTTCGCTAGCGTTATAGCAATGTCAGGCGCACATCGTTTCTGATCTCCATGAAAGATATCATGTTTAAATCTCATAACATAAACAAAAATACATGATACTGTCGGACAATCTGAATATTTTTCGCATTTACAAAATGTTGAATTTTAGGGGTTCTTCAGATCCCTCAACCAAAACGGGTTATAAGAAAGTGATCGAAGCCATTCCAAAACTACCTGTGAATCCAACCAGGCTTGAATGGTTGCAAAGGAATATTCATCAGCTAAAAGTTTTAATACTAATAATGAAAATTTTATTAGCAAAACTGTAGCACACAATTCTAAGCGCGGGATACACATTTCCTTGAGAAATGCAATTTCACGTTCAGCAAAAACAAAATGATGTAAACGCCATCATCAGAATGAACCGTTTCCGAATACAAATATGCGCAATAACCTTCTTCAGAGCTATCACAAAGCCGTGTAACTCAAATCTGGAATTGATTGAACGTTTAAAATGCCTTGGTTTTTCAACTTGCGAAAGATATTGAATTTGTGAAACAAACATATTCCAAACAAGCAAAATTTCGTCCGGTGGTTGATCATTCCACGCAAGACCGATAATCCGAATCTCTGAATTAAGTACTCAATTAAAAATGAAACTGGCGCCAAGAAACCTAGAGAATCATATAGTTGGGCTAGTTGTGACAAGACCTGTGTTTTAGTACATCTTGTACCATTCGAAGGTGCAACAGAAAACAAAAAACTATCTGAAACTGGATTCCATAATGATCCCAAAATTTTGGAGAAGATGTGTCACCATCAGAAGAGTAATCAAAACGTTCTATGCTACGAATGGAAGTAGGAATAGCTTCCAACATAATTTGGTTGTCACTTGACCATTTTCTTAATTGAAAACCTCTTTTTTCAAATGCACCAATCAACTGGTCTTGTAATACTTCAGCTTTTCGAATGAGAAAGCACCAGTGACAACATCGTAAATAAAAGTGTCTTCAAGCAACACTTCCGTTGCCAAAGGAGAATCGTTACCTTCATCTTGCTCAAACCGTTTCAAAAATCGCGAAACTACAAATGGAGCAGATGATATTTCATATGTAACGGTCTTAAAGGTACTTAATGGTTTCAAGAGACAATGGTGAATGAGGTTATAAGGACTGTTGTGTAAAGAATTATATGGAACAATCTCCATATGTCCGCAATCGAGATATTCGGGAATAAAAGCAGAGTAATCGTTACGGAGAAAAGGATTTTTCGTAAGTCGACGCTCTAATGAAAAAGATCGCTTGGAAGCAAGTTCTTCCATGCCGCTAAAATCGGGCATATTATTCGAAAAAGGTAAAGAAACTATATATTTACCATCAGAATCGCGGTCATGTGTATCAACAAATATTTTTTCACATAATTGATCTTGGGGGGAGGCAATACTTACTGAGGGAATAGATTCGGTTTCCCAAACACGTTTCACAATTTCAGGATGTGATATGTCGCTTTCTTGACAATGGATGTCGCAAAAAAATGAGGCGGTACTGTTTTGAGAGGGGTCTGATCCACCTCCCATAAGTATATAACCAAAAATTGAGTTGAAGGCATTAATACCATTAATACCAGTGACGTGACCACAGAGCAAAATTTTCGAGAACATATCCGCTCCAAACAAAATATCCACATGTCCAGGAATATGGAAAGTGGGTCGGCTAATTTCAAATTTCTAAATTCATCACCAATGCAAGCGGGCACATTTGTAGTCGGTAATTTTTCAGTTATTTGATTAATTATAGATGCGTTTGTATACAAAACTGGGGATGCTTGTCCGACTGGTTTAACAGTGAGAGAAACTAAACCTTTACTGATACACGATTTCGAAGAGTTCAATCCTGTAACTTCAAGAAAAACATTTTCAGATTTCAAACCCAAACGTGACGCTGATTTCCTTGTTATAAACGAAGTCATACTACCAGAATCAATTAGACAACGTAATTTATGGAAAGTCCCATTTGAATCGGACACTTCAACTAAAGCAGTGGCTAAAAGAACAAAAGAAGTTTTTTCAGAATTGAGAACTCCAGCTCCTGCAAAGTTCACAACAGATTGCGATTCTGAACTAGTTGTGGTAGCGTTTTGCGCACATGAATTTTCATCTTTCTCTACTTTGAAATGTAAAAAGGTATGATGTTTCATGGAACATTGACGGCAGGTAGACTTAGACGAACAAGAACGTATATCATGAACATTTGATAGGCAATTGAAACATAAATGCAGTTTTTTTAGCCAAATTATAGCGCTCAAACGGTTTCATGCCAAGAAAGTTTTGCATTTAAATATGGAATGGTCGTTCTTGCAAACGACGCATTTTGAGGAACTAGAACTGTTCGAGTTTGCCGAGTTTTCAACAAAAAGTTTTTCATTTTATCTTTGGTATAAGGTTTTCTACCAACTGAATTTATACCACTAGTAGAAGGTTGATCACTATTAATCATTTCGGAAGCAATACATTCACGTTCCAAAAATGTCGTGAGATCTTATATTCGGGAATCTCAGATGAACCAAAAGCATGTTCAAATCGGGAGATTATATCAGCATCTAACCGATCATATAACATCATCAGTAAAATGAAATCCCATTCGTCAGTGGGGAATTGTAAGTTTCTCAAGGCAGATATATTTTCTTGAAAAGTATCTAATAAATTTCTCAGGGCGTTTGGTACCTTTGATTTAATCTTAACTGTACCTTCAATTCGACGCCAATGACATTTAGCGAGCCAACGCTTATTGTTGTAACGCTGATATAAAGTATCATATGCCGTTTGGTAATTTCTACCACAGAATTCATAATTTTGAATTAGTTTCAAAGGCGGTCCATCGAGGGTTGAAACCAGATAACTAATTTTCTCGTCATTACTTAGCGATGTATTATTATGTACCAAAGAATTGAATAAACCTATAAAAGAAGAATTGCGTACAATCGCCTGTAAAACGTTTTAATTCTAATTTAGGCAACTTCACATTTGCGTTATATTTCGAACAAGAGTTAGAAGAATTCGAATTTTCTGATTTCTTAAAATCATCGAGAACTAAAGTTTCATAAATAGCTTTGATTTCATAATAATCTGCTAAAAAACCATCTCTTATGGTTTCCTCCAAACTCAAATCACAATCTTCCTCTTGAAGAACTGAATCTACAATAATTACGTGATGTTTTTCAAATTCCTCCCTAATTCTTTCAATGTCCGAAAATCTTGCTTTAAAAATTCTGAATTTATTTACATCAGATTCTGCCTGTTTTGCGAAATTACTCAGAAGTTGAATTTCGGCGACAGCAGTATTGCGATACGCACGGGCTCGTTTTATTTTAGTAGCCATAATTTAATCGGAAAACGAAAAAAATTCAATAAATAAATCGAACGTAGGAAACTCGAATATCGACCGTATCAACACTCCTGCAGAATGCAGTCAGTAAACGAGTTTACTGGGGACATTGTAGCGTACGAAAAAAAATTATCGCTTGCAACAAGAATATGGAACAATATATTAATTATCGGAGATAAGAGGAATAATCGAAAAAACTCACTATAATTAATAATTAACAATTCTGCATGTAATTTGCGAAACTTCAATTACTAAGCAATAAAACCAAATATAGAAAGAAAAAAACAATTCAATATTCGGCTCCTGAAGTCCAAAATGTTGCGGTAACTCTTTAAGTGGAGAGAATTTAGTGGACTGTATTAATAAAAATCATAGGTGTTGTAAAAATGAAGTGAAAGAAATTTAGTAAAATGCACCAGACTCACCAAACAGTATTCTTCGACCAATCTTCTGGAGAGTACTCTCGGACGGGGTCGGTGATCTTCAATTCTTCAATAATAGTGTCTCTTTCACAAAATAAGCGTAGTTCACTTAAAATAGCGGAACACAAGGTTCTATCTCAAAATAAGAGAAAATATATAATAGCGGAAAACACAATTTAGAAAATTAGCGGTAGCGATAAGAAACAGTCGGAGGTTGTTCTTAGACTATGACATATTGTTCATATTTGTTGAATTGCGCAGGCACACACATATCAGTTCCAGATAACTGAGAATATACAGGCTGTCCAGTGCATATACTAATAAATGAATTTAAATTGAAAACTATTGAATAAATAAACAAAAAATAGACATTACTACAACACAGTGTATCAATCTTTAATTACGAAATAAATTTTTTTTGAATCGGATATTTTTTATGGAAATATGAAGTTTCTTTTTTTCAATATTCCAATTGAATTTTCTTCTGTTCGGTTAACATTGTGGCCACAAAATTTTGCATGGTGATGGGTTTCGTTTTGTCTGTGATATTAAGGAACAACAATTTCAAATGGCCATATTTTTCTTCAATTCGTATAATATGAAATACAAAAATAAATTCGCAAGCGTAAGTGTGGACTACTGAAACAAATGATGATAATTGAATAGAACTCGACCATGATGGTTGTAAATTCTATAAATCAGGATATCGACTGTTCGGTTTGGGGCCCGTTATATGGACCAAGGAAAGAGCAAATATTTTCAATGTATTCAACTTTTTAATTAATTGACAACAACAACTGCCAAAACATTTCATACAACCTGATGAAAAATATATATAAAATGTAGTAACTATGAACACGGAAAATCTAGATTGTAGCCCCAACATCCTCCGGCCTAAGGGGTTCTCCTTTTCATTCTTTTCTTTCAATTCGACCATATCTAGATTTTCTGATTTCTTGTTCCTGTTCTGGTTTTTTCAGTTCGTCATTTTTTCCTGTTTCTAGTAAAAATAATTTTTGTAGAGGACGAATCAGACAACCGGTTGTCGTCTTTAATTTCACTACTCGGCAGGCACCATCTTTTCCAAAATACATTTCTTCAATTTTTCCAATGGGCCAAAAAAACCTTTTCTTTCCTGCACCTTCGACCAAGACTATATCACCAACCTTCTTCCATTTCATTTTGCTTCTTTCCTCTTTTGACTTCCTCTTGCGTTTCTTCTTCCATCTTGTGCTGTCCACAAACTCCTTTTGAGTGGCTTTGGGATCATATTCTGCATTCATATTGAAATCTTTATCTTCACACTGGAGGGCATCGTTTTCTTCAACTTCTGTGTCACCTGTCCAATTATCATACTTTTCAGGTTGTAGTTCAGCAGCATCCTCATCAATTATATCAATGGATGGTTTTATATCTTCTTTAGGGCCATTTTTGTAATAGTCATCATTGAAGAAAGCTTGCCTTCGTTGCTCATGAGTTTCTGTGTCAAAATCTCCTTCAGAATCCTCATTATCAAAGACTTTTTCTTGTTTTCCTGTTATAGGTTGCATGACTTTTTCTTTCAGGGTGGCTTGAAGTAGATACTGAAATTTATCCTCTTGCATGATTTTCTGATCTTCCTGAATTTTCTTGAATTGTCCACAAAAGTTGATCCAATTCTTGACATTCCCATCAAATTTTGGCAGTTCTAGTTTCGATTTTCCACTCACAGATCTATTTTGCGTGATATGAAAACTATTTCATTTTTCATCTTGATAATTTCTTCTCCAAATATTTCTTGCTCGGTAATTTCTTTCATCAATTCATCTTCATCCAGTGATTCTTCCGACATCAAAATTTCTTCTTATATTACTGTCAAGTTCAAAAATTCTTTTTGCTTTATCATCGACCAAATTTTTCAATTTCAACTGTATTTTCATCCCTGGTCCCACCAGAACTGGAACACACATCATTTTCAATTTTCTTGATTCCAGCTCTCAGGATTTCCCGTTTTAAACCGCCAACAACTCAACATATCCTGGCAGGATCGCCAAAATGTAAATTCTATAAATCAGGATATCGACTGTTCGGTTTGGGGCCCGTTATAAGGGCCAACTAAAGAGCAAATATTTTTAATGTATTCAACTTTTCAATTAATTGACATCAACAACTGCCAAACATTTTATACAACCAGATGAAAAATATATATAAAATGTAGTAACTATGAACACGGAAAATCTAGATTGTAGCCCCAACAATGGTAACTCATCTATCTTTTCCGATTTAAATTTCATTTGACATATTTACTATTTTGATCAAAATAAAAAATTCAAATGTTTGAATGTTGGCGTAACTTAAAATCCCTACTTCCTTAAGGAGAAAATCTAATTTTCGAAATACATTTTATATTCACACGAAATGAAACGAATTTCAAAAGCTAGGTTTGCCAGTCAGTTAAAAAGGAAAAAACTGATCGATATTCGTCTACATAAGAAGATTCAACTTCATGGATAAAATTGTCAGAGAAACAGTTCATATTCTGATTCATTGATCAATGAATAATCTTGAATGCTTCAATATTGTGATATTTGTTCAAGTTCCCGAATTTCACATTGGCAAAAAGTTTCGAGTTTTTGACTGAAATGTATGTATTTCAGCCAACAGACCAAACAACAACCAATAAGTTACAACCAATTTAAAATGTAATATGCCACTGTTTCAACCAATGTCGGAAAAGACCTTCGGAATATATACATTTACAGTTCAATCCCATATGAAAACGAACTACATATCCTATTATTGTTGTTCCACAACGGTGACATTTTCGCGCCTAGTAATGAAATAATTTCGGCATTGAAATGTGTGGGAAACCATCTGAAACACTATATGAACAACATCCTACAGAGACTGTTTAAAATTCGGAATTAATAAGTTGATAATACATCTCTGTTTTGACATGTCATTTCAAACTATTTCTGATCATAATTAACCCTAGATTAAATGTGGGTCACCATTTGAATGATGAAGAGCTATATGTTCCATATTAATCTTGAAAAAAATTCAAATATTATCATTATTCAAACAAAAATATGCGAAAATTTTCATTTCCATTAATTATATCCTAGTCACGAACACTGCGGATTGTTCATTACAGTTTCTCAATTCGTTAAGAAGGAAATATTTTTTCAATACATCGTTCATCGATTGAATACGGTGAGCTGAAGAAAGTATCAAATAATTCCGATAAATACACTGGGGTCGAAAGTAATTCTATTTGATTGGTTCGCAGTATGAGAATCTCTGTTGAATATATCAATTAAAGCTTTCGGAGCTTATTTTTGAAATGATATTATATTTTTTCCATACTCATCAATTCAGTATATCTGATATTGAGTTTGTTGTTCAATAATGGCGTTTGTTTTCAAAAAATTTTATTAAGATCATTCAGTCATGAAAACTGTGCCAAATTCCCAGAACTCCGGCACCCTTATCTCTATGTTACTGGAGAACTATTTTTGGTGTCTTTCTTGAATTCATGAATGAGGTATTGCAGACTAGAATTCAGCAAGATAGTTTAAATTTTTCAGTACCTAAGTGGGCATAACCTGACCTAACTTCAGTGATTCTTCAGATTTTCATTAGGGATTTTCAATATTGATGTATGAAATTTTAAATGAAAGTATGCCAACAAGCGCATGCCAAATATTACAGATTGGCGTACTTCCACCACCGTAAAAAAGATTTTACTTTTCTTTACTGTTGACAAAAGTCTTTTCTATAGTAACGACACTGAAAGATCACTGGATGCATGAAATATTGTATTGGAAGCATTATCTTTAATAATTATATTTCAGATTATGTAAACTCACATTTACAGTTGTACAAAAAATGTTGTTTGTATTTCGCGCGAATAGGTAAAACTCGTGTTTTTATGGCACATTCGAATGAATTAACACTCTCACGTGCCATGAAAAAACACTCATTTTACGCATTAATACAAAAATAACTATTTCCTCTCAGGGAGAATAGTGCACCAAAATTCATTGAAGTATTTTTCGCAAAATAACTTTATATCCTACTAGTCTAAGAGCCCGTGAACGCCAGACCTTCGTTATTTTATAAAAGCTGAAAACTTGTCTACGCATGCTCCCAACACAGGTAAGAACGATGGACCATTATGAAGTTCGGGTTACCCTGGCTTTGGCAGGTAAACGGTATTAAGGGGTGTAAAATACTGATCTAGTTTCGTCATTTTTAAAAGTGTGATTTTTTTATATTACCTATTCAGATATCATTAAAAATCACGTCATTAATTGCCAGACACTTACTTAGGCAACCCCTTGCCAGACACCCTCAATGTTCATTAAATTATATGTAATTCTACTTACGTTATAGTATAAAAGCTGATTTTTATATATAATACTTGGGTAATAATTAGATAATGTTTTTCTCATTAGCCAGACATTTTTGAGAGTGGCAACAATTTGCCAGACAAACTTGTAGTTTAGCTGTAGGTGCGAGAGCGAGACAGTATATATGAGTGGGTGTGAGTGAGACCGCATGATTATAATGACTTATGCAAATAATTTTGTGGTACAGATTTATATAACTAATCATTTCAGTGAATCTCAAAAACATCTGAAGAAAAGACATTCGATGCTACAACTAAATAAATTGTTAATAGAATAATTAAAATTTTTAACAATTTTATTTAGTTATAGCATCGAATGTCTTTTCTTCAGATGTTTTTGAGATTCACTTAAATGATTAGTTATATAAATCTGTACCAAAAAGTAAAACACATCTGAAGAAAGACATTCGATGCTACAACTAAATTAAATTGTTAATAGAATAAATTAAAATTTTTAACAATTTTATTAGTTATAGCATCGAATATCTTTTCTTCAGATGTTTTTGAGATTCACTGAAATGATTAGTTATATAAATCTGTACCAAAAAAAATATTTGCATAAGTAATTATAATCATGCGGTCTCACTCACACCCACTCATATACAGGGTGATTTTTTTAAGTGTTTCATTAGACGTTTTTGAGGAAGGAATTGTAATGCAGATTCAAGATTTTGGATTTTCGTTCAAGAGTACATGAACTTTAATTGTAAAATATTTCAAGAGGAATCTACTTCCGGTTTCACCGGAAACGAATATAACTTCGTTGTTTCAAATGCAACACCCTGTATGTTTATACATATTCGAATTCTTCGTTTCAATTCTACACTGATTTGATGTATGATATGTGCAACCACTCAAGCGGTTCTTGAATTATAGCCTGATTATCAAATCTTTTGAAAAAAAGGTTGTCACAAATTAGTGTCCGTATCTTCAAAATCCCTCATTACAAGAATTTCTTTTTGCGGAAGTGGAACTAAAGTAAATACGCTGATACTGTTTCTTGTATAACTTATGAGGAAATATTATACAGGGTGTCTGAAAAAGGGCCCCAAAGTGAGGCTCAATAAAACTACGAAATCTCACTTTTTTCAAATGCAACCTTATAATTTTGCATTTCTAATCGATTGCTCGTCAAAACCAGTTATGGTGTCACGAACATTTCATGCGTCTAAAATCAGTATTTTTGCCGTTATTCAATAAAATTCGAATTTCACGATTAAAGACAGGTTTCGCACAGTTTGTAAGCTTGCATTTTTGAAGTAGGCTATGTTAGGAACTGTCATTCTTACTTTTTCTTACAGATCAAGCACTAACAAAACATGCAATAATAATTTCACTGGAATGATATATCAAGGGTATGTTCTTTATTTGCGGCAAATGCAACAAATTCCTAGAAAAGGTAATTAGAAATTCAACGAACGAAATTCACATTTACTGACTTTAACGAAATCAAAGTTCAGGAGGTATCAAAACAATTCCGTTTTGGGTTAATGTTTCCACTACGGAGAAATTGTTTTGATACTTCCTGAACTTCGATTTTGTTAAGGTGGTAAATGTGGATTTCTTTCGTTAAAAGTTCTGACTGCCCTTTCTAATATTTTGTTACATTCACCATAAATGAAGAACATATTCAATACATCACTGTTACTGTAATTCATATTTTGCATAGTGCCCGATTAATCGAAAAAGTATCTATAAATGACAGTTCTCTAAAATGCATTATAAATCAACAGACATAGCCTTCTTGAAAACTTCTATCCTAATAAATCTATGGTTAGACTAAGAAACCTTGATACAATCCTGAATTCGAATTTTATTCAATAACGGCAAACTACTGATTTTAGAGGCATGAAATGTTCGGACCCCCTAACTGGTTTTTGACGAGCCATCGATTGGAATTACAAAATTATAGGGTTGCCATTTGAAAAAAGTTAGATTTCATAGTTTTATTGAGGCTCACTTTGGGGCCCTTTTTCAGACATCCTGTATAATATTTCCTCATAAGTTATACAAGAAACAGTATCAGCGTACTTTTTTTGTTTCACTTCGCAAAAAGAAATTCTTGTAATGAGGAATTTGAAGAAATGGACACTAATTTGTGACAACCTTTTTTTCGAAAACTTTGATAATCAGGCTATAATTCAAGAACCGCTTGAGTGGTTGCACATATCATACATCAAATCAGTGTAGAATTGAACGAAGAATTAGGATATGTATAAATATACAGGGTGTTGCATTTGAAATAACGAAGTTACATTCGTTTCCGGTGAAACCGGAAGTAGATTCCGCTTGAAAATATTTTACAATTAAAGTTCATATACTTTAAAACGAAAATCCAATCTTGAATCTGTATTACAATTACTTCCTTGAAAACGTCTAATGGAACACTTAAAAAATCACCCTGTATACTCTCTGCAGCTAAACTACAAGTTTGTCTGGCAAACTGTTGCCACTATCGAAAATGTCTGACTAATGAGAAAATATTATCTAATTATTACCCAAGTATTATATATAAAAATCAGCTTTTTATACTATAACGTAAGTAGAATTACATATAATTCAATGAACATTAAGGGTGTCTGGCAAGGGGTTTTGCCACTATAGTAAGTGTCTGGCAATTAATGACGTGATTTTAATGATATTCTGAAGGCAATATCAAAAAATCACACTTTATAAAATGACGAAACTATATATATTATAGATCAGTATTTTACACCCCTTTAATACCGTTAACCTGCCAAAGCCAGGGTAACCCGAACTTCATAATGGTCCATCGTTCTTACCTGTGTTGGGAGCATGCGTAGACAAGTTTTCAGCTTTTATAAAATAACGAAGGTCTGGCGTTCACGGGCTCTTGCTCTATACATTTTCAATTGTAAATTGATATAATTTGAATCAATAATATTTGTGAATCCACACCTTCTATTTTTATCCCATCATAACAGGCAACCAATGTTCATAAGTTAGAAACTGATTGAAATTATTCACATGTTCATAGCTGATGCATAGTCATGATTGATTCCAGAGTGGGGGAACAAGAAAGAATGTCTGCTAAGACTGGAATATATCACCGTGAACTCATTATGTAATATTCATATCGAATACCTTTGAATGTATTCAGAAAAAACTAGTAGCTACTCTTCCTGAAGTAGGTATATCGTATAGGCAAAAGAAACATAAAACAACTCTATTCAGAATAATATATGGATCTCGCATAAATATGGAATTTGGATTTCTTTTTTCTGATTGACATGATGTTTTTTTATATTATGATAATAACGACGATTCTGTGGACTAGGGATATTACGATATTATTTTGTTCAGGAGGAGATTTAACGAATACAATATAGTCCGTTCACGAAAGTTTGAGCGCATAGAAGGCGTTTGTTTATTTATCTGAAGTTGGCAGTGTTTCCTGTCATAACGTAAAATAAATTCAACGTTTCCGAATGTACCCGGCCTCGTTCGACGAGCATGCGCGTTATCAGAGAACTCTCTATGCAATATTGACAACATTGCGTATCAATCTGACAAGAAAAAGAACAACATAACCTAAAATTTTAATATAAGTACATAGTGGAATATGCCAAATTTCCATGGCCAACCGACGGCTCAAACTTTCGTGAATGGACTATAAGTAGCTTTTTTGTGAAATAATACCTAACTATATTGTAGAAATGTAGTTGAAATTGAGCAAATACTTCAGTTGAATTGCATCAATGATTAATATCTTTATAATATTCTTGACTACATGATATGATGTCGATAATGAATATAGCTGGCGCTCAACAGAATACTTTTTCAGCGATATTTTCCCTTTCAAGACCAACATGGTTGCCAATCTCAGCCCGATTATGTATACCAACATTAATGGTAGCAGTATAATATTTTCAGTGTAAATATATATGATGTTGGTTGAATACATTTTCATTTTGTATGCAATATTTTGAGAGAATAAGCTAATAAAACTTCATTAATTATTGAAATAAAATATTTATTCAATCACAACAACAAGAAAAAATGCCAAAACTTTTAAGATTTCCGAAATAAATCCAGTAGCTATAATTAATTAAATAATTGAACGAACTTCAGTTTTGGATTTTAAGATCAAGAATGTTTCTACTTTTCTCGAATCAGAAATTCCCAGAAAAAAGAAGAACTTCAATTTTCATACGGAGGCAACGGATCAATACATTGCGATTCAGTAACACCATTCAGCAAAATTTGGTTTCATGGCATTTCAGAAAATATTAAATTACAGATGAATATCACGAGATATCAAAGAATCTGGAATTTTTCCTTCGGGTTCATAAAAGAACCAACAGGACAGTTGAAAATGTATACCAACTTGAGCGATAGCAGTATATTTTCTGTAAATATATGGTGTTAGTTGAATACATTTTCATTTTGTACGCAATCTTTTGAGAGAATAAGCTAATAAAACTTCATTAATTATTAAAATAAAATATTTATTCAATCACAACAAGAAAAAATGCCACAGCTATTGAGATTTTTGAAATAAATCAAGTAGCTATAATTGATAAAATCATTGAACGAACTTCAGTTTTGGATTTTTACATCAAGAATGTTTTTCAGAAATTACCAGAAAAAAGAAAAAACTTTAATTTTCATACAGAGGCAACAGATATCATTACAGTACGATTCAGTAACTTCATTCAGCAAATATTGGTTACATGGCATTTCAGAAAATAATAAATTACAGTTGAATATCACGAGATAATCATAGAATCTGGCATTTTTCCTTTGGGTTCATAAAAGAACCAACAGGACAGTTGAAAGCTTCAGCAAAATGTCTTGAATGTCTTGCTGGACCTTGTACTCGAAAACCTGGTATTGCATGTAAATCCTCCTCTTCATAATCAACTTCATTATCGTCAAGTTTCCTGAAACAGAAGTTCGTGGCTGTCTGCACCCAGTAAATCTGTTCGGGCGTTAGTGGCACTCCAGCTAGTTTTCTTTCCGGACCGTGTTTTTCTACCCAAATTTGGTAAGCTTCGTAGCCGATGTCAGCACCTACGAAGTCTGCTATGTTTTCTTCTAGTGTCAGTGTTCCATTTAGCTTTAATAAAAAAATAGGTCAAGTTCATGTGCAAAATACAATGGTTAAAGTGAGTCATATAATTAGTCCCACATATCCGCTGTTGCTGGTATAATTACTATTGTTACATCTGAATTTAGTAGTATGAAAGTGAAAAACGTATTCGTTATCTTTCACGTTGAATCATTTCCATCATTCGCGCATAGAAAAGTCAAAAATGTTTTCAATTGTGTATAATTATCGAATCTCGAGCAGAATACAGTTACGAACAATCGAGTGATTTACTCGCTGATGAAATGATGAAAGATATCTGATCAAACTAAAATATGTAGTAGGAATGATGGAACACTTAAATTTTCAGGATTAAACTAGCAGTAGTCTGCATTCTGAATTTGTTGACATCAAGAATAAACTATAAAAAAAATTAATTGATGTGATTTTTAATGGTCAAGATTGTCACAATAAAATTATTATGAGGATTTATAGAATATTCTGTGGTTAACTCCACAAATTATATTTCGAACTTATGAATATATTTTAGTATTACTTCTCATTTTGAACATATTGTTGTCCAAAAAAAATCAAGAAAGCCCTGAGCTGGTGAGTTTGGGAGCTCGTTCATTGGTAGAGCAATGAGGCTATTATCTCATATGAGACTTGAGATTGATACCAAATATTTAAATGCAAAATCTCAGCGCATTCGCAATAATATTCTGGAAATTATTCGAAATCTGAAATATGTGAAAACTTGACAATTTAAAAAATTGAATCATGGTTCTTATGATGCGAACCTCTTTAAATTCTGCATGAACATGCAGTTTATCAATCTTCATGAACAAAATAAATTTCGCTCTAATCTTGTTATGGAAATATAGAAATCCTTTTTTTCAATATTCCATTCGAATTTTCTATGGTTCTGTTAACAAAATAGCCACAAAATTTGCATGAGGCTTATTTTGAGCATCTTGCATTTTAGGCCGCAAAATTTCATTCCGATTGGTTTCGCTTTGTCTGAAATATTGAGGAAGAAAAATTTTGAATGGCCTTATTTTATGGAACATCCTATACGATTTGGCTGGTTAACGAACTCAACCGAGGCATTTGGAAACCAACCTCTCCCTGAAAATTTCAAGTCTCTAGGACAATCCTTTCGAAAGTTATCGTGCCAACGAACGGACGGACGGCCTCACGGACAGAATTGAATTTGATCACGAATTCGTCATCAGGGAGTCGAACCCTATCGTTTGAGACAATTTTCGGCTCAAAATTCGAAAATTACAGACATTTGGGTGAAACGATATAGCCTCGTTTAAGTAGAACTCAAAAAGAGAGACAATTAAATATCATATATACTCTGTTCACATATTTTTGAGCACAATGAAGTTCAAGGCAATTTGGCATATTTCACTGTGTATATTGAAATTTTAGGTTATGTTGTTTATTTTCTTGTCAAATTGACAAGCTATGTTGTCAGTGTTACAGAAAGTTGCATAATTCGCAGAGTTCTCTGATTTAAACTTATTTTATCGTATGACAGTAAATACTGCCAACTTCAGATAAATAAACAAACGCCTTCTCTGTGCACACTAATATGGGAACAGACCAAAAAAACAAACGGAAAGAGGTGTCGACAAATTGTCATTATATCGTAGAAATGCAGCGAAAACTGAATAAAATTCACTCCAATTTGATTCAATCAGAAAAATTTATTTTAGACAACCGGCAATAAAAATAGACGAGAGGCCTGAGGAGAAGTCAAAACCATAACCTGGCATTAAATTATGTTCGTTGCTTTCTCCATGTTCACATTCATATCACAGGAGAATGCTCAACTAGCTAAAATATGCTGCCCATATATTTGTCTTTTTTATATTATCTTCATGGAAAAAACATCTCAATTTGCTTACCCTATACTTGAATGGAATTCCTTCGTACTCATCAATGATACATTGTATTTTCTTATCATATGCTTCTTTAGTATCATTTGTCCACCAGTCTACAACATCGTCATCTACAATATATTGGCGAGAAGACTCTGTAAAACCATGCATTAATTCGTGACCAACTGTACTACCCATTGCACCATAGTTCATAGATGCAGGGAACTTCCAATTGTAGAATATAGATGTCAGAATCGGAGCAGGAATCACTGAAATGGTTATAGATTATTGCTTCAAGCAGTATTATGGTTCTATTCTATAAATACAGCATACACCGATGTAACTTTACATCGATGTAAGGATACATCGCGATGTAAGCAGGCAAGTTACATCGGTGTTGAAATTGGTATTCTGTAAGCAAGACTGTAAAAGATACCGTGAATGTTACATCGCGTAGCACGCCGAACACAGAAATCGAGATTCTAGCAAGAATTTTAGCTATTCTGTGTTATATTTTATAACCTAACGGAACTTTTTCATTCTTTATTCAGAGGGGCGAAATATGAATTTGAAAATCGAAATGACATTGAAGATTTTTTTATCATTATTTGGAAATGCTTTTTATATAATTTTTTTGGGCTTATAAAAAAAATTGTTGAAAAATAACATTTCAATATTCTGCGAACTTATTCTTGACCTAAAAATAAATAAAAATTTTAATAAATAGATAAATGCAATCAAGTCGTTTTGGAGATATAAACGATATTACAGGAAAAATAAATATTTGATACCAGCTGTGACTTTTTCTACCGAACCTTTTGAAAAACAATTACTGATGGTTCAGTTAATAATATATCAGAAAAAAATCAATAGAATATCGTATTTAGTTGAATGGAAAAACCGCTTATGATTATTTCCAAACATCTCATTTACGTATCCATTTAGTTAATTAAACCATACAAATTACATCGATATCGGTGTTTTTCATTAATAAGGAGCTCCCAAAATTTTAAAACTTCGTTTTCCCAACATCCTGTACAATTTTAAAATCAAATATTGTCCGTTCATCAAAATTTTCTCCACATACTCCTTCATACAGCAATCGCATATGTCAAAACGCCGAAAACATTGTCCACCTAACCTCAAAAACACACGAATTAACAGCGATGTAAGCCGTTACACCCACAAATTTGCCGCTGTAAAATTTACATCCGATGTAGCCGAACTTACAGCGATGTTGCACTTACAGAATGGCAATTTCACTACATCGGTGTAAAATTTCAAGGTTACAGCGCTACATTCCCTACATCGCCTTACAGAATAGACCCATTAATTGCCGTATATTCTAATACTAAAGCTTGAAAAGACTTGGTGCTCGGCAAGGGTCTATGCAAGACCTATTGTTGGCTCCTTCATCTTGATGATCTAACTTAGCTGTGTAGAAAGGAAAAAAAATCGCAAGGAATAGAAACAAATAACAAGTTATCATCCTGATGAATGAACCAACCATACTTCTAAAATACAGATGAAATATCCAACGGTTGTTTGATTCTTGAATAGATCCTTGCCGAACACCCAACTCTTAACTTTAGTATTATAGAGGGTTTTCCAATAAGAGGCGTTATTTTGATATTCAAAGAAAAATGCTATTTTTCGATATAAATGTTCGGATGTTTATTTCCTTATGGAAAAGAAGCTATGCCGTTAATACTAGAAAATAACATCAGGCAAATTACCAGCACGACCATGCTTACAGGACCATATCCTGTTAATGAAAATTTCCATAACCAAATCGCAAAGTTGTTGCCCTATGTCCTCGATATCTTCACAAATTCCATCTTTGAGGTCTTGAATCGACGCTGGCCCATTGGCGTAGACCTTCTCTTTCACGTGGCCCCAAACGAAGAAGTCGCAAGGTGTTAAATCACAAGATCTCGGTGGCTAATTGTGATCACCTCTCTACTTCAAGAGATAACACGGTCCGGAAACTTTTCCCGCAAAAGATCAATGCTGATGATCGGCTGGCTTGAGTTCTTGTGTTAACTGAACTTTATAAGCCTAAAGACCCAAATCCTTATGCAAAATACGGTGTAATGACGTTTGTGGAATGCCTAATTCCAAAGAACGATGAGGAATGCACAAACTTGGATTTTCTTCAACACTTTCTGCTACAGCAGCAATATTCTCGGCTGTTCTTGAGCGACGTGCACGGATTGTCCCGAAAGCTCGAATTTTTCCTCCAATTTCTTTATTGCGGTCCGACGAGGTGCTTCACGACGATCCAAAAATGTTCGAGTTTTACGAACCGTTTCTGCCAAATTTTCACCATTTTTATAGTGAATTTTTAATAATTTCAATGCGTTCTTGAAGCGTGTATCGTTCCATTTTTATTAGTAGTTTCTACTTGTCAAATGTCAAAAAATGACAGCTTCAAACGTGACAAAACTTCACTTGTCAAATTCGACAATTTGAATTTGTTATTTAATCGACTATTTTATTAATAATAGCGATTAATGGTGGAGATATTTCAACTCGTGAACGGAGCTGAAAAAAAAACTATTCTGTATCATAAACTAGAACTAAGACCGAAATGGTCGCCATGAACAACGATCAGGAAATACACTCAAACATCCTTTCAATAACACAGCTGAATTCGAACTTAGTAACTACCTCAGAAAAAAAGTAAACTTACTTACTTCGTGCTTGAGTTTAGCACTGTTCTGGTATTTCATATATGTCGCTTTGAACTATGTAGACTGGCATAATTTCAACTTATAACTTACCCATCGTATTAGCAGACGGAAGGAAGAATGCATTAACTTCAACAACATTCTCAAAGAAACTTGGCCAATCATCTTCATCAACATCATATACTTTCTCGAAAAAGCTATGGTCTTCCTTGATGAGTTTCTCTTGATACATTTTGAAAATATTGTCAGAAGTGAAAGTGAACTGAAAATATAAATTAATGAATAAATCTGTATTATATCTTTATCTTTCTATTTGCTTATTATCAACTTCTGAAGAGCAGTATGACTGGCTTTTTTACACATGGTGTTTCAAAAAAAGGTGATTCCCTCTCTTGGGTAGAAAACCGAAAAATAATTAGGGTGTGCATAGTAAAAATGTTCCTAGCGCCATCCGTATTCAAGATAGAGAACGCTTTTTACACGGTTCGTACCAAATAGTATTTTGAACATAAGTTTTCAAATATTTGATTAGGCGATCAAAATTTCAAGTGACCATTTGATTTTACACCAAAAGGTACTCTTGAAAAAATTCGATAATGTGTTCCATTTGCGAAATGTTTTGATTTTGAAATTTCTTTAATGACCCCATAGCTGACTTCCAATCGTTACAAGCATAATTACTTCATAACTTCCAAATCGAAATATTTCGAAAACGATACACATTATCGAGTTTTTTCAAGAGTAACTTTTGGTGTAAAATTCACTTGAAATTTTGCTTATTAAATATTTACCCCATCCAAACCCAAGATTTTGTCGAATTTTTCCACATTGTAGAGATCATCATCTGCACCAACTAAATTCTCTATTTCATCAGCCTTCTTCAAAGCCATTGCCTTCGATGTTTCATCCATCCAGTCGCATTTCTTCAAACGTTCAACGAATAGTTCTTTGATTATTTTGATCATTTCAAATAAATCTTTTCTGACTCTTGGAAAGGTTTTTTTCCTGATATAAACAGTTTCTTTCACGAATTGAAACCTATAACACGGAATGTGAGGAGCACTGAAACAATAATCAAAATTTATTTCATTTACCTTTCTTCGGTACTCTTATAACAAACAGAGAATCGGTCATCTTCATCATCATTGATGTCCTCGTATACAGTCCTTACTTCTCTACTCATGTATTTATGTGCATTGTGGATAATGCTCCAGATGAAGTAGTTTGCAATGGTTCTTAAAAAAGGATAAAAATATAATTAAAGTGAATAATCTAGCTATGGGAAAGAAATATGTGCAAAATCACAATGATACATTGTTTTGGAAATCCTAGAAAATCCAAAGCAGTAATGACTTTAGTTCACACTATCGTTTTCTCTGAACAAATATCATTCGATATTCCTTATAAAAGAATAAATATTACACAGTTCTGTTGGTATGATTTTCTGACCGTGAAGGCTTCAACGAGTCTAGTTCCTCACTTCTACAAGTTTCTCGCCCAAGGCATTATTTCATTAGGCTTGCAATCGCAAAGCGTTCCGTGACTAGGTGAATGGGGGTTTTTTCCTCCTCCCCACAGTACCTACACTCGTTAGTGCCTGTTAATCCCATCCTCAACAGGTGCTTCCTGAGACGACAGTGTCCTGTAAGAATGCCAGTGAGGAGGTGTAATTGTTTCTCACCAAGATCCAGATATCTGTTGGATCTTGGTGTTACCAAGTTCCGAAAGAACTAAGTGTAATGATCACTCTCTGGGAGATTTCACCAGAGATTTTCCTTCTCGGCTTTCTTTTTCTCCAGAACCTCCTTCTTATAGCTACATTTACATATACCACAGAAGGGTTATCGGCCTCTTCGTTTCCTTTGATTCACGAATGACCAGAAACCCAGATTAAAAATACCTTATTTTTTTGCCTACCTCATTGAGTTTGTTCCGGCACTCCCAGATCATCTTTGAGGCGATGACGTAGGAGCTCAGTGCTTTAAAAGCAGCTTGACTATCTTACAGTTTCTCTCTAAATTCATATCTAGACTTCATTCAATAGCTCAGATTTCAGCTTGAGAGATGCTCATACAGGTGCCTAGCGCAGTGCACACTTAGTACTTGGCCCGTATATCCCAGCGCCAGCTCCTGTAGAGGTTTTGGAACCATCTGTATACCATTTTACGGTATTTTCTTTGAGGTTATAGTCAGTGTATTCCCGTTCTCATTCCTCTCTTTAACTTAGCAATGTCCTGAAGTTTTTCTCAGTGCTTACTTACTTGATCATTACATCACTAGGTATGTTCGCAGATGAGATGAGTTGTTCAGAGGACCTGGGTGTCAATTATCACCCAGTTTTGAGTGTATATTTTCGGAAATTGTAATAATTATATCCGTTCAAAATGAACGTACACTTTCGTCTGAACGAGAAGTTGACGATATGCTCTAGAATATCGGATATAATTATTACAATTTTCAAAATCTACGCCCAAATTATCACGAACGGGTGATCCCGAGAAATTGACACCCAGACTCTCTGATTCAGTGAAATCTTATCCCTTCATTATTTTTCTATGTAAAATAATAATGAATTGGAAACTAGGTGGAAGTAGCCTAACATTCCTGGACAATTGTGAAGATTGCTAACTGTAGGCGCAAGCCGAGGCTCATCAAAACAAAGTCCTGGGATATGGATTTTCTTACGAGGAAAATACACTTTGTTCCCTCAAATCCCTTGAAATTCGACAGATATTGAACAATTTTGGATAATTTCATTCACAAGTGAATTGTGGTTAAAAATTCGCAATAAAATCATTTGGGTTACCTACAATGGAGAAGTATTAAAGTATTTTGTCTGGAATATAAAAAATTCCTATCGATTTGCGGCAATCGTATACTATGAACAATATGAAGGCTACGAGCCGCATGCGAGTGGCCTAAATAACCGAGTGAATGACAACCATTATACGAGAGTGGAATACTATACTTTATCCACGACTACTGAAAATCTTTCTTGAAGTTTTTAACACCTGGTGGTCGTCATATGTCCCTTCAATTACTAGTATAGAAAAAGTCAAGTTGACATATGAGTAATTTTTTGATAAACTTGTCCAAGTATATCTTGAAATAAAAGTTGATTATATTTAAAGTAGTTTGGCCATCGATTGAATAAGTATTCCCACCCATATTTGTTGAATCAATGAAGCATCTGCCAGCAGTGAATAATGATTCATTCTTCACTAGTGATAAATGGGTATTATTATGCCCGAGCAATCATACCCATAATGGGTACATTCTAAAATAATCTTGTATAAACTATTTTCTAATACTTTATGAGCCTTGCTCGATCAAGTTGTTCAAGTGAACATCAAACTATTTCTCATGAATGTAAATTCGACAATGATAAACATACTCATACTTACTCTGGCTTTGTTTCCTCCAGAAGCGTATCCAGTTTGTTGCAATATTTCAGCATATGTTCCTCATAGAAATGAACTTTTGACGAGTTGTCGAACTGAGATGAGTTTCCAGAGATTCCATTTAAGATTTCCAACCAGGGAATATTTGGACATACTTCGGTTAGATTTGCAATAGTTGAAGTTTCCGTCACATTTGCTTTCTCATCATTGTAATCATCTTCATCATTATTATCATCATCATCATCTTCATCCTCTTCATCATCGTCGTCGTCGTCATCTTCAAAAAATGAATCGAGTTCCTGATGAAAATAAATTTGTGAATATCATAGATAGATGTAGGTATACAGGTTGTCTACTTTTAAAGTAGACAAACTTCAAGGGGGATTTTACAAGTGATTTGCAATAAAAAATGTCATATAACACATGGTCGAAATGTTGACAGTTATTCTTCCATTTAACATTTCTTGATTTGACGAAATATTTCGAGTTTTTCCACAAAAATGATCATTATTCAGTTTTCCTTGTAGTCTCATCAACTTTGACCACATATTCGGAAAAGGCAATAAATTTGCTACAAGATGAGAGAATCGGTATGCAGAAAACTCTCTATTGCAGGCGTGGTAAAGAGAAAAATATCACGATTCTGAAGTTAACAAATTCAGTCCTATTTTTCCAATGGTTTTCTCGATGAAAAATTAATAATTATGCATACATTTTCTTTTCAGTAAAAAGTATTTCATTTTGTGTACTTTCGAATGACATATCAACTTTTGTGCTAGCTGCTCATTCTCCGCTAGAATATCATGGCTAACATGATAACAACGAAAAAGTACAAAAATTCGTGACCAAATTTTAATGTAGTTTTATTTTCATACATTATTGTAAAAAGAGTTTCAAAACCTTCGAAATGAACTATCACTCAACTTGCACTCTTCACTATTCAAATTTGAGGAGTCGAACTCCCCTCTTAGGGGGTGGTTCGTTCAAGCCTCAAATATACGTCATATGATGTCCCCTAAACATGATCATTCGTCGTATTTCGAGAAATTTCTCCAATCACCATGAGATGATAAATATACGGGCGGTGACTCGTTTGAGAAGGAACACCCTGTATGTAGCTCATGTGTAAGGCATGAGAATTCACCACACTTATAAATAAAAGCACAGAATATAAATAGGCATGTTTTTTGCTGAATGCTTACTTAAACTCTCTAGACATTAAGGCTAGATTTCTGATTATTTTATTGAAAATCTCCTGCAATTTTTGTTCAGTATAAGAATATTGCTCTAACGTTTGAACAGAGTTCTAAAATACGTTATTCGCCGGCAATATCATTCCTCACTTGTCCCAGAAAATCCATGAAAACTCTTATAAGATTCAAAACACGTCCTTTCTGTTAGTATAATCTTTGTATACTGACGAAAAAAAGAACCAATGCTGAAAGATCGGGTTGAAATATGTTCATGTTGAATCATTGAGTGCTTCATTTCCGCTTATTTCATATAATAATAACAATAATAAACGTCTTCATTCAGTGAAATTATACACAGATCATCATTATTATATGTATGTGTATATTCTATTCAACATACAGTATGGAACAGCCAAATGGAATAATTCGATAACGAATAAATGAGAGCATGTTGGGAAAAACGCTTGGACACGTCACGTTTGTATTTTTAGATGCGCATTTTTATCAACAGTAAAAACACAGAGCTTTTTTTTTATCGGATAAATTTCTCTTTGCAACGAAACAGTTTGCCAATCACTAATTTTACGAGAAAAACTGACATGATAAAATCGCGACACCGAAGGTGGAGCGATGGTGTCAGTTTTTCGAGCAAATTTAGTGATTGGCAAAACTTTGAGTTGAAGAGAAATTTATCTGATAAAAGAAAAGGCTCGAGTGTTTTTTGGCAAGATAAATTAACGACAGAATATATGGATGAACAACAACATAATTATCTTTATTAATACAATAAAATTTAATATTGTATTCACAGAAATATTTTTCTTGTACCATCTTCGCAGTCAAATTCCAATTGCTTTACCGCATATTCTTTATAATCATCTCCATTTTTCTTTTTCATATTATAGGCCCAATCCTTTAATATATTTGCTACTTCATGTAATGGAATTATTTCGGACAATTCATACTTTCGAACTTGACAAAACTCCATAAATTGTCTCCAGATTGAAGCTTTTGTGTTTTTTGTAGATTGCTGTATAGACTTCTCGATATTTGTCGTAATTGCTCAGTCGAACTTCACCAAAACGATTCATCTTTTGGGTTCTTATATCAACAAAGTTAAATAATTACCACAACACCGATTCAAAATGAAAGCACTATATGTTCAAAATTCAAAAATCTGATGACAGACTAATTGACATATTGAGGAGAGAGTTTTTTTATCGCGATAAAAAAGGATGCACCTTTTTTATCGATGTCAAGTGACAATAACATTTCCAGGTCTATGATATTTAATATTGAAGTTAATTTATCAAAAAAAATTAATATATAGTCCGTTCACGAAAGGTTGAGCACATAGTAGGCGTTTTTTTATTATCTGAAGTTGGCAGTATTTGCTGTCATAATAACGTGAAATAAATTCAACGTTGCCGAATGGTAACCGGCCTCGTTCGACGAGATTGCGAGTTATCAGACAACTCTATGCAATATTGTCAACATTGCGTATCAATCTGACAAGAACATAACCTAAATTTTAATATACACAGTGGAATATGCCAAATTTCCATGGCCAGCCGACGGCTCAACCTTTCGTGAACGGACTATAGGGTTTGTCATGTGACAGTGGCCGATACCAACTTTCTCATTTTACATACAACCCCTTGTATATTATTAGTTTTTTGGATTTCTCAAAAAAATCTAGACATAATTCATGTACAATGTCGCATACCTATCTTCAACTGTTTCGGAAATAGTCATGAGATGTTGAGTAACGTTAGAAGACATTTCTATACCAGATTAGCATGTTGCCAAGACGTTCGCAGCGAACATCATTCACATTGAAATTAATGTTTCTTTGTTCTTTTTACATTATTTGTGAGATAAAATAATTCTCTTTTTTAATGTTAATTTCTGTTATACATCTGAAACACTTAATATTTCCGAAACAGTTGAAGATAGATATAAGACATTATACATGATTATGTATAGAATTTTCTGAAGAATCCAAAAAAACTATAATATACAGAAGTTGTTTAAATACAAAATTGGTATCGGCCACTGTCACATGACACACCCTTTATAATTATTTTGTCTTGAAACAAATGCGCATCTAAATATACAAATCCACACTGTATTCCACCTATATATGGTAATGCAAGAAGCTTTTTCAGTCGTCAGACAAATTGTATGAGACAAGCATTATCCTAGACAACTTTTGGCATAATTGTCGAAATAAAAAGTGTGTATTAATTTTTTATGTACTTCTACTTTTACTACCTTAACATTAACCATTGACTAAATAAAGCTAGAGGGTATGTACCGGGTTTTTTCACTATAATTTGACCCCCCTTTCAACTTTGTTACCGAAAGAGATACAAAAAAATGTTTCATACAAAGTTTCACGAAATCAACTGAGTTTTCTGATATAAGTCGAGAAACTGAAATATATACAGGGTGGCAATATATTGATGGCAACTTCATTTTTTCAAATGGAACACCCTGTATATTTTCCATATTTGGTTAGCTCTTTTTCCCCTGATTTCGAATATGTAACATATGTTGGTCTATCTTTCTTATTCTGAGCACCACAGAGTTTCAAATTTCATAACCATCTGACATAGCGTTTTGGAAGTTCGTGAATATTTAAGTGGCCGATTTAATCTTTGGATTGGTAATGGCGCATCCATTTTATGCCACCAATAGTCCCGATTTACACCGTTGGACACCGTTCCTGAAGGAAAAAATTACTTCAGCAATAATGACAATCAATGAAGCGACGAATAATTTAATGATATAAATCAACCAACTTAAACCCACAATTCGGAACTAATCCCGTCAACGCACAAAGTATAGTGATAATATTGTAATGATTAGAAACAAATTGTGAAGCTTTAATTTCTTACTTGAATCAGAGCCATAATAATGCTATCAAAAATAGTCTAAACAACTCGAGATAACTATATGACTATGTGTATTCAATGAAGGTGGTCATTTTGAGCAATTTCTTTAGTTGATGTTATTCTTACCATACTACCATAGTTTATCATTTTTCATTGGTTAGGTAATTGTTAAGTATTCATTCTAAAATAAAACTTTTGTTTGGATAAAGAATTTCGTAGGTATTTCACATATTTTTATTCGGTGTCATCATTTCAAAACTTTGAAACTCTGAAAATTGAAAACTATAGTTGCATTCAATGTTGTTCACCCTGTATATCTTCCCTTGACGTTATTTAAACTCCAAAAATGAGCATTTTCAGTAAACGCACTCTGCCACTTGTAAAATGATTACAGATCTTGCCAGGCGGTTCTTAAAACTTGAAACTCTGTGGTGCTCAGAATAAGAAAGATACACCAACATATGTTACATATTCGAAATCAGAGGAAAAAGAGCTAGCCAAACATGGAAAAATATACAGGGTGTTCTATTTGAAAAAATGAAGTTGCCATCATATGTTGGCCACCCTGTATATATCCATTATGTGAACTCATATTGTAAAACCTCAGTCGATTTCGTGAAATTTTTGTATGAAACATTTTTCTGTATCTCTCTTAGAAACAAAGTTAAAGGGGGGGTCAAATTATAGTGAAAAACCCGGTTACAACTGTATGCGTTGTTCAGGTTCCTTGAAATACTATTATGATTTTACACTATTCAAAGGAAAACTTGAGAAGCTCATGTTAAGAGAAGATATATTTATACCTACATATCTGTGCTTATAAAGGGCAGTGATAAGATGATGAATATCATTATAATCCTGGTTTTTAACTGGAGCTGAAAATGCTAACGAAATTCCTTTCATAAGTTTCCTGAACCTTATCGAACTATAAAAAGTCTCCGAATCCAAATATGGTCCTCTGATCTAAAAGTATAGTATCTTAATGTTATTTATGGAGCAATATTTCATCAAATACCCACTCTCAAAACTGCTGAACTGGATTTATCGAAATGGAAGAATCCGATGACTGGAAGTCCCAGCTGTTTGGCTTTTATATACCAGTCAACCCAACTGAAATTAGCTGCATCGAAATCAGTTCCGTTTACAAGTGGCCATCCACCTAATTCATCAATAGCATCCATGAAAGCCTCATTGTTATCAGTTTCTATCTTCGTAGTGTTCATGCATTCATGGTAGAACTTCTTCATCTGTATGTGAGCGTTTGTATTGTTCACACCGATGGGATCTACCACAAGACCCTTCATCTCATTTTCGAAAAGGGTTCTTGTAGAAGTCCATGGAGAGGGAGTATCCTTTTTCACGGCATTTTTGTAAAATGAACCACAGGCGTATTTGTAGAAGCTGCGACATGGATCTGCTTTCAAATCTATAAATTCCAGAAGCTCTGCGGCTGCTTTTACGCAGCTTTTGGTGTTGCATTCTTCTTCAGCCACATCACCTAAAGAAATGAATTCGATCGATAGATATTTTTTGGAAAATCGCATGAAATTTTGAATTATTCATGAAAATATTCAACATATTTCTATGAAAATTCCATAGCTGTAATTTCAAACCAATCAAGAGGTGTATTTTTGGCAGATCTCCAGCGCTACGGATTAGTTTAAGTGGAAATTTTTTTCTCGTGGGTACCCAACAACGAATTATAGTGAAAACCTTTTATTGAAGAAAGGGCTTTCTAGAGTATAAGGTGAAATTTTTTTTACGTTTATAATGACTTGAAATGGGATTATAGAGGGTGTCCGGTAAACCTTGTACAATAGTGAAACTGGTGGTAGACCAGATCATGACTGTTCAGAATATCATAATTTCAGCTCGGTAAAAATATCACCATTTTCGAGATAATGGGCATTTTCTAAATATCCAGTAAATCGGTACCTCACCTTCGTTTTTTGAGTGCTATGTCTTCAAATTTAGACTAATTCAAATATCGTTGTTGCTGAAAATTAATGATGAATGATGTTTTCAGATGCACAAAACAATTTTTCAAAAATTGATACATTGTAGACATAGCCCTCAAAAAATGGAGGTGAGGTAGTGATTTTCTAGATATTTAGAAAATGCCCATTATCTCGAAAATGGTGATACTTTTACTGAGGTAAAATTCTGATATTCTGAACAGTCATGACCTTGTCTATCACCAGTTTCAATATTGTACAAGGTTTACCGGACACCCTGTATAATTGAATGTCTATGTGTCAGTTGCAGGAACGTCCATTAAAATTTAAAGGTCCATTAAACTCTTAATCCTCCATTATTACAAGGAACTAATGGAGGATTAAGGGTTTAATGGACCTTTAATTTTAATGGACGTTCCTGCAACTGAGCATATGTCTAATGAAATATAATTACCACAATTTGGTCTGAAATATTCTTACCGAATACCACACAAGGTCAAATGAAATAAAAAAAAATTTTTCGCTCATTAATATTGCGTATCAATCTGACAAGAAAATGAACAAAATAACCTAAAATTTCAATATACACAGTGGAATATGCCAAATTTCCATGGCCAACCGAAGGCTCAAACTTTCGTGAACGGACTATAGGCATCATAAAGAGTACAAAATTTTAAAAAACAACAAGACATACGTAGGTAATAATTTTGGGTACTCATTTTAAAATTGTCACTGATCAATTATTCTATATTCAACTGAATTTTTCTGGTAGGCAGGTACATAATCAGTAATAAAAAAAATTGCAGTAGTATTCGATTATGATCGCTTTCTATTCGAACTCTTTCCTTAGTTTCCTTATCAATTTTGTATGAAATATCGAAAAAATACTACAGAACTTTTTTTTAATATTGTAAGTATGAACTTGAATCTTCCTTTATTTAAGTATTTCTAACACAACGCAATTTTCCTAATCAACCATCGTCAACTTGACCTCCAATTGAATTGGTAAACCGAGCTAAACGCAACATAATTTGAACAGAAATACTTAAACTGACACATTTTGCATACAATTCCAACTAGTGGGTTTCAAGCTTCCTCAACCAGAATCAACAAATCTTTTGTCACTATGAATCTAGAATATATAGAACTACGATATACCGGATGCCCCAGTAATTCCGTTTCAATGGATTATCTCAGCCATTTCGAAAAATGCAAACATGAAAATATCATGTCCTGCCTTTCGTTTAAGGTACCTCCACTTCCGGTATCGACTTCCGGTCAAACCGGGAGTGACACTGATTTTTTCAATTTTGTATAGCACCCTGTAGATTTTTTGCAATTTCTGATTGCTGCTCAATTTGACCTTTCCACGATGTATCACACTTTGTATTTTACTTTTGATTCCATGAAGAAAACATCAATTTAAATTTCAAAAGGGAATATGTAGTTGCAGTATTTGAATTATCTTGATTTTGACTTCTATAATAATTGGATAATCCATGGAAGTGATCGTGTCAAAGTTATTAACAATCAATAATGAAAAGCGGGAAAATGAAACTTTAATTGACGTTTTCTACATCGAATCAAAAGTGGAATACAAAGTCGTTCATCGTTGTTGAAAAGTTACCTGATTCTGAGTAGAAATCAAAAATTTTAAAAAATATAAAGTGCTATATGAAATTTTAAAAAAATCAGTGTCACACAGTGTCTTTCATTTTCCGTTTTTCTCATATGAAGGTTCCATGAAAAATTGCAGAACATGAAATATTCAAAATTTTAGCTTTCGAAATACAGGGTGTTCCTAAATTGAACGTACAAACGAAAAGGGGAGATTCCTTAAGTGAGTTTAAGAAAAAAAAGTCCCATAAACATGAGGATGCAAACGTTTCGTTTTCGAGATACAGAGTGTTGAAGTTTGAATTTTTTTCAAGTGTTTTTCTCATAGTATCTACACTTCACAAGATATTCAACTGAAATTTGGCATATAGATATTACATTCGAGAGTTCTCACCAAGTGACATGGCAATTTCGATAGAAGATCTACAGGGTGATATTTTTCTGGAACACTGCCACCTGTTCTTCTGCAGACCTTTTTTTTGGTGAACAACTGTTATTTGAGAAAATGTAAAAAGAAGCTTTGTTCTTATACTAAACTTTTCGGTCTCTTGCAGTTTTGTCGTATCTACCAACAATTTAGAGAAAACAAATTTTGAACGATTCTCTCGAAATCCTCGTGAAAATCCAAATTATGATGGGAAGGCCACTTAGTAAGCTGTGGTGGATGAATTCAGTGTCAGTTTTTATGGAAATTTTCCTGATCTGTAGCGATGATTCATAAAGATTCGATAAACTCGTATAATAAACAAATGTATTTGATTAAAACTTTAACACCCTGTATCTTGTAAACGAAACGTTTGCGACCCCATGTTTATGGAACTTTTTTTCTTAAACCCACTCAAGGAATCTTCCCTTTTCGTTTGTACGTTCAATTAAGCTGAGATAATCCATTGGAACAGGCTCACTGCTACATCCGGTATATCTTCCTTTCTCATAATTTTAAATAACTTCGTTTCACTGATAAATCCACAATAACATAGTCGGATATCAATTACACTTACATGAACTCTGAAACGCGAAAATCAACAAAAGTATCACTGCAAGAGCGGCAAGCGCGGAAACACCGTATATCAACTTCTTCTCCAAACCAGTCCTTTTTCTCCAGCATCGTTCTTTACCACTGAAACGAAATGAAATTTAAATACCGCAAGAAACAGCACTGTTAATTTTCATTACTCTGCTTTAGTATCAGGCATGATGCCAACGCGATTTCACTTGGCAGAATGCAAGGAAGTGCCTCTAAAACACCGCGTTGCCAATGCTCCATCTCATGGAGCAAAATGATATTGTAGTTTAAATTTATTTTTACCTGCTAAGCAAGAAGTGCTGGACCGTGGAAACAGCATTTTTATCTTGGGGGCATCAAGGTTACGTTTGTTAGAATACGATACGTTTTTAATTGGTTGGTGTTATTATCAAATTATTCTTAGATTGAGTCGTACATTTGCTTGGGAGGTCGCTAGAGTTTATCTGTTTCTTTTTCCAGTTTCTCGATAGGAGCTCTTGTTGAGTGAGGTCATGCTGAATGTTGATATCGATATTTTAGCACACTGGTATAAAGGACAACAATCTCTAAAACATGGATCAAGAAGATAATATGCTAATCAGATCCCATTGAAAAGTCACAGCTTCTCTATATCTCTTTTTGAAAAGCAAGCCGCTATCTTTCAGTGTGCTTGAGTTCGCGTGTGTCATACTGTACGGGGTGGTCGGCATTGGTGTTTCTTGAATACAACTTTTTAAGCCTATACATATAATTAATAGTGAGAAATGAATGACTCATTGCAGTTATCTCCTTTCGAAAACCTCATAATGCCGTTTACATTGCTCTATATTATTTGTTTTTGTCGTAGGAGCCAAAATTGTCATTTGGGCATTTTCAACTTTGGTCATTATCTCCATTTCTGTTAAGGTTAAAATTTGTTTGCTACTGTCCGATCTAATGTAGAAAATGATATTGTAGTTTAAATTTATTTTTACCTGCTAAGCAAGAAGTACTGGACCGTGGAAGCAGCATTTTTATCTTGGGATCATCAAGGTTACGTTTGTTAGAATACGATACGTTTTTAATTGGTTGGTGTCATTATCAAATCATTCTTAGATTGAGTCGTACATTTGCTTGGGAGGTCGCTAGAGTTTATCTGTTTCTTTTTCCAGCTTCTCCAGCTCATGTTGAGTGGGATCATGCTGAATATTGATATCGATATTTTAGCAAACTGGTATAGACTAGAGGACACCAATCTCTAAAACAGGGTACAGAGAAGAGCATATGCGAAACAGATCCCATTAAAAAGTTACGGCTTTTTTATATCTTTGAAAAGCAAGCCGCTATCTTTCAGTGAGCTTGAGTTCGCTTGGCCACAATTGGTGATCCTTGAACTACAACTTTGAATCCTAGGGAATAGAGAAATTGAATGACTCCTTGCAGTTATCTTTTTTCGAGAAACTCGTAATGCATAGCTCTATTTTTCTGTTTTCGTCATTTGAGCATATTCATCTTTGGTGATTATCTCCATTCCTGTTTGTAATAAAATGATCACCGTAAAGTGATTCATCCATATATCTTAAAAGTTAACAATTTGAGGTTCAGGTATCACCAATTCTGGTCACCCTATGTACATGCAGTTCAAACAGAAACGATATTGCCTATTGATGAATTTCCTATATACTCAAAATAAACCTCATTTAAAAATCGTTGCTCTCTACCATCTTTATCTTAAAGCATTGTACAGACTAAAGGGTTTTCCAATAAAAGGTGTTATTTTGAATAGCCCACTATTTCGGTAGACGTCGCGTTTGAAGTTGTCATTTTTTGACATTTGACAAGTAGAAACCTTAAACTACCCATTAATAAAGAGGAAGGACACACGCTTCAAGAACGCATGGAAATTATCAAAATTGACTATAAAAAAGGTGAAATTTGGCAGAGATGGTTCGTAAAACTTGAACATTTTTGTGTCGTCGTGAAGCACCTTGTCGGACCGCAATAAAGAAATCGGTGGAAAAATTCAAGCTGTTGGGACGAGTTAGTGCTGTGAAGAATAAAAGCCTTGCACGTCGCTCAGCCGAGAATATTGCTGCTGTATCCGAAAGTGTTGAAGAAAACCCCGGTTTGTCCATTCCTCGTCGTTCTTTGGAATTAAGCATTCCACAAACGTCATTACACCGTATTTTGCGTAAAGATTTGGGTCTTAAGGCTTATAAAGTTCAGTTAACCAAGAACTCAAACCGAAGCAACTAAACCATTGATTTTTTGCGGGAAAAGTTTCCGTGTTATCTCTCGAAGGTGATCACAATTGGCCACCGAGATCTTGTGATTTAATACCTTGCGACTTCTGCCTTTGTGTCCACGTGAAAGAGAAGGTCTACGCCAATTATAGCCCAGCGTCAATTCGTGAGGCTATCGAGGACATAGGGCAGCCACTCTGCGATTTGGTTTTGGAAAATTTCATTAAAAGGATATGGTCCTGTATACGTGGTCGTGGTGGTCATTTGCCTGATGTTATTTTCCACTACTAACGACATATCTTCTTCTTCAGAATGAAATAAACATCCGATCATTTATATTGAAAAATGGCATTTTTCTCTGAATATCAAAATAAATCTATTGGAAAACCCTTTACAATCGATTAGGCTTGAACTTTCAATTGTAGCTCCTGCATTCTTAATATTTTTGTAGGAGTAGAGAGAAGCCACTGTTTTCCTAAAAAGGACCAACTCTCGGACTGCAAACCTCAAAAACTTACATATTATTTTGTTTGTGTATCGATCACGATTTGAGACGAAAATAGTTTCAAACAAGAAGAAGGAATTTTCAATCGCTTCTTCAAATGTCGACAATCAATTCACATAAATCCCAATAATCGAGTAGAATGTAGCTATGTCGTAATTATGCATGATCAATTAGGTACAAATCACAAATGAGAAATACAGGAATGCAAAATAAACTTCGTTTTAATTGGACTTGTGCCAGTTATTCCTAATTTTATCAACACACACTGGAAGGATCCACTTACATCGACGCCCTCACTTTATCCACAGATCATTAACGAATCATTTGCGTAAAAAACAAGAATTTGTATATTTTCCAATTTTATTTTCATTCGTCCTCAGGATTTTTTCTTTATGAAAGAAAATTTAGACTTGAGATTGATATGTACTGAACATATGACTGCAAAATCTCAGCACGATCAGAAAATATTCTGGAAAACTAGAATTTATTGTATATGGTTGTGATGATGCGATCGTTTTGAAATTGAACATTCAGTATATCAATCTTCATACACAAAATAAACTTCACTCGAATCAGATATCTTATTATGGAAATATAAATAAACATAATTTTTCCCAATATTCTAATCGAATTTTCTGTGGTTCTCTTGACACTATGGCCACAAAATTTTGCATAAGGCTTATTATGACTATCTTGCATGTGGCCGCAAAATTCATTGACCTACGACTACCGTTGCCTGGCAACGAATATTAATATCCATAGAACAGTCTCGTTTCCACATTTAATACCTACGTCGGTTCGAGTCCCAACTAAGTTTCACTGAATTTTGTTTTATAAATTCATCTGGAATGTTTGGACATACCAATAATTTAATTATTTTGACTCTAGAACTCAAAACAATTTTTTTTTAATTATTTCGGAAGTCTGAACGAAACATTTGAATGACTGTAATAACGAAACCGTTTGTTATCCTTAGAAAATTGTGTTCATTCAGAAAATAAAATTCATATGACAACCGAAAAAAAATTAGGAACATTGCAGGTTTTCCGCCATTTTGTAATTTTTTTCGGAGTTCTTAAATTTTGAATAGAGGACCCAAAAAAAACTGAGATTTAACCAAAAATCGTTAGTTCAAGTATTATACATAACTGATCACACTCATAAGAATCTTGCTCAAAAATGACGTCACCCTGTAACTCGCTTATACTTCGAAAACAGGATTTATTGTATAAGGCAAAAATGGTTCTCCCGATGTCCTTTACACGAATATATATGTTTGTCTAGTTAATGATGAAACATCCTGTATATACAGGGTGTCCGGTAAACCTTGTACAATATTGAAACTGGTGATAGACCAGGTCATGACTGTTCATAATATCATAATTTCACCTCAGTAAAAATATCGTCATTTTCGAGATAATGGGCATTTTCTAAATATCTAGAAAATCGCTACCTCACCTTCGTTTTTTGATTTCTTGAAAAATGTATCATGTTTTGAAAAACTGTTTTGTACGTCTGAAAGCATCACTCATCATTAATCTTCAGCAACAAAGATATTTGAATTAGTCTCAATTGTAGACATAGCACTCAAAAACGGAGGTGAGGTAGTGATTTTCTAGATATTTAGAGAATGCCCATTATCTCGAAAATGGTGATATTTTTACTGAGGTGAAATTCTGATATTCTGAACAGTCATGACCTGGTCTATCACCAGTTTCAATATGGTACAAGGTTTACCGGACACCCTGTATATGCTTTTTAATTCCTCGCTCAACTACAAGACATCTATTCATATATTTCTTTTTTCAGGACGGTATGTCGTAACTACCCTTGGTTAGACAACGGCATGTCAACTCATGATGCAGGGCAGTTGGGAGGCCCTATATCTTCTCCAGCACTCTCATCACCTGGAGCTGTAAGCAAACATTCCACGATGGATCCCACGGACAGGTTTCTGGGTAAAGGATCTCCATTTTCTCCTTCATCTGGGGATCCGCAAGACATTCACAAAGTGATGACGATTCTGGATGCGCACTAGAGGAGTACACGTGGGTTCCACCAGGACTTAGACCAGATCAGGTAATAAATCATTTAATAATCATTATGTAGCACCATAACATGAAATATCGAAGTGTGAAATATACAGATGTGGAAGAATCGGATGGAACACGAGAGTTCCAGTGTTAAATTCAAGCAGGCTCGGAGTCCAGTGGAACAGTGGAACAATCGAAACCTCAGAGCGATGCGATATTGAATAAGCGGCTGGTCTGTTGGAATGGCATTCCGAAAGCTCTGATAAGGGTAAGATCGGAGCATTGGTTACAGCAAACGCTGGTATTTCGGTGGTAGTCGCAAAACGCGACGTTGCCTGTGTCGTTGCCGACCGTAGCGTTTGCTGTAACTAATGCTCCGATCTTACCCTTATCAGAGTTTTCAGAATGCCATTCCGACAGACCAGCCGCTTATTCAATATCGCATCGCTCTGAGGTTTCGATTGTTCCACTGGACTCCGAGCCTGCTGAATTTAACACTGGAACACCCGTGTTTCCATCCGATTCTTCCACATCTGTATTTGGGTATTTAATAAAAATTTAAGAAAAGCCCTGAGCAGGTGATTTTTAGCGCTCGTCATTGGTGAAGCAATAATGCTATTACCTCAAATTTTTGTATATGTATGTATGCAACTCACGACCTCAGCATGATCGGAATTATATTCTAGAAATTACTCAAAAAATGAAATCAATAATTGAAGAAAATGAATTCCGTGGTTCTGATGACATTTTGCATGAACATTTGAATCGGATATCTTGTTATGGAGTACAAGGATTCTTCTTTCAATACTCCAATTGAATTTTTCTATGGTTAAGATGATGCGATTCTCTTGAAATTTTGCATGAACATTAAGTATTTATATGAATTTTCATTCACAAAATTAATTTCATTCGAATCGGATATTTTGCAGTGGAAATATAAGATTCTTCTTTTCAATATTCCAATTGAATTTTCTACGGTTGTGTTGACACATTGGTCACAAAATTTTGCATAAGGCTCATTATGGGCATCTTCAATGTGGCCGCCAAATTTCATGTTGATTAGTTTCGTTTTGTCTGCGATATTGAGGAACAAACGTTTTGAATGGCCATATTTTATGGAACTCCCCTTACGATTTGGCTGTTTAACGAACTTAGAGAGCATTTGGGAACCTAACTTACCCTGAAATTCTTGACTTTTCTAGGACAATCCATTCGAAAATTTTCGTGCTCACGGCCGGTCCGCCCCACGGACAGAATTGAATTTGAATACGGATTCGCCATCAGAGAGTTGAATCCTATCGTTTGAGACCATTTTCGGCTCAAAATTGTATAATTACAATATCATATGGCTAATCAATCCAACACTATCTCTCTTTTTGTTTTCCGAAAAGTTTGAAAGATTTTTAATGATATAAAGTAGTGTCTTATTTAGAATGTTAATTCACATTCTCTAAAGCAGGGCGAAGTTTAGGTGACGTTACTCTAAGCCCAAAAATAACTTATGAAATACAATAAATGTATCATACTGAAATCATCAATACAATTAGTAACATACTCTGTTTCAACGAAAGTTGAGGTCTTAACAAATATTTCATTGTGCTCAATCACAGGCTCACCTTCACATCATCTCATTGTAAATCTGTAGAACTTGGCTATCCTAAAGATAAGCTTCTCTTCTGATAGACCCGGAAAAAATTATATGAACTACCCCTGCTTATTTTCACTGAGGAATCATCTCCCAAAGTCCCTCGCATTTTTTTACAGATTTATAGTCTGTTCACAAAAGTTGAGCCGTCGGTTGGCATGGAAATTTGACATATTCCACTGTGTATATTACAATATTAGGATATGATGTTTTTTTCTTGTCAGATTGATACGCAATGTTGTCATATTGCATAGAGTTGTCTGATAACTCGCGAGCTCGTCGGACTAGGCCGGGTACATTCGGCAATATTGAATTTATTTTACGTTATGACAGCAAATACTGCCAACTTCAGATAAATAAACAAACGCCTACTATGCGCTCAACCTTTCGTGAACGGAGTATAGGTATACTTGCTTAGGTCTCTTTTTAGTAAAATTTTTCATTTTGACCTGTTGAGTAAATCCTAATAAGTGTTCTGAAAAACAACTTTCGAGTTTTTTTCTATACCTTTGTATTTACAACTTCGAGACGCAAACTGAATACACAACTATAAAACAGAAAAACCAACAATAATTATAAGGTGTACCTCCTTAGAAGTTCTGAGCATTTTGGACAGTCAGCATCCTACGTGAATTTTCAAATTCTTTGAAATATTAAATCCTGGCATCGACAAAAAACAGTCTTGATAATTTTTTTATTTTCAGGTTCATCTATACTCAGTGCCCTGCCCGAGGACAAAGTTCCCTATGTAAACTCTGTTGGTGAGAGATATAGGGTTCGGCAACTTCTTCAACAGCTTCCACCTCATGACAATGAAGTTCGTTATTGTCATGCCCTCAGCGATGAAGAAAGAAAGGAATTGAGACTGTTTTCAGCTCAAAGAAAAAGGGAAGCACTTGGGAGGGGTTCTGTGAGACAACCGCCAACGTCGATGCAATGTGATGGGGTAAGCATTATTGTATTCTATACTTTTAGTTTTTTCGATTTTCATCCTCTTCTTGAGAAAGTACACTATACGATTGTATAGGAAATTGAACAGTCATCCTTGAAATAGATTACCTTTCGATTATTCAGAATTTGTTATTCGGAAAATGTTTACTCATCAATAAGGAACCTATAACAATCTACATCAAGAAATTGGAAGATTTAATATTCGTCGGAATACAAGTAGTCCCAAAAGAAGTTTATAATTATTAATAGATGGATACAGAAAAATTCACGGAAAGCCCTGAGCAGAAGCTTCTGAGCGCTCATTCTTTGGTGGAGCAATATGACTAGTACCTCAAAATTTTATATGATTATAGAGAGAGAGAGAGAGAGAGAGAGAGAATGTTCTTTATTGTCTAAGACAATGAGCTATTGACCTTTGGTCCTTCTGCTCGTTTACATGATTATAGATTGATACCAAGTATGTAAATGCAGAATCTCAGCACAATCGGAATCATATTTTGAAAACCCTATAGTTTGAGACCATTTTCGGCTCAAAATTCGAAAATAACAGACATTTGGTCAAAATTCGTTTAAGTAGAACGAGCGTTCGAAAGCTAGTTGAGATAACCCCATATAAATCAATTCATGAATACTCTCGTGAATACTGCGTTTCACTCTGCAACGACAAGATTTCCTAGAACCAGGCTTCCAATTGACCACCGCGCCTCTCGGATGCGTTGTGTTTTCACAGAAAGCTATAGAATAAATATAACGTTTTTTAAACACTTTCCATAAGTTTCCCGAAGTACATATCTCTTACGAATACATTATATTATGTTTTTCTCTGATCGACTCAATATTGAGCAATATCGCCTTAGTTACCATATGTCCATAACACACTCATATTTCCCAAGGGAAATATGAAACGTCAAGTCATATTCTACGGAAAATAGTATAATATGCAACCTTATACTTCAGAAAAAAGTCATTTGGAGCTTCTATCAAAAATTTCTTGATCTGCTGCCAGGACAACACTGCTGATTTTTTGCTCTTAACAAATACTTCCACTTCATCGAATAATTTGACTTCCTTTTTTTCCTTCAAATGTAGCATGGATCTTAACATCGATAATTTTGGCCATAACGTGTTTGGTGAATACTCCTGCAATTGGAGATCGAATTAATTAATCAAACATTGAGAATAACATGAATCAGAGCAACATATCAAATCTTCAAAATATGCTAGCAAAATATCGTCGCTGACACTGTCCACCAAATTTTTTTTTCCACTGCCGAAAGCCTTCATTCTCTTTTCTATAGGAAGCTTTAGATTTGGCCGGAATCAAAAATTCACGGGCTTTCGCCCCTTGAGTTTCGCATAGTTCGACATTATTTCAATAATTTTATTTCTGACAAGACGTCAAAATAGAACCAGTCAACTAAGGCTCTGAAAAGGGGAGTATACCAGACAGCCATGCTGGGTCCAACCACAGACTCGAAAATTACAGAACAATTCGAATGAAATGAAATCTGTATTCGAATAAATGCTTATGCTTACCTGTCTAGTCTCCAACTTTATTGTTTTGAATAAAAAATCAATACTTTCTATTAAGTATTCTTCAAAAAAAGCACGCAAGTAACAATAGAGCACAATAACTGAGAAATTGACATTACCATCTGTAATTTTCGAGTCTATGGTTGGACCCAGTCAGCCTGTCTGGCATACCTATCTTTCTAGTGCTCTAAGTCAACCATGATTCTCACAAACACGGCCCATAGCTAGAGATAGAATACTATTCTATCTCTATGGCCCATAGTAACGTTAAAAATCCAATAAAATCAAAAATTTACAATATAATATTACTTTTTCCATTTCAAGAACGATATTGTCTCGATCAGAAAAAAAAAACCATGGATTACAACACGGGAAATATGAATACATTTCCCACGGTTGCTTGTTCATCCCTCGGGCTTCGCCCTCGGGATGTAACTAGGACAACCTCGACAAATATACTATTCATATTTCCCTAGTTGTAATAATAGCTTTTGTGAATCTTGTTCAAAAATTCAATCTTAAATTTATTTCAATTTCCTCTTTTTCTAATGAACGTTTTTATTTCAGTGTGATGAAACCGTGTCTGCTGGCGATATATGTATTTGCCTCTCGTGCTGGACCAAACACCTGCTGGCATCCAGCATGCTTTACGTGCTATGTTTGCAATGAGCTCTTAGTGGACCTTATTTATTTTTACAAAGAAGGAAGACTCTACTGTGGACGTCATCATGCTGAAACTATCAAACCGAGATGTTCTGCTTGTGATGAGGTAAGACTTACATTATGATTACTTGTAAAAAAATTGAAATTTTCACCTTCTTTTCACTCCTTCTTAACGAATTTTTGTTAAAGTGCATAAAATCGTTGAAGAATGATACAGTCCTATAAGAAACCTTTTTCTACAAACGTCAAAAAATAACAAGGTTCGCGCATTAGCAAGAATATGCGAAGTGACCCTTTTTTTCATTTCCTTTGTTACAATGACACCGTGCGCGAAGTAGTGTGCGCAATACTTACTTCGCACACTGCATGTAACTATATGGGATTTTTATATTTTAACTTGGTAAATTTCTTGAAATCCACGTTTTCTGTAACATTGAGTGTTTCTTTCAACATAGAATATATCGCCCATAGTTATAATACCTAATTACTTGATTTGGAAAAACAGTTCAAACCAGTTCAATATTTTTTTTATATTAAGCTAAGCGTTTGTAGAAAAAATTTTGTTTGCATCTCATGCGCGAAATACTTTGGTGATCTCGACTATTTTTTTTAACTCGGCTGCGCCTCGTTAAAAAAATCAGTTCTCGATGACCAAAGTAGCATTTCGCGCACTAAATACAAAAATAACTATTTTCTACAAACGTCAAAAAATGACAAGGTTCGCGCATTGGCAAGAATATACGAAGTGATCCTTTTTTTCATTTTCCTTTGTTACTATGACACCGTGCGCGAAGTAGTGTGCGAAATACTTACTTCGCACACTGCATGTAAACTATATGGGATTTTTATATTTTAACTTGGTAAATTTCTTGAAATCCACGTTTTCTTTAACATTGAGTGTTGCTTTCAACATAGAATATATTGCCCATAGTTATAATACCTAATTACTTGATTTGGAAAAACAGTTCAAACCAGTTCAATATTTTTTTTCATATTAAGCTTAGCGTTTGTAGAAAAAATTTTGTTTGCATCTCATGCGCGAAAACTATACTTTGGTGATCGAGAACTGATTTTTTTAACGAGGCGCAGCCGAGTTAAAAAAATAGTCGAGATCACCAAAGTAGCATTTCGCGCACTAGATACAAAAATAACTATTTTTACCCATCAGATAAATGAATGAGATAAAAAATTTTTATTATTCTGTATGAACTTAGTACTAGCAAACCTATTTTGTTCCAGATCATCCTTGCTGATGAATGCACAGAAGCAGAGGGTCGTGCATGGCACATGAAACATTTCGCATGCTCAGAATGTGAGCGCCAACTAGGTGGTCAACGTTACATAATGAGAGAAGGTCGTCCCTACTGCCTCCACTGTTTCGATGCAATGTTCGCTGAATACTGTGATTCTTGTGGAGAACCTATCGGCGTAGATCAAGGACAAATGAGTCACGAAGGTCAGCATTGGCACGCCACTGAAAACTGTTTTTGCTGCACACCTGCCATTCTTCTTTACTTGGAAGATCTTTTCTGCCTAGAGAGGATCAATCTATTGCTCAATAGCTTGCAGCAAAGGCGAGCCCCCAACACCATCTGACAGCTCGGGTCCAGGAAGCCGGATAGCAAGACCCCCAAATAAGGGAAAGACAAGATCCTCTTCCCCTAGTGATTCTCATACACCACCTCCTTCTCCTAGTACAAAAGCCAACAATACAAATTCATCTACCATATCATCTCCTTCGTCACCACCAAGACATTCAAACCAGATGCTCTTGGGAAAATTATCATTGCCAGTAAGATCGCCGAAAATGGGTCGACGTGCATTGCAAAGATCCCCGAAGCCAGGGTCAAGCCCAGCTACACCTACTCCTTCTGACAGCAGTCAAACAGGGCATCAAGAGAGCCCTTTTCTTCCCGAAGAAGCTTCCAGAGTACAAAATCAGCAAATAGCTCAACAAAGCCCAGTTGGTTCCAGAGGACTAGACAGGGCTCTCCTAGAAAGAAATTTAGAACGTCTATTGACTGATAGAAATCCTCACCCATCTTCTCAAGATTTAGAGAAACTGCTCCACTCCAGAGATAGAAGCAGAGAACCTCTTCATCTAGCTGATTTGAGTCTCGACGATTGGTCTCCAAATATACGTTCTGACAATACGGATCATAGTCAAAACGACAGTAAACTAGACACCAACTCCACGGAATTTTCGCCAGAACTGGAAACACCTAGTGATAACGTCCAACCACATGCTTCATCAATGCCAGAACTTGCCGCTAGCGCTAGCAACGCCATACAAGAACAACCAACAACTCCTGGATCTCCGAACAAGCGCGATAAAACGCGCTAAGTGTACGATTTCTTGGTGACAACGATGCGTTTGAATGTGATGAAACAGACGCAGCAACTGTAGAAGCCTCCACTAGACTTCCAAGAAGTAGAAGCTATTCAGGTCGATCGAAATATATAGACACATTGAATCGTAAAACGAAGTCTAAAAGGCCAACTGCTCTTCCTCAACTGCCTTCCACGAGCCGCCATGATGATGATGATAATAGAAGTTATTGTTCAACTTGCTCCTCCAGTTCTTCAAGTGACGACCTAGACTATCAGTTACCTCCGAGAAGAGCCTACGGTGGCGTTAGAATATCTTATGTTCCTAATGATGCTCTAGCTTGTGCCAGACGAAGGCAAGTCTCAAATCAGTCTCAAACCAAGAAACCCGGATTAGATGACAAAGATAAGAATTGTATCATATCATGATTATTTCTGTTTTTGAAGCGAATAATGCCTTCCACTTCATTCAGTTGCCAAAAATATGTAAAAATGAAAGTATTCAGGGTATCTAGAAATAGAACTGACACAAATTTGTAAACTCTAATATTTATATACCTACTTACAAAATGTACACTGATATTATATGTATTTTAGAACATGAATATTCGAATTTTGTACATAATTTATTTGTACTTTTATAAATATTGTTGAAGATATACTGTTATTATAGTAGTTAACAAAAGAATATTCGTAGAAATTGTATGGAAGAAAATGTAAATTCTGTAAAGTATCGAAATAATAAAGAGTATAAGTCGACAAATTTTTTCTTAGCACCCAAACCTAAACAATTTTCATTTAACCTTCAGTGACGATGGTTGTCATTATACCAATAGTTCATACAGTAAATAAACCAAATGCTAAGTAGAAGAGAATAGAAATAATGATCAATGGATATAAAAAAAACAAGAAAAAAACAACTAGTTTTTGAAACGTTGTGTCCTGGCAAACAACTCTTTCGTCAGTTCGAAAATATATGTACATAAAAATGATATCACACATTTCAATCTTAGAGTGAGGCATTTTAAATTTAAGAATAATAACTCTTTCTCTACAAAGTAAAAGTCAGTAACTCGAATCAGATAAAAAATATTCAATAGAAAGAAGTACGTAAAAGCAATGTCTAAACAATAGTAAAAGTATGGTAACCGATAACCGAAAATTTGATATCAGTTGTTTTTAATAAACTGAAAGATGAAAATGAATCGGATATGGATTTGGTTATAAGTATCTCTAAAAAGACTCATTTGCGAATGGTTGACTCATTTTGAGATCTATAAAAAGCTCCCAGAATATTGAGACTTTGTTTTTTTAGACCGTATATATTCTAAACAGGTGTGTTACTTCACATCGGAAGCATACGATATGCAATGCATCAGACAGAGAATTTTTCCGTTCAGTTGAACAGTTGCATATTCGAGAAATTGATGATGCTACGTAACTCTCTGAATAAATGACCGATTGCAATAATGAAATGTTGTCTCTCCCTTATCGTTAGGAGTGACTTAATTCATGCACTATGGTAGGCAACCGAAAGTACTTGAATCGAGTGTTATGGGCAGCATGACGCATCAGATAATTCGATGCGAGTACTGCTTGAATTGATCCACTTCCAACGATAAGGGAGAGACAATACCACATTATTGCCATCGGTCATTTATTCAGAGAGTTAGGTTGCACGTAAATATAACAACTGTTCAGCTGGATGGCAAAATTCTCTGTCTGATGCATATATGGTGAGTTTCCGATGTGAATTTCCAACCTGTATATGGAATATTTTGTTGATATTCTGGATGATGTAATGGTTCTGTTTACTGCCTAAGACCTAAATGGTGGGAAATGTAGTCGATATCATAAGAAAATCATGGAAAAATTGAAAAAAAACAGAAACTTGTGACGGCATAATAAAATATAATAGTTCATAATACAACGAGTGATTTACATACACATACATATAAATTAATATTAGAATGATAAATTCAACATAGAATAATTTCTTGGTTTATTCAGAGTATTCTACATTTGTCCTTTGGATTCATGAAAGATCCCTCCGGACAATTAAAATCTTTGGCAAAATGTAGGGAATTTCGAGCCCCTGCTTTCACTCGAAAACTTGGTATAGCATGTTCATCTTCTTCTTCATAATCTATATCGCTGTCATCCAATTTCCTGAAACATAACCATGTCCCAGTCTGAACCCAAAATATCTGTTTGGGAGTGAGAGGTACTCCTGGTATTTTTTTCTCAGAGCCGTGCTTTTTGATATACCTAAGGTAGGCTTCATATGCTACGTCTATACCAACAAAATCGGATACATTTTCATCAAGTGTTAAGGTTCCATTCAACTAGAAAGAAAAATTCAAATAAGAGCACGGGTGTAAAATACATATTTACAAAGAATTATGTCAAGAACAAGGGAGCTCAGAGATTGATCACTTTGAATGTTTATCATACACTGTTATACAGAATTATTCAAAACACAAGCGGAAAAATCAAGGAACATAATACAGACCTATGTATTCAAACAAAAGTTTAAGAAAAGCCCTGAGCAGTTCCTTTTGGGGGCATAAGCAACAAGGCTATTACCTTGAAATTTTGCATGATTACATCCTCAAACTTGATTTCATTTCAATCGAAAGGTATTTCATGGTAATATCAGAATTTTTGTATACAACGATAGACTTTTCTATGGTTGTATTAACGCAACTCCCACAAATGTTTGCGTACTGCTTTGAATTGGCATTGAGCATTTTACTGCGAATTTTCTCGAAATTATTCGAAGAAATTCAAAATTCAGAAAAAAATTGAAATCTATGCGATCTATGCTATGATGATGCGATCCTCTTGAAATTTCACATGAACATTCAGTCTATCAATCTTCATCTCAAAATAAATTTCACTCGAATTGGATATTTTATTGATTTATTTAAGGATAAAGATTCTTTTTGAATTGAATTTTCTATGGTTCTTTTGACACACAAAATTTTACATGAGGCTGTTTATCTTGCATGTAGTTGCAAAATTTCATTTCGATTGGTTTAGTTTTGTCTAGATATTGAGAAAAAAAAATTTTGAATGGCCATATTTTATGGAACACCCTGTACTATTTGGCTGGTTAACGAACTCCCTTGAAAATCCCAGGTCTCTAAGAAAATTCCTTCGAAAGTTATCGTGTTTACGACCCACGGACATAATTCAACTTGACCACGAATTCGTCATCACCCAGGTCATTTGACACCATTTCCGGCTCAAAATTCGAAATTACAGGCATTTGGGCAAAACGATATAGCTCGTTTAAGAACATGCGCTCAAAAAAGGATTTTTTTGCCGATGGAGTTTCGTTTAAGAACAATTGGAAAATTTCTGTAAAATCCATTCAATTTTATAAATTTCGGTGAAAAAGATTTATGATCTCATCAATGAACAATTTATACAGTGAATATACAAGTGAGGTATTTCTTGACCGTGAATGAATATTGGTGGAAGCTTTATTAGGATATCCTGGTCTTAGGAAATGTGAAACACTTTTATTTCAATCCAAGCTTTCGGTAATTTTATTACCTTTTCAAGGATCTTTAAAAATAATTTACATCATTATTATAAGGCTAAATTACAATTTACTTACAAATATTGTGATTGAATTCCTTAATATATTTATAATTTTAAAGGACATGCAATTCAAATAGTTTTTACACTTGGATTGAAATAAAAGTGTTTCACATTCCTAAGAAGGGGCCTATTGCACCAAATACTTTGCAACTTTTCACTTTGCACTTTTCACTTTTCAAATGAATAATGTTGCATGAAACGCATTCATAATTGAAAAGTGCAATGTGGAAATGCAGGAGCAAAGTGGAAAACACTTCGCAGAAATTAAATCTTGGGAGAAATGTGGTGCAACATAATTAATTTTCACTTTTGAAATTTGTCAGAATGCAAAGTGCAAAGTGAAAAGTTGCAAAGTATTTTGGTGCAATAGGCCCCTGGATATCCTAATAAAGCTTCCACCAAATATAGTAATATATTATTATTTTGCCTCTTTCACAATTTCGAATTGTTTTTTCAACGTTTTTGTAATGGTTGTAATATTTGTAACAACAATTATAATAATTGATGGACAAGCGAGGATATTGCTGATAGATACTACATCATCAACTCATCAAAAATTCTTATTACGTGAATATGAAAACAAATAGATTTTGTCATAAACTCATAAATACCAATGATATGTTTCAAGTTAATACAGGGTGTCAAGGAAGAAAGTACCATGCATAGCGCAATGCGATAGGGGGCCATAAGTATGTAAAAAAAGGTCCCATGAATATATGTCCGAAACTGCTTCCTTCAAGAAATACAGGGTGTTTAAGTTAATTTTTTTATTTGATTTTTTTATAAACTTTTGACAAAGAGGTAAGAATTGAACAAAATGTGATATGCGGGAGTTTTGTATGATGCAGAATCCAAATATCCTACTGTATCCTATATAGGATTCCTTCACATTTAAAACAGCTCTGACTTTTTTGTCTTACACTGTATGTCATTCTGGACTAGATAAAACGATTTTCCTTTATTTTTTCGTTCAAAAAAGTATACTTTGTTGAAGTCCCTAGGACCAACTGTTTCCGGTAAAAAACGCATCGAAATTTTATAATGCACCCAAATGGTCCAGAAGTGCCAGAGTAACTTCTTACAATAACAAGAATAAAATACTTTAATTAAACTTTAATAACAACAGCAAAAAATTAATTAACACAAAAACATTAATGCCCGATTGCAACCGTTCGTCTAAGCAGAGATTAAGCCTTTAAGTGACGTTTATTCCATTGATGAAACGTCATTTCAGGACTTAAACGTTGCTTAGACGAACGGTGCAATCGGGCATAAGTATTTAGAAGATTGTGCACGGGAAATTCTTGTTAATGGTTTATTGGTTGAAAGATTATTTGGGCTGTTTCCATTATCTTGTTCTATCATTGTTCTATCTTCTATCCAACATATTGGCAAGCATTCGCCAGCCGTCCTCAAGGTAATCGCAAAATTGAACTTAAAATTCAGCAAAACTAATGACAATGTCAGAAGCGTCTGTTCAATTTTTGCGATTACCCTGAGGATGGCTGGCGAATGCTTGCCGAAACGTTGGATAGAATAATTCAAGATAATGGAAACAGGCCATATTAACTTCCAACTATTTAGAAAATGTTCGAATTGCTTTTCTTATGCTTGAATAATAAATTTTAACACTCTGTATTTCTTAAAGGAAGCACTTTCGACATATATTCATAAAAACTTTTTTTTTCATATTCAAGGGCACGTGGCACTATGGATTGTACTTTTTTCCTTGACGCCCTGTAGAAGAATGGAGAGAGCATGTTTGTATTCCTTAAAAATAAATACTTAATAGTAACCATACCCTATAACGGAACGGAATTTTCTCGTATCTCTCGATAACACATTGCACTTTCTTATCATAACCATCAGCTGTTGCGTTGGTCCACCAATCAACAGTATGGCTTCCTGCTGAAACATATCTTGCAGATTTTTCAAATCCATGCATAATCTCATGAGCTATGATTCTTCCTATTGAACCGTAATTCATGAAGGCCGGTTTTCGGTGACCATAGAATAGAGAATTCAAAATTGGAGCGGGCAGAACTGAAAATAAGTAATCCAATAATTTCGATTTTGTCGGAAAAGTCCATGTTTGATTTCATAACTAGAGACCGGATTATATGCAATCGCATATTTGCATTTGCATATTTTCGGTAGGGCAGTGGCGTAAATAACACCTCCGCAGCCCCGCCGTGCGGGGGGCGCAGCAGCTTGGAGGGAGCCGGAGGGCGCGAAGCGCCCTCCGCTGTACGGGTTGTCAATTATCGGCAATCGGCCCGGCTGATCAGCTGGCGGGGGGGCGCTCCATGGCTTAGTTACGCCACTGCGGTAGGGTAAACCCGGATAGATGCCTCAGTTGGATAGATGCCCCATTTTCAAAATACCTAACTTCCGAAACATTTATCAAAAATTAATTTCATAAGTAGCTGCTACAGTCACCCTGGACCTTTTTGGAGTTTTGTAAGGGTTATTGTAAAGTGAAGCCGTTTTTTGCTAGTGTGTGCGATTATGTCCGCAACGAACTTCACAAACACGCTAAAATTTCAGAGGTAAGTATTTGCCGCTGTTATCTTTTGAAGTGGTAATAATTTCATTAATTTTTTTTATTACGTCAATACAGAGTTTCATCGAGTGTACATCTGAGTACAAAAAGTTTTTGTTTTCTTCTTAATTTATCAAAAAAAATCATGGGCATCTATCCCTATTGATAAGGATAGTTGCCCTGAATTTTGAGGTATAGGTGCCCCTTAGGACATCTAAACTAAAACCATATCTTCTTAGCAGATTTTCGATTCATTGTGTTGTTTTGATTTTAAACTTGATTTCTGATCATTGATTTATCTTCAATGTGTGGAATAATGCTTTATGTTAATATGAAGAATGCAACTTTTCGTTTGATATATGCTTTTAAATTTCAATTAAAAATGCACAATTGCTGTTAATTGGATCCATGTTATGTAGATAAAGTTGCTGTTTTAAGCATAGAAAATCTCATTGCATTTAGTTGGGTTATTGGTTCACACAGTATGAAGGGCATCTATCCCTCCCAGTATTTTCATGGTGGGGCAACTATCCATACTTGTCGGCATCTATCCCCAAAAAAAATCTACAAAAATCAAATTTTTGTGAAATTTGGGATAGCTATATCAAAAAAAGTCTGACTATTTCAGATCAAATAATGGGGCTCCCAACACTCATAGAAATTACACATAAAAACAATATTTTCAAAAATATGAGGCAAATTCAAAAGTGGGGCATCTATCCGGGTTTTCCCCTAAATATTTTTCTTTCCTCCATTCCGAAATGCCATAAAAGTGATGATATCGCTCGAACCAGACCAAATTCCACAATATCTGTTTTCTTAACGAAAACTCCATGAGTGTGTCTGGTAACTATTAGTTTGGAAAATAAGACACACTTATCGTATGAATTATATACATACTTTGACTATCGATTTCGGCACTAGGACATCATCAGGTCAGCTGAAATAAGACATAGATGATTAATATAAACGATAATAAAATAGGTCCAATTCACAATCTTTTTCAACAATAATTATGTTTGATATAAATAAAATAAAACAAATAAAAGTTCGGACAAGTGTATCATAAACTCACTGTCAAAGAAATATGTACATTCAAGAAACATTTTTTACGATATTATCTAATATTTTTCCTCTGAGATTATTTGTAGATGTTATAATTCTTCAGGTTATTATGGTTGGATTATATGGAAATATCATTTCAAAATGATTCACCCACTAACGATGTAGACTTCTTATCCACCTACCCTTGTATACTCTTTCTTATATATCTGAGGACAACTGACACATAAGATCAAGAAAACACAATATTTCTCGATTGAAAACAATCGTGATATTTCCATAGAATCCAAGCATATTAACCTGAAGTATTATAACATCTACATATATCTCAGAGGAAAAATATTAGTTTATATCGTAAAAATGTTTCTTGAATGTACATATTTCTTTGACGGCGAGTTTATGATACACTTGTCCGAACTTTCATTTATTTTATTTTATTTATATCAAACATAATAATTGTTGAAAAATTTGTGAATTTAACATATTGTATTATCGTTTATATTTAATTTTTTGATGATGGCCTAGTGCCGAAATCAATAGTCAAAGCATGTAATTAATACGGTAAGTGTGTCTCATTTTCCGAATTAATAGTCCACAATATCTGAATATAATTATGAAAGGATATTGAAGGGAATCTAGGGCCTCATTGTTCCAAATATTTTGCCACTTTTCACTTTGCATTCTGGCAAATTTCAAAAGTGAAAATGAATTACACTGCACAGCATTTCTCCTAACAATTAATTCTACTTTGCACTTATGCATATTTGCATACATATAAATACTATTAGGAGGAAGAACATAGAACCAAGGTTCAAATTCTGCCCAGTTACGTCCGTGATGTAAACCGAACCTTCTCCACATAAAAAATATTCTAAATGATCGAAGACAAAATTTAATAAATGAAATTTTGGATCAAAATTCAATTGTAAACGTTTACGAAAACATTAAATTAAATTGAATTTTAATAACATATACAGGGTGTCCCATTCTCGACGTCAACCCGGAACCGGGTGAAAAGGCAAGTAATGCTGGTTGTCAGAAAAATATAAAAAAAAATCTAAGTTGCATGATTTTAAAATAATGCGCATTTAAAAAAACACGCAAAATTCCACACCCTGTGACAGTCTTTTCGCTCCTGTTGCCACAAATATCAACTTTTTCCAACTTTTTTCTTTGCTGTGTAACCTTGAATAATGCTTGTCTAAACTGAAATCAAAATTTTGATACCAGCTGCTCTAGGCTTCATAAAAATAGGGCTTACTTCTCAGAAAAAAAATTCGAAATAAACAATTGCCTAGTTTCAACTGACTGTATTGAAAAAAAATGTACTACGTAGGTTGGCATGTTTTTTCAAAAGTTGGCGCATTTAGTGAGGATTCCAAAATGGTATAATATTTGTTTAATTGTAGCTGCCGTAGTTCAAATTTATTTTCGATTGCCTTTGAATACACTTTTTCGTTAACTGCTTCCCAGTAAAAAGTCCAATGGATTCAAGTCCGGGGAACGGGCCGGCCACGAGATTGGACCAGAACGTCTGATCCATCTTCCGGGAAAAAATGTATCAGAAAAAAAAATTTTCCAGAGAAAATAATTTTTCCAGAAGATGGATCGAACGTTCTGGTCCAATCTCGTGGCCGGCCCGTTCCCCGGACTTGAATCCATTGGACTTGTTTACTGGGAAGCAGTTAACGAAAAAGTGTATTCAAAGGCAATCGAAAATAAATTTGAACTACGGCAGCTACAATTAAACAGTATTATACCATTTTGGAATCCTTACTAAACGCGCCAACTTTTGAAAAACATGCCAAACCTACGTAGTACATTTTTTTTTTCAATACAATCAGTTGAAACTAGGCAATTGTTTATTTTGAATTTTTTTTCTGAGAAGTAAACCCTATTTTCATGAAACCTAGAGCAGCTGGTGTGAAAATTTTGATTACAGTTTAGACAAGCATTATTCAAGGTTACACAGCAAAGAAAAAAAGTTGGAAAAAGTTGATATTTGTGGTAACAGGAACGAAAAGACTGTCACAGGGTGTGGAATTCTGCGTGTTTTTTTAAATGCGCATTATTTTAAAATCATGCAGCTTAGATTTTTTTTTATATTTTTCTGACAACCAGCATTACTTGCCTTTTCACCCGGTTCCGGGTTGACGTCGAGTAATGGAGTATGAGAGCTATTTATATGTTGATTTTGAAATAGGAATTACTTTTCTTTTTTTTTGAGTTCCTAAAATTCATTCTTCAGTTTTGCATATTCTGCATATTTTCGTGCATTTTTTATGCATATTTGCATGCATATAACAACGTTCTTATGTTGCATATAGTTCGGTCTCTGTTCATAACTTACTCATAGTGTTGAGAGGAGGCGCGAAAAATGCGTTAACTTTAACCAAGTTCTCAAAAAAGTCTGGTAAATCTGGGTCTTCATCCATATATAGTGTTTTGAAGGAATGATGTGATTCACTAATTCGCTTCTCCTGCGCCATTTGGAAAATATTGTCCGAAGTGAAATTCAGCTGTAAAAGAGACATCTGTTTCATAACCACATCGATAATAATATCCGTTCATATTTAAAATTTTAAATTCAATTAATATTCAAAGAAAATAATTCAAGAGGAGGTGGATATTTCTTCCTGGTGTTTCACAGAATTTTCATTAGGCTTAAAGTAATGAGAAGAAGAGGATACTCGGAAATTTTGTTGCCATAGTAATAACAGAACCATAGAATATTCATTTAGAGTACCTATTGAAAGAAGAATCTTTATATTTTCATAACAAAATATCCGATTCGAACAAAATTAATTTTGTGAATGAAGATTTATATACTGAATGTTCATGCAAAAGAAAATCGCATCATCTCAACCATTGAACTGATTTTTTCAATCTTTGGTTTTTTGCATATTTTATTTTCATAAATTTCACGGATTTGGATTCAGATTCCTCCTCAGGGAGTCAACCCTGTCGTTTGAGGCCATTTTCAAAAAAAATTCGAGAATGACTGACATTTGGGCAAAACGATATGGTACTACTCGGATGAAGCCCACAAAAAATCAAATAATACCTATATTATCTTGACAACAATACTACTACAGATAATTTTTGAAGAAAAATGTATTAAATCCGAATTTGAAGCCAAATAATTTTCGAACTGTTCTTTGAACATTAATGAAACTTTCTACAGAGTTCGACATATTATGTATAATTTATGGTATCATATTTTGAAAGAATCAGACTGGTCTCGAAGTCACTAACAAAGTTACAATTGGTTACTTATACAGCTTCATGAAACAGCCTGTATAAGTATAATGAAATTTAACGTGGTGGGCGGTGTTTGGAGATCTGTAATAACTTGTTATTCAGAACGCAAGGCACAATGTTAACATTCTGAGAATTGAAAGAATTATCATCAAAATCAATTATTTCGATTTTTAGATTCTATTATGTTTGAAGGTTTCTTTTTATGTTGATTTTTGTTAATTGAATATTTACATATATTGAATATCTTGGCCCTTGGGTTGGGACACCAAAAATAGTTCACCATAAATCGCAAAATGGTGAATGCGCTTCCATTCGAAGCTATTACATATTTGAAGTGTTCAATTCACGTAGAATGACTGTTTGACTTATTTTTTTTATTGCGAAATCGTTCGAAGCGACTATTTCCCTCGTCGTGATTTGCACCAATCAGAAACGCGCAATTTTGAATTACAAATGGTTTCTAGGTGGAAAAACTGTTTGGCAGGACCTGCCAGCAGTTTATTCGCGTTTACCCCTCTGCAAAACTTGACAGTTATTGTAAAATCAATACTTAAACTTAATACATGCAGAATAATTTGTCTCTCATGAAATAGTTTTGTCAAATACCATTCGGGCATCTAATTCTTTTCGGAAAAATTAGATGCCCTTATGATATTACTTACGAAAATCTGCCTGTTATCAAATTTCTGAAATTCCTTTCATTATCTTTTGAAATGAAAATTTTTTCAGCTTATCGCTAAAAGACCTTTGATGATTTAAATCATCATATAAAAGTGCCATTTCGTAGCGAAAAATAGGTACAATAATTTTAATCACAAGCAAATGGTATGTCATGATCGGCATCGTTACCCTACGTATATTAGTTATAATTATTAATTTTTTTTGAAAATCGACACAAATATTCATATTCTATCTTAAAGGGTTTTTCAATAAGAGGTGTTATTTTGAATAACCCGCTATTTCGGTAGATGTCACGTTTGAAGCTATCATATTTTGACATTTGACAAGTAGAAACTACGCCATTAATAAAAATGGAACGATACATGGTGAAAACTTGGCAGAGACGGTTCGGAAAACTCGAACATTTTTGGGTCGTTGTGAAGCACCTTGTCTGACCGCAATAAAGAAATTGGTGAAAAATTCGAGCTGTTACGACAAGTTAGTGATGTGAAGATAAAACCCATGCACGCCACTCAAGAACAGCCGAGAATATTGCTGCTGTAGCCGAAAGTGTTGAAGAAAACTCAGGGTTGTCCATTTCTCGTCGTTCTTTGCCTTTAAGCCTAAAAACCCAAACCTTTATGTAAAATACGGTTTAATGACGTTTGTGGAATGCTTAATTGTAAGCATTCCACAAACGTCATTAAACCGTATAACCGTATAAGGTTGAGTTAAACCTCAAGCCGGCCAATCATCAACAACGTCGTGTCTGATGATTGGTTCGTTGAAATGCATGGAAGATCCGGGATTCCATCGACCAATCATCTTGAGTGATGGGGCCCATTTCCACCTTGGTGGCTTCGCCAACAAGTAAAATATTGTTGAAAAGCCTCTTCATCCCCAACGTGTGACTGTTTGGTGCGGTTTATAGTCCAGCGGAGTCATAGGAATTTCAGGATAGGGTCCTGTAAGCGGGGTAGTGGTGGTCATTTGCTGATTTATTTCCACTATTAACGGCATAGCTTCTTCTTTATGATGAAATCAACATAATTTAATTGAAAAATGTCATTTTTCTTTCTAATATCAAAATAACACCTCTTATTGTAAAACCATTTACAAAGTGATGTATCAGTTCTAATCACATAACCCTAGACGCGTTATATTTCCAGAGAACACTTGTTCTTTTGCAGTAAATCCGTAATCACTAGGGTGTACCGTATCTCTGAGAGGGAAAATTCAACAATGAATTGAAGTTCGAAAGGATAATACTCATATTTTAATTCAAATTAAGTGTTGTTTTGCATTCTTCAAAAATGAAAATTACTTTTTCCGTAAATAAAATATTCGCGATTTAATAGTTTCTATATACTACTAGTCATAGCAATGAAATACACTTACATCGCCTACACCCAAAAGTTTATCATAAAATTTTGGTTCATACATAGAGTCATCTCCTCCAATAATGCTCTCAATTTGCTTGTTTTTTTCAAGGCTATTTCTTTTGTCTTCGAATCCATCCAGTCACATTGTTTCACATGCTCCATAAACACTTCCTTCATTATATCAATCATTTCCATTAAATCTTCCCTTACCTCCTTATGTGTTTTCTTTCTAATGTAGATGGTTTCTTTTAAATATTTAAACCTGAAAATTCAAAATAAAACAATTCTCATTAGATTAACTTTTCCGCCAACCTCTAAATAAAACGTCACTTTAATGTGTACGACATTAAACATTAGTGACCCATTTTAATGCTGAATTTGAGCTATTTCAATGTGCAATCCTCATGGCAAACGTACACAAAGTATTCAGAAGCACTACAAGAAATGTCCAAACTCTACTGGAACATAGAAACGTAGAAATTCCATTATGTCAATTGTATGTCTTGTGCAAAATGAGAATGTATTTCAATCAAGAATTCATACACAATTCATATTGGATCGTCGGAAAGAACTTGCGATCAACTCGGTTTTTAATATCTTGACCATTGCTCGCTGTCTTCAATAACCTAGTTGATTAAATAAACTAAGTCTTCTCCGTGTAAAATGATAATATAAATAATATAATAGTAAATAAAGCATATAAAACTGATGCGTGATAATTCAAGAAGAGTCCTGAGTCAGTCACGGTCGTGCAGCGTGAGTTTCGTCGCCATTTCCACATTCATCGGAATAGAGCTATTCCCTCTCGAAACACCATTCTTCGTTGGGTTGAATCACTTCGCAGACGTGGTGAACTGATCAACAGAAGACCAAGAGGGCCTGTGCGAACAGTTCGAACGCCTGAAAATGTTGAACGCGTTCGACAAGCCATTCTTCGCAGTCCGTCACGATCTGCTCGGAAACATGCTGCATTTATCCATATGCGATTTTTTCTTATGGGGACACCTGAAGGCTAGAGTACACGAGACCAAGCCCTGAACTCTGGACGAATTGAAAAGGGCTATTCGCGTGGAAGTTGCCCAAGTTGAGAGAGCGATGTTGGAGAGAGTCTACGCGAACTTCCAGACCGCCTCCAGCACTGCATCACCGATTTCGGGCACCACATGCCTGATGTGATTTTCTACACTTGACTGTCTCAAATGCTATTTCCTTGAGAATCTGATTCCGTCAATAAATGTGTTTTGAGTAAAAATTAACGCTTTTATTATTTTTTTAAAACCATCCATCCTCCGTGCGCACCCTGTACCGGGTTTTTCACTATAATTTGACCCCCCCTTTAACTTTGTTACTGAAGGAGATACAAAAAAATGTTTCGTATAAAGTTTCACGAAATCAACTGAAGTCTTTTGATATGAGTCCAGAAACTGAAATATATACGGGTGATCAACATATTGACGGCAACTTATTTTTTTCAAATGGAACACCCTGTATATTTCCATATTTTTTAGATCTTTTTCCCCTGATTTCGAATATTTAAATTATGTTGGTCTATCTTTCTTATTCTGAGCACCACATAGTTTCAAATTTCAATAACCATCTGGTATAGCGTTTTGGAAGTTCGTGAATATTTAAGTGGCCAATTTGATCTTTGGATTGATAATGGCGCACCCGTTTTATGCCCACCAAATAGTACCGATATAACACCGTTGGACAAGGGCGGATTTACGGGGGGGGTAATGGGGGTAATAACCCCCCCCCCCCATGAATATCGAAAACCTTAGAAAAAGTAACGCAACGTGGTGCACATATTTTCATTTGTTTGTTTTTTTACTACTATTACTTTACTACTATTTTTTCTTATTATATTATTCCTCCTAACAATTTTGATTAAATTTTTTTCAAGTTTTGAACCTGATTTATCGATCTTGAATCATTACTACCCCCCCCCCCCATGAAAAAAGCTATATCCGCCCTTGCCGTTGGACAAGTTTTTATAGCCGTTCCTGTAGAAAAAAAATTACTTCAGGAATAATGACAATCAATGAAAGCGGAGAATAATATTAATGATATAAAATCAACCAATATTAAACTCATAATTCGGAACTAATTCAGTCAACGCATAAGAATAATGATAATATCGTAATGATTAGAAACAAATTTTGAAGCTTCAATTTCTGACTTGAATCAGAGCCATAATAATGCTATCAAAAATAGCCAAAACAACTTGAGACAACTATATGAACTATGTGTATTGAATGAAGGTGGTCATTTTGAGCAATTTCTTTAGTTGATGTATTCTTACCATACTGACATAGTTTATCATTTTTCATTGGTGGAGTAATTGTTGAGTATTAATTCTAAATAATATTTTTAAGTAGTTTGTTTGGATATAAAGATTTTCGTAGATATTTCACATATTTTTTTATTCGGTGTGTCATCATTTCAAAACTTTGAAAACTCTGAAAATTGGAGAGAACACACATCCACATACGCATTTATATTCGAGATCAGGAGGAAATAGCCTATCAAAAATAGGAAGTATATACAGGACAGGGTTTTCCATTGAAAAAAATATAGTTGCATTCAATATTCTTCACCCTGTATCCATCCCATTGACGTTATTATAACTCCAAAAATGAGCATTTTCAGTAAACGCACTCTGTCACTTGTAAAATGATTACAGATCTTGGCAGGTGGTTCTTAAAATTCGAAACTCTGTGGTTCTCAGAATAAAAGAGATAGACCAACATATGTTACATATTTGAAATCAGGGGAAAAAGAGCTAGCCAAACCGGAAAAATATACAGGGTGTTCCATTTGAAAAAATGAAGTTGCCATCAATATGATGGTCACCCTGTACATATTTCAGTTTCTGAACGCATATCAAAAAACTCAGTTGATTTTGTGAAACTTTTATACGAAAAATATTTTTGTATCTCCTTCAGTAACAAAGTTAAAGGGGGGTCAAATTATAGTGTGAAAAACCCGGTACATATATGAATGCCGAATATCAGCACGATCGGAATAATTACACTACTGGAGAAAATTAAAGGATCAAAAAAATTTCAAATTTTTCGTCAATTTTCAATATGCCGTAACTTTGAGAGTAATGGTCGTACAAGGAATTTAAAAAAAGGAAGTTGTAGCTCCAAGTGTCCAGTTTTTGGATAAGAATTTCAAAACTTTTAAGTTTCAGTGGTTTTCGAGAAATGATAGAAAAATCAGCAACAAAAAAAATTATCATAATTTTACCACTTATTTTTTTTTGTCTACGAGCCTGGAAATTTTTTTTGCATAATCGTTATAATGATGGGATACTTTGTTAATTCAGCTTTAATTTATTTGTTTGTTGACCTCAATAAGTCCACTTCTCGGCGAGATATGTTTCTTCAAATGGAAAAGGATCCATTTGTCTTTGATTATCGATTTCTCAGCAACCAATGATCGCACAGAAAATTGGGGGAAGGTTTCAAGATCTTAAATGAACTCCCATTAAACAACAATCATTGCTTATTCATCGAAAATTTTTTTCTTCATGTCACATCAATAAAAAATTTAACAAGAAAAGGGCTTTTGGTGGTTTCTTGGAAAATCTACCACTGGATCGAAAATGTTGAGGAAACCAATACTGTTAAGTGTGACTTTCACAGTTCAATATGTTGATAAAAACCTTACGAAGAGGCTCGATTGAATCTTTGAAAAAAAATAAGAATCACGTTTTATGCTCTATATCTTCAAAATAGGCAACAAAGAATTTTCTCAAGCTTTTCCCACATTTTATTTGCAGATAGTACATAAAAAAAAGGAAATAAAATAAAAAATAAAGTTTTTATTAATTTAATAACGGGTATTGCCACCCCTGTTTACAATAACGGCTCTCAAATGTTCAGCCATGTTTATGGATGCTTTTAAATTTGAAGACCAATATCTCGTCGAGAAGTGGACGTATTGAGGTCGATAAAAAAATAATTAAAGCTGAATTAACAAAGTATCCCATCATTATAACTATTATGCGAAATAAAATTTCCATGCTCGTAGACAAGAAAAAAATAAGTGGTAAAATTTGAGAATTTTTTTGTTGCTGATTTTTCTATTATTACTCGAAAACCACTGAAACTTAAGATTTTTGGAGCTCTTATCCAAAAACTAGACACTTAGGCCTACAATTTCCGTTTTTTAAATTCCTTTTACGACCATTCCTCTCAAAGTTACGGCATGTTGAAATTTGCCAAAAAAATTTTTCCTGATCCTTTAATTTTTTTCAGTAGTGTATATTGAAAATATTCAAAAATAAAATATTGAGAAAATCGATAATTGAAAATATCAAAATTCTATGGTTCTGATTTCACAATCTGCTTAAAAATTAGCATGAACATTCATTTCGCCAACTTAGATGCTTGAGCTCGATTTCATTTCAATCGGAAGTATTTTATGGCAATATAGAATTTTTGAGCGGTCCGTTCTACTTAAACGAGTGCTATGTTTTGCCAAATGGTCTCAAACGATAGGGTTAGACTCCCTGATGACGAATTCGTGGTAATTCTGTCCGTGGGGCCACCCGGCCGCCTGTTAGCCCATTAACTTTCGAATGGATTGTCCTAGAGACTTGAAATTTTCAGTATGAGTTCGGGTCTCAAATGACTCGGTTGAGTTCGTTAACCAGCCAAATCGTACAGGATGTTCCATAAAATTTGGCCATTCAAAATTTTTTTTCCTGAATATCTCAGAAAATACGAAACCAATCGAAATAAATGTTACAGCCAAATGTAAGATTCTAATAACAAGCCTCATACAAATTTTGTGGCCATAGTGTAAACAGAACCATAGAAATTCAATTGGAATATTGAAAAAAAGAAACTTCATATTTCCTTAAAAAGATATCCGATTCGAGTGAGTGTATGGTGATCGATATTCTTAATGTTCATCCGAAATTTCGTGGCCATAGTACCTAATAACAGAACCATAGAAAATTGAATTGGAATATTGAAAGAAGAATCTTTATATTTCCATAACAGACTAACGATTCGGGTGGAAATGCAAAATTTCAAGTATATTTGTATAACCAGAACCATAGAATTTAATTTTTGTAATTATTCATTTTTTACTTATTTCATTGTTTGAATAATTTTCAGAAAACAATTCCAATTGTGCTGAGATTCTGCATTTATATATTTGTATCAATCTCAAATTCTATATTATAAGACTTTGAGTTAATAGTCTCATAGCTCCATCAAAGAACGAGCGCTCAAAAGCTTCTGCTCAGGGTTATTCTTTAAACTCCCACAAACGTTTGAGTACTGCTTTGAATTGTCATTGAACATTTTACAGCAAAATTTCAGCTCGATCGAATTGACAAACTCGAAATTACTCGAAAATGTTCATAATTTTGAAAAAACCAATTCTATATTTCTGATGATGCGATACCTCTGAAATGTTGCATGAACATTCTCAGTATATCATCTTCATTCACCTAATGAATTTCACTTGCATCGGATATATAGTCCGTTCACGAAAGGTTGAGCCGTCGGTTGGCCATGGAAATTTGGCATATTCCACTGTGTATATTAAAATTTAGGTTATGTTCTTGTCAGATGGATACGCATTGTTGTCAATATTGCATAGAGTTGTCTGATAACTAGCAATCTCGTCGAACGAGGCCGGTTACATTTAGCAACGTTGACTTTATTTTACGTTATGACAGCAAATACTGCCAACTTCAGATAAATAAAAGAACGCCTACTATGTGCTCAACCTTTCGTGAACTTTAGATATAATTCCAATTGAATTTTCTGTGGTTCTGTTAACACAATGTCAAAAAAATTCCATGAGGCATATAAGAGCATCTTGCATGGCCGCAAAATTTCATTTCGATTAGTTTCATTTTGTCTGAGATATTGAGAAACAAAATATCGAATGACAATATTTTATGGAATACCCTGTACGATTTAGCTGGTTAACGAACTTAATCTCGGCATTTGGGATCCGAACTCACCCTAAAAATCTCAACTTTCTTGAACAATCCCTTCGAAAGTTATCATGCTTACGGTCGGACGGACAGTATTGAATCTGTCCACGGATTCTTCATCAGTGAGTCTAACATACTCGTATATAATTTCGGGTCAAAATTATAAAATAACAGACATTTGGGCAGAACGATAGAGCATTCGTTTAAGAAGAACGAGCGCTGAAATTGACTCCAAATTACCGTTTTCCTCCATTTTTGTCATATCAGATTTGATATAATTTCAGGAATGATACCTATGATATAAAATGAATAATTCTATATTTTGAATTTCCTCGATGTACTAACTCTACAATTGACATTGAACTTAATTATCTCGTGATTTTATGTACCTACATTTTCCTCATTTCAATATTTTCATCGATTTTGCCGAATAAAAGTGCGATATTAACATTTTCCTAGAGTGTTTTTATCAATCCATTCGAATAACAGGGTAAATGGCGAAAACTGATAATTTCATTTATCATTTTATGACATTCTGATTGATATCATGTATGCATATTATGAAAACAACCAATCGCCAAATTTTTCAAACTATTGGAGTGTAGAGTAAAGTCGCCGATTGTGGAATACCCTTCTATTTTCGTTGAAAAAAAATATGAAAATGACCATATTCATTTCTAATTTTTTGAACAAAGATAGTCTTAAGGGTTGCCATTGTAGGAGTTTATATTAGAAGTCAATTCCATTATTCCAAAAATCAAAAAATGAACGAACTCTGAAATGTTATGAATTCCGTATCTATAAAAATGGTTTGTTAATGTGGAATACTACTATACCTCAATGTGGAATAGGATATGAAGGTATGAATTTTAGATTAAATCAAATATTATATTTATTTGGTGTAAAGAAACAGAATGGTAACAAATACAAAATGGAATTCATTTCTTGATAACATAAATAAAAAAAACAAAAGACATTCTAGAAAATAAACCAAAAACTCATAAGTCTATTTGCAAAAATCGCAAATATAGGGTTCTCTTTCAGCTCCAGAGCATTCTTCATGTGCCCAAAAACTACATATCACGCACATAAGCCACACTTCTCCACGAGTATTGTCTGAAAATTTTTCATCACAGAATAAGCAGAAAGCGTCATGATCAGGGTTTGTTTCTTGCAGAAAATTTTCTTGATCAGAATCATCTTGAACAGAAATATTTTCATCTGATTCTGAGCTTGAAGATGAAGGTTTTCTTTGACGATTTGTTTTTTTCTTTGTCGTCGATCTTGGATTGAACTGCAGGACGGTTCCTCCGTTATGACTTGTCGTTTAATTCCTTTTTTTCTGTCGTTGACCGCATTAATAGATTCCTCTAGTTGTTCCTTCTCCGGAGATGAAGTAATTATCTTCGCTTTTCCCGGTTTTCTGCCCCGAGTTCCTTTTTTTTCTTCAATATGGGTATGGGGGTAATATCTTCTGGATAAACTGAAACGTTTTTGTGTTCCCGATTATTGTTAGTGAAGGGTGCAGTAGCTTCGGAGTCTTTATCTTCCTGTGTGTGTTTCCAAAAAATCTTCATCGGAAAACACATCTCTCCTTACAGGGTACACACCTGTGGTGGAAAATCCTTTCATTGCTCTTTCAGCAGTTTGCACTTTTAAGTAGGCCTTACCGAAAAGTTCGCAGACATCGAAATGAGTAACAGCGCGCTGATTGGTCCTCAAGAAAACTCGAATTTCTTCATTTAAAATGATTTTAAAGCACCCATCACTGTTTTATCTAAGGGCTGCATCTTATGGGATGTGTGAGGGGGCAGACATAAAATAGTGATGTAATTTTCTTTGGCCTTGATAACAACATCCAGATTTCTCGTATGGGTGTTGTGTCCATCCAAAATGAGCAGAATAGGATGATCCGCGGACGGACGAACTTTTTCGATGAAATGATCAAACCAAGCGGTAAATAGATCTGTTTGTATCCACCCAGATGGATGAAACCTAAATATAGCTCCAGATGGCGCACCCTTCTTGAGCTGTTCATTAGAATTTTTTCTAGGAAATATTATCAGAGGTGGTACAAAAGTTCCATCTGCACTCATACACATAACAACAGTTATCAATGACCCTCTCTCTGCAGAAGTGAGGGTCCCAATCTGCCGTTTTCCTTTCAAAGCTAATATCTTGGGACACTTTGACTGAACAATACAAATGCCACATTCATCGACATTGAAAATTGAGAAGGCGAAAAATTATTCTCCTCCTCAACTTTTTCTAGTAAGTCGAAAATCCATCAACGTTCGCTCTGTTAAATCCGGAGGCCCTAGCGAATGATGTGCCTGTAGGTGTTCTTACACTGATTTTTTCTTTATGTCTATGAAGGAAGCGTTTTAACCAATGTTTTCCTGCCGTTTGATTAAGTATTGAAAACGAATTGGGAATATTATTTTGTCGAGCAAGTTGAAATGCAATTGAACATAAATCTCTTCTAGTTAAACCAAAAATTGTTTTTCCATTTTCATAATATACTCCACGAGTTTTAGTTCTAATTCTTCTGTCAGAACAGGCTTTCTTCCTAATGGTTCCTTTTTGATACTCCCAACTTCCTTGTCTTTTTTGCAATATCTGAATAGGGTAGAGCGAGGCACTTTAAAATTTTTTGATGCAGCTAGATACCCCATTCTTTTATTTCGCACTGCATCAACTGCATTTCTCATATTTTCTTCTTCCCATATGTGTTCTTTCACGTTCCTTGAAGGCATTTTTCTGTAATAAATAGGTGAGTTACTAGGTATAATATGAAAACTTTTGTTATGTGGAATAGTACCACCAATGTGGAATATTCCACATTTGAGCCGCATCAAGTGTTCCACAATACCTCCCTTTCAATATATGAATTCAAACCATTGTAACAAACTGTGCACATCCTTTCAATCAAATTTTCTGTATATATTAGATGCTGACATTAATTTCATCTTCATATATATAATTGTCGTATCTAATAAATTCAAAATGCATCCATAACAAAAGTTTTCTTCACTCACCTTAGAAAAGTTGCAGCACCAGAAGCACTCGTTTGAATTAATTTTCGAGGTTAGGATAAGAGAAAGCCTTTACAGTTTACATTGGGGTGAAAGACGATATCAACAGTATATAATAATACTATCAGGACGTAGATGGCGATTTTTGCATTGTCAAAACATTGCTATTCCACATTACTCCTCTATTCCACAATCGGCGACTTTACTCTACTAAATATTATCAGAAAAATCTGATTTAATTTACCTTTTATCTGCTTCTTCGAAACAAAATGTAAATCGAGGTTGTGAAACGTAATTCATGCCTGAGTATAAATCTTTCAATTCCAAAAACTTATAAGTTTGATGAAGTATACTCCAAATAAAATAATCGGCAACGGTTCTGAAAAAAACTAGAGTTATCACACCAAAAATGGAACAAAATCAAATTTAATTATTCATTCAGTTTCCAACTCTTTTCTTGAACTCAAAATTATCTAATCAATTTTATTGCTCATTCTATCCTATAATTTTTTCTCATCATGTTTTTTTCAAGTGTTTTTGCAAGACATAGTTTTATACAATTTTTCAACGTATAGGGAGAGCTTTTTCGTTAGGTGTTCATTGTTAGGAAACTAATTGAGACACCGAGACACGTCAACTTTTGAATTCAATAGTAAGCTCTTCAAACTTAAATGAGAAAAATCCACTAGCATAATTCGTCCTCAATTTCTAATTGAATTTGTACAGTTTCAAGTTTGTCAATGCTTCTTTATATCTAGATTTCAATTAACCATATCATTTTTGTAGGTAAAATATCAGGTGAAATAATGTAATCAATAATTTATCACGTGGATATTCTCACATTTACACTGAAAAAAAAATGATCAGAAAAAACTATAGATATTGGTCACGCTCAATTCCGCCTGAATGGGTCACTTTGTGACTTAGCTAGAGCTAGAGAGCCGGAACTACGCTCGTTGGATTATTTGTGGTATCATCTGAGAAGATTAAGTAAGAATAAGAATAACTTTAGAAATGTAGAATATTCGACTTGAATTTCAAAATTTTTGAATTGAAAGCAGACGTTCAAAAAGTTTTCAGATTTGGAAATAAACAGAGAATTCTGTATTTGAAAAACTCACTATTGAATCTAAAAGTTGAAATGTTAGTTTATTTGATTTATCACTTATTCTTTCAGTTTTCTCGATCTTGTCGAAAGATACGGTTGAATTTCAGATAACATATTCCTTTTATAGTTTTGTTTTTTTGAACAGATGAATTGACGATTCGATTCAATATTTTCATTTACTACCTAGGACTGGTTTTGTTCAGCAGTTCCTTCAAGTCATCACAGTAATCTCCGATTCGACCATAAACAACTTTAGAAGAGTTGTCCAACTCGATTTTATTATCAGCTAACGAATTTAATAGTTTCAACCATGGTACTAATGGACAATCTTTTGTATGTCTTTGAGTGTTTTAACTTGAAGATTTTTAGCTTCACCTAAGCTGAGCTACAAACAAAATAACAATATCATATTACGCAGTAAGTGTTAACGTGCAATTTGCTGCTTTGAGTCGATAGGACCTTAGATTATGAATTACCGTTCCTAATTTGTCCCTGAATGTATAAAGCTCCTTTGTTTGTTTTTCGATGGTTCCATTTATATCAGTTATTTCGAGGTATTCTAGAACACCAACCATTATATCTTTGAATTTATTTCTTGAAACGAAGAAATCAGACTCGGCTGATCGTCCAGTAACCTGGAACAGAATATCAAGTCGGTCAAAAGATTCTGCACGTTAGTTTATTTAGGGAAAAGTAGGTACAATGATGATTTATACAGAGTATCTGTAAACAAATGAGAGAGACTTTGGGAGATTAGTCCTCGATGAAGATAAGCAGGGGTAGTTCATACAAATTGTTTTCGAAATCCACCCCTTTTCCAAGATACTGGATTCGGAAGGCGATGAAGGGTTGGTAGTTTTTATTTTTTTTGAAGGCTTCTTAAAAACACTGAGTCGTAAAACTATACATGTTTGTTATTATTGTTTAAGCACTAAGTATGTTTCCCACACAAGTTTTTTAGATCTTATAACTTTATTGTCCGGGGCCGAAAATAACATCCCCCTATAATTTTCGTTCAAAAATTGTTTCCAAATTTTTAAAAAATATAATTTTCCATGGTTTCCCATCCAATTCTGGAGAAAAAAGTCTCCTGCAATTTTTCGATACAGTCGATACTTTTCTTGGAAAATATAAAAACTCACAAGCAGTTATGATCACTGTTCATTCCATTTCATCGTATAAGTGTTCCATAGAATGAGTAAGTACTCAAAGATATTATATGTTTATGATAAGAGATAAATATGTTTTATAAATATCATCATCAGTTTTAATATTTTTAATAATAATAATGATGATGATGATCCAGCCCAACAAGCAGAACTAATTCTATAAAGGCTGTGAGAAATGCTATACAGTATATCTTATAGAATCGTGAAAATCTATTATGCGGTCATAAACAATTATACAATGTCTTTACAACCAAAAAGGGCCCCAGTTTATACAACAGATCAGTTCTTTTAGGACAGTCCTTCAGTAAACTATACAACCGTTATGAGATAACAAATGTAATCATTATAAAACTCTTCTATGAGTATGTCATCGGAGTTACAATGCATTTACAAAACTGTTTGGGAACAAGAATATTTTATTAGATATAGGTATTTCAACGTTTGCGTCATGACAGACAAAGAGGTTTAAGATCCATAGCATCATGCCAGTTCAGTAGTTATGGTGGTGGGTAATGGAGATATTATCGTATCTGTTGTTAATCATATTGAACACATTGAGGAGCTATATCGCCACTACTGGGTCTAAATTTGTTTGCACAGCTAACTTTTCTGACAACATATATGTATTTTATCGATGAAAAATTGAAGCGCCCCAGTTTAGCAAACATTTAATTGGTATTAATAAAAGATAAAAAATTACAAATTATGTTTTATTTGTTTAATTTTCAACAAAGAACTAAACAGGGTTTTTTCCTTTTAAGTTGGCCTATTAGACGTTTTAGGAGAACTAGTGAATATTTCTTTCTGAAATTTTAGGTACAGCCTTGGGGCTGAAGGAACTCTTCGCCTAAAAGTGTCAAGTCGACAGTGTTGCCACGTCTATCTCAAACGCATATCTATATTTTCATTTATGTATCGATTAAATACCAAATTTGCAGTTTAACCCACTTAAAAAAATTTCTCTGCTATGCACTGTTGCCAAGTTATTCACAAATTCCTGAAACTTTTGACATTTGCATTGCCAGTTTGGAAATGCAATATCTCGATTATTTTTTATGCTAACGGAACCAAAATCAGCAGTCTCATAGTAAAGACTCCATGCAACCATGTGGTATATTGAGTATTTTGATACATCGTAAGGTTTTTCGAAGATATTGCTGCGAACATGTGAAACTCAAAATTGAAATATTATGAGATTTTCAAATGGCAACCCCATATTCGATTCGAAATGGAAAAATGAATGGCAGTCTCGTTTTACACCAATTATTTATTTTGGATAGTTTTCGAATGATATGAAAAATACTGAATTTTTTCAGTATCTATAGTTCATGATCTATGATCCTGTTCACGATGAAGTGGTTCTATGATTATGGCGTGAATTTTTCAATAGATTCTATGGTTGAAATCATAAAAAGTATTCGATGATAATGGATGTCATAGAAAAAAGTTTACCCATATTATTCAAACACAATTATCGGGGAATGCCAAAAATGATTGAAAGGACCTGTAGGATCTTTAACAATCGTTATTCACATTTAGCACGAATGGTCGGAGAGAAATTCCAAAAATTGTTTGAGTCTTCTGTAATCCTGGCCCTATGTTCACTAATTATCTATTTTTGACAGTTTTCAAATGAGATGGAAAATACTGAAATTTTTCAGTTCTTATAGTGATGTTCAATGGACATAATGCTGTGTGGTTATAAAGTGAATTATCGGAATGAATTCCATGGTTGAGGTCATGAACATTGGGCCAGGATTACAGAAAGCCAAAATAATTTTTGGAATTTCTTTCCGACCATTCGTGCTAAAGATTGTTAGAGTTCCCACAGGTCCTTTCAAACATTTTTTGGCATTCCCCGAGAATTGTGAAACAACCCGAATCGTGTTTGAATAATTTGGGTACACTTTTTTCTATGACATCCATAATCATCGAATACTTTTTATGATTTCAACCATAAAATCTATTTCAAAAATTCACGCCATAATCATAGAACCATTTCATCGTGAACAGGATCATAGATCATGAACTATAATACTGAAGAATTTCAGTATTTTTCATCTCATTCGAAAACTATCCAAATAAATAATTAGTGTAAAACGAGACTGCCATTCATTTTTCATTTCGAATCGAATGCTGTAAAAATATGGGGTTGCCATTTGAAAATCTCGTAATATTTCAATTTTGAGTTTCACATGTTCGCAGCAATATCTTAGAAAAACCTTACGATGTATCAAAATATTCAATATACCACATGATTGCATGGAGTCTTTACTATGAGACTGCTGATTTTGGTTCCGTTCGATTAAAAATAATCGAGATATTGCATTTCCAAACGGGCAATGAAAATATCAAAAAGATATGCGTTTGAGATAGACGTGCAACACTGTCGACTTGAAAATATTTTAGGCGAAGTTCTTTCACCCTCAGGGCTGCACTTAAAATTTCAGAACGAAATTTTACTAGTTCTCCTAAAACGTCTAATAGGCCAACTTAAGAGGAAACCCTATACTGTGGCCGTTGTAAAAGCAGAGAAAAATCTGTACATTTCCCTGACAAATCAATGTTTGTTTCACCCTTTTACATTTTGTGATATTCTCGTTGGTAACGCGAACTATATTGTCCGCCACCAGAGGGAGCAGTGACTTAGAAGTGGAACCTAGCCTCTGCGCGAGGGACGAGTACGACCGATGCAGCGACGCAGCGGAAACAGAATTCGAGCTTCAACATCAGACAAGATCGGACGTTACGCATATACGGCCATAATTGTACAAGTTCTGTAGCGTCTGTTACAAGTTTAATGTCAGTTTTCTAATATACAGTCCACTTAATTCGAGTTTCAATTAAACCAGTGCAAGTTATACCATAAAATTGGTCCTTCTACCGGATTCTATAAGCCGACGATCCAAAAATTGGAACTTCTACCGGATTCAATAAGCCGACGATCTACAAAAGTCAAGTCACGACGCCATTCCTGCAATCATCCAAGTCAAGTCACGACGCCATTCCTGCAGCCATCCAAGTCAAGTCACGACCCCTTTCGAGAAAGTACAGAGTGAGTCCTTTCCAATCTAAACCTTTTTACGAATTTATTTCAATTAATTGCCTCACGTAAATTAATATTGCCTATTACGATTATTTCCTTTCTATTCGTTGCTTATTCATTTCGATTATTGCCTGTTAGGTACTTCTATTCTTATTCATTGTAAAAATGACGTCTATTAATGAATTACGTTTCAAGCGAGGTTTGAGCAAGGGAGCTCTAACAAGATTTCAAAATTTCATTGATAAAATTCAATTGGATAGTCTCGAGGTCAAAATAGTTGAACAGCTCAAGGCGAGGTTAAGCATGCTAGAAAACACATATTGCGAGTTTTCAAAATATCAAGACCTAATTGAATATCATTTACAAGTAGACGAAGCACAGGATGTTGAGGCTATTTCACGCGAACAAGATGAGCGCGAACTTTTCGAGAACAATTATTTTGATTTACTCTCATTCGTCAAATCCATAATAATACAATTTGAAGGAGACACCAATGATAGTGTCAACAATGTCAATACTAGAATTCCAAGCAATGATGAAAGTATATTATCAGCATATTCAGATAAACAATTGGCCAAATTGCCAGCACTTGTGTTACCCCATTTTTCAGGTTCAGTAGAAAATTGGCTGGAATTTCGAGATATCTTCAATTCTTTAATAGAAAATAACAGATCTTTGGACGACGTTCAAAAGTTTTATTATTTAAAGTCATGTCTAAAGGGCGAGGCATCCCATATCATTGAATCAATTGCATTACTAAGGACAATTACAAGATTGCATTCAATTTGTTAAAGGAAAGATATGAAAATAAAAAACTGATTGTTGAAAGGTATATCAACATTTTATTACATGCTAGTCCGATTCAAAAAGAAAATTCTACCGAGTTAAGAAAACTGCACGATTCATTCATAAGCACTTTACGTTCCTTAAAAGGTCTAGGTCAGCCCACGGAACATTGGGACACATTCATGGTGTATTTGCTTGTTTCAAAATTCGATAGTAGAACTCGTAGAGACTGGGAAAACTTCAAAATTCAAGGTGAACTTCCCACGTTGAAAGAGATCAGTTCCTTCCTGAAAGAGAAATGTGATATATTAGAAAAATTTCCAAATCTGATAAACATTTTGAAAATACGTATAAAAACGACACAAGTAAGATTAAAAGAGTTAATGCATTTGTAGCAAATGGTTTTGCTTGCTACCTGTGCAACGGCAGTCATTCTATCTTCAAATGCGATAAATTTCTAAAGCTTAATGTACACGAAAGAATGAACGAGATTCAAAAAATGAATCGTTGTGTCAATTGTTTTGGGAAACATTCTTTAAAAGAGTGCAAAAGATCTACCTGCAAAGTTTGTCATAGATTTCACAATACTCTGTTACACCGTTCGAATTCCGAAAGCTCTAATAAGGGTGAGATAGGAGCATCGGTTACAGCAAACGCTACGGTCTACAACGACACAAACAACGTCGCATCTGGCGACTCTGTCATAGTTCATAGGGCAGTTGAAACTACAGATCTCGCAAATTGTTTGAATATTTCGTCCAATGCTGCTACGGCCGGCGGCACAATGTCAATTCTGTCGACGGCGAAGGTTGAAATAAATAATAGACAGGTATTCGTCGAACCGCGCGAATGTTACTAGACGCTGGCTCTCAGAGCAACTTTATCACCGAAAATCTTGCGAACAAGCTAGGTTTAAGGAAAATTCCGGTCAATTATTCCATAACTGGAATCGGAAAAAATTCTGTTTCACGTTCAAGTCATAAGGTGAATTTACGACTATATTCTAGAATAAATAATTACTCGACTGAAATTTCTTGTTTGGTTTTACCAAAAATAACTGATTCTATACCGAGTTGTCATTTACAACCTAATTTATTCGAAATACCCCAGGAAAGTGTGTCGGATGATAAGTTTTATGAAAGTGAAGAGATAGATATTTTATGTGGCGTGGGAATTTTCTATGATATCCTGATAATGGAACGAATGAAATTAAATAATGGTTTGGTTTTACAAAATACAAAATTTGGTTGGGTTATAGGAGGTGAATGGAAGTTACCTACCTGTAAACCAAATCGCGATACAAGTAGTTACCTATGTATTAATTCAAGGGTCGATGAACAGCGTACTTAATGACAATTTAAGAAAATTTTGGCAAATTGATGAATCTTTGGAACCGGCTATCAAAAATGAATTTTGCGAAAAACATTTCGTTGAAAGCTATTCTCGTCAAAGGGATGGCAGATTTAGGGTCAAAATTCCTTTTAAGAGAACATTAAGAAATTGGGAAAATCAAAGCAAATGGCTCTTAAAAGATTCGAGGGTTTAGAAAAACGTTTGAAACAGAATCAACATTTGAGGGAACACTATAATAAATTCATGCAAGAATATTTGACATTGGGTCATCTAAAGCCAGTTGAAGGCGATATCGACGATTTGGCGGATGATGGCACAGTGTATTACGTCCCGCATCATGCGATTTTCAAGAACTCTACTACTACACCATGTCGCGTTGTGTTTGATTTTTCGGCAAAAACCGACAGCGATATATCATTGAATGATGCGCAAGGAGTAGGTCCGACAATTCAGAGCGAATTGATCGAAATTTTACTGAGATTTAGAATGCATTCATTCGTAATGAGTGCCGACATTGCGAAGATGTTCAGGCAAATCTGGATACACCCTGATCACACAAGGTATCAGAGAATATTTTGGCGATTTTCAGAAAGAGAAAGTTTACAATGTTTTGAGTTACTGACAGTTACCTATGGGAACGCGTCATCACCATTCTTAGCGGTAAGAGTTCTTAAGGAACTTGCAAATGACAATGCTATTTCAAACCCACGGGTTACGTTCCATTTCCGAAAGTTTTTATATGGACGACTATCTGGAGGGCGAAGATGATGAAGAAAAACTCATAGAATTGCAAGTTGAAGTATCGAGAGTTTTGCAAGAATCTGGTTTCATTTTGAGAAAATGGCTAACTAACAACCATTCCTTGATCAGTAAGTTTAAATTCATGAGAATGAAACATCTAGTGTAAAATTGAGTGACAATGAGAGTTCGAAGACATTGGGGGTATCATGGAACGCGTCTCTGGATACTATTGAGTACAATGTTGGAACATTTGATGTTTCTAAACCGGTTACTAAGCGGTCTATTTTATCTTCTATTAGTCAGCTGTTTGATCCTATGGGACTGGTTTCTCCTATTATAATCAGAGCTAAGTTCATAATGCAATTACTTTGGAAAGAAAAAATTAACTGGGACCAAGAGGTTTCTGAGAATCTCAGGAAAACTTGGTTGAATTTTATACAAGATTTGCAGCAATTGCAAAATTTCCGAATTCCTAGGCATGTATCAATTCATAAGTCAGAAGTTTATGAGCTTCACATGTTTGCTGACAGCTCAGAACAAGGTTACGGGGCTTGCATATATATAAGAAGTCAATTGAAAACAAAGTCGAATGCCACTTGTTATGTGCAAAGAGTAAGTTGCACCTATTAAGAAACTTACATTGCCACGGTTAGAATTATGCGCTGCTTTGCTTGGAATCAAACTGGCGAGTAAAATAAAGGCATCGTTGAGAATAGAGTTCAAAAACTGTTATTATTGGACCGACTCATTGGTCACTTATCATTGGATAAACGGTTCGACCGATAAATGGAAATCGTTTGTAGCTAACCGCGTAGCCACAATTCAACATTTGTCTAACCCGAAGGATTGGTATCATGTGAATACCAAGAAAACCCTGCGGATATTATCTCCAGAGGTTCAACTGTGAATGAGCTTGTCAATAGTGAACTTTGGTTTCAAGGCCCAGCTTGGTTGAGACAAAATCACTCACAATGGCCGATTAATAAAAATCTAGTTACCCTTGAAACATTGCCTGAAATGAAAACAAACGTACATGCAGTTAACATTCAGGAAAATGATATTGGTATTTTTGAAAAATTCTCAACTTACACAAGATTACTGAGAGTAACCGCGTATTGCTTGAGATTCAAACGTGTCTTAGCAGATCAAAAATCTATTCGAAGCGTTACTTTAACCTCAGTTGAATTAGAGTATGCTCTTTTTGCTCTCGTGCGATTGGCTCAACATTCTGCATTTCTTAAGGAATATGATGACTTGATCGCAAAGGGTAAAATTAAGAAATTCAGCACTATACTCAATTTGAATCCCTTCTTGATTCATCGTATATTATTCGAGTGGGCGGTCGATTATCAAATACACCGCTTCCTTATGACAAAAAACATCCCATCTTATTACCAAAAAATCATGCCCTTAGTGTTCTAATAATGAAACATGAACATATAAGATTAAATCATTGTAGTGCTCAACAACTTCTCTATTCAGTGAGAGAGCGATTTTGGATACTGAATGGAAGAAATCTTGCGCGAAAAATAGTTCACACTTGCATCGTTTGTTTCAAAAACAAGCCTACAACTATTGAGTATATAGAAGGAAACTTACCAAGCGAACGAACAAGTCAGTCGTTTCCTTTTTGCAACACAGGTTGTGACTATGCTGGTCCATTATTTTGAAGGATCGTAAAACCCGCAAACCATGCTTGACCAAGTCTTGGGTTTGTATTTTCATCTGCATGGTGACCAAGGCTATACATCTAGAACTGATCACAAGTTTGAGTTGTCATGCTTTTTTGGAGTGTTTCAAAAGATTTATAGCCAGGAGAGGTACACCATCAGTTATTTTTTCGGATAACGGTACACAGTTTGTAGGTGCTAATAATGAACTCAAGAAGTTCTTCGAAACAAATGATGATTTCTTAAAAGAACATTTCGAAAATAAGAAGATTGTTTGGAAATTTATCCCACCGCGCGCTCCCAACTTCGGAGGTTTATGGGAATCTAATATCAAAATTCTAAAATTTCATCTAAAAAGAGTAATAGGTAATACTAACTTACATTTTGAAGATTTTTCCACAATTCTATGTCAAATTGAGGCTATTTTAAATTCGAGACCTCTGTATCCCATGCATCCTAATCCAGAGGATAACTTCCCCTCACTCCTGCACACTTCTTGATAGGAAACTTTGACTTCCTTACCTGAGGGAGACTATACTTGCATCCCAGAGAATCGTCTCAAGTTGTATCAAAGTCGTCAACGAATGGTTCAATCATTCTGGAAAAGATGGAGCCTAGAGTATCTGGGGAATCTGCAGACAAGATTGAAATGGAAGACCCATCATGCAAATCTATTGAAACCTGACAGTTTAGTCATCATCAAGGAGGACAACTTACCACCGCTTCTATGGAAGATGGCCGAGTTGTGGAGTGTTTTTCCGGGCACCGATGGTGTTATTCGAGTCGTGTCAGTGCGGTTAAGTGACGGCAGCGTGCTCAAACGACCTGTAAATAAATATGTCCTTTACCACCCAAGGTGAAGTTGCTGACAATTGAACTGGATATATGAACTTACCTGCTAATGTTATGAATTGTCTCTTGTTCTTCCATATGCTTGTTTATCATGTTTGTTAGCTATAACTTGTTGAAATCACTAATTTCAAGGCCGGCGGTATATGGTAACGCGAACTATATTGTCCGCCACCAGAGGGAGCAGTGACTTAGAAGTGGAACCTAGCCTCTGCGCGAGGGACGAGTACGACCGATGCAGCGACGCAGCGGAAACAGAATTCGAGCTTCAACATCAGACAAGATCGGACGTTACGCATATACGGCCATAATTGTACAAGTTTCTGTAGCGTCTGTTACAAGTTTAATGTCAGTTTTCTAATATACAGTCCACTTAATTCGAGTTTCAATTAAACCAGTGCAAGTTATACCACTCGTATAAAATAATATTGAATATGTTATAATTGCGCGTGTCTGATATACCAAGGTGCGCATTCGATTGCCATGACCACGCATTTTTCATCTATTATCAGTCAGACGACATCTACCAGAGAACACGTATTTTTATTTATACCTATTTCTTTCACAACCAACTTTCAACACCACTATTATAAGTAACACAATAGCTATGCCACCTTATTATAATCTGTATAAGATCGTTTTAAAATTTCTTTATAAGAATTTTATAGCACGTTATGCAACTCTTATAAAATTTGTCACTTTGACTCTTTACTTATCGAATAATATGAGTTGTGAGAACGTCTACACAACCGCATTATAGAATCCCTTTATTTTATGATAAAAATGTCGTATTGAAAACATTATAAACTTTATCATTTCAATCTGAGCAATACGATGATTATGAAATAATTTCGTTCTTTTAGTGGATTATTTTGATAGTTGGGAGGGCCAATCACCAAGCACGAAGGACGAACAACCCAGGACCCAGGAGAAGGAGAAAACCGAACACCTCAGAGCTCAATCTCCTTTATACTTGCTATCCGGGATGAGCTCCCCTTAACCTTAGCAGGGTGTGAGAAACCACACCCTTTCTGCGCTAATAGCATTGTTTAGGTTAAGGAGAAATCCTTAAACAATGCGAATAGGCTCAAGTCGAAATGACGATAGATTAATAAGTGATATATATTGGCTTTTGGCCTTTTCAAAAAACATCATTCGTCATATACAAATAGGACATATTGTTTGAGGAGAAATAAAAAACTTACTTTCAGTATTGTGTTACCACCTCCTCGGTAGTCACTCTCTCGAAATTAAAAAATCCGAAAATTGGCAATCCCAATTTATTTGCCTTGATATGTATGTCAACCCAATCAAAATTCGAATCATTCCAAGCGCTTCCCATCATAAGGGGCCATCCTCCAAGTTCATCAATAGCCTTCAAAAAAGCTTTATTTTATCATTACGACGCTTTCTTCATCCATACATTGCTGGTAAAACTTTTTCATTAAAATAAGTGCATGTGGATTTTTCGTCTAATAGGATCGACCACTATCGATTTCAACTCATTTTCCAATTCTTCTGTCAAGAAACCAGGGGCGTCGTAGCCCGTTTCTTGACAGCGTTCTTATAGAAAGACCCACAAACATATTTATAAAAATCATCGCATGGGTTCTCTTTGAAGTCGGCAAAGTCTAATATTTCAGCTGCAGATCTGACACAATGTTTCGAAGTGCAGACATCTTCTAAAAAAGGAAAGATAACTCATTTGAGATTGAATGAAACATAAAGGAAATAGGCTAAAGTGAATAAATATTGAAAAAATATCTTTTACGTTACGCATAAAACAGTTGATTAGAATCGAATTTTCAGAAATCTATTTTTTCAGATCATTCCTAAGTGGACACCACGCTATCGTTCAGTGGCAATGTCTTTGGTTTTAAAATTTTTTTCCGTCCATTATCTCAATTTAACTTTCAACCTGAAATAATTTGATAACTTGGTGTAGGAACGGTTTGGGGACTGAATATCTGTTAAGTTAGTTAATGGACAAACTCGTTCTTGTAGTTATATACCATATATCCATTTGGGATTTTATCTTCCGAATATTTTCATGAATTAATATCTGATCTAATTAAATTGTTGTATTTAGTTGCATAATTTTCAAACTAACGCATGGACTAACTGAAGGGTTTTCCAATAAGAGGTGTTATTTTGATATTCGAAGAAAAATGCCATTTTTCAATAAAAATGATCGGATTTTTTTCATTATAAAGAAGAAGCTATGCCGTTAATAGTGGAAAATAACATCAGGCAAATAACCGACACGACCACACTTACAGGACCATATCCTTTTAATGATATTTTCCATAAAAAATCGCAAAGTGGCTGCCCTATGTCCTCGATAGCATCACGAATTCCATCTTTGAGGTCTTGAATCGAAGCTGGGCTATTGGTGTAGACCTTCTCTTTCACGTGGCCCCAAAGGAGAAGTTGCAAGGTGTTAAATCACAAGATCTCGGTTGCCAATTGTGATCACCTCTTCGTGAAATAACATGGTCCGGAAACTTTTCCCACAAAAGATCAATGGTTTCGTTGCTTGTGTGGCACGTAGTGCCGTCTTGCCTAAAGTTCACGTTGTCCAGATCAATACTATCCAATTACGTCCATAAAAATCATTAATCATCTTTCGACAGCTCAATCCATTCACCGTAACTGTTGCTCCAGCCTCATTTTCGAAAAAGTAAGGTCCAATGACTCCATCGGACCATAATCCGCACCAAACAGTCACACTTTGAGAATAGAGAGGCTTTTCAACAATAACTCTTAGGTTTTCCGAGCCCCAGATGCAACAATTTTGCTTGTTGACTAAGCTACCGAGGTGGATGTGGGCCTCATCACTGAAGATGATTTTTCGTTGGAATTCCGGATTATTTTCATGCATTTCAACGGCCCTTTCAGCAAAGACACAACGTTGTTGATGATCGGCCGGCTTGAGTTCTTGTGTTAACTGAACTTTATAAGCCTTAAGACCCAAATCTTTATGTAAAATACGGTGTAATGACGTTTGTGGAATGCCTTATTCCCAGAACGACGAGGAATGGACAGACCTGGGTTTTCTTCAACACTTTTGGCTACAGCAATATTCTCAGCTGTTCTTGAGCCACGTGCACGGGTTTATTCTTCTCAACACTAACTTGTCCCAACAGCTCGAATTTTTCCATCCATTTCTTTATTGCGGTCCGACAAGATGCTTCACGACGAGCCAAAAATGTTCGAGTTTTACGAACCGTGTCTGCCACATTTTCACCGTTTCATAGTGAATTTTAATGATTTCAATGCGTTCTTGAAGCGTATATCGTTTCATTTTTATTAATGACGTAGTTTCAACTTGTCAAATGACAAAAAATGAAAGCTTCAAACGTGACATCTAACGAAATAGCGGGCTATTCAAAATAACACCTCTTATTGGGAAACACTTTATATTTAACGGGTTTAATCAAAGTAAAACTCCCAAATGGTACTTCGATGGACTCGATAAATTATTTATGCTTCTATTCTAGAAGAACTTGACACAATAACCAAACAATGAGAACCTTACATTTGAAAATGTATTGATGTATATTATATATACAGTGTATCAATAACTCTGGAATGTTGAAAATAAAATCGACCAATTTGATTTAAATTTCAATTTTTGAATAAACTTAAAATCTCATTAAAACAAGTTCTGATCGTGTTTTTGAAAAATAAGGTACTTATAATGGAGTATCTATGCCACATGCCGCTCGACAATAACTTTTTTGTGATGAATGTTCAAAGGGGTGTTAATGTTCTTACCGTTGAAAAAATTAATCTCCGTAGCCCCCCTTTGAACATAAGCCAATGAAAAAGTGACATTGGTTCCTAAAATCAAAAATCGACTTGTTTCGGCTTTTTTTTCGAAAATCAAATTTTTCGATTTCATTATCAATATTTCAGATTTATTAATATGAAATTGAATTCATGGTAGATAGAGGGAACCAAATTAAAAGAATTGATATCATTAAAGCTCCTGACCGATCTTCAGCAACTTCTGATATGTCCATCAAATATAAATATGTATAAAAATGTATTTTTCCACCGTTTGGATATGATCTTGTGAATTGGAATTTTTTGATGGGGAACTTACATCTTATTATTTATTACACAGTTAGAGTAGAAACGGAAATTTAGGTAAAATTATCATTCATATGAAATTCGGTTTGTCAAATTTTCAATTGTGGAGTGTTAAAACGCCCTAAAATCGAAAATTTTAAGAGGAATAATTTAACTCTTATGCAGTAATTTTTCCTCAAATTATCATGTGCCAACAGAGAATTCAATTTGATGCTTATGGGGCCATTTGGGAGAATTTTTTTGCCCTCAATCCTAATCTTTAAAAGTAACAAACACTGAAAGTGAAATAGTGACATGCTGGAGTGGCAACAGGAAAAAATCATCAGCTTTTCTGATAAATCCTAATCTGGTCAGTTTAAACTTCTTTTTAGAGAACGACTCTAATTTAAGCAATCTAATAATAAATAAATAATGAATAATAACATAATGCAAACTCTGAATGCATTTTAATACGATGTAGCATTATTTCATTAAAGTTGAAGTTATTAGAGTTATAGATAATTTACACCTGTCCCAGCTCCAAAACAATATAAACTTTCCTAATTTTTCTATGAGTAAAATGTATTTTCACTTTTCTTATTGGAATTATAATAAAGATTTCCATTAGTTCTCACCATTGAACTCACTCAATAACTTATTTCATGAAAATTAGTCGGTGAATTCCTTGCATATAATCGTATCTAAATTTAGCATTTGCATACTGAAATTAAGAACTATTTTAATTGGACCTTGACTTACAGATGCATACTCATTCCAAGGTTGTTCTTCCGTAAACAACAAATTTTATATCTATCGATACCCTATAAGCCAAGGGGGCGTTCCAAATATGTATTTCGAATTGAATTTGCACAACTTTTATGTCCAACAAAGACGCGGGAATCAATATTCCATAATTAATTTTGCAAACAATTTCACTTTCCTCATTACCTGACATCAATTATAAATCATTATTCAAATGATTCTTGATAAATGTAAAGATATATAAATCATTTTATAACCAATAGTACGAAATTCATCTCGAATATTACCTATTGTAAAAGTATAATTAGTTCTTTCAGTCAGCCAAACAAAACCAAATCAAATAATACATTTAAAAATAAATTAATTGATAATTGTCTCTTTTACATACCAGGTTGTTTTGTTACATATAGAACCAAAAACACAACCGCTAAAACGCACAACAACCAACAACACGGAATCAGTATTTTCTCTAGAACTGTTTTTCTTCTCCAACAGCCATTTGAACGACTGCAACAAACGAAAAATCAGAAAAACATTTGAAAAATACGCGTAAAAACAAGGCCCGTACTTTTGTCTTGGCTCTAACATTGTGCGAGCTGTTTGTCAACGGAAAAGTAAAACAATTATGAGTAAAATTCGTTTTGTTATTATGCAAGCATTGTAATATTACAATTTTGCTTGACGCTTGTGCGTGCGCTATCGAAGGCACATGGTGATCTGATATAACAGTGTTAAGTCTTGTTCGCACTATGCTAGTAGCTTAGCCGAGTAGTGAGAAATTCAGTAGCTAAGCTACTGTCCATCCAATCGTTCGCACTTTGGTCGAGTATCATAAGTGAGAAGCGCTTTATCGAATGAACAACTCCCAACGCACAAATTTTTACGCGACATCTTTGAAGCGAAACAAAACCTTTCGTAAGATGGACAAATTGCAACGTAATAAAGTAAATTAACTTGTGAATCTAATCGTGATGGCTATTTTAGAAGAGGTGGATGATGGAATTTGTATCTATCCTGGTATGCGGACTGCTTCATTTGCTTGTATTTGTATGATTGAGATTCAATATTCCACAAACATTCATGTTACGAATTTAAGGGTGATTTCTTCGCTCCAACCGAAAGACATTTTCGGCATAGAACAAGTATTTTACCTATGATTTTAGGTAATCTATGGGACATGTTGGCGGCAAATAATAATACTAATCCGTCCGTGAACGAGTGAAGAGTAGAGTATAGCGTGGTGGGGTACTCACTCGCCCGATAAATTAGAACCAAATGGATCGACTCGACTACACACTAATCTACGCGACTAAATTCTTGGTGTTCACACACGTTTAGTAACTAAATTTTTAGCTACTCGACTAAACTACTAGCGAAGTGCGAACAAGGCTTTAGTGTTAGTAGTAAGTCCGTTCATACAGGGCCGGCAATCGAAGTGTAACCTATTCAAAAGGCCATAAATTCGGTTAGAAAAATTATTTTAATTTTTTTTGTGTACCTGAACATGTGAAAATAATCAAAATTTCAGAATCAATTCATTTTGGCTCGATATGACCATCTTTCACTGTGACTTGCTATTGCCTTTAAAAGGTCGCAAAACGAATCGCAAGTTGCCAGAACGTAACTTGCCGGTATTTTAGCTCACTCATGAAAAATGGCTTTCTTCAGCGTCTCGAGGCTGGTATATTTTTTACTTCGGACCTTGCTTTACAAAATGGCTCAAAGAGAATAATCCATCGAATTCACGTCTGGTCAATTCAAGAGCCACTGTATGGTCGAAATGAAGTTCGAAACGTTGTTTTTCAACCATTCTTGGTTCACTCGAGCTTTGTGAGCCGGTGTAGAGTCTTGTTGGAACGTCTATAGTTTGTGACCAAAATGTTTGTCTGTCAGGGCTTCGAAGCAGCCTCAAGGACACTTTCCTGATAGTTTGTCGTATAAACTTCCTGGTAGCCAACCGATGATTCAGTTTCTCATATGAACGGTTTGTCAGATGAACTTACACTAACAGACGATGTTCCGAACTGACAGAATTGTCTGTAACAGATGCTAGCCGTTAGTATCAGAGTAAGGAAGCGGTGAAACAATCATCCCAATACGGAATAAAGAAACGGCACAAATTCGCAACGCCGGAATGTTGTTCGCGTTCATAAACAGATTCTACACGGCTGCGTTAACAAATACGTGAAGGCATCACTAGGTGTACTTTTTACTCTGAGTTTTCTGTCAAGAACTTGCCTAAGTTTGGTGATCTTAAAATCTTATCATCACTTATCTCAGCCATCTTTTTGAGTTGAACCAGGACAGCCGTCTTCATGGTCACGTTTATTAACTAAGGAAATACAGTTCTAGAACATCGCAGAGGCAGATTTTTCCTTCAACCGTGTGTTTTCCGAGTTGAAATCTTTGCCCCAGTCGATGGTGAACTCGGTACCTATCAGTGAACGCTTCAAAGAATGGATACGATTTTTGGTTCCGACGCTAGCGAGTGTGACTCGTGCATAGAGGTAGGATAGTATAGAGTTGCCATCATTAAAATAAACGTGATTTTTGTGCCTTTTTCTAGTTAAATTGTGATTTTTCTGCTAAATAATATACAATAAAATGGTACCATTTGCTGAAAGACTTTCTTCAAGCAGGAAAGCGACAGATAAGAAGAAAATTATAGGAAGAACATATCGCAGGTAGGGATGAGTACTGAACAGATCCGCATTCGAAATTTTTGCTAGTCTGTCTAAGTATTCTGATATCTTTTTATATGTGTGTGCCTGAAGAAAAATTGTTTATTTGATATTCAATTGACCTTATTTGAACAGAAAAGACCCAACACGTCCTATTTTTTGGGTAAAATTTGTGAACAGAAAAAACTGGCAACTTAATTCAACCCTGAACTTTCCGCCATATTGGTCCCCGACTAAGCCCCGCCCAGTGGTACTATTTTTCCTTACTCAATTGTATATCATAGCGTCTCTTCTCTATTATATTTCGATGGATTCGTGTAACTGGTGTAACACTTTTTTCTTCCTTCTTGTAGGTACAGTAATTTCACTAAGTTTATTGTTGTAAGTGTATTGGTTCTGCCTCTACTCTAACCATAATATTCACAATAATAATAATTCCTGGAAACAACATCACAACTCATACGGAAACTTTATGCAAATAAAGGGGTTTCTGATTTTTCCGACTCGGATTCGATAGCGTTGCACATTAGTAGTGGCAATCCTGCTTATTCACGTATCCATCAAGAGCTTCATCAGCCGAAAAAAAAGATGTAGTAAGACGTTGAAAAATCTCAGCTGATTTACGAAGTCCATCATCACGACGTCATCGTCTTCATGTGATGATATTATTGCTCTAGAGTCTAGATTATGTCTTTTACAAACTGGCAAAAAAGTCGTTGTCCATCCAATGAATCGTTTGAGATTTAGATATGGTGAATTTCATCACTTTTTTTTAAATTAAAAGATGATGACGTAATGGTTCTTTCCTTACACAAAAGAAAGGTCTAAGGTTCTTTCAATATACTTACCCGAATGAGCCAGGAAACATTCTAATATATCTTAAATAAGATTGAGCACTGCCTAACTAAAAATTGGCAATGAGAGCGTCGACGTCCATTATCATTAGTCATTACATAGTCGGCGCCGACAACCGGCTTGAAAGAACTGAATTATAATACCAGCAAAGAAGCCGGTGCCGGTTGCCGGCGCCGACAAGCTTCGGTCGGCTTGCACTGTGTTACCGCTAATTCAATATTATGGAATCATTTATGAAGCTTACCAGCGCCTATTGGTACCGGCCACCGGTAAGCAGATTATCGGCTTCCACTGTGTTTGTACTAGGGATGGTCGAGTATTTACGTAACAGGTATTTGTAACCGGTATCGGTCGTGGAACAGTTGGAACAAGTATGGATTTCAAAATATACCAGTTCCAAAAGTAACGACTATACCAGACTACAAGTTACAGTTGTTACGCAGCGTACTTGAAAAATATCTGTTCCATAGAACAAGTAGTCCTTTCCCTATGATCTGTTACCACTACACTACTGAATACGAGTACATATTATTGTAGTGGGACGTGTTACGGCGTTACGACCTATAGATTACTCATAGTAAATGGCTCTGTTCACGAGAACGAGTATTTTTTCAATCATCCTAAATTTTTATTTTGAATTTCAGTTATGTTAACTGTGACGAATATGACAATAATGAAAAATCGATTCGTATTTTCGGAGTGGACACAGTTCCATAGAAAAGTTATCAGAGGAATTTTTTCGCCCCGATGCGACCCGTACCTTCAAGCTCATAAAGATTATGCCGCAGTTACATGAGGCCAGGGGTGCTATTCTTGACATCCTTCGCAACTTTGCGCATACGCACACTTGCGAACGGCTAATTGCGTATACGCACTAGAAACGGTATTCTTGAGCACTGTTCGCAATGATGACCGTTCGCAACTTCAGTTGAACGCGGCAACAATGCAAAACTTGGATGAAATGCAACACAGAATACACGAATAGCATCCTGCGCTGATGAAATAGCCGGAGGTGATTAGCGAACGACCGTTTACTGATGTGGATAGTCGTTAAATTTTAAATTTTAAATAGGCTTTTAGAGGTTAGTTTCATTTATATTTGTTTTAAGTGATATTCGAGATTGCAAATTATAATGGAAGGCACCAAGACAGAAGAAGTACAGGGCCTGTATTCTCAACAAGTGATAAACGGAGCGTGTGCGCAGCGATGCGAATGGTTTCAGAACGAGTACTTTCTCGAAGTGGTATTCTTGACGACCGCTCGTTTCTAGAAACGTATGCGATGTAATAAACGAGTGGAGAACATCTGGCAACGCTGTCAGACGTTTCAGGAACGAACGGTGATTGGTGGATTGATGCACGTGATTCAGTGTATTTGAATTTTAAAACAATTGACATTTGATTTGTATTTGAATGACTAATAAAGTTTTGATAACAATAATATCCAGTTATTATTTATTATATTAGACAAAATGTCAGAAAAAAGAATTAAGATGACCGAAAGTCAAAAGACTGTTTTAATTGAGTTCATGCAGAACAATCCCCTGTTGCAATCGGGAAAATTTTCCAACAATTTTACGCATCAGGAAGCTAAAAAAAAATGGTCGGAAATATCAGAAACCCTTAATAGTATGCCAGGGGCCAATAGAGATTGGAGGAATTGGCGGAAGGTAAAATTATGCAAAACTATTTCAATCTGTATCATTCAAATATTCATTTGTAGACTTGGCAAGATATGAAGTCAAGAACCAAAGTGAAGGCCAGCCATTCGAATCATATGACAGTGGCACAGGTGGTGGACCCTCAATTGATACTGATTTAACACCTCATGAAAAAAAAATTATAGAGATAGTTAAACCAGTGTCAATCGAGGGACACACTGATGCACAAGAGTCCACTGTGCATTTTGACTTGGGCAGAGTATGGGAGAAGAAATACAAGTTGTTATATGGATGTTGATCCGCCTGCAGAAAGAGAAACGGAACAAACTTCAGAAAGGATACAGACAGAAAAATCCCCATCTCTGCCAAAAAAAAAAAACACCAATTTGATGCACACTGTGGAGGCAGTCAACGATTTTAAAACTGGTATGGCTGCCAAGTTGTCTATAAAAGAGAAGTATTATGAGAGAAAATTAATCCTGCTGGAAAGAATTGCAGTCGCTAACGAGGAAAAAGCACAAGCAATGCAACAGGCAGCAATTCGCAGGAGCGAATAGCCACAGCCTTGGAATTGTTGGCACAAGCAAATCAACAAGAATGATATTAATTTAATTTCTGAGTTTTGTTAATTTTTGTTTACCTCATTTTGAATAAAATAATTGAAAGGGAAGCTGAGTTTTATTAATACAAACGAAATTTTGAATGAACACTTCAGTCACAATTAGTATTTACAATATATTTTCAAACTGATGAGCAGGTAAGAAGAAATTACATAATTGAAATAAACAGAAACCTGTGAACATCTATCAACTAATACAGAAGTAACATTGTATTGTTTGTTTGCAATAAATAGGCCATGAAACAACCGTTTCAGAGAACTCTTTCATTATAGGAAATCACATTATCTGTTAGTATAAAATGCTATTCATTAAACCAAAAAATGAAAAGACTTTTAGTGTAACTCAAATTTGCAAAGCAACTCTGAAGTGAAATGGTCCATGAAAAAATTTATTATGAAATCCTACCTAACTGATGAGTGACATATGATTGATTTCCAGAGAAAAGATGTAAAACTTGATCATTCCTATATAAAATCTGATGGCATTTACTTTTCTAAACAGAAAGCACCTAATTTTAATGAGATATAAGAAGAAAATAGCTCTGATACTGCATGAACCAATACCAGCTATAATATCTATACAGTAAACATACAATTTCTTGTGAAATACAGTATGTAATTCAAGGATTTTTTGTGCTTGTGAACTATGTGTTATAGATAATTTCTATTAGAATACCAATATATACGTTGACAAAAGCTAAACTTCACCATGAAATTATTCAAAAATAAATAAATTTGTTTCACATGACAGCAACGAGCAACGAATTGAACAGTAGGTTATTAAAAATTAATGGAACGGAGGAATTTGCTATGCTCTAAGACTATTTATAATTGAGGATCGTAGTCTTCTACCAGCAGCCAATTCTGGGTTCATCCTCGCTATGTGTACCTCAGCATTGCTTCTATCGACAGGAGGTACGTCTAGCGCTAAATCAAGCTCTGCTATATCATCATCGGTTTCATCAGATTCAGGAATATTATGTTCGATGCACAAATTATGTAATATAACACAGGCATTTATGATCTTGGTTGCTGTCTCTGGGTCATAATGAAGCACTCTGTGTTTGAGCAGGCAACGAAATCTCATTTTAAGAACTCCATTACATCTTTCTATTAAACTCCTTATGGTTTTATGTTTAATATTATATAGGTATTCTGGAGTATCTTCCATTGGTTCATCCTCTAAAGGAGTCATCAACCATGTTCGAAGTGGATATCCAGAATCTCCTGCAAAATGATTTTAATGAATTTCATTCGAAACATAATGGAATCGAGTAAACAAACAGTTATTATTATAATTAAATAAGATTCCTGTACCTAACAGATAATAATTAGTATTTCCAGCTTCATGTAACCTCCTCAGCATTACTTGAACATTGGATTTGCCCCAGATGAAAGCATCATTTGTGCTACCAGGAAATAAAGCATTCACATTCAATATTTTCAGATTATAATCACAAATCAACTGGACATTGATGGAATGATAATTCTTCCGATTGACATAAATGTTCTCTGGGCGTTCTTCATCATGTATTTTTGGGGGATAGATAGCTACATGAGTACAATCGATACAACCAATTATTCCAGGGAAATTATATCTTTTGAAGAACCTGTAATACAAACAATAATAACTAACTTGACTACAGTTTTCTTCTCTGAAACACTTACTCTAATCTTAACTGATCGAGTTGGTCATAATTCTCAGGAAACTTGACGAATCTTTGGAATATTTCATCCCTATTTAATACCTCGATAACTTCGTGTACACATCTCGAAACGGAAGGCTGGGATATGGAAAAATTGAAATTGCATCCTATATCCATCTGATAGCTTCCACTGGCAAAGAACCGTAAGGCAACCAGAATCTACAAGGGAAACAATCATTATGTATAAATAAGGCAAGAACATTAAAAAATTTCACTCTGAAAACATCACAATGGAAAGATACTTACTTTAGTGGAAATATCTAAATCTTGAGCACGTTTTGCAGGTTTTATGTACTCTGAGGTCATTTCGATGAGAAATTCCACCAATTCTTTCGAGAGACGAAACATTTTGATGAATTGTTTGTCACTCAAATCATCAAATGGATTACAACGCTGTCTGTATGTCCTTCTATCACTTTGTTCAACAGTTTCCAGCACTTCAATCAACATTAACTGCATTAATTCATCCATTTCGATTATATTTCTCGAGTTAAAAATGTAAACAAACTGTCAATCACGCATAGAATTTATAACTTACTTGATTAGTAAATCTATGCAATCACGCCACACGTTTCTACGGAACGAGCGATACAAAGCGCTCGCTGTAATCATTCGGTTGAAAACGCATGCGTTCCCAATTACGTGCGTCAAGAATACCAAACCGTTCGTTTTCGGACGAAGCGTGTTCGTTTCCGTTTATCACTTGTCGAGAATACGGGCCCAGAGCAAACACAGTTATTGTTAAAATTAATGAAGAAAATTGTCTGTCTTGGTGCCTTCCATTATAATTTGCAATCTCGAATATCACTTAAAACAAATATAAATGAAACTAACCTCTAAAAGCCTATTTGAAATATAAAATTTAACGACTATCCACATCAGTAAACGGTCGTTTGCTAATCACCTCCGGCTATTTCATCAGCACAGGATGCTATTCGTGTATTCTGTGTTGCATTTCATCCAAGTTTTGCATTGTTGCCGCGTTCAACTGAAGTTGCGAACGGTCATCATTGCGAACAGTGCTCAAGAATACCGTTTCTAGTGCGTATACGCAAATAGCCGTTCGCAAGTGTGCGTATGCGCAAAGTTGCGAACGATGTCAAGAATAGCACCCCAGTTGGTAGTCCAGCTGAGTCGCTCCAGTTTTATGGTGCGACTGGAAGCCAGTTGACTGGTACCAAAACCCGTTCTGACGAAGCCATTCAACTGGCAACAGTAAGCCGAATACTATGGATCCTATTGCATCTTCAACGATGTCCTCTTTTTTTGTTTTTCCACTTCTAGATTCTATGTACTGCGGAGGGATTTAATTTTTGCTTTAACTTCAGCAACACCGAAATTTTACAACTGCATTTCATCAGCAATCTCCTTCAGCGCCGTTTCGCGAGCGAAGTTGTTTTTATAGAGTGGGTCGAACTGATTCCACAAGGCTTCTCTTTCCTTGTAAGCCTCCACCAATTTCATATTTGTTTCTTCCCCCATCTTCTTGGTGACATGTGGCGTATTTTCAAAATATAAACAAAGTATACCATCAATTTTCCACTCTCCAACTGGACCGGCACCGAAAACGTGGTTCACATGTTTCCAGTGATCGCGCCAAGTGAGATTATTGATAGGAAGAGGAACTTGGCTGGCTTGAAATCTACTCATGAGGACAGTCGACTGGAGCAACGTTTTTCCACTGTACTGGTACGTCACTGGTCGCCAGTGGTGTTTACACGAGGCCAGTTACTGGTGCAAATTCGCTTGGGCGACTCAGCTGAACTACCTACTGGCCTCATATAACTGCGGCATTACTTTGCAGCACATGTGCACTGGGACTTATAATAGGTATATATAGGTATTGTTAGGGTTCAATGAAAGAAATAAACACATATGTATGAAGAATTAGTATAAAAAAAATATTATTATTAGAACACATAAAATACAGTTACATTGTGTATTATCAATAGAATTTTTCACACTTTCTAGAATTACTATCATTTCTGCAATCAAACATAAGGAACTTATAACATATGTTGTCTAACATATTCCCAAATGCACGTTGCTCCTGCAACATGAACATTGAGCGACCTCGTTTGGCCAAACTGAGGTATTTCAATGCAAATATCCAGCACAGGAAGCAATGGAGCAGGTATGCCTTCTTTCTCATTCCTGTGAAACACAAATCAAAATAAATGCACATTCATAAAATATAGCGGAAGTAATTAAAATCTATTTCTTGAACTTTCACTTTTCAATGTGCCACTCACTGATCTGTCCCACTTAGAAATACGAAATAATTCTAAGAAGTTTTGGTTTGAAAATTGAATCGAAAAAGATAAGAAACGACGACAGTTTCTTGTGAAACAGTGGCAGAATCAATCAGTGCGATGGCATATCGAATAAACAATTATTCTCTCTGAATGAACGCTGCAGTCGTAGAGGGGATGTTTCTTCAGTCTGTCTGCCGGTTTGCGTTGCAAATCATTTGCGTTCTGAACGTGAATCGCGTAAGATCATATCGGTTTGAAAATCAATTAGGTTCAGTTCAGAAGAAAAAAATTCAAAAATAAAATAGTGTACTTTGGTGGTCAATTAATTCAGAAGACAATGAATTAATTTATTGTTGCACGATTTGAAAATCATGGAAAATACATGACACATGACATGTGGACGTTAACGACAATGCAGTTCATTGCAGAATTGATAAACCCACCAAAACAACAAGTGAAAATCGTCTCGAAGGGGAGGTAAGATGTGTGTGCTGCTGTTGAAACCCGACAACCTTGTTTGAGGCAAAAATAAAGAAAATTCATTATTCAGTAACACATTATTCACTTTTAAGATAAAGAAAAAAATGACAAACAAAAAATTCTTTGCCTTTAAGGAGGCTATAAATTGAAAGATTGTATTCATTTCGATGATTACTATTTTCAATTTATCTATGTTTCAAAAAAAAACATTATTCACTGACGAGTCATCGTTCGTTCTAGAATAGAACAATACCCATCAATAGCAATATTGGTCTAGAAAGAATAAGCATCTGAGTATTTTTGTGGGTACCCGGTATCTAAAAAACTTAAGGTTTGGTCAGCTACGAATTGTTCGATCGTGTCTTGTTTCAACAAGATAGCTGTCCAAGTCCCAACGCACGAGTTGGCAAAGTTTCAAAGCAGTTGATAAATTTTCGGGGCAGTTGAAAAAAATTGGAAAAATTTCGAGGCAGTTGCGAAAATTTCAATGGAGTTGGTACAGGGGAGGATCAAAAAGAGTTAGCAAATTTTCAAAGCAGTTGGAAGAATTTCAGTGAAGTTGGAATAGATATTTCAAAAAAATTGTCATAAAACGTGAATGAATTCTAGTTATTTTAAAATTAAGTTGAAATTAATGGTTATAAACCGGTGTAAGTATAAGTCTGAGCATGCAGAGAATAGCCACAATTCGAATTTTTTTCTTATCATAATAATGTAGAAAAAGCATAGAATTAATAAACCCATGGAAGGAGTCTAGAGAGAGACTTACGGCAACGTGAATGAGATGGACGATAATCAGCTGTTAAGGGGCAAAACATTGCATCGAGTACTGCTGAAGTGCATATTTTTGTATTTTATTTCGTGTGTGAAGTGCTGAAGTTGAATTAATTATTGTTACTTGTAACAATTGAAGATAAGTAAGATCATATTTTTTATATTTCATCATGGTTAAATCCTGTTCTGCATATAATTGTACAGAAAGGTTCAAGAAAGGTAGTGGAATATCTTTTTTCTCGTAAGTACTTCCGCGGAAATAATACGTAAATATATTATGTAGTACTTATATTCCTAATTCTACAGATTTCAGTGATTCCAAGCTGAAATCTCAGTGGGTGTAAATTATGAAAAGAAAAAATTTCCAGCCATCAAAATCCTCTACGTTATGCAGTAAACATTTGTTTAGAGTGATATTGTGCGTAATTTTGGAAAGATAAAACTCAGAGAACACTCCATACCCTCAATATTTATTTCCTGAACATTTAAAAAGAAGGACTTGCTTATCTAGATCTCATAGAAAGAGACCTTCAACTGTGGAGCATCAAAATGAACCTAGTGATAATGAAGGGCTCAACTTGGATATACATCAACAAGGTAATTCAAATGGTGGGATATATTTATGGAGGTGTTATCAGTATTCCTAATATTTTAGTTCTCCAAAACTTCTTAGAGGAAGATATCAGTAAAACCGATTGTATTGCGGAATCTCAAATTCAGAAAAAAAACCAAGGTAATATTCTTTTCATGCAATTATTTCTTCAAGTACCTATGAATTTTTTGTAGGAGGCAAGTTCCTTATTATTTTGGAGATATAAAATATTCTGATTTGAAATCAACAGAATCTAAAATGATATGGAACATTGCTAACAGAAGTATTCAAAGAATCCGCAAAGGAAATAATAAGTTACGATTGCAAAAGTTTAAAGTACAGCGCAAGATCACCAAGTTAAAAGAACTGATAATACATTTGAGAAATTCCCGAAACATCTCTCAGAATTGTTATGATATAATGCAGGTGAAAGAAACATTTGTTAGAATGTTTTTAATGCTTATGATGATTAGAATTTAGTGAATGTTGAGGCAGTAAATGTAGTGAAAATAGTCCTAACTTTGTGTGTAGTAGCTTTTTAGAATTAGTTAGTTTAAACTTAGTATTCATAACAAAGGTCCTTCTTTTCAGAAATCAACTCTCATTAATTACAGATCCTTCATTTTATTCGATACTTACTGGGGTAAGTATAAAAAATGGATTTGTTCATTAGAATTAACATTTTATTGATTTTTTTTTATTATTTTTGATCTCCTTGTTTAATCACTTTGTGAATTACAGAATGCAATTTTTTTCCTATTTTTTCTTAGATCACCTTCTTCAAGTGGTGTACAATATCTTGAAAGTGTATTTTACTGTAAGAATTCATCACAAAAATAAATCTACTATTGAAAATGAAGAGCATATTCGACAGAAATATACAAAATTAATTCTTTTCAAAGGACAATAACTGATATTTTAAAATTTTTAATATATTAAATTTCTAAATCTGATAAACATGCATGTATTAATATTTTAAATATTCATTAAATTAATTATGTTGAATTTGTATTTTATACAAATTCCTTCACTTTCCTTCACTTCCCTTCAATATTCATTCATTATGTTAAAAATTGTTTCAAGCGAGTTTTTTTACAATTGATTTTTACTCGCATTTACCTATAGCTTGTGCGAATTTATATCATTTGCATAATACAATAAGAATTCGAAGCGAATTGAAGAAGTAATTTTATCGATGATTCTAATTAAAACATATTTTGTCCGTATTTTACCAGTAGGAATTTTAATGGATAAAACGATAATTTCAAGCAATATGGCGAAGAAGTAATGTGGAAATATCGAATTGCGAAGTGTCAAAATAAATATCATGATTTAATTCTCTTACAGTACCTTAGATATTCAAAAATTACTAATTATCCTGTGGCGACCGTAATCCAGTTCAAAAACCCGATTGTTTTGCCCCTTATCACGTGGTCTCAAATTGTTCATCTTTGTCAAACTAGTGCAATGCGTATTAGCTCTATTTCTATCTAATGCGCGCGGTCTCTTCCTAACACCAAAATAGAAGCATAGACTCCTTCCATGTGTTATTAGTTCAATGGGAAAAAGTCACTTGTTAACATCGAACTCACTATCAATAATGAAGTGATACCCTCTTACGTTACTACTACTAAAATACTCACCCTAATATGAACGCTGTTTTTTTCTGGAACTCAAACCGGTCCAATTTTGAACTTTCTGATGTTTGCTCTAGTCCGACAAGTTGATAACCTTGCTGCCTCAATTCAACCAAGAAATTCCATAAATCTTCCTTTTTGACTTCCATAAAGTCTACCCAGTTTTCGGAAGACATACTCAAATTTTTGAATTCTTTGTCATTTATTATTTTCATATTATGCAGAACGAATTGCTTAACATTGAAAATTTCACAAGTCCTCGATAAACCACCTAAGTTGGAGGATTTTTCGATTAAAGATGCCACACAAATCAAACTACTCAAGGATTTGTTCTCAACTTTTTCCTCTAAATCCTGTTTCCAGGGAATAATTTTTCTCTGTACATTGAAATCTACTAATTCGTTTACCTCTTCATTATCAGTACTAGTTTCAGTGACTATTTTACTCGGAATTTTATGTAGACTTTCAATAGCCACTTCAAATTTTTCTGAAAATTTGTACTCTAAGGCATTTTCCCATTCAGATGGAAGAACGCCTAGCATTTTTGGCAAAGCAAAGAATATGTTTTCCACAGTATAATGCGTATTCATATCAAAGTTTTCAATGAAGTTCATATCATCTTTTAGATTTTCGGTTACAGCATTTCCAGTAGTGTCAATAACAGTTGTGATACAATTTTCCAAAAATGAGTATCTTTCAATATATTTGGTGAGTTTCTTCTTTTTAGCCACCTTTAGGATATTACTCAAAGCTATCTGAAATACAAAATATAAATCTCAGAAATTACTATCAGACAATAGAACAAGTCTGCGAGATTTTATAAATTTCGTTCGAAACCAGTTTCCTTATGTAATTTTGAAAATACACTATACAGGGTGGCCGGACGATTGACGTCCAAAAGAAAAAAACAGGTCCCTCGTCTCATGGGGTATTCGAATCACCCCCATCATGTATGTTATGCGATTTTTCACGGTTTCCGAGTTATGAATTTTTTTATGGACTTTTGAGAATTTTCAACTTGACCATATTAAAAAAGATATTAAAAAAAGTACAAGAGTTTTCTGATATATTTTTTTTGTAAATAAATCGCCATGAAATGTACTTTTATACATAAAATAACAGCATCGTAAATTTGATAAAAAGTATAGAAATGTTGGTCACAAGTGAAAAAGTTACGTATTTTGGATCATGATCTAAATTTTCAAATTTAAATTAAAAATGTAAACAGGCTACTTCATGATTTCTCAGTAGGCTTAAAAACTGCGCTCAACACTCAGTTTCAGAATCATTAATAAAAAATGGTACTCAACAGTCTACTTTTGCTAGAATTAGGCTTCAAAGTAAGCGAGGTGGAAAAAATCAAAGAACTAGACGTTTACTCAAAAATTATTTATTGCCATTTTAAGATTTTTCTGATCAAGTTATGATAGAAAATGCTGTTGAGTTGTGTTGAGCGCAGTTTTTAAGCCTACTGAGAAACCATGAAGTAGCCTGTTTACATTTTTAATTTAAATTTGAAAATTTAGATTATGATCCAAAATACGTAACTTTTTCACTTGAGACCAACATTTCTATAATTTTTATCAAATTTACGATGCTGGTTATTTTATGTATAAAAGTACATTTCATGGCGATTTATTACCAAAAAAATATATCAGAAAACTCTTGTACTTTTTTTTTAATATCTTTTTTAATATGGTCAAGTTGAAAATTCTCAAAAGTTCATAAAAAAATTCATAACTCGGAAACCGTGAAAAATCGCATAACATACATGGGGGTGATTCGAATACCCCATGAGACGAGGGACCTGTTTTTTTCTTTTGGACGTCAATCGTCCGGCCACCCTGTATAAATGAGTTTTTTGTAATTAATTGCCTCATATATTTCAATATAGTTTAGTTTGCATTTGGAATCACCTTAAAACAACATTTATGATGCTAAATATGTTTTCAACGGAACATATCTCATTTAGGAAAAACTACCATAAAAAGTTGAGGAAATAGTTTGCCAGAAGCAGTTCAAATACTATCTATCAGAAATATTATTTAAAAGATTTGCCCAAAATTTCAAAATAGTAAGCCTGTCATATTCAAGTCCTGTATAATGTGGAGGAATTTGACTCAGTTGAGAACTTAAGTTCAAGTACCTGCAGTTGTGCAAGAATATCTGACGGTAGAATTTAAACGATTTAACCTAAAAACTATTATTTAATATAAAAATGACGTGAGTAACATATGGTATCTGACCTTTTTAGCTCATTGCATTTAGATTTAAATCGCGCAATATAGCAGTTGGATGTTGCTGAATTTATGGCCTGTCATATCTTCCTCACCTATACCTATACCTATAAGTAACTTTTTTTTACATTAGGTACTTCTAAACATCTCACTTGTTCTAGGGCTGTATTCTTTTTATTACACCTATCTGGACAACTTCTCTGTATGTAATCTTTTGAATTTGAATTGCTAAATAAATACAAATAATTATAGGAATGATTGAAACGATAGTCAGTAGTGGGTTCCTGTCGAGTATAAGAATTCTTCCTTCTGTCACAAACATGTTTGATATTTCTTTTGTAAACAAACCCATAAAGGTTGACGCTCACTTGGACGAAGAGGAGCGTCAATAGACGAAGCATGATTTGCCGCCAAAGAAGTTAGCATTGGATGAAATGGAGACCCGCTCATCTAGACGACGCGAAGAGAAGAGACGAATCGTTAAACGCGCACTTGGAAGAAGCCAAGCGCTCGGAAGGAACGCGTCAACGGAGAAGTTTACATTGAGTCAAATGAACACCCGCTCATCTAGGCGGCGCGAATGGATGAGCGTAGAAGTGGCGAGTCGTTTAAAGCGTGAATGATCCTTGGGGCAAAGTTCTCGAGGCGGCATGCAACAAGTGTAAAGCGGCCTACAGACGATCAACTTAGTTGAAGACTATGTTGTCAACTAGGTTGTAAACCAAATGAAAGTGAAAATAGCGGTTGTCAACCAAGTTGAAAACATCATTTCAGCGGTGGTTTCCGTCGAGTGAACTAGTCGGCTGATTAGGAGAAATTAACATGGAGAGAGATCTTTCGTTATATGTTATTATAAACGATATATGGGACAATGTGGCGCAGCACAGTTCTTGAATGAAAGAATTTGGACCAAGGATTGGTACCACAATCGGTCTTATTCTTCCCATTTCAGTTTAATGACAGAACTTTTCGAATTTTGAGCCGAAATTGGTCTCCAACGATAGGGTTCTACTCCCTGATGACGAATCCGTGGTCAAATTCAATCCGGTCCGTGGGACCGTCCGGCCATAAACACGATAACTTTCTAAGGATTGTCCTTGAGACTTGAGATTTTCAGGGCGAGTTTGGTTTCCAAATGCCACAATTAAGTTCGTTAATCAGCCAAAACATATAAGGTGTCCCATAAAATATGACCATTCCGAATTTTTGTTCCTTAATATTTCAGACAAAACGAAACCAATTGGAATAGAATTTCTCGACCACATGCAAAATGCTCACAGTAAGCCTCATGCGAAATATTGAAAGAAAGAATCATTATATGTCATAACAAAATATCCAGGAATCGCATCATCTGAAGCATATAGTTCAATTTCTTTTAATTATTGATTTTTACATATTGCATTTTTTATAATTTCCATAATATAAGTCTGATCATCCTGAGATTTTGCATTCATTTACTAAGCATGAATCTCAAGTACTATACAAAATTTTGAGGTAATAGCATTACTGCTCCACCAATGAATGTTCGCTCAAAGCATCTGCTTAAGGTTTTTTTATATATCTCGGATTTTACTCTCCATAATTCAGGAAGATCTTTCACCCAATCAAATAAGTCTACCCAAACTTGAATGTTTGGAATTTTGCTCATATTTTCTAGTTAAATTATGTACTACCTTTCCTAGAATATTTACGACGGATTTTGAATACGCTATGAGATGTTCACTCTACAAGGTAGAATTCCAACTGGTGTTGTCAACCTAGTTTATGACTACCATACAGACGCTCCAACATAGTCGTCAACATCGGGCTCCGCCCACCAAATATCAAACCGATTTGATCTCGCATCAACTTAGTCTTCAACCTGGAATATCAACCACCAACCAGCCTACAGACGTTCAACTTGGTCGTCAACATGCCGTGTTTACAACTTAGTCTTCAACTAGGTTGATCGTCTGTAGGCCCCTTAATAAAAATTTATTGCGGCCCAGAGATAAGGGGAATTTCTTATGATAGCTGCTCGACGCATCGCCTAGCCCAAGTGTGCGGATATCGACGAAACAACGCTTCGTCTCTCGTCGCGGCTCTTCGCCCATGTGATCGTCAACCATGAGGTCATCATGGCGAACTATCGCCGGATGTTTGACTTTTCCATTAGATGAATGACGAAAGTTCAAAAGTGATTATTAAATAATTGAATTCTTAAGTACAGTACTTTGATAAATACCTAATGGAAAATTTTGACAGATATCTACTTTTTATTTCATCAACTCTCATCTAATATGAGATTTAACCTCAGAGTAAGAAGTAAACATAGAGATGCCCCAACGCGAGAACCTTGTAATCAAGCAAGCATTAGATTGGGATGGGAAGCATTTCACGGTCGCACTGGGTTGAAGTAAAAAAAGGTTTGATTTTCATTTCTACAATATAATACAACATTTTCGTAATTTTGTCATAGCTATAATTACTGGAATACTCTTAAGAAACAATAAACTGCCACCAAATCATCAGACAAGTAGCATCCAGAAACAAAACACTAACAGACGATGTTGCCAAACTGATAGAATTGTCTGAAACAGACGCTAGCCGTTAGTATCAGAGCAGGGGAGTGAAAGACAAATTATTCCAATACGGAATAAACATACGGCACGAGTTCGCAACGCCGGAATGTTGTTCACGTGCATAAACAGATTCTAGTTGCCCGCATAACAAAGACGTGAAGGCATCTTAAGGTTTATTTTTTACTCTGAGGGTTGGACATAAACTGGAGTTTACGATGGCTATGGGTTTGATCATTGGTGCAAGCTATTAATAGTAATATTTTACCTGAGAGTACACTCTAAGTTTGAAGTTGGGACCCATTGTCCATGGTAGTATGGCATCAGTAACTTGGTTCCAATATTCCTCATCATCCAGTGATGTTACTAAATGATACAATACAGGAATAACTGCAACCACAGATGAGGGATGGGACAGATTTGCCGCATCAACTTTCTGAATCATCAAACTCACATAACAAGAGGATTTTGACACCAAAATGATCAACATCCATTGTAACAATTGTCTCACTGAGGGCTGATGACTCTCTTCACAAAAACTGTTCAGTATAAATTGTACCAATTTTTCGTTGGTGTTCTCTGTAAAATATACTAACATGAGCATCGCTTGAACTATTCTCAGTTTCTCTAGGTGTATCTGCAAATCACAATGGCAAGAAAATGTCAATATAAGGAATAATGAACAATATTATTTTTATATCACCTTCGAGTTGGGAAAATACCTCTTCTTGTAATTTTCCATATAACGATCCAATAAGAAGTCCATTAAACCATCAGCGCATGGAGAATTCTTCAGGGACGTATCTTTCGCCAAAAGGTATAAACATTCTATCCATAACATTTTCAATTCCATAGCCTTTACATTGGGACTAAAACAATATAATTATATAAATTGTAAGTATGTTATAACGAATTGAATATCCAGCTTAAAACAGCAATTTCTGTAAGTTTTTGAAGGAAATTTCATTTTAAAAATTACAATAAAACAGAACACTACAAACTTACTTCTTTATACTCGTTGCACCAATACAATTATGAATTTCTTGACATATTCCATACTCTACCCTAAAATGATGAAAAGATTATATTATATAGGATATTTTCGCACACATGTAGAACTCTGAATCAAAATATATCATATTTCCAAATAAATTGTGTAACATACCCATTAACATTAGATATACTCCGTTCACGAAAGGTTGAGCCGTCGGTTGGCCATGGAAATTTGGCATATTCAACTGTGTATATTAAAATTTTAGGTTATGTTCTTCATTTTCTTGTCAGATTGATACGCAATGTGGTCAATATTGCATAGAGTTCTCTGATAACTAGCAAGCTCGTCGGACGAGGCCGAGTACATTCGGCAACGTTGACTTTATTTTACTTTATGACAGTAAATACTGCCAACTTCAGATAAATAAAGAAACGCCTACTATGCGCTCAACCTTTCGTGAACGGACTATACCACATAAAGTCCGTTCACGAAAGTCGGCCTTGCCGACGAGCTTCAGAATTATCAAAGAACTCTATGTTATATTGACAACATTGTTTATCAATCTGACAAGAAAATAAGCAACATAACCTAAAATTTTAATATACACAGTGGAATATGCCAAACTGTCATGGACAACCGGCGGCTCAGACTTTCGTGAACGTACTAGAGTTAGTATTATAAATTTATGGCTTTATATCATTATTCAACTGCACGGCAAAATTCTCTGTCTGATGCATCGCATTTCGTATGTTTCCGTATGTTTTCTTTGAAAACCTGACCTTAGTCAGCAATAGAGGTACCCAATTTGAAATACTGAGAATAGTTTCAATAGGTATGTTGAAAGAATCTATAAAATTCCTTGCTTGAAAAGATTTTGATAGATTAGACAAGGATAAACAACCAAATAGACTGGAACTGAGATAAAAATGCAGGAAATGGTATGAATACTTTTGATCCTACCATAAAAAATATCATAAAAATTTCCAAACAGTAAGAATCAATCAACATAAACACAGAATAGATAACATAAATGTAATTATATCCAATCCAGATCATAAAGAAATCTTTTTGTTGTAATAGCTTTTAAACTACATCTAAAATGTTTTGTTAATAGAATCCATATTATAGATGAGTTCCAAATCATCTGCCACATAAATTATTAATTTGCTGAAATATGATTTATTTTGGAGTTCTACTAAAACTTGAAATGAAGGGTTTTCCAATAAGAGGTGTTATTTTGATATTCAAAGAAAAATGCCATTTTTCAATATAAATGATCCGATGTTTATTTCATTAAAAAGAAGAAGCTATGCCGTTAATAGTGAAAAATAACATCAAATGACCACCACGACCACGCTTACAGGACCATATCCTTTCAATGAAATTTTCTATAACCAAATCGCAAAGTGGCTGCCCTATGTCCTCGATAGCCTCACGAATTCCATCTTTGAGGTCTTAAATCGACGCTGGGCTATTGGCGTAGACCTTCCCTTTCACGTACGTGGCCCCAAAGGAAGAAGTCGCAAGGTGTTAAATCACAAGATCTCGATGGCCAATTGTGATCCCCTCTTCGAGAGATAACACGGTCCGGAAACTTTTCCCGCAAAAGATCAATGGTTTCGTTGCTTGTGAGGCACGTAGCGCCGTCTTATTGAAAGTAAACGTTGTCCAAATCAATACTATCCAATTTCGGCCATAAAAAATCATTAATCAGCTCTTGATAGCGCAATCCATTCACCGTAACTGTTGCTTCAAAACTTTCGGCTACATCAGCGATATTCTCGGCTGTTCCTGAGCGACGCGAACAGGTTTTATTCTTCACATCACCAACTTGTCCCAACAGCTCGAATTTTTCCACCAATTTCTTTATTGCGGTCTGATAAGGTGCTTCACGATGACCCAAAAATATTCTTCGAGTTTTAAGAACAGCCTCTGCCAAATTTTCACCATTTTTAGAGTGACTTTAAATAATTTCAGTGTGTTCTTGAAGCGTGTATTGTTCCATTTTTATTAATGGCGTAGTTTCTACTTGTCAAATGTAAAAAAATGGCAGCTTCAAACGTGACATCTACGGTACCGGAATAACGGGCTATTCAAAATAACACCTCTTATAGGAAAACCCTTTAATAATTATGCTGATGAGTAATCATAATGAAGTAAAATAATAAAATGACTGAATATATTCTTACCTTTGATTTTTTTGAACAACCGTTCCTTTAGTTATAGCACTCAGAATCAATGGGGTCAAAATATTTGTGTGAGGTGATTCTTGTAATATAATTTTCCTGCATCCTTCCAACATAACTTTCATCAAAATTTCATGTTCCATAAAAGAGTCGAAGTAGTCTTTATACCATTTTTCCCAATATTCAAGGAACAATGGTTGAGAAAACAAATTCAACTCAAATATAGATTTGAAAAATACTATGCCATATGTCTTCATCAAATTATTGGGTAACCTACTAAGTCTTTTCAAACAAATGTCCAAAACTTTCAAGCAGTCTGACTTTGCAAAAAATGTACTAGGATGTTTGGTGATTGGCTCTAAATTATCTATTATTATAAAAAGTATATCATCATCCTCAAAATCCAGAAATTCGAGATATTTATAAATGATTTCATATACCTGTTGTTCATCTGGTTGGTCCTTAAAGGACTGCCTGAATAACTCAATCCACAGTTTAAATTTATCACATTTTGAGCTTTCTAGTTCAATTTCACAATCGTTAACAAGTTGTGAATCAAGTGAGATCTCATTCAATACAGCTAATTTATATATCATATAAACAGCAATTAAACGTTTAGTTTCACTGCCTTGAGACAAGTTCCAGATATGCCTACAGTCATCACTCTTTATTGTTGACAAATTTTTTTCAATTGACATTTCCAAAAATTTTAGGAGATATCGATAATCATCATCTTGTGTATTTTCAAATCTCTGGACTACATAGCTTTTGATGTCGAAAGGATTTAAAAGATTTGGAAAATAGAAAACTAATATATCTTCCAAGATAGAATAAGGCGTTTCCAATTTGAAATCTAGTTCCATATTGAGTTTTTTCATTATCTCTGAATATGTTACAACATATTCCACATTTTTCTCTTCAACAGATTTTAAAACCATTTCTGTAAGAATCTTGTGACAGTTCTCTAGTTCAACTGTTTTTTCATTGATTATCTGTTGGAAAATTTCAGTATACATTTCTCTTCCTGATTGAATTAGCAGTTTTCCTATTGTAGGAAAATTCTTAATGAAACTACTAGAATTATTCAAGAACTTTTTGATGAAAAGAATGATACAGCCTTGTTTTATGTATAGATGAGGTAATTTTTTCAAACACTGCAATATTGGAATTATTAAGTGCTCCGGAACTTTGTGTAAAATAGATGAGGTACTGTTTAGCACACACCAAGCTGCTGCTGGGTTCCATTCCACATTAGAAAATTCTTCAAACAGCATGTTACAGCAACTGTCTGGCAGTTTGCTACAGAAGATTTCAAGTTTTTTGAAGATGTTTTTGCTCGAGTTTGAATATTCAAATTTATTCAATGCAACTAAGGTATGATGTAGCAGTTGCTGATTAACTTTATCAGAAGTAAAACTCAGTTGTAGTATATGTTCAACAGTTTTATATACAACAATCAGTTGTGAATGTTTTAAGAGCTCCTTATATACACAAATTTGCCAAGTTATATGCAAATTTGTCATCCAACGTAAAAGTTTCAGTGGCGGTAGAATTAAATGCAATTGTTTCTCTGCAGACATTTCCAAAAGAACGAAGAAAAAATCCCAATCCCTGATACTCTGCATTTCCAATGCCACAGGTATTGTTGAATCATTTGTTCTGAAGTATTCAATAGACCTCCATAAAATATATTGCCCTTGTTTCTTTTTAACATTACTATCACTTGTAATATGCACCTTCACGAAGTCCCAAAGATCATCTTTTTGGAAGATATCACTTGCAACAACGTAGTTCAATTTCCTCTCAAACAACAAGCATAAGAAATTTAAATTTTCTTCTTTTATGAAATATTGTACTGTTTCATCAATGAATATCTTTTCTTTAGATATAATAATCTCAAAATATTTAAAGAAAAAAGAAGCCTTATCAATAGAAACTTCATTAGTGAAATTCATCCCACAAATTTTCAACAAAAACATTTTCAACTTCTCAACATGGAGGAAGATTTCTTCTGTGAATTGCCATTCAAATTCAAGAATTGCATCTGCTATGCACAATAATTGTAAGAGGTCATTGTTTTCTTCCCAAGTATCTTGCAAATACACAATGGTCAATTTTTCATTGAATAAACATAGGCACTTCTTTAGCTCTGTATTGTCTGCTTGAACGTGTAGAGCCAAAGAAAGAGTATTCTTTTTAAGATCAAAGGAACTATCACTTTCTATAATTTTAGCTACTGAGAAATTTTGTTTTTCTGCTGAATTTCTATTTACCCTTTCATAGAGTAATTGTAATATATTGGATAATTTAGGGATGGAGTCTTCGACATTTATCATGTTATATAGTGTTTCATCTTCAACCAACTGGTTCATTAGTATATTACTGAACATTTCATTTCCCTGTAATTTCTTCATTATCAATTCAATTTCTCCAGATCACTAGTAAACAAAAGCAAACAACGATAATTCAAAATTTTGAATTCATTCTTTCACAAAGGATATTTCACTTTTATTCAATCGAATGATTTTTGGGTATGCAAGTATCGGACGATTTCACTGATTCTCTCACAACACCTATTTTTTTCTTTAGACTTCAAATAAAAACTTTCAAAATTCAAATAATAATATTTTTATATATTTTTTATGGAGGATAAAACACCTTTGACATTGACATTGTTTATTTGTTTTGAAATATTCTTCTTTTTTTGTGATTTATACTGTTCTGTGGGTTAAGGACGTCAATCACAGAACATAACTATAACCATTTTAACAACATTTTATGTTTACTTTGTCTATGATTTTTAAACCTAACCTCTGAATAACGTGTTAACTGCTAAATATTTTTACGCTTTTATATTTCAATTTTCAATAAACGAGATGGATTTGCAAAATAAGTACTCTATATATATTGGTTCGGCAAGAGGGACTATAACTCGTAAGTTGAGATTTATTGTTATTATTATTCCTTTTTTCTCTTTATGCTCATGATAGAAATCCAATCTTTTCAATTTCTTGTAGACACAAATTTACAACCAGAAAGTAAGATCAACTATGAATTTGCTGCCGAAGCTTCTGAAATATCCTCCATGTCTTGGGGACGGCAGAATGATGAAATACTAGTAGGCTACAAAAATGGAATTGTAAATATTTACGATACGAATACACAAAAATATGTGAAATCGTTAAACACATTCATAAATGAAGGAGCAGTGGTAGGCCTTGGTTCGCTGGAAAATAAAATATTGGTTACCTCTTCTAATGGAAAAATTAGTATAACTGATACAAAAAAAAATGTTCTCAATATAATGACCCTTTCATCTGAAGAGAGCACTCTGGAAACATCTAGCCAAAATATGAACAAATTGAATATTATTGCTACCGGAGGAGAATCGAATGATCTAAAACTTTGGGATGTGGAAACAAAGCAATGTGTATTCAAAGCAAAATCAGTTAGTTGTTGAATGTTTACATCTGTGATGAAAACTTATGAATTTATTTTTGCAGATGGGACATGATTTTTTGAATTTGCCTATTAAAACTTCTGTAAAAGGAATAACGTTCATACCAGAAGAACAAAATTTGTGTTGTTGTGCAACAAAAGAAGGGCACATTTTATTATACGATGATAGGACTCAGAGAAGACCAGTTTGCAAATATTTAGAACCAAAAGCTAGTTTTACTTCAGTTACGACAGCATTCAGAGAAAGGTAATGTTCCATTGGAGGTTTTGAATGATTTACAATTATTGCTTGATTTCAGAAATGTTTTGGCTGGAACAACTAAAGGATTTGTCGAGTATGTTGATATGAAAAATGGGAAATTATCAAAAACATTTACAAATATCAATGGAAGTGTTACATGCGTACTTTGTGATCCTATAGAACCAATCCTATTTACCACAAGTTTAGACCGATATTTGAGAATATTCAATTTGGATACTAAAGAGGTTATTTACAAGGTAAATGCTAATTTATAGCTTTCTAAAAGAATATTGAAACCATTACAATTATTTGATATGCTGATATGGAGTTAAATTGTGTTACTAGTGTATATATTATTTCAGCAATACTTAAAACAAAACTTGAAGAGAGTTCTTGTAATGCCTGTTGTGAAAGAAGAGGAAGAACCAAGTATAGATATCAATCCAATAGAAGACGATGAATATGAGGAAATTTTTAAAAATATGGAAGTAATCATGGAGAACCCTGCAAAAAAAAGTAGTGAAAATAGGAAAGAAAAGCTGGTCAAAAAACGAAATATTTTGAAAGATCATCCAGTTAAATCTAAAAAATTAAAAAAATAAAAAGTTGCAGATAGAAATTGTTTTATTGTATCATTGTTTGGGCTGGTAGCATGTTCTCAATTTATCTGATTCCTGTTATTATATTATTTATGAGTTACAAGAGTGATATCATTGAGGTCTTCAATATTTAGGCATTGTACCGGGTGTCCTAAATTCTTTGTCTAGTGTGGGGGTCTCAGAAACCCGATGAGCTAGAACAAAATGTAATAAAGAAAAACTGATTTCTTCAATGAATTCTACTGAAAAAAGTGCCTGTATAATGTTTTAGTTTCATGTTTATTACTTCAGCAATGAAGAAGTTATGAGAACTTTTCATTTGACACCATTATCCAAAAATAGCCCAATTTTCTCTAATAGCTCGAAAACGGTTTGACTTAGAAGGTTGCGGTTTTCACCATATGAATTCTCTCAAAAATTGAACCAGAAAATGTTGCACTCATTTTGTTTTAGCTCATCGGGTTTCTGAGGCCCCTCACTAGACAACGAATTCAGGACACCAGACGTCAAAAAACTACCCTTTGATACTTTGGGAGCAATAAGTGCCAGATCTGACTGGCAATGAATTTAGCAATAAGCGAAAGTTCTGAGATTTTGCTATCTTAAATGCAATGGTCCAAACTTTAGTTTATCGCCGCTACATTTCGTGTGTCGTATCGTTTTTATGTCAAATACACATCATATAGATATAATATGATGGTTTGTAGGTTAAATCCAGGATAGTAGTACAAAGGAATGTAGATTTCACTATTATGGGTTAATCAAAGGTGCGTTTGGTAATTAATCTGAGCACTCAATCGTGGTTGTTGAAAGCTCCGAGAAATATAACCTACAGTCCGTTCACGAAAGTTCGAGCTGTTGGTTGGCCATGGAAATTTGGCATAGTCCACTGTGTATATTGAAATTTTAGGTTATGTTGTTTATTTTCTTGTCAGATTAATACGCAGTGTTGTCAATATTGCATATAGTTCCCTGATAACTCGCAAGGTCGTCGTACGAGGCCGGGTACATTCGGCAACGTTGACTTTATTTTACGTTATGACAGCAAATACTGCCAACTTCAGATAAATAAATAAACGCCTACTATGCGCTCAAATTTTCGTGAACGGACTATACACCTAAACATGATGGCTTTGATAACTTTAGTGAATATTTCATCCAAACAAATTCAATTGCATTTTTGTGAGTGACAAAAAATTAATAGTTTTTCAGAATGATTTATTATTTCATTATAAACGCATGAAGATCTTGGAAACAAAGTTAATATACACTCAATAATTCAATAGAAAATATAATATTTTTTTGCTTTCCATCAATAATTTAACTAAAGTATACACAGTACTTTTGGCTTATATTAATTTTTTTTGTACAATGTGATTTTATACAAAAGTTCGGTTTTTCACAGTACAACTGTAAAATTACCTATTGCTCGAAGTCTTAGGAATGTCTATACATAATATAAAATTTTAATTCAAGGAATATATTTACAGTTAAAATACTGCAATGAAAGATCAAATAATAACTGGTTTTTGTTCATACCATCAATATTAAGGAGAATTAAAATGGAGAATTGGGTCTTCCTTATCTATTGGAGGGGGCGCAACTGAAACTTTGTTGCTAGGACCTTGGGTCAGATAACCAGCTACAGTTGGTGTTCCGGCTGAAAATGAATAAGAACGTGATAATTGAGATGATGATTAGTAATCGAAAGTGCATTTTCCTCAAGAAATTTTTTTGTGATTTAAAATATTTATCATATGTCGATATCGGCTTCAAAAGTCACGTGAAATAAAATAATAGTGTATTATGCAACGAGCGTATAATGATAGCTATTATTCACGAGGTGAAGTTTAGGCTACGAGCCGTAGGCGAGTGGCCTAAATCACGAACGAATAATGGCTCCGAGCGAATAATAGCCATTATTCGCGAGTAGCATACTATACTTTATTCTGTTTTTAGCGAGGCGTACGTGCGAACGATATAATATGTTTGTATATTCAGTTCGAATCATGGCTTCTAAATGTAAGCACTGACAAAATCGAAGTTCTCTTTGCATTTTTATACATTTATATTATGTTGTCAACTCCTGAATACTGTTCGGTTGCCCATGGCAATCTTACAATAAAAAAGAAATAATGCATTACAATAGGTAATTAATGGATTAATTGAGTGCTTCAAAAAAATGAGCTTTCATTCTATGGTCGAAGGAAAAAATGTATTTGCACTCTCTAGAGATAGATCTATAATCCGAACGTGTTCAGATTATGCATATCATTCAATATGATTTTTATAATCCGAATGATTCAATATACCGAACGGGTTCTGGAATCTTTCTGTTCGGATTAACCATACATTACTGTATATTTTAAGAATAATTGAGAGTTTGTCCTCATCCCGCAAAATACCGTTATTGTTTATAACAGTGGTGGACACTAATATTTGCGACCAACATAGTATCTCTGAACCATTTAGCGTCCACCATTATACAGGGTGAGTCTTTGACTTGTACAGGGTATCCCATTTTGGGCACTTTTTCGGGATATCTCCGTTATTTTTAACGCTAGCGGGATGCGGTTTTCGCGACTGCGTGCTACTTTTTTGTGAAACTAAAGATGGCGCAATCAGTTTTTGCAAAACCCTCTTAGTTTGTGCTGTACAGGGCGGAAATGGAAAGTATCACTTTTTAATCAGCCCCCGTATCTCAGTTGTGCTTAAACTTGGAGAAATGGTTGAAACGCATTCTATAGATTTTTTTCCGTATAATCTAGTGGCGCAGTCAGTTTTTCAATTAAACTTTCCGTTTTTGAGTTATTGAGCAAACATATTTTTTTTTTAATTGGACACCCTGTATATTATTTTTTATTCTTATCAAGCACAATCTCAGCTTTTCAAAAACATATTATTTTATGATTTATTTCCAAAACTAAGCTCAGAATTCAAGATTTTGTAATTTAATTGTCAATAACTAAGTAGTAGGCTATGACTGTTTATTAAAAACAAAAATTAATGTCAAGATTTCGTTAGAAATTGAAAATAATGTTAACATAATATCTAGATCACAAACAAGCATGTCATATTTCTCGTAATTATCGTAAGCAGCCGTAATGAGAAAAACTTAAAACTGAATCATTAATATAATATAAGTAATAAATAATAAAAACTGAAAGAACTGTAAACTTTTAAACCAACCGACAAAGTTTTGACATTTTTTTTGTTTTTAATAAACAGTCATAGAGCCTACTACTTAGTTATTGACAATTGAATTACAAAATCTTGAATTCTGAGCTTGGTTTTGGAGATAAATGCATAAAATAATATGTTTTTGCAAAGCTGAGATTGTGCTTAATAAGAATAAAAAATAATATACAGGGTGTCCAATTTAAAAGAACATATGTTTGCTCAATAACTCAAAAACGGAAGTTTAATTGAAAAACTGACTGCGCCACTGGATTCTACGGAAAAAAATCTATAGAAATGCGTTTCAACCATTTCTCCAAGTTTAAGCACAACTGAGATACGGGGGGTGATTAAAAAGCGATACTTTTCATTTCCGCTCTGTATAGCAAAACTAAGAGGACTATGCAAAAACTGATTGCGCCATCTTTAGTTTCACAAAAAGTAGCACACAGTCGCGAAAACCGCATCCCGCTAGCGTTAAAAATAACGGAGATATCCCGTAAAAGTGCCCAAATGGGATACCCTGTACATATATTTTACCGTATATCCTTGAGTCAAAAGAAACACTTTTTTCCTCTACCATTTTTTCCGATTCGACCTAAATAAGAAGATATAGCCTTTTTTTATTTTCAGAATGAGCTATGCCACCACTGGTAAACTAACCACTGAATTTTTGCAAGTACGAGATATAGCATTCAAACCTTTGAAATGAGCTATTGTATCAAAATCAAAGAAACGAGTAGATATAATATAAACTCACTTTTTCAATACCAGTTGTATTTCTAATGCAATGATTGATTCATCCAAAATTTTTGCGTGACAACGTAGGGAAAATTGAATTCTGTGAATATTTTCGACAGAGTTGCATTCAGCCAAAGTACCCAATTTTTCGAATTTCTAAGATTTTTTTTCTTTCAACATAGAATTACTCAAAAATTTTGTATTCGGAAAAGATTAATCATATTCATGAAAAACTATGTTCCAAAAATCATTTCATTTGAAGAGATCGTTTGCGAGATATTACTGAAAATTTATGTTTTTCATGGATTTTCAACAGCCTGTAATCTTTTTAACCAGGCCAAATCGGAAAAAATGGTAAAGGAAAAAAGTGTTTCTTTTGACCTCCGGAATCTACGGTTAAAATATATGTACAGGGTATCCCATTTTGGGCACTTTTACGGGATATCTCCGTTATTTTTAACGTTAGCGGGATGCGGTTTTCGCGACAGTGTGCTACTTTTTTATGAAACTAAAGATGGCGCAATCAGTTTTTGCATAGCCCTCTTAGTTTTTGCTATACAGGGCTGAAATGAAAAGTATCACTTTTTAATCACCTCCCGTATCTCAGTTGTGCTTGAACTTGGAGAAATGGTTGAAACGTATTCCTATAGATTTTTTTCCGTAGAATCCAGTGGCGTAGTCAGTTTTTCAATTAAACTTTCCGTTTTTGAGTTATTGAGCAAACATATGTTTTTTTAAATTGGACACCCTGTATATTAATTTGTATTCTTATTAAGCACAATCTCAGCTTTTCAAAAACATATTATTTTATGCATTTATTTTCAAAACCAAGCTCAGAATTCAAGATTTTGTAATTCAATTGTCAATAACTAAGTAGTAGGCTCCATGACTGTTTATTAAAAACAAAAAAAATGTCAAATCTTTGTCGGTTGATTTAAAAGTTTACAGTTCTCTCAGTTTTTATTATTTATTATATTATATTAATGATTCAGTTTTAAGTTTTTCTCATTACGGCTGCTTACGAAAATTACGAGAAATATGACATGCTTGTTTGTGATTATGTTAACATTATTTTCGATTTCTAACGAAATCGTGACATTTATTTTTTGTTTTTAATAAACAGTCATAGCCTACTACTTAGTTATTGACAATTGAATTACAAAATCTTGAATTCTGAGCTTGGTTTTGAAAATAAATGCATAAAATAATGTTTTTGGAAAGCTGAGATTGTGCTTAATAAGAATAAAAAATAATATACAGGGTGTCCAATTTAAAAAAACATATTTTGCTCAATAACTCAAAAACGGAAAGTTTAATTGAAAAACTGACTACGCCACTGGATTCTACGGAAAAAAATCTATAGGTATACGTTTCAACAATTTCTCCCAGTTTAAGCACAAATGAGATACGGCGGGTGATTAAAATGATACTTTTCATTTCAGCCCTGTATAGCAAAAACTAAGAGGCTATGCAAAAACTGATTGCGCCATCTTTAGTTTCACAAAAAAGTAGCACACTGTTGCGAAAACCCATCCCGCTAACGTTAAAAATAACGGAGTTATCCCGTAAAAGTGCCCAAAATGGGATACCCTGTACAAGTCAACGACTCACCCTGTATAGAATGAAATAATGTAAAAATGTCTTTTTATTAGTGAGACTGTTTATAACGACTGCAAATGCAGTTGTCTAGTTACTCAGCTCTTGATGATGATGAGAGATACTCATCGAAACTAGTCGAGCAGGCAAGTTATTTGCAGTCGTTAATAAACAGTTTCACCAATAAAAAGGCATTTTTACATTATTTCATAACTAATATTTGCAGTTATGTCAAATGTATCCTAAATGCAAAATATTTGAATCAATAGTTTATACTCAATTTATATTGCGGTCGACGGAAAAAACTTGTGATCAACTGATTTATTGATCTAGCGATTAATAAATTGTTAAACCTATATTTACCTGTAAGGTATCCAGCCACAGGAGAATTACAGATAAACAGATCATGTTTTTGATCTTTGTACTCTGCCCATATAGAACTCTTCTCGAGGATTGCATTGACTTTATCTCCATAAGTTAAACTTCTACCCATTGACTTCAAAGCTTTAACAATTTGAGCTTTTGTCATGGCTGGATTATCAATCAGCTCAAGCCTTGCCTCCAGTAAATTGAGTAGGAACTGTACGAAATCGACTTCGAGTGCCTGCTTAACCAGCTGTTCTTGGTTATTGGAGAACAGTCTACTGAGTGCTTCACATGCAACGGCAACCATATCTCTCCGTACTTGCATTGCTTGTTTGAGAGAATGCATACAATCTGTCTGAGCTATCGCGTTGATGCAAATCTGTGATAATTAAAAGCGAATTAATCAGGATTGTTACTGAATCAGCAACAGAAGTGTAGCATTATTCTTTTGCCAAGTATGATATATGAAGTGAATATTTACTATTAATCTTATGCTATTGACCATGAATGGACCATAAATTTTCTATATAATTTTCTAAGTGAGAAAAGTGACTTTTAGGTGAAATATTCTTCGGACTTTAGGGGCCCATATCTTCCAAACTAAAACAGTTCGCCAATTGTTTTTTTCACTAATATTATTCAGGGGGCCAATATGAATACAATGGCACCAAAACTTGATGAATATCTGCTGAATCCCAAAATTCAATCAGTTTCAATTTTTTTTCGAAATGTTCCACCAATTTCAAAAATGTGAAAAAATTCCAGGGTATAAAGGACCAAAAAAGACATTTCATGTCAAAAAATAGCGGTGGACACTTTTGAAGAACACCGTAAAACAAATGACTATAGTTTTATTTTTTTTCTAAATATCGATTTTCCAACTGAAATTCATAAAAAAATGATTCGTCTATTTCTTTAAATGCAAAGAATCAAGAGAAAAAATCACCATTCGAAAATTTTGGATTTCACAAGAGAAAAAAAATAAAATCGAAAAAAGTGTTTTTTACAGAAATCTCAAAAATGGCTAAAGATAAAAAGCTGAAAAGTTGGCTGAATTATTTTCATTCAATGCCTAATCGATCCCCTCTATATGAATCGAATAGGCCGCGGGGGCAGATTTACCATTGAAGCCCGGTTATACCCTTTGTAATTCATACCAAGAGAAAAAAAGGAATTCATTTCAAACCGCTATACTGCATAAAAACTACAATAGTGCCGAAAAACGAAAACGCGTTTTGGTACGTGCATAGATAAATATCTTGATACCCAACGTACCACTCGTTTTTTCTCTATCCGTCTAGGGCGCCCTCTAGGCTGACAGTATCGTTATTTAATAGCCAGATCTCGTACTTTTCAGTGCAGAATATAGTTCTTCAAAGATATTGAAGTATTTGCGATAAATGACTATTTAAAACTATATATTCAACAAATCTAAGTTATAAGAAACAAAAGTAACAACTACTAAATATAATAATTGCTTCTTGTAACTTGGACTTTTATCTATAATTCGAATTACTCACGGTGCTGAGAGACAAGGAATTGAAGATCAAAATGGCCGATTTGGGTACACAAATTTGTCTGATGTTCGAACCCATTTGTCTACAAAGTCGTGGAATATGACCCATTGCTGGTATTAAATCTAGGAGAACAGGTTGTGTCTGGAGTAAGGAACATAAAGCTGTAGTGGATATTTCTAAAAATTCCGCCTGAAATTAATTTCATAAGTGAAAAAATCTACAAGATGAGGCAAATCAAATTTACATTTGGTTTATCTTTTGCCATCGTTGAAAGACAAGTTTCCAATAGTTCCGAGAGGAATTCTTTCGGTTTTCTCAAAGTCCAAGAAGGATTTGCAATGAAAATCCTAAGGTAAACGCCACCCACCATAATCTCATTTGGATTAGAGAAATTGGAGAGTCCATTAGTATCTGGCATTTTCCAAGGAACCGCAGGTGCAACAATTTGATTCATGTGGAATCTGGAAATGAAATGAAAGGTCAGTAAAACATTGGAAAGTATTAAATCTGGGGCCTATTGTACCAAAATACTTGGCAACTTTTCACTTTGCATTCTGACAAATTTGGAAAGTGAAAATTAATTATGCTGCACAACATTTCTCTCAAGATTCAATTTCTGCGTAGTGTTTTTTACTTAACACTTGCGTTTCCACATTGCACTTTTCAATTATGAATACGTTTCGTGCAACGTTATTCATTTGGAAAGTGAAAATTGCAAAGTATTTGGTGCATAGAGATAAGATAGTATAGAGTTGCCATCATTGAAATAAACGTGGGATCAGATTCGCCATATTACTACCACCTAACGTCAAATTTGACAATCGTTGAATTTTCTGTAGGAATTGTGATTCTTGCGCTTTTTCTAGTTAAATTATGATTTTTTCTGCAATAAAATGGTATTGTGTACTGTAAGGCTTTCTTCAAGCAGAGAGAGACAGGTAGGAATAAAATTAGAGGAAAAACATATCACAGGTAGGGATGAGTACAGAACAGATCCGCATTCGAAATTTTTGCAAGTCTGTCTTGGTAATCTTATATCTTTTTATACAGGGTGGCCGGACGATTGACGTCCAAAAGAAAAAAAAAGGTCCCTCGTCTCATGGGGTATTCGAATCACCCCCATGTATGTTATGCGATTTTTCACGGTTTCCGAGTTATGAATTTTTTTATGAACTTTTGAGAATTTTCAACTTGACTATATTAAAAAAGATATTAAAAAAAAGTACAAGAGTTTTCTGATATATTTTTTTGTAAATAAATTGCCATGAAATGTATTTTTATACATAAAATAACCAGCATCGTAAATTTGATAGAAATTATAGAAATGTTGGTCTCAAGTGAAAAAGTTACGTATTTTGGATCATAATCTAAATTTTCAAATTTAAATTAAAAATGTAAACAGGCTACTTCATGGTTTCTCAGTAGGCTTAAAAACTGCGCTCAACACTCAGCTTTCAGAATCATTAATAAAAAATGGTACTCAACAGTCTATTTCTGCTAGAATTAGCCTTCAAATTCAGCGAGGTGGAAAAAATCAAAGAACTAGACATTTACTCTAGAATTATTTTTTGCCATTTTAAGATTTTCCTGATCGAATTATGATATAAAATGCTGAAAATTAATGAAAATTAGCATTAGAAGAAACGTTTTAGATAAGAAAAAGAAAAAGGTATGACAATAAATCATACATCATGTAGATAAAAAAAATTTACAATAGGTTTTCAAAAGGTCACCTCTAGCCTCAATACGCATTCTATACCTTCGCAAAATTTATTTATTCATTTATTTTTTTATTGTAATTTTTATGTTCTATGTTTTTCTTTCTAATCTACATGATGTGATGTGTGATTTATTGCCATACCTTTTTTTCTTTTCCAAAAATTTTCTCCTAAAGCAAATTTTCAGCATTCTCTATCATAACTTGATCAGAAAAATCTTAAAATGGCAAAAAATAATTTTTGAGTAATCGTCTAGTTCTTTGATTTTTTCCACCTCGCTGACTTTGAAGGCTAATTCTAGCAAAAGTAGACTGTTGACTACCATTTTTTATTAATGATTCTGAAAGCTGAATGTTGAGCGCAGTTTTTAAGCCTACTGAGAAACCATGAAGTAGCCTGTTTACATTTTTAATTTAAATTCGAAAACTTAGATCATGATCCAAAATACGTAACTTTTCCACTTGTGACCAACATTTCTATAATTTTTATCAAATTTACGATGCTGGTTATTTTATGTATAAAAGTACATTTCATGGCGATTTATTTGCAAAAAAATATATCAGAAAACTCTTGTACTTTTTATTAATATGGTCAAGTCGAAAATTCTCAAAAGTTCATAAAAAAATTCATAACTTGGAAACCGTGAAAAATCGCATAACATACATGGGGGTGATTCGAATATCCCATGAGACGAGGGACCTGTTTTTTTCTTTTGGACGTCAATCGTCCGGCCGCCCTGTATGTGTATAATATCGCCTGAAGAAAAATTGTTTATTCGATATTCAATTGACCCTATTTGAGAAGGTTTCCTAAAGACCTAACATGTCGTATATTTTGAGTGAAATTTGTGAACAGAAAAAACTGGCAATTTCATTCAACCCTGAACTTTCCGCCATATTGGTACTATTTTTCCTTACTCAATTGTATGTCATAGCGTCTCTTCTCTATTATATCTGGATATATATATATATATATTCTTTTGAATTGAGAGCTAAAAAATACAATACATGAAACAAAAAGTCCCTAGCTGAGGTTGGTGCAAAACGGGGTACCATACTATTCTGTCGTATGATACCAGAGCACAGGGAAAAACCTCAGTAGAAAAAACCCTGCCTCGCCGTTTTTACAAAATTGAAACTTAAAAATATTCGAATAAATACCTTCAATATTTGGATACAAAACACTTAATTGATGCTCTTGGGCCAGGAGGGTGTTTTAAACCAGGTCTGGCGTTCCAAGTGATGATTTTCGAATCTTCTGTTCTTCTAAGACCGCTACAGGACCCTACTGAAGGGTAATCATCTCCCATAGATTTGAATAGTGGTATTTCATCCTAAATATCGAATTTAATTTCGGAATAATGATAAAAACGTGTGACAAACTTATGTCAAAATGACTGGATGATTTGGTGCAATAGGCCTCTGGGTTTAAAAAAGGTTGTTCTTCTTCTTCTTCTCTGTGCGGTGTGAAAATATAAACACAATGTTGCCAAACTGATAGAATTGTCTGTAACAGACTCTAGCCGTTAATGTCGTACTAGGAGAGCCATTCCTTCTTCTTCTTCTTCTCTGTGCGGTGCCTTACCGGCCGAACTGAGGCCTAGTGGCCCATTGTTCATCCGCATCGTTCTATAGAGACTCAGCTCCTCAGACACGAAGACAGAAATGTCGCGAGCCTGCCAGGAGTGGTCCCTCTCACCATAGGAATAGAAGGTGTTGGATTTCCTAGGTGTGTTGACCTTAACTCAGTAAGGTTTCCACAGTTAAACAAGATATGCTCAACCGTTTCATCAGTACTCCTGCACCACCGGCATAGGGAGCAGCTCGTCAATCCCATTCTCTTCAAATGCTTGTTAAACAGGTGACCAGTCAATGCACCAGTCACCAGACCGAGTTGTTTCCTCTCCAGCAGCAGAAGCCTATTGACCTCAGATCGCGAGGACGGTCTCTCAATGAGAATCCTCGACCACCTCAGGCCCACCCCTGCGCTCCATTCCGAGGAAAATTCCCTGTTCAGCCAGTTCCTGAAGAAACTTCTGACAGATGTGCGACAGATTGGCAGCGAAGGCTCCGGACCAACAAATGCTAATCCGGCTCCCCGCCTAGCCAGTTCATCTGCCTTGACGTTACCAGGTATATCCGCATGAGCCGGACACCAGATTACTTTCAAAAAGTTATCAGAGCCCAGCCCATGCAGAGCTTTCCTGCATTCTTCTACCAAAAGAGAATCAACTCTAACATCAGATAGAGATTTCAGAGTTTCCTGGCTGCCGCAACATATACCGATTTGGAAATTCACATCGAAAACATACGATATACAAGGCATCAGACAGAGAATTCTTCCTCCAGTTGCTCAGATGAATAGGCGAGATAATCAAGTGCGATAACTGAATGAATTCAACTGTCTCACTGCGATAATCTAGTCTTGTCTCTCTCTTATCGCAGTATGGTAGGGAACCCGCACTCAACGTATAGAATTTTTTATTTGTCAGGCTGCCCGTAATACTCGATTCAAGTATTTACTGTTGCCTACCATACTAAAGAACTACGTTCCTCTAAATGATAAGAGAGAGACAAGACTAGAATAACGAAGTAAGACAACTGAATTCAGTGTGTTACAGCAACTGATTGTCTCGACTATTCATCTGTGCAACTGGAGGAAAAATTCTCTGTCTGATACATTGTATATCGTATATTTCAGATGTGAATTTCCAAACCTGTATAAATGTGCTGGCCAGAGTAGGCCTCTGGGTTTAAAAAGGTGGTTAATGCGAATTCATTATTTTTTTTTCATTTCGAATTTCATTTAATCAAGATAAAATCAATGAGTTAAGTGAAACCAATCATACTTACTCTTTTCTCATTCTAGCGACAGCCACGCATACCCTATCCTTTGAATCTTGATCCCAAATCAATTCTGGATGTTCATGCTGTGATTCAAACATACTAACGGCAGTTTCAGGGCTGTCTCGCATTGCATCGGCAAAAATAGGCGGTAGAAAGGCACAAAGGGCTAACCTCACTTTAGGTCCAACCAATTTATCCGATGTCATTTTCGCCAATAACTCGGCGCATGTTTGCCTAATCTGGTGATCATTCGAATTGCAAAACATATCCAATAAATATACCACAGCTCCTTTTCCCAATGCCTCCTTAACAATCTTGGTAGTGGACATAAGAGCATGAAGTGCAGCCAATATTTGGAATTGTTGTTCTTGGAGAGTAAAAAGTACCGATAATAGATATCCTAAGACTTCGACAGAAGCAATATCATTGATGCACTCGTTGGTTCTTGTAACCACAGATATAACATTGAGAGCGCCTTTTTGAATTGGATTATAGTTGACATGAAGTAGGCCAAATAGTAATTGAAAATGTCCTATGCAATGGATTTCAACACCGCTATTGTTTCTTATCACATTGGTTAAGGCTTCCAAAGCCATCACAGTTTGCTTGAGTCTAGTTTCAATCGATACTGAGAGTGCAATATCTTCTAGGTTACGTATTGACGGATACTGCTCGGAAATGAATTTTACCAGGTGAATTGTAAAATCTTTGGGATCCTATAAAAATAATTTTCGTAATTAATACTTGATTGCTTTACAAAGGAACTTTTTCATCTTTACCTTTATAATATAAGTTGGTTGTTCATTATACATTTTAATGAATATTCCTCCTATTCTTAATTCATCCTTGTGAGCCGAGTAAGTAAAATCATTTACACCAGTTAAATCAGGATCGCCCCTAGTGTCTCGTTGATTTTCCAAGAAATCTACAAGTTCAGCTCTTGTGCTATTATCCCAAACTAGGTATGGAGATTCACTATTGCTGTTGAGAGTTTTTAATACCTACGAAAATTTTATTCATCAATTTAATATCAACACTCACCGGCAAAATAATTGATCCACTAAAAAAATAAAGAAGTTTATTAATTCATAAATATGTTAGTCCAAGTCCGATTCAAATAAATTTTTTTTATCTGTAAGTATGTTCATCCTCAATCAATCATCAGTTTTGAATTTCAAGAAAACTCGGCTTACGTCATTTCATACAGGGTGAAAAGGAATCTGTTTTTTACCCTAACTTCAGAACTACCCCTGGTGTGTTCCAGTTGTTCCACCGTGTGATTATTCATTTCATCATCAAGACACATATTCTCTTGGCAATTTGATTGTTCATTCATAACAATGGCTCAATTTTTGTTAAATATACAGGGTTTTCAGAGCAACAGCAAACTCCACAATTTCGCTATGGCTATGAAAGCACTTCCACAAATTCAACCTTGAATCTGAACATTATGAAAATAAACTGAAAACTGAGTGAAAACATAACACAAGGGAAGTTTTTGCGCGACATGTTGTTCCGTATGCAGATGCACCGTTTATTGGAGACGATTTCGTGCTTTATAATGCCCGACCGCATCAACCGCATGTGGCTAGGATTGCCAGGGAGTATTTAGCAGAGGTTGATATCCAAGAATTGAACTTGCCTGCTCTAAACCCAGATTTGAACCCAATTGGGCATGTTTGGATGCTCTTGGAAAGAAAATTCGCTCTCGCGTACCAACTCCTGAAAATTTGCAGCAGCTCAGTGATGCTCTAATTGATTCAAAACCTCAATGAGATTATGCCGAGACGAATTATTGCACTTGTTATCCGCATCTGGGAGGAGAACACGTTATGTTTTTGACTTAGTTTTCGGTTCATTTTCATTAGGTCAGAATTTTAGGTTGAATTTGTGGAAGTACTGTTGAAGACTTAGCGAAATTTAATGTTTTACTGAAAACCCTGTATTTTTAACAAAAATCTAGCTTTTGTTATAAGTGAAGAATTAAATTGTCAAGAGAAGATATGTCTTGTTGATGAAATAAGAAATCACAGGATGCAACAACTGGAACACACCAGGGGTGGTTCTGAAGTTAGGGTAAAAAAACAGATTCCGTTTCAATTCAAAACTGATGATTGATTAAGGATGAACATAGTTACAGATAAAAAAACTTTTTATTTGAATCGGACTTGGACTAACATATTTATGAATTAATAAACTTCTTTATTTTTTGAGTGGATCGACTATTTTGCCGGTGAGTGTAGTTTAAAACTATGCAAATGAATAAAGTATCAAATCAACAATCAAATTGCACAAAAATTAATAAAGCAATGTTTCAGAATTACTATGTTCACTGAAAAATTAAATCTAACCAGAAGTGAAATTTTGTTTTATAATTGAATAAGAATTTTGCAATCTGAATAACAATTTATTCCGACTAGGCATTCATATCTTCTGTATTAACTATTCCATTCTCAAATGAATAGTAACTTTCTAAGTCAAAATTATAACAGTAGTTTCTTTTTAAAATGAAATACAGCAACCTGTTCATGACATGGAAATTAAGTATAGAACAGTGCAATACTTGAATATTCTGAAGATCTATGTGGGTGCAAAAATGATAAAAAATCAATAACATTAAGCACTTCACAACTCAATTGACAAAAAATATAGAAGAACCACCTGCTTCGGTATCAGAAATTGGCAATTGCAGGGCAGTATTGATGTAAATATAAATAAAATAAAAGAAAGAACTCAAGACTAAACCTAGGACTACTGCTACATAACAGTAAATAAATATCTGAATTGAAATGGAAATAATATCTGTTAGTAGAGCACTGACCTATTGTACAGGGTGTTTCATCATAAACTGGATAAACATATATTTTCGTGTAGAGGACATCGGGAGAATCATTTTTGCCTTATACAATATATCCCGTTTTCGAAGCATAAGCGAGATACAGGGTGTCAAACGTCATTTTTGAGCAAGATTCTTATGAGTGTGGTCAGTTATGTATAACACTTGGTGTAATGGTTTTTGGTCAAATCTCAATATTTTTGGGTTCTCTATTCAGAAAAGTTGACAAACTCCGAAAAAAAATTTACAAAATGGCGGAAGACCTGCAATGTTCCAAATTTTTTTTTGCGGTTGTCAAATTGACTTTTATTTTCTGAATGAACATAATTTTCTTAGAATTTCTGTGAAAAAATGTTTTCAAAAATCGAACACAATTTTTTTTTACATGTCTACAGCGATGAAAAAATTTCACTCGAAATGGATGAAATTTTGTACAATTGTACTTCTTGAATTATCAATCACGAATATGAAAACAGAATTGTGAAATATCGAACGGTTTCGTTACTACAGTCATTCAAATGTTTCGTTCAGACCTCTGAAATATTGAAAATAAAATTGTTTTGGGTTCTAGAATCAAAATAATTAAATTATTGGCATGTTTAAACATTCTAGATGAATTTATAAGAAAAAAATCAGTGAAACTTAGTTGGGACTCGAACCGACGTAGGTATTAAATAGGGAAATGGCACTGTTCTAAGGATATTAATATTCGTTGTCAGGCAACAGTAGTTCGTAGTTCATAGAGTTGGACTGGTATTTTAATTTCAGTGAATATAATTTAGCCAGTAGTCAAACTCTATGAACTACGAACTACCGTTCGTTGCCTGTCAACGAATATTAATATCCTTAGAACAGTGCCATTTCCCTATTTAATACCTACGTCGTTTCGAGTCCCAACTAAGTTTCACGGATTTTTTTCGTTTAAATTCATCTAAAATGTTTAGACTTGCCAATAATTTAATTATTCTGATTCTAGAACCCAAAACAATTTTATTTTCAATTTTTCAGAGGTCCGAACGAAACATTTGAATGACTGTAGTAACGAAACCGTTCGATATTTTACGATTCTGTTTTCATATTCGTGATTGATAATTCAAGAAGTACAATTGTACAAAATTTCATCCATTTCGCGTGAAATTTTTTCATCGCTGTAGACATGTAAAAAAAAATTGTGTTCGATTTTTGAAAAAATTTTTTCACAGAAAGTCTTAGAAAAATGTGTTCATTCAGAAAACAAAAGTCAATTTCACAACCGCAAAAAAAATTTGGAACATTGCAGGTTTTCCGCCATTTTGTAAATTTTTTTCGGAGTTCGTCAACTTTTCTGAATAGAGGACTCAAAAATACTGAGATTTGACCAAAACCGTTACACCAAGTGTTATACATAACTGACCACACTCATAAGAATCTTGCTCAAAAATGACGTTTGACACCCTGTATCTCGTTATGCTTCGAAAACGGGATATATTGTAAAAGGCAAAAATGATTCTCCCGATGTCCTCTACACGAAAATATATGTTTGTCCAGTTTATGATGAAACACCCTGTATATTATGTTGTTTTGAAAACTAAACTAATTGATTTTTCCATACAAGAACTGTTATTCGAAATTATGTCAACTTACAACTTCTGGCTCGTCATTCCCAAGTTGATTGGCTAGATATTCTGTCAACAGAGCTTCCAGCATACTTCGGCACAGATTATTTGCAGGCGGTTGATTTTCACCTTGCGTATAACCTCCCAGAGCGGCGCAAGCTTTAACAGCTTCTTTTGCCAATCTGTTGCTAACTTCCTGTTGATTAGCATCTTCACTTTTCTCAACACCACCTTCGTCTAAAGTGAAATCATAGTTAAACATGAACAGTAACAAATGCCACAACGCTCCCGACTTCAAAAGTTCTAACTGGAGAATGGAATCTATAGAGAGAGCCTTTACACATTGCGTTGCTACTGAGCATAGTTTCGTGAGATGCTGAAATTAAAAAAAAAATTTCAAAAAATGTGCACTTGTCATTTTCCCTTAATTTGTAAAGAATTTGAAAGTAGATAAAAATCTCACCTTGAAATATAAAATCCGACACAGATCTTTGACCAATTGTTTGAGGTCAACCATTTTTTCTCTACAGGCAGAAAACTGAGCAGCAACACTGAAACACCTTGTAATATGCATACACACTTGAACAGCAACATCGTTTTGTTTGGAAGATTTGCTCAGTACGTTGACACACCTTGTGTATGCATCAAGAAGAACCTTTAAAATTAATATTCATTAATCAACAATAGATAGTGTTTGATAAGATCAGCTGAGAATGATTCAAATTTGAATATCCCGAGACTGTGGTACTCAGTTTATTCCAATCTAAATGACCGATTTCTCAATATCGGCAAACGTTCAAAAGCTCCTGAATTGTCTAATATTAACAGTAGAAAATGGTTTGGATAATGTTGAGATGTTCAAAAGTACTGGTGGGTTTCCTGTTCCGATTTATTTCAAATATTGCGGCGATTACAATTCAGATCGGTCAAACTTCATTTTCTGGCCGTTAGGGGGCGCTGTGCAAGAGTATCTGAATCTAGAAAGTGATTTTATTCTTTCTAGTGTGAATTATTCAACCTAAAAACTCTAATTTGACAGAACAACAATGTGAGCAACATAAGAAATGCAGCGGCAATAAATTGAAGTTTAGCCCATCGCAATTCAATCAGGCAATATAAGCTTAATGCTGAATTTATCACCTCTCAGATACTAAAGTTTTTCAACTATAAGTAATTTCATCATTACTTTTGAACATCTCAGTTAATGAGAATGGCACTCAAAGAATAACGTCACAAGACTTCATCGAGTCGTTGTCAAAAATGTCAATTTTTGCTGATTTTTGATTAAAATATGAAGTGTGATATAACTACCTCTAACCCATTCTCTCTTCTTAATTCTTCTGCATTCAACGCTGAACAATGTACAGTGAAATAGGCAAGTTCACTTGCAGCAGATAGTAAAGGTGCACTTTTTGAAAACAACTGCTCGTCTTCTGTTTCCAATTTTATTGTCTTGATGAGTTGAGGATAACCCGCATATTTGTAAGGCTGCAACACTACAAAAAATACGATAAATTACTGCCCAGGCCAACTTTCAATCGAATTCATACTTCTGATGAGAACATCTTCAATAGCAAAATGGACACTACTGCATAATACTTGCCTCAGAGAGAAAAGTAAACACAGAGATGACCCTACGCGTGAATAGCATTGCATTGTAATCAACCAAGCTCTCAATTGAGATGGAAAGCATTTGACTGCTGAACTGGGGTGAAGTAAACAACATTACACGATAGATTAGATTTTCATTTCTCCGATTTCTGAATATAAATCAACATTTTCGTGTTTTTGCCATTGCTATAGTTACCGGATTACTCTTAAGCAACAATTAACTACCTGTCTACCAAACTAGTATAATAATGCAGTTTACGAAACTCAACTCCAAACGAAAATATAAACACGATGTTGCCAAACTGACAGAATTATCTGTAACAGACTTTAGCCCTTAGTGTCGTAGTAGCGGAGCCTTAGACCAATAAAATTATCCTAATACGTAATAAAGATACCGCTGAAGTTCGAAACACCGAATGTTGTTTGCGTTCAAATTTTACTTGGCTGCAACAACAAGATGCGTGAAGACATCCCTAGGTTCACTTTTTACTCTGAGATATTTGCCTTAATTATCAAGAAATTGTTGTTTATTTCAAATGTTCTATATCCTAATCTTCTACTTTAAGGAGCAAAATTAAATTCTTCTTTATTCCCTACATGAAATACAGTTGCAAACTGGTACGGAAATTCACGTCGGGAATATACGATACTCAATGCATCATAGAGAGAACTTTGCCGTCAATTGTTAGAGCCAGGGCATATTCGAAAGATTTCGTGCGTTTCTGACGAAATGAATGAACAGCTGCGAATAATATTGTTGCCTTTTTCGAATCGAGTATCTCAGCCAGCCTGAATATCCAATGATTCAATGTGTCAGGCTGACCATTACACTCAATTCAAATTCTTTAGGTTGCCTACCATAATACAGTGGAACCCCGGTAGTCCGGCCCCTGTCTAATCCGGCGCCCCCTGTAATCCGACATGGTCTATTATTTATACCATACATAATGAAGTATAATTAGTATTTCAGAGTACATATATGTACATATGTATGTATGTGTCGGATTACAAGGTACTCTTTTGTAAAAAAATCCGGACTATGGGGGGGGGGGTCTTAGGCAGTAATCCGACGAATTCGATAGTTCGACACTGCCCTGCAAAATGTTTGTCGGACTACCGGGGTTCCACTGTACTTGAATTAGGCCACCATACTTTGAATTGAGCCACTTTTAACGATAAAAGAAAAACTACATTATTCGCAATGAGCCATTCATTTCGTCAGAAACGTAGCACGTAAATCTGTCAAATGTACTACTGTTTCATGACGGCAAAGTTCTCTCTCTTATGCATTGAATATCGTATGTTTCCGATGTGAATTTCCATACCTGTATGCAGTGGCGGCTCGTGGGTAAAAAAAGAGGTGAAGAGCTAAACAAGCAAAAAAATCTAGAATAACATCTTTTTTATGTAAACTCACCTATTTTTTGTATATCAGGTCCAACCTTCGGTCCTTAAAACTAGCAAATTTGTCCGTAATGTCTTCATAAAATGGTTGTTTGTTTGTTAGTTGAATTGAAAGTTCTTTTTGAATGGAAATATTGGCCAAAGAGGAAAGCCTTTGTTGAGATACAGAAATTCTAAATAACAATTGCATTCCGTGAACCAAAATGATTTGAAATTAATATTATATGATTTGCCATTTTTCATTTCTTTTCTTGTAGAAATTTTCAAGTTAACAGTAGGCCGACCTTCATTTAAGATGTCCTTTTTGTCTTCGTCTTTCCAACGATGAAACGGAGTTTCTACTAAACTGCACACAATGTCATTAATAGGGTTCATTTTTAATATCGAAGCTGAAGCACTTAAAGTAAACAACGGTCAGACGTTCTCACTGGAGCGACACAGTTAGAGGCGACGCGCGGACAGTAAAACACCGACGAACGTAACAGGTGCAGACTGCACTGCAGAGGGTTACTGGAGCTCTTCACTACAGCGAGAAAACGTAATAGAAAGCCCCGGTGACGTCACCCGTTACCATAGCAACGCAGTCTGCTTGAGCGATCGAGGTTCAAGTTCCGCGACAAACCTCTTCACTCGATGCGGCAAGCGACAAGATATTGAGTTTCGTGATTCGATAATAATCTCGATAATAAACGTCTCCTGAGTTCTGACATGGAGCTAATGAAACGATTAAATTATTGTATAAATAGTGAATAATAATTATCATTCTCAATGAACATTTTAGGTGACCCTGACCCTAGGAATTTTTAGGTGAAGCCACTTCACTCCCTTCACCTGAAAAGCCGCCACTGCCTGTATGTATAGTAGACATTGAATATTGTAGTTGCTATTATAGGTAGAGATGCGATGGATTTTTATATTAATAAGCAATATCAAAAAATAAGAAGAAATATATAGAATAATATGCATATCCAATATTTTTGAAGATTACCTTCAGAATAACGGTGGAATAAAATACTCTGGGTTTGTAAAATGAGAACTATATTGTGAGGATTGGGTCCATCAGTGTTCCAGCTGCTTCTGCTACAAAGGAATTCATAAGCTTGATTCACTGCTTCGAATTGTTCCTGAAAAGATTACACAATGTACAATTTCTACTTCCAATTGTTCACCAAATTACTATAATCAATTTCAAGCGGATAACCAATTATAACTGCGGTTATCATTGGTTATTCCCTTTGTGTCCTAGAACGAATAACCGGTAACGATGAACATATGTTTTTCAGAATGTTCCGCTTGACAAAAAAAAAGTTTTTGTTCTGACAGAAATGATTCGAAGTGAAAATATTACCGAAAAATATACATGAGGACTCTTCTATTCAATAGATTTAAATTCACATGTATTGATATCGCTTTGTACATCACAGTAAAGTTTGCTATTAATAATCAGAAATCTTCAAGAACTTCGGACAATTCTATTTTAAATAATAATAACAAGTCAGAAGCTTTTGGATGCGTTAATTTCCGAACCTAACTTAGATATTTCAATAGATAAGTTTAATTCCTAAATGAATGAAACTAAGCCGCTAATTGAAATTGTTGAAATAGTTTTCTCAATATTCATCGTAACGTGGCTAAGCTCACGAATACATATCTTTTTCAAGTATGATTCGTCAGTCAACAACTTTTGAAATTTGAGGCGTATAACCCTACTTTTCTAATAACCAGAAGTTTAACCCAGCTGTTGAGTCTGATCATTGCGGTTCAAATCGATGACGTCGAAGGGCTAATTTATGACGTCATTACTTTGAACCAAAAATAACCAAAACCGCTTGAATGCAATTGGTTAACCAGAATGATAACCGGTTATCTGCTTGAAATTGATTTATACCCTTCCTGCTGGATTTTTATCAGGATGATAAATAGTGGCTAGGCGGTAATATGCTTTTCGAATAGTAGATTCCTCATGTTGAGTTCCATTCAATTCCAGTTTTTTATATGCTTCCTCACAGTCATTATCGGTGGTTTTTTCTCAACTTCAGACTTCCATGATTCCAGTACATTTTTTAGTAGCATTACCTACGAAAAAATTAGGTTATTGAAAACTCAACGGTGGTCAATGAAATAACCTACAGGATCAGGTATAGGCCAGTCGGGAAACTTGGAGCAATCACAGAGATGTCGTAAATAGAATATATTACAAAACAATTCATGTTCGAGCTGTGGATAACGAACAGCAGGAATGGGAATATAAACGTATCTAGCCATGGTATGACTTCTTAGACGTGGGGTAAAATCAGCAATGTGAGCAGCTATTTTTTCAATGAGCATTCTCCTAAAACATATACTCTGTGAAAATTGTTATCTCAAACTTGGAATAAAATTGAAATCAAGAAATAATATGAATGGGAAATAAAAGGTGCAAGAAATATGGTAACCTCATTTCAGTGTTCCAAATAGCTTCAGGAGTATCAAATTCGCCCAGGAATATTTGTGCAAATTTATCGGCTCCATGGTTTTCCAAATAATATACCATAGCTTCTGGTAATAGTTGACCTAATATACTTCTTTGCATTATGTCGGATGAGTTCTAGAAATACATTTAAAAATTTAGTCTGTAGTTGAAAATTATACAGGGTTTTCCTTTTAAGTTGGCCTATTAGACATTTTAGGAGAACTAGTGAATATTTCGTTCTGAAATTTTAGGTGGAGCCTTGAGGGTGAAGGAACTCTTCGCCAAAAATATTTTCAAGTCAACAGTGTCGCCACGTCTATCTCAAACACATATCTACTTTCTTATTTCAAATGGAACTACCTATATTTTCATTTATGTATCCATTCAATACCAAATTCGCAGTATAACTTACTAAAAAAATTCTCTGCTATGCACTGTTGCCAAGTTATGTACAAATTCCTGAAATTTTTGACATCTGCATTGCCAGTTTGGAAATGCAATATCCCGATTATTTTTAATGCGAACGGAACCAAACTCAGTAGTCTCATAGTAAAAAGTCCATTCATTTATGTGGTACATTTAGTATTTTGATACATCGTAAGGTTTTTCGAGGATATTGCTCCGAAAATGTGGAACTCAAAATTGAAATATTTCGAGATTTTCAAATGGCAACCTCATATTTATTTTGCAGCATTCGATTCGAAATAAAAAATGAATGGGAGTCTCCTCTTACACTAATTATTTATTTTCAATAGTTTTCGAATGAGATGAAAAAACCTGAAATTTTTCAGTATTTATAGTAATGATCTATGGACATAATGCTGTGTGATTATAAAGTGAATCATCTGAATGAATTCTATTGTTGAGGTCATGAACCTTTGGCCAGGATTACAGAAAGCCAAATCAGTTTTCGGAATTTCTTTCCAGTCATTCTTGCTAAATGTGGATAACGATTATTGATGGTCCCACAATAATTTTTTGGCATTCCCCGTGAATTTTTAAACAACCCGAATCGCCATTCATTTTTCATTTCGAATCGAATGCTACAAAATAAATATGAGGTTGCCATTTGAAAATCTCGAAATATTTCAATTTTGGGTTCCACATTTTCGGAGCAATATCTTCGAAAAACCTTACGATCGATGTAGCAAAATACTGAATGTACCACATAAATGCATGGATTCTCTACTATGAGACTGCTGAGTTTGGTTCCGTTCGCATAAAAAATAATCGAGGTATTGCATTTCCAAATTGGCAATGCAGATGTCAAAAGTTTCAGGAATTTGTGCATAACTTGGCAACAGTGCATAACAGAGAAATTTCTTTTAGTAATTTATACTGCGAATTGGGTATTGAATCGATACATAAATGAAAATATAGGTAGTTCCATTTGAAATAAGAAAGTAGATATGTGTTTGAGATAGACGTGGCAACACTGTCGACTTGAAAATATTTTAGGCGAAGAGTTCCTTTCAAATTCAGAACGAAATATTCACTAGTTCTCCTAAAACGTCTAATAGGCCAACTTAAAAGGAAAACTCTGTATCTCAAAAAGTTTTATGCTTATTTATAAAGAACAAGAAATACGTACATCATCTGATTTAAATGCTTGTTTCATATGAGTAAGTTGCAGAAATCTTGCAATTGGCAAAACATTACTTCCTGTATACATCAAAATGAAGAAGAAAACTCCAGTTGTATAAACTTTGGATATCTCTGGATTATCTTTCATCACTTCAAATAACAAACAAGCTACTTTTTCTACAAGTATAGGATCAAAAGTCAACAATAACTGCACTATATGCGACAAACAAGTAGGTTCGGACAGTATGCGTTTCACTTTTGGAAGAGGTCTGATGACGGCATCATCTTTATCCCTAAAATAATTTTTTTTATTAAGAGAGAAATTGGGAAAAAGTACCAATTTCAGAGTAAGAAGTTAACATAGAGGTGCCCTCACGCGTGAATAGTAATCAACCAAGCTCGAGAGTGAGATGGAAAGCACTTTATCGCCGAACTGGCGTGAAGTAAACAAAAGGTTAGATTTTCATTTCTACAATTTCTGAATATAATACAACATTTTCGTAATTTTGCCATAGCTATAATTACCGAGTCTACAGCAGACTCTAGCTGTTGTCTACAGCAGACTCTAGCTGTTAGTACCATAGCAGGAGAGCCGTAGACTGATTATCCCAATACGAAATGAAAATACGAAACAAGTTCGCAACGCGAATCTTGTTCACGTTCATAAACAGATTCTAAAGGGTTTTCCAATAAGAAGAGTTATTTTAATATTCAAAGAAAAATGCCATTTTTCAATATAAATGATCTGATGTTTATTTCATTATACAGAAGAAGCTATGCCGTTGATAGTTGAAAATAACATCAGACAAATGACCACCACGACCACGCTCACAGGACCATATCCTTTTAATGAAATTTTCCATAATCAAATCGCAAAGTGGCTGCCCTATGTCCTCGATAGCCTCACGAATTCCATCTTTGAGGTCTTGAATCGACGCTGGGCTATTTGAGTAGAACTTCTCTTTCATGTGGCCCCAAAGGAAGAAGTCGCAAGGTGTTAAATCACAAGATCTCGGTGGACAATTGAGATCACCTCTTCGAGAGATAACACGGTCCGGAAACTTTTCCTGCAAAGATCAATGGTTTCGTTGCTTGTGTGGCAAGTAGCGCCGTCTTGCTGAAAGTAAACGTTGTCCACATCGATACTATCCAATTTCGGCCATAAAAACGTTTGTGGAATGCCTAATTCCAAAGAACGACGAGGAATGGACAAACCTGGGTTTTCTTCAACACTTTCGGATACAGCAGCAATATTCTCGGCTGTTCTTGAGCGACGTGCACGGATTTTATTCTTCATATCACTAACTTGTCCCAACAGATCGAATTTTTCCACCAATTTCTTTATTGCGGTCCGACAAGGTGCTTCACGACGACCCAAAAATGTTCGAGTTCTGCCAAATTTTCACCATTTTTATAGTGAATTTTAATAATTTCAACGCGTTCTTGAAGCGTGTATCGTTCCATTTTTATTAATGGCGTAGTTTCTACTTGCCAAATGTCAAAAAATGACAGCTTCAAACGTGACATCTACCGAAATAGCGGGCTATTCAAAATAACACCTCTTATTGAAAAACCCTTTACTTGGCTGCGTCAACAATTGCGTGAAGGCATTTCTAGTTTTTTACTCAGAGGTACCAAAATATTGTTTTCAGCCCTTACCTGCTCGGATAATATTCACACATTTTAATTAATATTTTCAACAAGTATGTCGCTAATTCACTTTCATTCAGCACCTGTTGGCCCTTAGCTATCAGAGTCCATTTAAGTTGTGGTAGTTGAGTAACAGCCCTCCAACCATCGAGACCCATTGCCCAGCATCTTGTTCTTGGATTTATTTCATTTTTATTGAAGAGGTCTTTCATCTAAAAATAATATGAACTTTTTTTGTTGTTTCATGTCAAAAATTCATCAACATTATTCAACCAGGCTTTTATCAACTTCCGTGGACACTGTGACAGTTATAAAACTGGTATTTCCTCAGTATTCTAAAGTGCTTCAACTAACAAATATGGGCATACCATCGAGAGCCAAATCTACTTTCATTATATCAATTAAAGCTTTTTTTATTACAAAAAATACAATGACCAGTTCTCCAAAAATTCCTCATGTGTCAATTTGACCTTTTCCACGCTTGTCATAGAAGGGTCTTGTCGCGATCGCCAAATGTTGAAATCTTCAAGAAATGTATTCAGTAGTCGTGGATAAAGTATAGTATGCTACTTGCGTATAATGGATGTTATTCACCTCGCAAATAATAGCTATCATTATAAGCTCGTTGCATAATATACTATTTCCGTCGACCTCCGAATAAAAGGTGATTTTTATGTGTACGAAATTGAACATTAATGACCCATTTTAACATTCACTTTATGGTATTTTAATGTGCACTCCTCATGGCAACCGTACACAAGGTATTCAGAAGCACTACGAGAAATGTCAAAACTCTACTGAAACATAGAATTTTCGCTATGTCAAATGTATGTCTTATCAAAAATGAGAATGTATTTCAATCAAGAATTTATACACAATTCATATTAAGGTCGTCGGAAAAATCTTGTAATCAACTCGGTTATTAATCTAGCGACTAATGGTATCTCTCGAACTACCATTAGTTGCTGTCTTCGATAACCTAGTTGATTAAATAAATATTAATGGCTCTGAAATTCAACCGGCACGAAATTTTCGATGGCACTGGTAAAAGTACTGAAAAAATGTCTTAACAGTACTGCGGAAGTTATAGCCAATTATAATAATAGGCAAAATACCAAAATCACCCTGTACAACGGAAATTAGACACTGCAACTGCGCAACTGCGGTATTCAGTAATTTATGGTTTCTGGCGAGAAGATAACATGACATGTATATTTCTTTTTTTAAATCTCTTTCAATTCAGGAGATACTAAATAATCGAAATCTGACCACCCTGTACAGGGTGGGCATATTTCGATGTTTTAGCACTACAACTTTTAAACCAGAGGAGATAGACAAAATCTGATACCCACTTCTCGATCTCTTTTTCTGAGAAACTAACAAGAGTAGTATTAATTTTTGGCTACCTTCTTTTGTTTTCGAGTTATAAGCGAAAATTGGAAAAGTGGCGATATCGAAAAAAATTCATATCTCCGCTAATACTGATGATAGAGCTCTGAAATTAAAACATTATACAGGCACTTTTTTACGTAGAATCCAGTGGCGTACTCGCCTTTTTTGCACCATTTCTAATTACGGAGCTATGACCCAAAGTTATGTTTTTTAAATGGAAATACTAGATTTTTGTGGTATTTTCTGAAAGCTTTATTTTTTCTGATTTCAAAAATATATAACATTATATGGTTTGTATCAATATGAGTATAGAAAATGATCTAAAACCTATTTTCATCTGAGTCTCAATATTTTCTATGGTTTCAACTGTTGATGAGCACAGAAAAATTTAGCATCGTATAATTACCACAATATCTTTCTAGTATTCTTTTCATTTCTATGCTCTTTACTCAATTTCTCCAAGATGGACTGCTGTGAAACTTGATCCCTCATTCTAAGTTATAACTAAGATGTCTAAAATAAGACATCTTGATTATAACCTACTGACCTTTTATTTTAATCACTATTAGGTATTGAAAAATATTTTTCCTTTATTACTTTTCTAATTGAATTGATAACTTCAATCATATCTATATGCGTTATTTCATATGCGATTTGGAACAGACTACTTAGCACTTGTGCGTATTTATTCTGGAGTGCAATAAAAATATTCTCTTGCATCCATCTCATTATAACTAAGTATATCGATTGAAACGGAGGATCATGTGGATTTTTTGTTATTTCCAAATCCATTTCAGGATATAAGTTTTTATGAAATATATCCATGGGCGAATTTTGGAGAAATTAGTTGAAAGCATAGAAATAATGAGATTGACGGAAGGGGACTGCTCTTGTTATAGGAAGCTCCATTTTTCTGTGCTCATCAACAGTTGGAACCATAGGAAATATTGAGACTCAGATGAAAATAGGTTTTTGACCATTTTCTATACTCATTTTGATACAAACCATACAATGTTATATATTTTTGAAATCAGAAAAAATTAAGCTTTTAGAAAATGCCACAAAAATCTAGTATTTCCATTAAAAAAAACATAACTTAGGGCCATAGCTCCGTAATTAGAAATGGTGCAAAAAAGCGAGTACGCCACTGGATTCTACGTAAAAAGGTGCCTGTATAATGCTTTAATTTCAGAGCTCTATCATCAGTATTAGCGGAGATATGAATTTTTTTCGATATTGCCACTTTTCCAATTTTCGCTTATAACTCGAAAACAAGAGAAGGTAGCCAAAAATGAATACTACTCTTGTTAGTTTCTCAGAAAAAGATATCGAGAAGTGGGTATCAGATTTTGTCTATCTCCTCTGGTTTAAAAGTTGTAGTGCTAAAACATCGAAATCTGACCACCCTGTACACCGTAAAAAAACTTATGTTATGCCAATAGGAGTATATCTGCAGGTAGTTTTTCCACCTTTTAGGACGAAAATCAACTCAGAATGGTTAGAAGTTAGTAATTTACGATTCTGAAATCTTCCATTTAAAAAAAATTTCAATTGAATCCTGGCACCTATACTCCGTTCACGAAAGGTTGAACTGTGTATATTAAAATTTTAGGTTATGGTGTTCATTTTCTTGTCAGATTGATGCGCAATGTTGTCAATAATGCATAGAGTTCTCTAATAACTCGCAAACTCGTCGGACGAAGCAGTGTACATTCGACAACGTTGACCTTATTTTACATTATGACAGCAAATACCGCCAACTTCAGATAAATAAAGAAACGCCTACTATGCGCTCAACCTTTCGTGAACGGACTATATCTATTATTAGCAGACATAATTTATCTTAATTATGATGTAAAATTACCTCATTAAAACTGACAGGTCCTTGTCTTCCCTCTTCTGTACTTCTTATATAATGCCATTCTTTCTCTTGTATAATTTGCATGCCAGGGCCTGCTTCTATAACATTTGTCTGGGTAGGTATCACAGCTCTTGAAGTATGCAAATGGGCCAGTGTCATCAGATCAACGAATATACGGACACCACCAGCATCTACTATTTCTCTAACGTTTTTGTGATGCAGTATGAGTTTATTTATAAACATAACCAGCCTATCACGTTCCATTTTATCGACACACTAGAACATTTTTATATATTTTATTATGAACATATCTTCTAAATGAATGAGTAAGAAGGTAATATTTAGGAACACAGAACCAAATAAATAATAAAGACTAAATACAATAAGTCAATGCGCTGGCATTCCTTATCTCAGATAAGGAATGGATCCAGGATTCGGCGAACCTTCGATCCCGCCAGACCCTTATTGTTATTATTAGCATTATTCTTTTTTTTACTTCGGGATATAAACGGGACGAGCCCAAAACAGTGGATAGCAAGGATATCTAACTTATAGAAAAATAGATTCGGGAAAACAGAAAAGCAATAGCAAATCACAATGATTTGAGAAAACCCCGAGCAGGTGCTTTTGAGCGCTTGTTCATTGGTTACCTCAAAATTTTGTATAGGACTTGAGATTGATACTTAATAGATAAATGCAAAATCTCAGCACGATCAGAATAATATTTTGGATTGATTCCGTTTTGTCTGAGATATCGAGGAAGAAAAGTTTCGATTAGCCATTTTCTATGGAACACCCTGTACGATTTGGCTGGTTAACGAACTCAACCGCGACAATTGGGAACCAAACCCACTCTGAAAATCACAAGTCTCTAGAACAATCTCTTCGAAAGTTATCGTGCCGATCGTGTTAGCCTTACGGGAACACTGACCATGTAGATCGTCACTGTCGTAGATACAACTCAGAACCACCTTAGGAGCCTTGGCCGTTACCTCTTGGGGATCCAGCACCAGTTTTCTCATATGATTTATTTTTAGGGCAGCCAGCTCTGGACACTTGCATGCAATGTGTTCAGCTGTTTCTGCTTTTGATTCATAGAGACTGCAAATCTCATCTGCTGACTTTTCCATACGGTACAATAATATTTGTACCCCCAGTGCCTCGTCAGCAGTCCCACCATGACCCAAGCTCTGCTCCTGACAGCTTAAGGAGCTTTCTAGTTTAAGATGGTCGCGTATTTTTCGGCCTGGTTAATTCTAGTAGTGTTTTATACAAAGGGTTATTATGTTATTCAACTACAATTATTGCTGGACTGCTGAGTTATATTTGCCTTTTCCTAGTTCACAGCAAGGTTCGCAAGGTTCAGGTCCAGCAGGTGTTAACTTTGTGCACTTTTTGCAAGTTCATCGGCTTTTTCATTTTCGACAGCACCTTGCTTCGGAAGCAACCGTTAGGCGTTTTCGGTTACTTACTCGGGTTCAATCGATCCTTAACCTTCGCGATCGTTTACCTAACCCGAACATCCAACCCGTGTTCGGAAAGTACGATGCCATTTACTCGATCACTGACTCAGGTTGATTTATCGTAACCCTACACAAGAGCGGGGTCGTTCGAATCGCCAGTCACCGCATGCGCACTGCAGTTTAATTTTTTATTTGAAGGCGGGAATAAGTCTTTTCTTAGTAATTTCATATATTCTATCCCTAACAATTATGGAAAGAGAAGAAAATTTGACACAATGTAAAATCTGTGGTGCGAAATTAGTGCATATCTTAAATAATAATAACAGTCATTTATTGCAAAGCAAATGGCCATCGGCATATTTTGTGTTCCATTGGTAGCACTGGTGTAGATATCCGAAGAAGGACGTTTTCCTAATTCTACTAAGTTATATCTTTAGTTGACTTTTTGAGTGTCTGTGAGTTAAAGTCTTGTGTACTGGAACCATTGCCTTCTAACTACGGTACATCTAACTAGTTAATAGTAAACGCGTCGCAATTCTAATTACTATTTCACAATGTCTTACACTACAGAACCAGATGAACCATATTTCATTCAGGAAAACTTCAGGTACCATCACGGATTGACAATAGAAAATTATTAACTACAAATGTCTAATTTGTAATCACGAACAACAGCAGGGTACCTATGCCACATGATTTGAGTATCACCCTTACTATAAGGAAGGAAAATAATAAACACCTCTTTAGATAGTGTCAAGAAAAAAAAATTATTCTGAATAATGGTTTTCGAATTTATTCGAGTAGTTTTGGATTCGAACAGTTTATTATACAGGTCTGGCAAAGACAAATCTTTGGATAGGAAAACCAAGCAGTAAGTGCGATAGATAACGATGACACCCTCTCTTATTTCCCATACCCAGTTTTTTAGAAGAGCAAGAATGACCAACCAAAATTTCTAGCGTTACCTGTTACTTCCTATTAGAAAGGGACACAAATAGATGTCATTGAGCCTTCAAATTTCTCAAGAAATGGACAGATAGGCATTTTAGGAAAAAACATGGGTAGCAGCTAAAAGAGATAACTTTTGATGTTGCGAACTTCGTAACACCAGAAATTTTGAGAAATGTTAGCAGGAAGTTTTTTGACCAGACTTGGTATTGCGTAGCAACAGACGGCAAAATTTTTTAAGATTCGGTTTTACCAAAACTGTATGATGTTTGCCAATGAAAGGTGAAATAAAAATTGCAGTATCAAGCATGAATCTACAGGTATCATCTGAAGATCTACTTTAAACTCTTTCTGAAGTTAAAGATTCCTTTTTTCATTCAGTACCTAGTGGAAACAAAAGGGGATTTTATAGTCAATAAAATCAATACTTATGAAGCCTTGAAAACAAAAACAGAACCTCTCTCTAGTGGTTGAAATGAATAATAATTATTTATACAATAAACTACTGGTTAATCTATGATAAAAAATAAGGAAGAATTACTTAACAGAGAATTAAAACAGAAGGATTCAATCGGCCCTAAGAAAAATACCATATAAACTGATGTTAGTGTTAAAATTACCATAATGTATTACTTACTCTTTCTAACATACTTATAATATATTTAGTATCACTAAACGGTCCAATATCTTCATAGTATCGTCCATAAACAATAGACATAGCTTGAAGACACATACATTTCATTTCTACTTTATTAGTTAACAAAAATCTATGGTAGAGATCATTGAAGAACTCATAGCTTAAAAAAATACGAAATATAGCAAATTGTATAAAAATACTGTCAATAAAACTTACGATCTTCTAATTGGTGAATCATCATTATTTTCATCCATCTCTAGGAGTAACCTCAGATAATAATCACCTATTTTGATTTCATCTGCTAAGCAGTGATAGGTTAATTCGAATTCTTGATGATTCCAAGCAACTAGGGCTGCTCTGGCAAGTTCCCTATCATTGCTAAAAAGTCTTACTTCATTTTCCAAGGCACTTCGTAGTTCTTCCCTAGTCTGCAATATAAGGTTTCACATATTACAGTTTACCTACTAGATGCCTTTTAGTATGAATTGAGTAATATCATGTGTTTATCATTTCATTAAAAAAAGTTTAACAGTTTATAATAACATACAAAAATTACAAACTCTGTATAATAATGACTCAATATATAATACATTATAAATGAAGATGAGTAACAGCAAAAAGTTTACCTAACGACAATATTTATCAACTATTTTTAAGAAAAGCGTGAAAAAATACCAATTTTGGTGACAAAATTAATTTATGTACAGTCCGTTCACGAAAGTTTGAGCGCATAATAGGGGTTTGTTTATTTATCTGAAGTTGGCAGTATTTGCTGTCATAATGTAAAATAAAGTGAAAGTTGCCGAATGTACCCGGTCTCGTCCGACGAGCTTGCGAGTTATCAGAGAACTCTATGTAATATTGACAACATTGCGTATCAATCTGACCAGAAAATGAATAACATAACCTAAAATTTTAATATACACAGTGGAATATGTCAAATTGTCATGGCCAACCGACGGCTCAAACTTTCGTGAACGGACTATATACTCCTTTCGCATATTAAATTTCAATCTTCTATCGTTAGGTACAGGGTGGGTCAGAAAAACCTATCCGATTTCAAATCCCTTTTTCTCAGAAGAGAGAGCAGGTAGAGTAGTGGGGTAAAAACCGTTAGAAAGCTGGTTTTATGCCATTTGTCAGTAGTCAACATGCCTTGGTCTGGTGAACATCGTGCTTTTGTTATTGAGCGGTTTATCGAATGCGGCGGTTCGATAATTGCTACACAACGTGCTTTTCGAATTCATTTCGGACTCGGGCGTCATGATCCTGTTCCACATCACGCTACGATTAAAGTGTGGGTGTCAAATTTTAGACAGACGAGTTCAGCATTGAAAAAGAAGTCGCCTGGACGTCCCAGGACAGCAACAGGACCTGAAAATGGGCAAACCGTAACGGTCAACAGCGAGCGCTATTGTTTCATGCTGGAAAATTTTCTTAGACCCAAAATGGAAGAAATGGCGTGGAAAATGTGTGGTTTCAACAGGATGGTGCAACCGCCCACACATCGCGACGATCAATGGACATTCTCAGGGAACTGTTTCCCGGTCGCCTCATTTCTCTGAGAGGTGATCTTGGCTGGCCGCCGCGCTCACCGGATCTCACTCCATGTGACTTCTTCCTTTGGGGTTACCTCAAATCGAAGGTTTACCAGCATCGACCAAGGACCCTTCTTGCTTTACGAAGGGAAATTGCTCGGGCAATTGAAGAAATTCCTGTGGAAATGACGGTGAAAGTCATGGAAAGCTACCGCGAGCGCCTAAATAAGTGTATCCGCTCCCAAGGACGACATTTGAGTGATGTGCTTTTCAAAACTTAAATTTAAAAATGGCATAAAATTTGCGATATGTTAATAAAAAAAAATTTTTGACAAGCTGAGTGGTTTTAATTTTATAACGTTTTGAAATCGGATAGGTTTTTCTGCCCCACCCTGTATATAGAACTGTCTGAATTGCTTTATCAATTTGTCAATTTTCAGATCTAAATTGACACAAGCGGAAATCCGAGATTTGTACAACTTTTTCCTGATATTGGCAACATTGCGTATCAATCTGACAAGAAAATAAACATAACCTGAAATTTTAATATACACAGTGGAATATGCCGAAATTCCATAGCCTACTCAGTGCTCAATAATATCTGAACGGAGTATAACTGACAAACATTTATTGCTGAAAAAGCATATGCGAATTTTGGCGCTGCAAACACAGCTTGCTCCAGACTGTAGTTACATCATACAAATGGTGATAATTTTGAAAATGCCTGTAAATAATGTGGACCGATAAATTGAGAAACATCTTTACATTGAATAGAAAAGAGAGAAAACGTTTTTTATTGTCTGACAATACAAGTAAGAGCAATCAACCTGTGGTTATTCAGCTCTATATTGAATATTTCATAACTTTTAATTTGTCAAAAAATTATACCACCAGTCAAAAAAAAGACCCATTAAATATAATCCATGAATAACACCAAATTAGGTAGGTAATAAAAAAAGTAGAATAAGAATGAAACATTTTATAATGAGATAAAGCTAAAGAAATCTGTAGATACTCTGGATGATATTACCCCCTTGTAGCTTGAAGGAATATTGAAGAGACGCTCTGAAGTATGAGTTAAATTTTTGTTGACTTTAATCAATTAATATTATTCACTACTTTCATAGTCAATATTTTCACTTGCGTTTTCCATATTACTAATTTTGTATATTGTTTGTAGCTATGAAAATATTATCGAAAATAGAAAGATTTCTGAATAAGAATGTTATAATTTACCTTATGGTTCCAAATAAGATTGGGCAGAGCATGATCTTGATTAAACTGATAATAAAAAAGAGCCCAATTTGCCTCTGCCTTGATCCGTTCCCTTCTTTTTCTCAACACGATAGGCCTCTCTCTATTTTTATCTTTTCTATCAACCGACAATCCAACTCTAGCACCCCAGTGCTGTATAGCTAGATTTGTGTAATGTTCAACTTGCTTTTCCATCAATTTAATTTTACGCTCTACGGCTAGCCAATTGGGATTTTTCTTATTACGAGAAGCGTGGTCTTGAGCCAATTTTAGGTTATCTCTATAGTTAAGCAGTTCTTGTTCTACTGCGTTCTCTGGTACCTTATCCTGGGAATCTAGGAAACTAGTCAATCCAGTAGGCTGAAAAAATTATTGTTTTGAAAACATACAGCATACTACACTGAAACATGTACCGTTTGTCCTTGTTGGTTTTTTCTGACAAATTTAGATAACTTAAAATATGAAGATAATTACCGAAATAAATCTGGAACTGTTAGTACCGAAAAGCAAGATCGACTATATAAAATTTTCATTTGACTGCCAAAAGGAGGTTTAATCAAATTCAAAACCTAAGTATTGATGCAAAGCCAAATTGCAGTCACAAATAATTGATTAAACATTCAAATTATACATTTGAAAATTTTTCAACAAATCCTTACTTCCCATACGCAATATGTTAATGGTAATATCAATGTTCACATCAATGTCAATGTTGATGTTATTGAATCAAACATATTTCTTGATTTTCTAACATCATAGCTAACATCAATCACCTATCCAAGCGTTAAGATTTAACTGGTATAAACCAACAGCGCCGTGCTCCTGGTTTATAATAGATGTTGATCAAGGTATAGTCCGTTCACCTGTTTTATCAACGCTAAAGACAGTCCGTACACGAAAGTTTGAGACGTCGGTTGGCCATGGAAACATACTCCACAGTGTATATTGAAATTTTAGGTAATGTTGTTTATCTTCCTATCAGATTGATACGCAATGTTGTCAATAGTGCATAGAGTTCATAGTAACTCGCAAGCTCGTGGACGAGGCCGGGTAAATTCGGCAACGAGGACTTATTTTACGTTATGACAGTAAATACTGCCAACCTCAGATAAATTAACAAACGCCTACTATGCGCTCAAACTTTCGTGAACAAACTATACATTTATTTTAAAAATCAGCACAACAACACAGCTTTCTATATGATAAAAGTTGATAAGAGTAATAAGATCTACACAAGAAAAATAATGTCTGAAATCGCAATGTCTTGACCAGAGAAATACTTTCAACTTCAGAAGGTTAAACATTTTCTCAGTTCATTGAAATATAGAAATCGTAAAGACTGGAAAAGCTGGACTACAAACAGGGGAGGAATATAAAATGATATGATCTGTGTTTTTACTGTTTGATTTTCCTGTGTAGGCGCCTAATTCAAGTTTTCTTCAACATCAACATGATTGTGAACACTCTTGGCATATACATCAACAACTTGACATACATATACGTTACCAATAAGATCATTGCGAATGGGCAGTTACTCTGTTACTAACTAGGGTTTTCTTTGACTACTCATATCACTGATAAACACTTCAATTTCTGTAATTTTTCTATCAGAGGTAACCTTGGTTAGAGACCAAGCTTGGGTATACGGGCCAAGTACCAGGTGTGCACTGTCCCTAGGCTCCTGTATGAGCGTCTTTCAAGAGGAAACCTTAGCTTTTGAAAGATGACTAGATATAAATCTAGAAAAAAACTATCAGGAGTGCGATATAGCCATACACTCAGATAGTCAAGCTGCTATTAAAGCACTGAGCTCCTACGTCATTGACTCAAAAATGATCTGGGAATGCCGGAACAAACTCAATGAGATAGGCAAGAAAAATAAGGTCTTTTTAATCTGGGTTTCCGGTTTTCGGTCACTCGGGAATCAAAGGAAACGAAGAGGCCAATACACTTGTCAAAGAGGGCGCACGTATGTCACTCATTGGCCCAGAACCCTCCTGTGGTATATGATGTAAGACGGAGTTTCTGGAGAAGGAGAAAGCCGAGAGGGAAAAGCTCTGGCGGAATCTCCCAGGGATGGATCATTCCACTGAGTTCCTTCGGAACTTCGAGACAGCGGGATCCAAAAGATATCTGGATCTTGGTAAGAAGCAATTGCACCTCCTCACTGGCTTTCTTACAGGACATTGTCGCCTTAGGAAGCACCTGTTGAGGATGGGATTGTCGGACACTGACGAGTGTAGGTTCTGTGGGGAGGAGGAAGAAACCCCCATTCACCTAGTCACGGAATGCCTTGGCATTACGAGCCTGAGGAGGAAATGCCTTGGACAAGAAACTTGTAAGAGTGAGGAACTAGCCTCGTTGAAGTCTTCACAGTTACTAGATTTCATTAGATCTCTGGAACTGGAAGGCGAGCTGTGAAGGTTTTTTGGCCAGAACAGCTCTGTAAGGGGGCACAATAGACCTTAAGGTCGCAGTGGACTGTAACCCCTCTGTAAACTATCAACTATCAAACTAGTGAACAAATTAGTTTCTGAAGTCACGAACCTTTTCAGTCAGAGTATTGTAAGTAAAGCAACTCTCTAGTTAAAAACATTCATAACAACTGTATAATATGGTTCAGCGTTTTTCCAAAAGATTTTAAATTATTTGTTCCTGTTATTTACCAATATTCTTTTGAGAAGTCCCATTGCTATTGGATTACCGGTGACCCAAAGACCAACAAGATGCCTGGACAATTGACGATGTGTTAGAAGTCTGCCATCAGATCCTTGAGTGTAAAGAGCTGCAAGAAGATGACTTGGCAAAGCACCTTCGGCAAGTGCTAACTCTTGCATTCTTGCCGCAGTTTCAGGTTCTCCTTCTTCAATAAGTGCTCTCATAACTAGACCTGCACCTTTGATGATAGCCATGGAGGGATGCTAAAAATGGATTGGAATCATATCGATTATAAAGTTAACAAATATGAATTTGTATATAAATTGCGTATTTCAAAATAATTCAAAAACAGTAAACTGAATAAGTATTTCAGTATATGAATGACATATCACCTGGAAAAGCCTAAATAAGGATCTACCCCTTTCTGACACCATATCGAGTAAAATATCAAAATGTCTGCCATCTGTAGTCTCACTGTATGGAACACAAAGAGCAAATGTCAAAAAATCCAACATTGCTGATACCACCAGTGCGCCTGTACCCTGGTTCTAGAACAAATACATTTGTTACAAAATATTTTGGTACAGCAAATAGTAAACTTACTATGTGTGAAGTCCACATATCTAAGAGATTTTCAAGAAAGCTTTTCGTTTGTAGTAAAGACAATTTATTGAGTTGTTCTTGCTTTAAATCGCTCTCTTCATGCATTGGATGCATCAAGGCACACACCATATCGATTGCAGCATGAGTTACAGCAAAATCATTACGCTTTAATGCATTGACCACTTTCAAACCAATAGCCTCTCTGAATCTGTAAATATATTGGGTTACATTTTGAATTCATTACAAGTTTATGAATTTTACCCTGGCAGTGATGTAAATGCAGCATAGCCAACTTTACTGGCTATTAAACGTCTTAAAGCTTGAAATTGAGCTTCAAGATCAACCACACTTATAGTCTTTTGGTCACCTTCATTTTTAACTAATGCATTCAAAGCCCCTATTATCATTTTTTCTTTGTTTTCCGAAAATATTCCCTGGAAAATGAAAATGAATAATAAAGAAAACCATTTCCCACTTCACATTAGAGTCAAACCATTTTGCCCTAAGAGTAAGAAGTAAACATAGAGATGCCCCTACGCTAAATAGTACTGCATTGTAATCAACCAAGCTCTAGAGTGAGATGGAAAGCATTTCACTGCCGCACTGGGGTGAAGTAAACAGAAGGTTAGATTTTCATTTCTACAATTTCAGAATATAATAAAACATTTTCGTAATTTTGCCATAGCTATAATTACCGGGATATACTTAAGCAACAATAAACTACCACTAAATCAGTAAAATAATTCAGTTTATACGCCGGATTAGTGTAACGTCACAAGCTGTCACTGGGTTCCAAACAAACATTGAAATTTGAACTACCGATTGTTCTTTTTACGATTTAGTCGTGTTGAAAATGTTTTTAGGATGAAAAAAGGCTTATTCAGGCATATTTTGTGGATCATTAACACTACAAAATCAACGTAAAATTATAAACATAATTACATAACCTCAAGTTTGCTCGATTTCCCTCTTTTTAATTGCAATATCCATCTGAATGATATAGTGATTCACAATATAAGCTTTTTCATGTTCTTTCTTCTTCGCGCGGTGCCTTCCGGCCGAACTGAGGCCTAGTGGCCCATTGTTCACCCGCATCGTTCAATAGAGACTCAGCTCCTCAGACACAAAGACAGAAATGTCGCGAGTCTGCCAGGAGTGGTCCCTCTCACCATAGGAATAGTAGGTGTTGGATCACCTAGGTGTGTTGACCTTAACTCAGTTAGGTTGCCACAGTTGAACAAAATATGCTCAACCGTTTCATCAGTGCTCCTGCACCACCGGCATAGGGAGCAGCTCGTTAATCCCATTCTCTTCAAATGTTTGTTAAACAGATGACCAGTCAATGCACCAGTCACCAGACCGAGTTGTTTCCTTTCCAGCAACAGAAGTCTATTGACCTCAGGTCGGGAGGACGGTGTCTCAATGAGAATCCTCGACCACCTCAGGCCCACCCCCGCGCTCCATTCCGGGGAAAATTCCCTGTTCAGCCAGCTCCTGAAGAAGCTTCTGACAAATGTGCGACAGATTGGCAGCGCAGGCTCCGGACCAACAAATGCTGATCTGGCTCCCCGCCTAGCCAGTTCATCTGCCTTGACGTTCCCAGGTATATCCGCATGAGCCGGACACCAGATTACTTTCACAAAGTTATCAGAGCCCAGCCCACGCAGAGCTTTCCTGCATTCTTCTACAAAAGAGAGTCAACCCTAGCATCAGATAAAGATTTCAGAGTTCCCTGACTGTCGCAACATATGTAAATGTGCTGGCCAGAGTATCCCCTGCGAATACTTTCTAGTGCGCAGGCAAGAACCGCAAATAGTTCAGCCTGCACAATGGAACAGTCCTTCCCCAGAGGGATAGCCTGATTGAAGTGAGGACCCACGATTCCGGCACCAGACCCTGTTGTTGTGACAGAGCCATCCGTGAACCACGTGGGACCTTCAGGACTAAGAAGTCTGTTTGATGAAGACCATAGGTCTCTGTCAGGAACAATTACCCTGTAGGGTTCGTCGAAGTAGAACTTAGTGCCCGCGCGGTCACCTCTTTGGAGAAGGGCAGCGTGAGCTTTTTAATGTTAAAAACGTCTAAAATGTAAACACGACACATCGAGTAACTAAACACTAACACGATGTTGCCAAACTGACAGAATTGTCTGTGATAGACGCTAGCCGTTAGTATCAGAGAAGGGGAGCGGTAGACCAATTATCCCAATACGGAATAAAGATACAGCACAAGTTCGCAACCCCGTTCGCGAGCATAAACAGATTCTACTTGGCTGCGTCAACAAATGCCTTATGTCATCTCTAGGTTTACTTTTTACTCTAAGATTTTGACAAATAACTTACATCTTGTGTGATACTGTACAACAAACCACTATAAGGCGCGTTTGCATTAAATCTTCTCACGCATTCAGCAAACGATTTTTTTGGAGGTAAATTGTATAAAAATTTGACATATATACTTTCGGGTTCTTCTTCAACAGGTAAATGTAGGGGGCCCAATCTGAAGCCTCGTTCAGTGTAGGTCATTTTTATATGAACATCTCGGTTGCCTGATGCTCTAACTCCGTCTAATAACGAGGCTAACAAGGAATCTCTGAAAATTTTGATTCTTTATTCTGAACTACATGATATAGATGAAAGTCTCACCTATCAATTGCAGAATAAGTTCTTATTTGACCATCTATGTACTCTATGCTGAACATTTGTAGATTATTATTATCTCTAACCAAAGCAAATATATGGCCTAGCGGTCTCAATGTACAGATATTGTATGTCTGTGGATCTCTTTCCAAAATACATGTTTCAGAGAGACAAAGTGTTCTTCTTATAGGTTCAGGATGTCTACATTTATGGATTTTATAGACAGAGAATTCGGATACGGATGTTAAATGCTCATCATCACTGAAAGAATGGATGATACAGATAGTTTAATAAAAAATTCTCATCTTGACGTTTTTTATTTTATTTTTTATGTTTATAGAAAATTCATAAGCTAAAATCAGTTGTCACAGTTCACACACTATAATAGAGTTTTAGCACCTTATACATATAACAGTGAAAGCAGATTAATCAATTTTATTTGTGGTGTTTCTAGATAAAGAAGACAATCAGTAATAATAATTTTCAAGCGGCTAACCGGTTGAAATTGATTGTTATTGCAAAATACAAAACTATTTTCTGAATAGTGAATTATTGCATCGCAAGACAAAAACATAACTCCAAAGTTAAATCTTCATAAAAAATATACAGGGTGGCCGGACGATTGACGTCCGAAAGGAAAAAGCAGATCCCTCGTCTATGGGGTGTTCGAATCACCCCCATGTATGTTATGCGATTTTTCAGGGTTTCGAGTTATGAATTGATTTATAAACTTTTGAGAATTTTTACCTTGACCATATTAAGAAAGATATTAAAAAAAAATACAAGAGTTTTCTGATATATTTTTTTTGTGAATAAATCGCCATGAAATGTACTTTTATACATAAAATAACCAGCATCGTAACTTGGATAAAAATTATGGAAATGTTGGTCTCAAGTGAAAAAGTTACGTATTTTGGTTCACGATCTAAATTTTCCGATTTAAATTAAAAATGTGAACAGGCTACTTCATGGTTTAGGCTTAAAAACTGCGCTCAACACTCAGCTTTCAGAATCATTAATAAAAAATGGTACTCAACAGTCTACTTCTGCTAGAATTAGGCTTCAAAGTCAGCGAGGTGGAAAAAAATCAAAGAACTAGACATTTACTCAAGAATTATTTTTTGCCATTTTAAGATTTTCCTGATTAAGTTATGATATAAAATGTAGAAAATTAATGAAAATCAGCATTAGAAGAAACGTTTTAGATAGGAAAAAAAAATAAGATCATGTAGATAAAAATAAATTTATTTATAAAATTTACAATAGGTTTTCAAAAAGGCCACCTTCAGCCTCAATACACATTCTACACCTTCGCAAAATTTCTTTATTCATTAATTTTTTTTATGTAATTTTTATAAATATTTTTTTTTATCTACATGATGTGTGATTTATTGCCATACCTTTTTCTTTTTCTTAACCAAAACTTTTCTCCTAAAGCAAATTTTCAGCATTTCTATCATAACTTGATCAGAAAAATCTTAAAATGGCAAAAAATAATTTTTAAGTAAACATCTAGTTCTTTGATTTTTTCACCTCGCTGACTTTGAAGGCTAATTCTAGCAAAAGTAGAGTGTTGTGCCATTTTTTATTAATGATTCTGAAAGCTGAGTGTTGAGCGCAGTTTTTAAGCCTACTGAGAAACCATGAAGTAGCCTGTTTACATTTTTAATTTAAATTTGAAAATTTAGATCATGATCCAAAATACGTAACTTTTTCATTTGAGACCAACATTTCTATAATTTTTATCAAATTTACGATGCTGGTTATTTTATGTACAAAATTACATTTCATGGCGATTTATTTACAAAAAAAATATATCAGAAAACTCTTGTACCTTTTTTTTAATAATTATAATACCCCATGAGAGGAGGGACCTGTTTTTTCTTTTGGACGTCAATTGTCCGGCCATACAAGTATGAAAATTCATATGCTCAATGCATCAGAGACTGTCCAGTTGAACAGCAATGTATTCGAGAGATTTATGTGCTTCAATTATGATGGAAAGAATGATCTTCTGTGAATAATGTTGTTTTCTTTCTCTTACCGTTAAGAGTGGCCTAATTCAAGCAGTATTGTAGAAAACCTAAATTATTCGCAGTGGATAATTCATTTCATCATTAAGGTAGCATCTTTACCACTGTTCAACTAGCACAAAGTTCTCTTCTGATGCATTCAATATCATAATATTCCCGATGTGAATTTCATACCAGTATGTGGCAATACTAGGAGAATCAGTCCACCCTATATTAAGAATACTTCACTGACCTGTATTTTCCAAATCTCTGTTTCTGAAAGTCCTCTAAAGTTATAGGAGTGCTCAGAACCTTAAGAGTTAATCCCAAATTAATGGCAGCACTTTCTATCAACTTTATTTTTATTTCTTCATATTCACTCGACTGGAATAAATGAAGTCTTCCAAATCCACCACATACTATCACAAATCCTCCTAAATAAAAAATGGGAAATATTTATTTGATGACACAACACATTTTTGGCATTAGTTACCTGGATAATCTGATGTTATACATATTCCTTCGAAATCTTTGAAGTTATAACTGGCAAGAACTACATTTGTGGTGGGATCTAATTGATCTAAAGAATAAGGTGTCACTTCTAACACAACTGGTAACCTCACATCTGACCAATGATGTTTGTAAGCATGATACCGCTACAATATCGTAAAGAAATAGTTTTAGAATGAAAAAATCTTCTCCTTTTATCGGTTTATGGAATAGTTTTCCATATCTTTTAGGAGATTTTATTTCAGTTTTGCATTATGAGATTACAAACTATATTTTTCACAATTAATATGATAATTAAACCTTGTAATAACAATGAATATATGGCTATAAATAGTAGCTGAATTAACAAAGGTTGGAGTGATATTAAGAATTTTCAAAATGCCATTATGAGACATTAAAAAGAGTACATGATCCAGGACTCACCAAAATTTCCTTAGGTTTTTCAGCAAAACTATTTCTGAACTTCAGAGCTTCTGTTAATAATTGTGTTCGATGATCAGATGAAAACCTCATATTATCTATTTTGTTCTGTTTCTTCATACTAATAACGAACTCGTTATTAGAATTGCCAGCTTTTGGCAATGGTTGGAGGGAAATGAAATCATTGTAGATCCACCTATTTGTTACCTCTAGGGTGTTAGGATTATATGTTGTAATACCCAGAGAACCAATGGAGAATATTCTCTTATACCTTAAATTTAATTGAATTAATGAGTGACAAAAAAGTGAATGAGATATTTTGGGATATTTTCACTTACTTTCCTTTCCATGAGTGTTTTGTGACGAAGAAACAAGCAACATCTTGATTATCTTTGATCGGCATCATTTTTTCATTTCCTTGAAACAAATAAACAATTTACAAAGAGAATTAACTGCATCTTCTTGCATATAAATACCCATGCCATCTAAGTACAAAGAACAGCGACACAACAAAAAACTTACTCAATTTTTATTTTATTCAAATAATAGAAAAACATATATCAAATAACATTTCTTATTAGAAGCTTTTAGATAAAAATCTGGGGGTGTCAGCTGTTTTGATATTCTTGTGTCAAAAACAGGATATCAAGTTGTCACTAGTGTCAATGTCATCGTTTTATTTGTCAACAAGCCGGTAAAATTGAAGAATTCTACAAAAATTGATATGCGGCATCTATAGCCTAATTGTGGTAGTATTTACAATTGAGTGAATAAAAAAATGAAATGCCTTCACTATCGATGCTTTGCCTTCGGGGATTCCCACAAAATAATACGAAATCTGTGGTGTAACGTGTTTGCAACACACATTACAGATTTATTTGTATCTTAGTCTAAGATTTGTATTATTATCCAAAATCTATATAATTTTTTATTTGTAAGATAATGATATAGATATACCAACAGCATTATATGTATATTTATATATTATACCAATAGCGTCATGCAACTGTATTTTAAAATAAATTACTCTTTACCTCAAAGGAAGAACTCTTCTTCCTCTGAGTTCTTTACTTTATTGTTTATTTATAGTGTCCCTGTTCTATCTACCTTTAAGTACAGTTGTTTTTCTGTTTTCTGGTGATTTTTTGAATTAGCCATCATGGGAGGAAACTGGAAACCACTTTTAAATCACGTCTTCTCTCAGTGGAATAAAAAAATACAAAGTGAAGACGATGTTTATGTTGGCATATTTAATGATTTTCATGATTTTTCACATCAAATTGATCAGGCATGAATATAAAGAAGAAGTACTTATATTCATTTGTCGAATATTTGTGTTTGTTCGAAGAATAACCAATGTATAAAAGAATTTTTTTGTACTATTTATGTTTATAACTACTTCAAACGAATGATTTTTATTGTTTTAGACGTTTTAGTTTGGATTTGCTTGTAGCGTGATAATTGATAAATATGAAAGATAAAAGTTACCTGGTTAATCCACTTGCTGCTGTGATAGTGGATCAACTGTAAGTGCTTATGAGAAAATGGCGGATGCGCTAAAGAGGCATTCGGGCACAACGGAATATTTTCATGTTATGTATGTTCTTTGAATGATTTTTTACAATCGAATGAAATTAGGAATTCATTATTTTTACATCCAGATTTTTTCATAAAGAAGTTTCCATGAAAATTAAACAGTTTCTATCAACATTCATCTCATTTTGGAGTAGTCTAGGACAGTCTACCTGTCTCATATCACTTTTGCTCATAACTTTTGTCAGAAATGTACATAAGTTCTTTTAAAGTAATATATTTGAAGTTATATTATTTGGCTTAATTTTAACTCAAGATCTTTCAAAAAAGCTGTTATGATTGTTTATTTATCAAGTGAACTGTTAGAAATAAAAGCTGGTTAATTCCTCCTAATGGAATGGGATCATGAAAGACTTAACCCTGGAGGTAGGAATCCTTCACCTACAGTTTGAAAATTTGATTTATTGAAAAAAAATATTTTTATACAGGGTGTTACATAATAGTATGTCACAACTCGAGGGGATGAATCTACATGTCATTTTAAGAAAAAAAAGTTCATATAAATATGGGTCCGTGAAAGCTTCGTTACGGAGCTACAGGGTGTTGAAATTTCCAAAACAATTGTTTTTTCCTTCATATCTCCTGCAGTTTTTGGGATATTCAGTCCAAATTTGGAATGCGAGCTATTTTCAACAGTCTCCATCATTGCAGAAATCTCAACTAGAATCTACAGGGTGTTGCCTTTCCGGAGCCATGTCTTCTTTTTCCCTCTAAAACTTTTTTGCGGTACGCCACTGGTCAGCGTAAATCAATTTCTGATATCTTCGTTCAATTCAGAAACTTTTTGGACTCTTGTCGCTAAATAAGAAAAATAATAGAAATACTCGATAGGTATGCTCAAAATTTGCTTCTATTTTGATAGCTCGTCATCTGATACTCAACTTAAGCTTGTTCAATATCAAACTAAAAAAGTTCAATAATTTTTCACGAAAAAATTACAGGAGTCAAAAATTGATTTTACTCTGGCCGGTGGCGCACCGCAAAAAGGTTTGAGAAGAAAAAAGGAGACATAGCTCCGGAAAAGAAAACACCCTGTAGGTTCTAGTTAAGATTCAGGACGTGCAATGATGGATGCTGTTGAAAATAGCTCGCATTCCAAACTTGGACTGAATATCTCAAAAACTGCAGGAGTTATGAAAACCATTTTTTTTTTGGAAATTTCAACACCCTGTAGCTCCGTAACGAAGCTCTTGCAGACCCATGTTTATATGGTCTTTTTTTCTTGAAATCATACGTACATTTATCTCCTTAATTTGTGACATAATCTTATGTAACACCCTGTATACATATAGATGACCATCTCGGTCTTAAATATTATGTATTTATAACCAGTATTTATAGATAGCCTAAAACGAATAATAATCTTGTTAGTTTCTCAGAAAAATAGATCGAGAAGTGGGTATCAGATTTTGTCTATCTCCTCTAGTTTGAAAGTTGTAGTGCTAAAACATCGAAATATGCCCACCCTGTACTGTGTATAATATTCCTAACAGAATGAAGGAAATGAATGAAACAAATAAAAAAATCGTGCCATAAAAAGTTCGAGTTAGAGATATAATCAAAATGTCAATATCACATTGAATAGAAAACATTTAACTACTTGAAGATCATATTTAAGAATATCAGAACAAACTCATATTATGTACTTTAAGGTCATGTGTATTGATATTTGATATATAGTGCTCGGTTTCCATACTGAATAGTAATGTCTTCATAATCTTAAAACTTTTCCATTCAGTCGAATCGAGTTAACGATATAGATGACGCTCAATTAGTTGAGAAATCTCACCGTACCAAATAAGTGCTCAACAACAAAAACAAATTAGTTATTGCCTAACGCGAATCTCGATCGATCTTTTGTAATTCGGAAAGTTCGCACGAAGAGATGCAAATAATTTCTTCGATCGCATTTCTACGATAATGGAAATGATAAAACACGAAGTTAACATTGTCCCCGTCAGATCGATAGTATTCAATTAATTGTGAAACCTTTTGGTTGCTTTCTAGAGAGAAAGGCCCGTTATCTTATTGGTGAAAGGTCTCAAGTCCTTTTTGCAAATCTGATAGTGTAGAAGTAGTTATATCAGTAAGTCCTATTCCTTAGTCTTATATATTTTTACTATTTCTTATCTTAATGTATTGTTTGTTTTGTCTTCGTTGTAATGTGTTCTCAAAAAATTTGTCCCAGTTACTTCCGGAGATGTGCAGAAGAAATTTTGTACCTACCTACCTATATAAAGATTTCCGAAAGAAATGTCATTTTCAATTCACGTGTTATGTACTGTGTACATAAGGTGTAATCTGCGATAACGTGATATATTTTGTTGATATTTGGTATTAAATCCTTGGTTTTACACGGTATCATATCAAAGAGTAATCATTATTGGCTCGGTACATTTTTTTCATTATGTACCGGTTACCTGGAGAATGCTTATGAAAAGGCAAAATGTTTCGGTTCACTGGAAATAAGTACGATGATCTCAAAATGCAAGAAGTTTTTTTTCCCTGAGAAGATAATATTCAAAAATTGAAAATCTGTTAATGTGAATAACACTTCGTTTGCACTAAGTACTTTTGACAATATTATGACATAGTTTCAATTTCGAAAGTTCTTTTCCAACTTTTTGTTTGTACGAGTTTCACTTGATTGTACAAAATTTCAACTGGCTTGACTGAACTCTTGCGAACTGATGTGAGCAAGGCTTGAATTAAATTAGTTGGATTCTCAACAGGTGAACGCAGTGGCGTATATCGCCAATATTTTCGGGTGGGGGGAGTTACCGTACGCTTGCCCCATGAAAAGATTGAGTTGGTTACAATTTGTTAATTAAGATTATTGAGATCGAGATTCTACATCTACAGGATGATTTTGTACCTAGTCTCCCTGCTTCTGTTTCAATATCCCATCCCATTATACAGGATGAGGCAGTAGTCCGGTCAATTTAGACATAAAAATAGTGATCAAATAGAAAAAATTCCGACAGAGCCAAATTTTTGTAGAGACCTTAGGTTTACCACAAGGAATAAAGTCTCAAAAGTCCCCATCAATCCGACGCGAGCTTCGCGACTTATTCGGGGTCAAAGGTCAAATTTTAGGTTTTTTGGATTTTTCTCGAAAACGGTAAGTTTTATCGGAAAAGTACCTCAGAGCAAAGTTGTAGATCTTAAAATTCTCTATAAAAATGGTTCCTATGATTTTTTCTCTAAGACCCACTATTTCCCAGATATTGCGCTTGTAAGAATCAAGTTCTACATAATATGCACACATTTCCACACCACCTGTGAGGTAGTGTACTCGGCGCATTTTTTTTAACGTGGTATCCCCGTAGGGCTATTCCACGAACCTTTATGACGTTATTTTCAGGAACAATAATTTAATTTATAGTATGAAGATTATTGATATGGGTTACTGAGTTTAACTTTTTTTATTACTTTAATCTGACTCATACTCTTCATATTCAACTTCACACTTCACCATCATGTTTTCTTCTTCAATTTCTTCTTCTTGTTCTTCTTCTTCTCCTTCCTGTTGATGTACGCTTAGAAATTGTTTAAATGAAGATGAATCAGTTGTCTCTTCATCAAAATCACATGAATCTTCCTCTCTTGTATTTAATTGAACATTTGAGCAAGAGACACCTTGGCAATTGGTACACGCTGGAGAACACTGCAATCCTACTTTTTACAGCCACATTTGGCACTACAACCTTTCTTGCAATTGCAAAAAATAGTGTTAAGAAGTTTTTCTGGAGCAGGGGGCAGTAAAGTTCGAATCGGTTCCAAAGTATTATTTATCAATTTCCAACCCCAGTCTTCAGGGTTCAGTTCATTGCCTTGCCATGTCTGAACTTGATAGTATACTCGAAACAAATGTTGAGTAGCAGATGCCGATGTTGGAGGAAGACAAGATAGCTGTACTTGCTTTTTGTTTCGTGTATTTTTTACGAATGTTAATATCTGTACGTATCTATGCAATCAATTTTTTTTGGAGCTCCATAAACCGCAAGAAGAAACCGAATTCCTTTAGTAATTAGTATTTGAGGTGAAGAATTATTTCTGTAAATACTTTTGCGCAGTCAATCAAATCATTTTTTTCAAATAATTTTAATACTGAATTTTTGCCCCTTCTAAACATTGCTGACGTAGTATCGCATCCGGTTATCGCATGTAAAATAAAATAAAGTTTTGGCATTTCGGATAAGCTGATAAACTTTTTGAAGAATATATTTCTGTCCGTAGCTGCGCGCCTTCCCAGGTTTTAAAAAGTAAATAATTTTATCAGATGGAGTCCTTGCAGTGAGTAGTACTAATAAATCAACATCGTCACCCACTACAATAGCTGTATTTCTTGCATTAAATTGTTCTATTGCTGTTTCAATTATGAGGACATCGGCGTCATTAGGAGCTTGTTTCACGGCAATATTTTCAGCTGTTAATTTGTTACTCAACATAGAAATAAAACGAGATTTATTATTAATGTTTGCAAAAAAATGTTGTTGATTAACTGGAACTGTCATAAATTCGTCAAACATTATGTCGGTACCTGAGGATGTTTTTGTAGCACACGACTTTTGTTCTGCAGCTTTTATGTTCTTTGTTGTGTCACCGTAGCCATCAAATACTACCGTAACTGTATGACCATAATGTCTACGTAATACTGAACATATTTTTTCAAAAATTACGTTAAAGGTTTCTTCTTCGATCCCACACACAACGTGATGTAGTAGATATCCCCCATCAATAACGTAAGCAGCGTTTGTACAATCAACCTCAGCATTGACTGATTGAAAGCAATCGTAAAGAGCCGACTTCATTGTTTTACGCATTCCAGCTGCATCGAAGAGTGACAACGGGTAAGGAGCTAAATCATATGCGAAAAATTTTTCAATTTCACCCTCAAAAGTCTTAGTGACACTCATACGTTGAAATAATAATACTGGGTCTATTGGTACTTCTTCGTCGTGAACTTTCACAGTGCTACTCACAGCTAATGGCATATTGTGTGCATACTATGTAGAACATGATTCTTACAAGCGCAATATCTGGGAAATAGTGGGTCTTAGAGAAAAATCATGAAAACCATTTTTATAGAGAATTTTAAGATCTACAACTTTGCTCTGAGGTACTTTTTCGATAAAACTTACCGTTTCGAGAAAAATCCAAAAAACCTAAAATTTTGACCTTTGACCCCGAATAAGTCGCGAAGGCTCGCGTCGGATTGATGGGGACTTTTGAGACTTTATTCCTTGTGGTAAACCTAAGGTCTCTACAAAAATTTGGCTCTGTCGGAATTTTTTCTATTTCAATTGTCTAAATTGACCGGACTACAGAGGAACTTGCTGATATAGAAATTCAAACAAACAAAAACTTATGCAGATATCGATTTAATTATTTAGTTATCATCAAGTACAACATTTAATGTTTTCTAATGGTTTTCTCGATGAAATATTGATAATTATGCACACGTTTTCATTTCAGTAAAGAATACCTCATTTAGTGTACTTTCGAATGACATATCCACTTTTGTGCGAGCTGCTGATCCTCCGCCATAATACCATGGCTAACATGATAACAACGAAGAAGTCTAAAAATTTAATTTGCTCTATTTTGAATCTCTTCGTGATTTAATCTTAATGCAATTTTATGGAAATCTTCAATTCATCTGCTACCTGTAGATGCTGAGACTAGACTTACATTTTGTAGGTGGTATCAGTAGATATAATTTAGGAGAGTGGGGGGCCATAGGATATTATAGACTGAAGAGGCCACTTTCACGAAATCAAGGCTGATTAATTTACGAAATAACCACGTATGGCAGAGAGAAAATCCTCAAGCGACTATTGTTTCTCATGAGTTGAGTATCAAAGTGAGGTTGGCAGTCATGAGAGGAGAACTTTTCGGGCCAGATATACTTAACGATCCACTTAAATGCTAAAGAATTCATTAGATCATTACAAAACAACTCGACAGACATATACAGGGTGTTTCATTGGGAAAGGGAAATACTTCACAGGTGCATAGGTGGCACCACAGAACATATAATAAAAGAAATGCGAAGTCCTCACTATTCTGTGGAAACAAATTGGCGGCCATTTTGAGTGGCCAACTACTGGTAGCGACATATGTGGCCACATTAGGAACTAATATCTGTCTAATTCTTTCGATATGGCGGTCAAATTCAAATTAATCGAAAATCTTAATAGGGCACGTTTTTATTTTCATCCCTTTCTTCGATGAATTTAATCGTAGAGAAAGATGAAGAATATTTTTCATCTTCCTCTACGATTAAATTCATCGCAAACTTTTGAAAATAAAAACATGACCTATCGAACATTTCAGACATTGCTTAAGTCGAAAAGGTTACTTTGTGATGAATATGGGCAACATTTCTAAACATGATGGTGGAATGAATATTTTAATAAGTATTCAGGATAATATGACCAGTAATATAACAAATTACACTAAATTTGTTGATAAACAAGATTTATGATTTACATAGCATCAATATCAATCGCCAGCGACACTATGGAATGCAAATCCTATGAACCAGAACCAGTGATGACCAAGAGCAGTGGATGACCTAGAATAAAAGAATATGAAGATAATTTATTGCAATTATCCAATGCCAGGTTCTATATTCTACCCTTTTTACCCAAATCATACAAGACATACCTATATTCTTCGCTTGTGGCTTTCAATAACAACCCACAACTTATAGATATCTCATCAAAGAGCACAAAAAGGATCAAGATCGTTCGTATACCTAATCCGAACTTTCAATGTTTAAATGATACAGATACCAAAATTTATTGAAGGGAACTGGGTTGAACGAAAGGTTAAAGATTATGTAGTTGTATAACTTTCAACTCTTGAATATGGACGTCGAGATATTTCATGCCTTCTGCTAATGGAATAATTTGGGTTAAATTTTTGGGAACTCGGAAGAATAGCCCTCTGAATTATAGGAATTGGTACAAAGGAAAAAATTATATTGAAGTTTCATTAAACATGTTTGATGAAGAAGGATATGATGAATGGGATTAAATAGTGAGTTAGCAATTCTTGTCAGTATAGAATAGACATAATACAGTAAAATTTACCTACTAAATTCAAAAGCAATCCGTAAAGGTTGAAAAAATTTCACTGATTACCACTTCACCATCACCATTTCTAACAAAACCGAATTGTCAAATTGATGCGTCAAAATCAACGTCAAAACATCCATTCCATTTAGAGTGAGACACACCATCATCTTCCATCTCCCTCAATCTTGAGTGGCCACCATAGAGTATTTTGTTTCCAACCTAGCACTAGCAGTTTCACCCCCCTGGGTGGCACCAAGACGGTTCTAGGGATACCCCATTTATTGGGTCTCACTGTCTTTGTAGCCGAGATACAGGGTGTTTTATGATTTTGCCCGTTTCTTCCTGAGGGGCCGTACCAGACGAACCACCTGGTATATTTTCTTCATATTTGGTAAATATGTTCCTAATGAGAGCCCAAACATATCATGCAATAACCGCCTCGAAAATCCAGGTCCGGGTTAACAAAAAATTATGAATCGTTAGAATCCTCGAAACAACACCCTGTACATCGGAATTTTGAAAATCTTTTTAAAATTCGAAAATACCACTAAAAACTAAACAGAGACGTATACTTCAAATTTTCGCGCAGAAAGTTTTACTGCACAAATTTTCAAGGTAATGTGAAGTTTTTTAGGAACTTGGATACCCGAAAGTGGTTTGAAGTGACTTTAACAATGAATTATCAACAATATTGAATCCATAATTATTTCAACATTACTTTGTACCTAATTCATTTCCACATTAGTTTTCATTATTATTGAGAAGTGAGTTGCATTATTACGTATAATAATTATGGATTTCAATATTTTGATAATTCATTGTTAGAAGTCACTTCAAACCACTTTCAGGTATCCAAGTTCTTAAAAACTTCACTTTTACGTTGAGAATTTGTGCATTGAAACTATCTGCGCGAAAATTTGAAGTGTACGTCTCAGTTCAGTTTTTCGTGGTATTTTCGAATTTTAAAACAGATTTTCAAAATTCCGATGTACAGGGTGTTGTTTCGAGTATTCAAACGATTCATAATTTTTCGGTAACCCGGACCTGGATTTTCAAGTATACGGCTATAAAAGGTAAAACCAATGTGAAAATGAATTACAGAGTAATGTTGAAATAATTATGGATTCAATATTGTTGATAATTCATTGTAAAAGTCACTTCAAACCATTTTCGGGTAGGTATCCAAGTTCCTAAAAACTTCACTTTTACCTTGAAAATTTGTGCAGTAAAACTTTCTGCGCGAAAATTTGAAGTATACGTCCCAGTTTAGTTTTTAGTGGTGTTTTCGCATATTAAAACAAATTTTCAAAATTCCGATGTACAGGGTGTTGTTTCGAGTATTCAAACGATTCATAATTTTTTGTTAACCCGGACCTGGATTTTCGGGGCGGTTATTGCATGATATGTTTGGGCTCTCAATTAGGAACATATTTGCCAAATATGAAGAAAATATACCAGGTGGTTCGTCTGGTATGGCCTCAGGAAGAAACGGGCAAAATTCATAAAACACTCTGTATCTCGGCTACGAAGGCAGTGAGACCCAATAAATGGGGTATCTCTAGAACCGTCTTGATGCCACCTATGCACCTGTGAAGTATTTCCCTTTCCCAATGAAACACCCTGTATAGGTACATATGGATGAAATGCACCTGTCTAACATCAGATACCTAAAATGTCTGGTTTCAAATGAATGGCTGCCCAGTACATAATAGTCGTAATGTCATGTCAAGATCTATTGAATGAGTATATTGCGATACAATGGATTGGAAGATATGGTCAGTGTTCACAGGGAACCCTCGGATTTTTGTCTATTATACTTTGAAAAAAAAAGTATGTTTATCGAATTCGCTTCCAGACTCAGAATTATTGTGCAGAAATGCGTCAGAAACGCTATGAACTTCGCAGAGTTGTACATTCACTACGAAAACGATGTGTCAAATGTATTGAAGAAGGAGGTTAATTTTTTCGTTATTATTTTGATTCAAGATGAATTGATGATTTAGTAAAATTACATCAATATTCAACCACAAAGACCTTCAAAAGGGAGCAAATTTCGGTTCGGAATTTTTAGACTTTTTCGTTATTATTATGTTAGCCATGATATTGTTACGGAGGAGGAGCAGCTAGCACAAAAGTGGATATTTCATTCGGAAGTACACTAAATGAGGTATTTTTTACTCAAAAGAAAACGTGTGCATAATTATTAAATTTGATCGAAAAAATCATCGGAAAAATAGGACTAATTTTGTTAACTTCAGGATCGTGATATTCATCTCCTTACCAAGAAATCAAGGAATGTTAAATTAAAGAATATCCGTAAACATTTCGACATTTTTTGTTGCAAAGCACTCGTAGAATCCACCACTTTTAGTTTGGCCACTTTAAAAGTAGACACCCTGTATAAATAATTTCAAATAAATTATTAATATAAATTATTTATATATAAATTAGGTCACAACAAAAATATGTCCCGAAACATGTGGTAGTTTTTTCTCATTATTCCTTCACAATTGATTACTCATTTATCAATCAGAAAATATAATGTATCATTAAATTTCTATAAGGGACCCGCAGACTGCAGACTTTTAATCGGCCGATAGTATAGTCAGGTTGGGCTGAAAATGCGCATACCGAGCCAACTTAACAAGTTTGCTCGGTGTGCTAACTTTCATCCCAACATAACTATAACCATCGGCCGATAAAAAGTCTGCAGTCTGCGGTGGTCTCTAAGGGACCCGCAGACTGCAGACTTTTAATCGGCCGATAGTTTAGTTGAGTTGGGCTGAAAGTGCGCACACCGAGCCAACTAAGTTAAGTTGCTCGGTGTGCGCACTTTCAGCCCAACTCAACTAAACTATCGGCCGATTAAAAGTCTGCAGTCTGCGGGGTCCCTAAAAGGGCCACTCACTAAGAGGGAAGCGCGAAGACTTGAATGCGCGTTGTACGGGTACAGTTAAAAGTGTGTGTTGTATGGCGTAAATTTGGAATGCGCAATCATCCCGTCGTGTGGCGTGTGCATTCTTCTCCGTACGTGGAAGAATGATAAAAACGACCGTGTATGGGCAACAAGTCTCTGCACGTTTCATATGTTTAGCAACACAGTGTCGGGTTCGATATTATACCTTGGACATTTTTCCTTAATAACAACACACGCCACTGCCATTAACATCAGGTCTTTTTTCGACGTCATCTCACGCTTGTCGCACATCCAAACCAACACGCAAAAGTGTATGTGGTGGGCAATATGAATGCACACGTTTGCGTTACAGCAAACGTGCAGCGACTTAACTGCGCATTCTTCCTTCCTAGTGAGTGGGCCCCTAACACTAATCACTCCAGGTGAAGAAAAGATGTTGAGCTATCAGGACAGAAAACGAGTGAAGGCGGGGGGACACCTGTCATGCAGCCTTCCGATCCGACTCCGGTCCGATATTGCTTAAAGGGGAGTAGGACGGGTCGCGTGTCGGACAGGTGAGACCTACTGCATTCCAAACCATTGTTTATTCCCATATCATACAGTCGTCCCGCTGTATGACCGTAGTCGGATCGGAGGGCTGCATGACAGGTGTGTCCCGGCCTTAATTATTAGTTGTTTTGAATATTGGTAACCGCTAGACGTGAAATGTGAATAATCAATAACTTATAGCGGACTGAACAGATTGAATTCGAATTTGAGTTTATAACTGATTCCTATTTTTTGCAGGTATATAATCTAATCAGGATGGGTGTTTCGATACTTCTGAGGAGGTGAGTTTCTAGAATTAATTCAAATCAAACATAACGCTGCCTCGCAAAAGTAAAGGGTTTTCCAATAAGAGGTGTTATTTTGAATTGATATTCAAAGAAAAATGACAGTTTTCAATATAATTGGTCGTATGTTTATTTCATTATAAAGAAGAAGCTAAGCTGTTAATAGTGGAAAATAACATCAGGCAAATGACCACCACGACCACGCTCACAGGACCATATCCTTTCAACGAAATTTTCCATAACCAAATCGCAAAGTGACTGCTCTATGTCCTTCATAGCCTCACGAATTCCATTTTTGAGGTCTTGAATCGACGCTGGGCTATTGGCGTAGACCTTCTCTTTCACTGACCTGAAAGGAAGAAGTCGCAAGGTGTTAAATCACAAGATCTCGGTGGCCGATTGTGATCACCTCTTCGAGAGATAACACGGTCCGGAAACTTTTCCCGCAAACGATCAATGGTTTCGTTGCTTGTGTGGTACGAAGAACCGTCTTGTTGAAAGTAAGCGTTGTCCAGATCATTACTATCCAATTCGGCCAAAAAATCATTAATCATCTTCGAGCGCAATCCATTCACCGTAACTGTTGCTTCAACCTTTCGGCTACAGCAGCAGTATTCTCGGCTGTTCTTGAGCGACGTGCACGGGTTTTATTCTTCACATCACTAACTTGTCCAAACAGCTCGAATTTTTCCACCAATTTCTTTATTGCGGTCCGACAAGGTGCTTCACGGCGACCCAAAATGTTCGAGTTTTACGAACCGTCTCTGCCAATTTTTCACCATTTTTATAGAGACTTTAATGATTTCAGTGCGTTTTTAAAGCGTGTAGCGTTCCATTTTTATTAATGGCGTAGTAGTTTCTACTTGTCAAATGTAAATGTCAAAAAATGACAGCTTCAAACGTGAGATCTACCGAAATAGCGGGTTATTCAAAATAACACCTCTTATTGGAAAACCTTTAGCAGATATTATGAATGAAAGTTGCGAGAAACCAAAATTTTCAGTAGGTAATATCCGGCAAAAAAATACATTCGGTTTCATTTTCTATTTTCGAAAAAGGTTTTAACCCATAATAACATTAAAGCACGAAAACAATAAGAATAAGAATGGAGCAATATTTTCTGTAGACTCTTTTCAGTTTAATTTTATGGTTCTACCATTGTTTGAGGTTTTCCCATTGAACAATGGCTACTATGTAAAGTAAAATCAGAAGCTCTTGGCTCTTATTAATATTTCAAAAACCATAAATCAAATTTTAATTTCCAAAAAACCATTTCGTTCATGAATTTAGTTCTTGAGCGCTCGTTCTACTTAAACGAGTGCTACTTATATCGTTTTGCCCAAATGGCTGTAATTTTCTAATTTTAAGGCGAAAATGGTCTCAAGCGATAGAGTTCGACAATCGACTCCCTGATGAAGAATCCATGGTCAAACTCAATTCTGTCCGTGAGGCCGTCCGCCGTCCGGCTGTCCGTTAGCACGATAACTTTCGAAGGGATTGTTCTAGACGTAGGGCTATTCAATCTTTTCAGACTAAGGACCACAATGTTTACTCCAGCAAATGCGAAATGACAAAATATTCAACCGTGTGTATTCAGTAGTTTCGGGACTTGCGCAATTGTTGATATGCTAATGAGCTTTCGCGGGCTGTATTCTTGAAACTGGCGGGCCGTTAGTAGTTGGTTTGGATACCCTTGTTCTAGAGACTTGAGATTTCTAGGGTGAGGTCGGTTCCCAAATGCTGATGTTAAGTTAGTTAACCAGCCGAATCGTACAGGTTGTTCCATAAAATATGTCCATCCAAAATTTTTGTTCCCCAATATCTCAGACAAAACGAAACCAATCGAAATGAAATGTTGCGGCCACATGCGAGATGCTTATAATAAGCCTCATGCAAAATTTCGTGGCCATAGTGTACACGAAACCATAGAAAATTCAATTGAAATATTGAAAGGAAGAAACTTCATATTTCCTTAAAAAAATGTTCGATTCGAATGAAATTAGTTTCGTCAATGAAGACTGATATACTGAATGTTCATGCAAAATTTCAGAAGGATCGCATCATTAGAACCATAAAATTTGATTGATTTTTCACATATTCAATTTTCTGAATAATTACAGAATATATTTCCGATTGTGCTGAGATTCTGCATCTATATACAGGGTGAATCCTGTTGAACTGTACATACTTCACACAGAGATAGAGGACACTTTGCTGGTTTCAAAAAGACCCCACATGAAAGTCTCAAACGATTCGTTTGAATTATACAGGGTGATTTCCAGTTTTGGGTCATATTTTCAAAATGCTCTATTGGACGAACGAATAATCACAATTCATCAAATTTGGTAGGTAGGAGGACTATTATCTTCATACAGCTGACTGAGTTAACAGATTATCAGTTTCCAGGACGGACTCTATTTTTCTGATACTATCGGAATATCGTATCGAAAAAAAACACTTGTAGATGAAAAAGTCAATAAACCTGTCATGACAGTTCAAACTACACGGAAAACTCTTCAATGAAGATTAATAAAATCACGTGGCACACCTACAAATTTAGAGAAAAAAAATATTGAATATACGTACTCGGAGATAATTTTTTGGACGACCTAATTCACATGGAAAACCATACCCAAATATCAAAAGTTGAAGACAGGAGAATATTATCAGTTTAAATCCTCTCGATATTCAAATATTCCAATATTCAGGTATTTTCGTCAGTTTCCAGGACCGGACTCTATTTTTCTGATATTATCGGAATTTATAAAGGAAATCACCCTGTAGATGAAAAAGTCAATAAAACTGTCATGGCAGTTCAAATTTCACTAAATACTCTTCGATAAAGAGTAATAAAATCACGAGACAGACCTACAGATTCAGAGAAAAAAAATTGAATATGGGTACTCGGAGATAATTTTTTTTTGTACGGCCTAATTCACAACAAAAACATACCCAAATGTATCAAAAGTTGAATATTAATGGTAAGATCTTCTACGCATTCAAGTATTCCAATATTCAGGGACGGACTCCCATTTCAGATTGGGTTATCAATAGATGATAGGTTGAAAGATTCGCCCTGAATATGGAACACCCCAAAAAACTGTTACGAGAGACGGAACAACATTGAATAATCTACAAGAAATTTTCATGAAATCGCGAGAAATAATAGATTTTAAAAAATTGAATAATCGTACTCAGAGATAATTTTTTTGGGCGGCTGAAGTTTAGTAGAAGAACTATACCGAAATGCATGATAAGTCGAATATTATCAGGTTATATTCACTCCCCATGAAAGTATTCCATAATCCCTGGATTTCGGTATAGTTCTCCTACTAAACTTCAGCCGCCCAAAAAAATTTTCTCCGAGTACCATATTCAATTTTTTTTTCTGAATCTGTAGGTGTGTCACGTGATTTTATTACTCTCTATTGAAGAGTATCTAGTGAAATTTGAACTGCCATGACAGGTTATTGACTTTTTCATCTACAGGGTGATTTTTCATAAATTCCGATAACATCAGAAAAATAGAGTCCGGTCCTGGAAACTGATAATCTGTTATCTCAGCTGTATGGAGATTGATATAGTCCTCCTATGTACCAAATTGATGCATTTGTGATTATTCGTTCGTCAAATAGAGCATTTTGAAAATATGACCCAAAACTGGAAATCACCCTGTATAATTCAAACGAATCGTTTGAGACCTTTCATGTGGGGTCTTTTTGAAACCAGCAAAGTGTCCTCTATCTCTGTGTGAAGTATGTACAGTTCAACAGGATTCACCCTGTATTTCTGTCTTCGTGTCTGAGGAGCTGAGTCTCTATAGAACGATGCGGGTGAACAATGGGCCACTAGGCCTCAGTTCAGTTCGTCCGCAAAGGCACCGCACAAAGAAGAAGAAGATCTATATATTTGGTATCAATCTCAAGCCTCATACAAAATTTCGAAGTTATAGTCTTATTGCTCCAACAATGAACGAGCACTCAAAAGCTCCTGCTCAGGGCCTTCTACCTTGAAAATTTCGAGTTTTGATGTTGTTATCGTGTTTACGGTCGGCTGTAGGCCGGCCACTTGTCCTTAGGAGAATAACGTGCTATTGTTTTGCTTAAAATGTCAGTAAGTTTTGAATTTCGAGTTGGGAGTGGTCTTCAACGACTCAGTGATGAAGAATCCTAGGTCAAAAACAATTCCGCCTGCGCCTAGCCGGTTCTTATCAACTCCAAATTTCGACGGTAGGAGCTAGAGACTTGACATTTTCAGTGTTGGCGCGGGGTCTGAATAGCTTGGCGAATTGGCCAAACTTTTTGAAAAATTTTCGAACTAGAAATCCGATCTGGCCTATTGCACCAAATACTTTTCAACTTTTCACTTTGCACTTTTCACTTTTCAAATTAATAATAATAAAGTTGCACGAAACGCATTCATAATTGAAAAATACAATGTGGAAAGTCAAGTGAATATTGAAAAGTACTCCGCTGAAATTAAATGTTGGGAGCAATGTTGTGCAACATAACTATTTTCACTTTTGAAATATGTCAGAATGCAAAGTGCGAAGTGAAAAATTGCAAAGTATTTCGGTGCAATAGGCCCCTGGTCTATATTTTATATTAAGGTGCTCAGAAATGATATTAAGTGCAATATTCCGTGGGGATCTCTCAGATAAAAAATATAAAAACTTCAACATTTTGATAGAATGATATATCGACTCTGTTCGTTGATGTAGTATAAGATTACCATGCGTCCATTCACCAATCAAACCATTAAAAATCAACACAAATAAAAATAATGGCCAAACTTTGATGAATTTAGTAGATTATAGGCATCTCAGGAATGTGTGTAGATCTCAGACCCAGAGGTAAACTCCTTGTTCACTTCTCTCTTTGAGGTGGAGATACTTGTCTTATACCATGAAAAATAAAACAGGTTTCATATTTTTCAAAGAGCCCCTAGTAATTATATATCACTTTTGTTCATAAAAAATCAAGGAAGGAAAATTACCATATAGTAGGGTGAATGTGTATAAGAGTACGCACTTAGTGATTTAAGTTCTATATCTTTTCGATTTTCAATTCAAGGACTCTTTTTTATGTTTTTCCGTCTTCTTTGAACATTGAAGATTATATTTCAATGGCATTTTAAATCTGAAAAACATATACAAATAAATTATTCAACTTTTCCTGGACCTATTCGAGTGCGTACTCTTATGCACAGGTGTGCATAAGAGTACGCACGCTTATACTTAAGAGTACGCATATTATTATAATTCAATATAACACTCATTTCTGGATGAAAAACGATTAGAAGCGAACCAAAACATTTCCATTTATTCATTTTTTCCTTTTGAAACATAACATCTTATACGTACTAAGTGGACTAGGGAAGTTATTATGACAACTTAATAATTACTAAAAATGAAACTCTCCTTCACCTCATATGACTCAACGAAGTATTAGCGGAAAATCTGATGAAAAAAATACTATTCTTCGTTGGAGCATATGACTTTTCCTATAACATAATCTTTATTCACGACTATTTTGTAATCTAAACATGTCTATTTATTCGGTCATAATAATACCCATTAATCACTAGTGGATAATGTGTCATTATTCACTGCTGTCAGATGCTTCTTGGATTGAGCTATGATATTATATTGTTAAAACTGATATTTCTACATTGTTTTCCCATCGAGGGCAAAATCTTTGAATATAATCAACTTTTATTACAAAATGAACACTGACAAGTTAATAAAAGAATTAATCATGTCAACTCGACTTTTGCCACACTAGTAATAGAAGAAACATACGCGAGTAGTATAAGAATAACATTCTACTCGCGTATAATCGCTATTATTCACTCAATGATATTTATGCCACTCGCCTGCCGCTCTTAGTCTAAACTTCACCTTGTGAATAGTAACGAGCATTATACGATCGTTGCATAAAATACTAATGTGCACGCCTAATGCCACCACTGTTCACACTGGGAACACATAATATAGTCTTCTACTGCGTACTCTTATACAGATAATTTTGCGTACTCTTATCCACATCCGTGAATTTCGAAACTTTCGTCTTCAATTATGACAAAAATATATTTTGCTACTGTTTTCATATGAATTGAAATGAAGTGAAACAGATTGTGACAAAATTTATATTTACAATGTCAAAGCGCTAGTTTTTACTTGTAGAAACACAAAACTTTGAACAGTGAAAATTACAGTGTGCGCGGCAACGAAAACTTCTAACGCATTTTTCTTTCAATCGACGATCGCAATTGCAGATTTCGATCTTGTCAGTATCATTATATAGCATAAGGATTGAAATAGGCTTTTCAGAATCAAAAACAGGTGGCGGTTTATTGAAAAAACAGTGGTGCGTACTCTTATGCACATGAGTACTCTTATACACATTTACCCTATCTATTCATAACGGCTAGCCTTCAACATCAGGATAATTCATAACGTCACTGCAGAAAAAATATCTTTGAATTTTTATGAACGTTTCTGAACAGGGGGCAGTTTACTAAAATCAGTCTAAATCAAGCTGAAAGAATAAATTTACTTTAAATGGAATAGATCGGTCAAATAGTTCTGACATTTTTCTTTGCTATTTGAATTTCTATTTAAAATGTGATATTTGGAAACAATAACGGACATGTTTCATAAAATTTTCTCGAGTATGAAACAAATATTGACGAATATTTAAGAAGTAGCAGAAAATCTTATAAAGTAGGTTAAGGGACTAACTCTCAGTCAGGTTCGTTGATGAACAAAATTAGAAATATTATTTTACGAAATTATATACGACGATTTTATCACTAGAAAAAATATATTTTTGTTTGGTTCGCATCCAATTAAAAATTGTAGGTTGTGAAATGGAAATATTAATATTTCGGTTATTAATTGAAATATGTTCTCGCAATTGAATTATTATGCAATATTAATCGAAATAAAAAACAGGAGTAAACTCAAAGGACAAACTAGAACAATGAAGAAGGCCACAAAAGCTTTGCTTACAAATCAGCTTTAGTGGGTTTCTTTTTAGAGCGCTCATTCTACTTAAGCGAGTGCTATATCGTTTTGATCAAATGTCTGTAATTTTCGAATTTTGAGCCGCAAATGGTCTCAAACGAAAGGGTTCGACTCCCTGATGGAGAATCCGTAATCAAACTAAATTCTGTCCGTGGGGCCGATCGTCCGGTTGTTAGCACGATAACTTTCGAAGGGATTCTCCTAGAGACTTCAAATTTTCAGGGTGAGTTCGGTTCCCAAATGCCTCGGTTCGTTAACCAGCCAAATCGTACAGAGTGTTCCATAAAATATGGCCATTCAAAATTTTTGTTCCTCAATATCTCAGACAAAACGAATCCAATGGAAATGAAACGTTGCGGTCAAATGCAAAATGCTCATAATAAGCCTCATGCCTCATGCACAGCTTGTGGCCATAGTGTGAACAGAACCATAGAAAATTCAATTGGAATATTGAAAAGAATAAGAATCTTTATATTTCCATAACAGGATATCCGATTCGAGTGAAATTTTTTTTTGTGAATGAAAACTAATATACTGAATTTTTTTGCAAAATTTTGGGACTAGAGTGTTGAAGGAACCATGAAAATTCAATAGAAATATTGAAAGAAGCATCTTTATAACTGATACACCGAATATTCGTGCAAAATGTTAAGGGGATCGCATCACCATAAAATTTGATTTTTTTCAATTAAATTTTTTACATATTTCATTTACTGAATAATTTCCAGAATATGATTCCGATTGTACTGAGATTTTGCATTTATATACTGATGGACAAAATTAGCGCACCACCTAAAATTTCGTTAAATTTAAACAATTGATATCTTCAAATCTTTAGTCGGATTTCAACGTTTTTTTCTTTCAATAGTAGCTCTGTTATTGTCGAATTCCCTCCATTAAGCAGAAGTCCAAAAAATGAAATCTTCATGTTGTACAGGGCGTTTAAATAACGTCATGTTTTATAGTCAAATTTTAACGTCTTCTGTGGGCAAAGCCAGGTTGCTGAGGTATATGAAAACATAAAGCGTTGTAGCCTAGTATCTCTTGAGTATTTTGTTTTTTCGAAAACCAATTTATCTTGAAGTCGTCCAGAGATATTCAACTTTTTATCAACTCTTGTATTTTATGCATTAGCCATGAATATCTCCGCAACCATTTGTCCGATTTGAATGTTTCTTTTTAGTTTTAGCTCTTTTATCGGCGAAAATCATACTACAATGAGATGTTCAAAGAAGAAATGCATCATGCTGTACAGGGCTTTCAAATTTTCGGTTTTTTTTTCATTACAGTTTAACGCATTCTGTGGGCAATACCAGATATATGAGGCTTCAAAAAACTATACAGTGATGTAGCCTGATGTTTCCTGAGTATTTTGCTGGTACCACTCCAGAGATATTCACATTTTTATAAGATCTGGCATTTTTCTGTTTTTCTTAATTTGTTTTCGTTTGTTTTTGTGTGAAAGTTACTCTTATTTATTTTTCTTTGGTCGTTGTCTCCGTAGACTTATGGAAACGGGCTCTAACGTTAATAGACCTGATCGAAGTAAAAAAACCGCCTTCTAGTTGTCCGAAATGTTACAATTTCATCAAAAACTGCAAGAAGAAGACTCCATGAATATGGATTGAACGCAAAAGGTTTTTTTCACTTAACTGAAGACTTCAGAGTGAGCTTAAAATCATCCCATGGATGGGTATTTATCTGGAGAAGACAAAGCATTTCCTTGATTACTCGTATGGATCTTGTAGCGATCCGGGAAGGGGCAATAAATTCCATAATTTATAATAATTCCATATCGTGAATACCTTAAAGAGTTGGGATTCAACATCTACAGTGGCCGGCTTTTAGTCCTGACCTGAACGTAATCGAAAACGTTTGGGATCAGCTTAAACTACGTATTCAACGTCGAATGGAAAGAATATTAAAGAAAGAAATTTTTGGAAATTAACACAATTATTAATTTCAAATGAATTTTATTAATTAGAAAAAATTATGACAACTGTAAACCACAGTATCACTTGACTGAAAATATTCATTGTCAATATTTGTATAAAATGCAAGATGTTATAAAAATGTGAATATCTCTGGAATGGTACAATATAAATTGCTTTTTGAAAAAGCAAAATACTCAGGAAACATCAGGCTACATCACTGTATAGTTTTTAGAAGCCTCAGATATCTGGTATTGCCCACAAAAGGCGTTAAACTGTAATGAAAAAAACCGGAAAATTGAACGCCCTGTACAGCATGATGCATTTCTTTTTTTCAACATCTCATGTAGTATGATTTTCGCCATTAAAAGAACTACAACTAAAAAAAACATTCAAATCGGACAAATGGTTGCGAAGATATTCATGGCTAATGCATAAAATACAATAGTTGATAAAAAGTTGAATATCCTGGACGACTTCAAGATAAATTGGTTTTTGAAAAACAAAATACTCAAGAGATACTAGGCTACAACGCTTTATTGTTTTCATTTACCTCAGCAACCTGGCATTGCCCACAGAAGACGTTAAAATTTGGCTATAAAACATGACATTATTTAAACGCCCTGTACAACATGAAGATTTCATTTTTTGGACTTCTGCTTAATGGAGGGAATTTGAAAATAACAGAGCTACTATTGAAAGAAAAAACTCTGAAATCCGACTAAATATTGGGAAGATATCAATTGTTAAAATTCAACGAAATTTTAGGTGGTGCGCTAATTTTGTCCATCAGTATATATTGGGTATCAATCTCAAGTTCCATATAAAATTTTGAGGTAATAGTCTTATTGCCTCACAAAACGAGCGCTCAAAGGCTTCTTTTTTAAGTTTATCGTTTTTATAAAAGAAGAACTCATATTATTTAGATTTCTTTTTATAATATGCCTTTCTAATTCAATATTCAATTCTGCCCAACTTATTATACATTGTTTGTGAAATAAAGTGTACATTTCATGACTTTCCTTAGAATGAATGGTCAGGGCAAGCGTAAATAGAAACAAGGTGTTTCTAAATTCGTGCGACAGAATTCCGGAGGGATTGCTCGTATGAAATGAAGATGGGTTATTTCTATAACAAATTTTCTTAGCCCAAACCTTTCCAGATATCATCCTTAAAAGGTGGGGACTAAAATTGATATATATTTTTTTCTAGAATTTCAGTTGAAGCTAGATACATACTTGATATTTTGTGAATTTCGTACATTAGCAAAGAAATAACTACGGGTATTTTTAAATTAATTATTACAATATATGGGGGTGAAATTAGCAACCCTTACTTTATTTCATATGAAAATTGTTTTTTGGTATCATGTAAAAAAATTATACCTAAAGATCATTGCTTTATTCGAAATTTGGATTTTTTTTGAAGATTTGTGTGGAAATCAGTGAAGATCTAAAATGTAATACGATTCATAATAAATGTTGGAAATGAATATATGAACGTAGTCTACGTGTCATGCATTGATGTAAATTCAAAGATTCGAGGTGTATTTCTAATGGTGTCACACCTTTTTAGGGTATATCAGGATTAGGCCGAGGAAATTTTGTTATAAAAAAGAACATGTATGTGTGAAACTTTTCAAATCGGGAGAAAATGACCTCAAACTTCAAGAGAATAATGAGTATGCTATGTTGAAGATTTTGTAATGCATACTAACAAACTGTTCGCATATCAATTCAAGCAGACACACCTCTCTTAGGTCTCATACCATTTTTGCCAATCATGCACGATGATGAAACGAATTCCCTGAAACAAATTAGAATAATATTGGCATCAAAACAAATGACTGCTTAGATACAAATTAAGGAAAAATACCCTTTTATCTGAATGTGCTATTTAAAGATCGATGCTCTAGAAAATTTTAGAAATCCCTCTTTCTCAACTATTTTCGCCACATAAATCAAATATCACTCTCAAAGGGTAGAGACTGAAATTGAGATTTAATTTTTCGTCTGAAATTTCAATGAAGCTGAGATATTCTGTAAATTATGTGAATGCGCCAAGGAATAACATCGGGGATTTTTCAAGTGTTCCTGTGTTACATTATGATACAGAGGATATTAGCAACCCTTACTATTTTATATATTCAAAACTTTTTTCGGTAATAGTTTCATGTCATTAATTATACTTGAAGTCCTTGATTTATTTAAAAAAAATTCATTCATAACTTCTTTCATTCACAATACTGAAAGCTGAAGAAAAAAAAACACCATAATTTATAAATTTTTGGGTAAACTTGGTGGAATACAGTAGAGATGTAAAATGTAATACGATTCATAATAAATGCTGGAAATGACCACCTCTAACCAAAATAGATGAACGTTTTCTACGCGTTATGGATTGCCGTACTTTCAAAGATTTGATAGTATTTCTTATGGTGTCATACCTTATAAGGTGATATATCTCGGAAAGGTTTGGGTTAAGGAAATTATGTTATAGAGAAGACCCATCTTAATTTCATTCGAGCAAATTAATGTTATCGTTGATATGTTAAAGATATTGTAATAGCAACAAACTGTTCGCATATCATTCAAGCAGACACACCTCTCATATTATTTTTGCCAATCATGCACGATGATGAAACGAATTCCCTGAAACAAATTAGAATAATATTGGCATCAAAACAAATGACTGCTTAGATACAAATTAAGGAAAAATACCCTTTTATCTGAGTGTGCTATTTAAAGATCGACGCTCTAGAAATTTTTCGAAATCCCTCTTTCTCAACCTATTTTCGCCAGATAAATCATCGTTTTATCGCTCGTTTCCTTTTCAAAGTTCAAGTGGCTCGGCTTTTGTTGTCGAAATTCCTGGGTGAGAGGAGTCAAGCAGCTGATTGTTGATCGGCAACTCCGGTTGATTTCAAGGACGAGGGCTCGACTTTAAACCCGAACGCTATTGGCTGATACAGAAGGTGTGGTGATTACGTATGCATTTGTCGAACACAGTGGCGTAAATTGGCAATCTGAAAACAGTTACTTTTTGCACTCTTGCAATATCGTCTCATAAATTTGCCCAAATGCTTGTACATTGCACCATGTCTTGTTGTGCTCTTGTTCTTATAACCTTATTAAACCATGCCTTTTTTATGTCTATATTCGAGCTTTTTTCAGGGCTATTTGTTGAGTAAATTTCCCCATATGAGTTGCTCTATTACAGCATGCCTTTTCAAGGGTAGTTCCATGGGGTTTCAGGTAGTAATTACAATATTGATATTTCACCTTAAGCTTGTGTTTTGTTGAAATATTTTCGAAAGAATACCATGAACTTGAATTAAAAAAAATCACTTATAACTATTATTGCAACTGTAACTGTAATTCTGAATAATAACAAATCGGTTTGTGATATACGTTCATTGAAGTATTGTGACTTAGACAGTCTTCTGGAAAATATATTAATTATAGTCCGTTCACGAAAGTTGAGCAGTCGGTTGGCCATGACAATTTGCATGTTCCACTGTTTATATTGAAATTTAAGGTTATGTTGTTTATTTTCTTGTCAGATTGGTTCGCAATGTTGTCAATATTGCATATTATAGTTCTCTGATAACTTGGAATCACGTCGGACGAGGCCGGGTACATTTGGCAACGTTGACTTTGTTCATCGTTATGACAGCAAATACTGCCAATCACAGATAAATAAACAAACACCAACTTTTCGTATATGTGTTATTTCTGTATGTGTATTTTTGATTCTCATGTTTTTTGGGAACTCACCATTCGAAAACACAAAAAGGGTTGAAATACCCACAATTCCGGGGAAAAAGATATAACCAGTTCTATTCGTTTTCAAGTCTGAAAAGAAACCAAAATATATTCGGGTTCATTCGTTTTTGAGCGGTCGTTCTCCTTAAACGAGTGTTATATCGTTTTGCCCAAATGTTTGTAATTTTCGAATTTTGAGCCGAAAATTATCTCAAACGATAGGGTTCTACGTCCTGATGACGAATTCCTGGTCCAATTAAATTCAGTCCGTGGGGCCGTCCGGTCGTTGGTACAATAACTTTCGAAGGCATTGTTCTAGACACTTTTCAGGGTGAGTTCGGTTTCCAAATGGCTCGGTTAAGTTAGTTATCCAGCCAAATCGAAATAAAATGTTGCGGCCATATGCAAGATGCTCAAAATAAGCTTCATGCACAATTTTGTGGCCATAGCGAAAACAGAACCATAGAAAATCCAATTGGAATATTGAAAAGAAGAATCTTTGTGTTTCCATAACAGGATATCCGATTCAAGTGAATTTTTTTTGCGAATAAAGACTGTTATAGTAAATCTTTCAGCAAAATTTGTGGCCATATTGTTACATATTTCATTTTTTAAAATTTCCAGAATATAAAACCGATTGTATTGAGATTTATATACATACATATTTGGTATTGAAATTTTAATCGGAACACTTTCAAGAAACTCAAGATATCGTATCACTCATGGATCGAAACTCAGTTCCTCTACTTTTCAATCTCTTGAGATTAAATGCTGTTCCTACAAACATGCGCTTCGTCTATAGGCGTTATATTTTATGACGTACGCCTATGAAGAATAATTTTTCTGACGCAACTTGACTACGGATTGGTTTTACGCGGGTAATACTATCTTGAGGATAACAACAGTGAATGCCAAATCGGGGAATTTCTTTGTTTAAAAATATGAGTAGGTACAAAAATAAATTGTAGGAATTCCTTTTGTTGGAGAAATTATACCGGCTCATATACAAGTTGGTTATACTCTTTTATAGCAGTTTGTGATATTTTCTTTTGAAAAATCCTTTGTTTTAAATGTGGCATGATAAAGAATCGGCTCACCTAATTTGCGTTCGGAATAAGAAGATGATTAACAAGTTTCAATGCTAATTTAAAACCTTTTCAAAAGTCGAAAAATCGGTGATCAATTTAAAGAAAATAATAGGCGAAACAAACAGATCTCAGAAATCAATTAACTTCGAATTTTTGTTGTAAAATTTCTAGGAATATACGAAAGGTACAAAACGAAAACACTTAAGAAATAATTCCCTTCATTTATGTATTGCGTAAAGCTAGAAAATAAAATAACCCTCTAGACAGGCTATTATACAATATTGAAGTGAGGTAGTAACAAAAAAATTAATGGCTTGTACGGATAAAATTCATTTGAAAAAAATTAGCGGTCTTCAAAAAGAAATTAACATTTCAGAAAAACTTTTTAGACACAAGTGTGAGCTTCAGTTTTCCCAAATCTAATTCACTATAACTACGCACCTGAAACATGATTCAAACTTCAATATTTATCACATCTCATCGATAAAATAGATCGAAGTCAAATAGGTACAAAGATTTTAGAACAAAATACCTATGTTTTGAAATGAATCACTGGTTTGAATCATATTATCATTCATCCTTTCTTTCAATTTGTTTTCGATTATTGTATTTTGTCCACTTTCTGAGCACTAATGAGGTAGTAATGTCCCCAATTTGTAACTAGTTATTCACTATAATTTTTAAATCCTTTTTGAATTAGTTACTGAAAGAAATATAGAAAAATTTTCAGGTATTCACAAAAGTAGCAGAGACTGAAAAAAATGTTCTCTGAAATTTCACAAAATTGAACATTAATTGTGAGACACTATACAGGGTGTTCCTAAATTGAACTTACAAACGAAAAGGGGAGATTCCTTAAGTGACTTTAAGAAAAAAAGTCCCATAAACATGGGGTCGCAAACGTTGCGTTTTCGAGATACAGGGTGTTAAAGTTTTAATCAAAAACATGTGTTGATTATACGAGTTTATCGAATCTTTATGAATCATCTCTACAGATCAGAAAAAAATAAAAACTGACACTGAATTCATTCACCACAGCTTACAAAGTGGCTTCCCAACATAATTTGGATTTTTCACGAGGATTTCGAGAGAATCGTTAAAAATTTTTTTCTCGAAATCGTTGGTAGTAGATACGACAAAACTACAAGAGACCGAAAAGTTTAGTATAAGAACAAAGCTTCTTTTTACATTTTTTCAAATTAACAGTTGCTCACCAAAAAAAAGTTCTGCAGAAGAACAGGTGGCAGGTTCCAGAAAAAATATCACCCTGTAGATCTTCTATCGAAATGCCATGTCACGTGGTGAAAACTCTCGAATGTAATATCTATGCCAAATTTCAGTTGAATATCTTGTGAAGTGTAGATACTATGAGAAAAAAACTTGAAAAAAATTCAAACTTCAACACTCTGTATCTCGAAAACGAAACGTCTGCGACCTCATTTTTATGGGACTTTTTTCTAAACTCACTTAAGGAATCTCCCCTTTTTTGTTTGTACGTTCAATTTAGGAACATCCTGTATATCGCGATTATTGGGAAAAAAGTAAAGAGACCGATTGCACCTTCAAAAGGGAGTTAAGGCTGCTTACTGGGCTTCTCACAGGTCATTTGGTTATTATGAGATATCACCCCTATATATTTTGAGTTCCCCTTCCTCTCCTGATCACGAATATTTATACATAATGTCGTTTTATCTCTTTTTTGAAGTTTTAAAGTTTTTTTGAAATGAATTCGGAAGGAAGGTAAAAAAAAAATACGTGAAATTATTTATTTTTGAATAATCAACGTTTAGAACATCACTTTCACAATGGACACTTAGAGAGGGAAAAGCTCTGGCGGAATCTCCCAGGGATGGATCATTCCACTGAGTTCCTTCGGAACTTCGAGACAGCGGGATCCAAAAGATATCTGGATCTTGGTAAGAAGCAATTGCACCTCCTCACTGGCTTTCTTACAGGACATTGTCGCCTCAGGAAGCACCTGTTGAGGATGGGATTGTCGGACACTGACGAGTGTAGGTTCTGTGGGGAGGAGGAAGAAACCCCCATTCACCTAGTCACGGAATGCCTTGGCATTACGAGCCTGAGGAGAAAATGCCTTGGACAAGAAACTTGCAAGAGTGAGGAACTAGCCTCGTTGAAGCCTTCACAGTTACTAGATTTCATTAGATCTCTGAACTGGAAGGCGAGCTGTGAAGGTTTTTGGCCAAAACAGCTCTGTAAGGGGGCACAATAACCTTAAGGTCGCAGTGAACTGTAACCCTCTGTAAACTATCAACTATCATGGACACTTAACAAAGAACATAACTTGTTGATTTATCCCAGCATACAGTTTGATAATTGACAACTCAGCTTGCCATTTGTTCCAAAAAATTTGAAACTCTTCTCAGAATAAGAGAGATGACTGATTGGCAGAATATCACATATCCATATTTATCAGAAGAGGTAGAAAGCCACCCAATAATTGAAAATTATCAGTGTCACATTTGAAAATGAAGCTGTTTAAGTAAATATCTCTTTGTGATAACTTTTTTTGTTTTTCATTTTATAGCGAAGTTTATGACAGTGTTTTGAGTTAACAATTTTGAATTTTGTTCATAATGCAACACCTAACAATGACAAGGGCTCAGAATCAATCAGATTAAGACAACTAAAAAATTTTCCATCGTTTTTCTACTACAGTTGCGGACTAGACAGAATATTTGGCCACCAGCCTGTACTTGAATTTAAAACCATTTTTAAATTGAAGATCATGCATAGTCTCAACATATTCTTCTCTTTAGTTACATGTTGCTATACAAGTTGGCCGGAAATGATGATCGAAAAATTCAAGGGTGTTTCTAGACCAAAAATGAAAGTATCGAAGTTACAGGGTGTTGAAGGTAATTTTATTCACAGTTTTCTTGACATGTTGATATCTGATTCTTCGACGAAATTTCCTGTTTGTGGCTTTTGCGGGACGAACTGAACGAATTTGCAATCAATTTTTTCTCATTTTGTAGAGGGTGCTATACATACGAGCCTATACTTTTGTTTGAATGATCCCAAGACATTGTGCTAAACTATGCATTTTTTGCATTGTTTCATTCTCTTGACTTTTTTACAGAAAAAAGGAAATACTACCTGTGTCTCGATAAATCATTTACAAGAAAACCGCAAAATAACATTGCTTACATGCGATGAACACCATTCAAACATATAGGCTCGATAGTGGCGCCCTCTACAAAATGAGCAAAAAGGTTTGCAAGTTCGTTTCGCTCATTTCGTAAAAGTCAAAGCCACAAATACGAAATTTCGACCAAATATCATGAACGTGGCAAAACGTAAAGCAAAAAAACTGAGAATAAAATTAAACATCCTGAAACTTTGGTAAAAATCATTTATGTTTGGTCTAGAATTTTTTGCTCATCGTTTCCGGTTACCTACTCTGTATAAACTAACTGGAAATTATTTTGTTTACTTTCTTTAGCGCTAAGAAGTTATACCTATGATCTTGATCGAGTAAACCTATTCTGAATAATAGGAATTCCATACGAGTCTTCTGTAAATGAATTTTAGGTGGCTAAATTGCAGTGTACTACTTATATATAATCATCTTCATGCTTTTGATATTGTTTACTGAAGAATTCGACCATATGAAATAATATCTCTCTTACTTAAATTTTGAAATGACTTGCGTCAGTTAATCTAGACGTTTTGGGGTTTTGTAATAAGAAGTAAAATTACGTTGTTTACAGTAACAACAGATTGAGTCATTATAACCTTCTGACATTATAATCGATATCCCCTGCGAAGTTTTACATGATTGATACATAAAAGAAATCAATTTATGGAAAACGTCAATATCTATTTTAGGACTAAATAATTAAAGTAAATGAAAATATAAAAATATTCTATTGAACAAAACGGCACAATAAAATAACGATAAAAGCAGATATAATCCAGTCGAATAGTGCTTTTAGCAGGAAAGTTTTGGGGTAGTTTTGATTCCTTTCATCATTTATGTTTTTTAGGGTGCTGAATCCGATTTTGAGGTTTGTTAACAAAATTTCGTGACGCAACGTATAAAAAAATACGAAAGAAGAATAAAAATCTCATTCTTGATCAATTTTTTGCTTATTACTCGGAAACCATAGACTTTTCGTGAAAAACCTCCACATACACAATGGAATTTCATAAAATTTCCTACAATTGTATTACCACAGCTTTTTCTGTGATTACCCGTTATGGCTCAAATTATAGTAAAAAATGAGGTATTTTCTATGACTCAATAAATGAAAAAAATTTAATTCTATGGTTCCGATGATGCAACCCTCTTGACATTTTGATTTTGCATAAACATTCTGTATATCAGTCTAGATTCACAAAAAAAAATTCACTCGAATCGGACATCTTGTTATGGAAATATAAAGATTCTTCTTTTCAATCTTCCAATTGAATTTTCTATGGTTCTGTTTACACTATCGCCACAAAATTTTGCATTATTCTTATTATGAGCATCTTGCATGTGGCCGCAACATTTCATTTCGATGGTTTTCGTTTCATCTGTGATATTGAGGAGCAAAAATTTTGAATGGGCATATTTTATGTTTCATAGAACATGGCCATTTAAAGTTTTTGTTCCTCAATATCTCAGATAAAACAAAACCAATCGAAATGAAATGTGGCGGCCAAATGCAAAATGCTCATTATACGCCTTATGTAAAATTGTGTGACCATAGTGTGAATAAAACTATAGAAAATTCAATTGGAATATTGAAAAGAAGAATATTATATTTCCATAACAAGATATCCGATTCGAGTGGAATTTTTTTTGTGAATTGTGTGTAAAAAACATTGGCGGTTTCATTGGGCGTCTCGAAACCGTACTTTTTCTATTAGCCTAAAAGTTAGGGGGGAAAACACCCACTCACCCTTCAAAAAATCGCCTACTTAAAAAAATTGCAGAAAACATAGCTTATTTTGATTAGGAAACGCTCGCGGAAGTGATAACGGGTTCCGCAGATATTCCCAAAAAACCTTTTTTTAATTTCAATAGCCCGCATCTCGAAAATGGTGCATTTTAGAGGGTCAGTTTTGTTCATATTTTTGTACGAGCAATAATATTCTGAAGTTTGTCGCACTTATTCACTAACATCCTGTATATCCTTAATTCGTACGATGAGTCCTGTTTTTGGTTCCTGATGCCACCTAATCGATCATCAAATTCGTCGAACTTTCCGATAACATCAATTACCATTGTCACAATAGTGTTTCCATCCCCACCACTCTCAAAGCGCCACCTCCCAATTGTATAAAGCTCGGTGTAACAAATTGATCAGTTATATTCACTTCCATACCTCGTTGGTGGTGTCTTCAGAAAAGTTTTGAGTGTTATTTTTTAATATCTGCAATCTGGCTTACTTAAAGTTTAAAGCTAAATATCATCGGCCAAATTGTTTCGTTTCGAAATCCGATAGAATATACTTGAAGTTTATTTTCGGCTTTTTTTCTATGTACCATAAAAGTTACACTTAGAAAGGGTAACTATTCGTGTTTACAACTGGGAATTGTAATTTTTGCGAATTTTTTTCGAAACAAAGGTCGGGACTAGAAAAACCAAGATGCCTGAATTTGAAGAAAGGTCAGAGCAGGAAATCTCGTAAGTATTTTCACCTAAATTAGACCGGTATTTGACGTAAAGCATTTCATTAATCGAGAACAAGAACTGAATTATATCAAGGATAACATACATAGATTCTTTGTTTAATTGAATGCTTTCACTAAGTAGATCGAGACTCACCTTTTTAGATTGACGTAGTGGATATTTTAGGAACTGCTTTTAGTAATTGAAGATGAATGAAGATGAAGATCTTCCACTCAAATGTTTATTATTTTGATTCAAATTGAAAAGAGTCCCTTTTATCGAGTTTTAGTGCATCGAAATAATCACGAATTTGATGTTTTCGTGTATGAAATATTAATAGTACATAAATCAGGCGACACGAGTTAACTGTACCTTGATGAAATTTTAAGGATTTATCTCAGTAGAACATTTTTTTATTATTATTGATGTTCTAAATATTCCTTCGACTCCACTTCCATTTCAGCTGAAATTATAGAATGAAATAGTAACCTAAGGATGCTAAAGCTACTATTTCAATTTACAATAGAATTAGTTGAAATTTTCTTTAATTGAAACCCTACTTCCAGTTTCATACCTATATCGAATTCTACGAGATCAAAAAAAGAAATGATGAAATTTTCGTATTTAATTTTCTTTGAGTTCAGTTTCTAACCTATTTAGGGTAGGTATCTATTCACCACTTCGTAATGTATTATGTGAATATCTATATATTGTTCATAATATGAAAAAAATACCAACAAATATCTTGAAAATATAACAAACAGGTAATTCTCTGAATCTTCTCACAAATTCAAAAGCATAACCAATCTGCATGTTATAAATTTCGTCAGAAGATGAACAAAATTTGACACATACAATACAATTTTCAAACGCCTCAGCCTCCATGAAATGAAATATAAAATTGAGTTCAATCAACAAAGACCAGAGAAAATGATTATTGTAACATTCCAGTTTCGTCAGTCTTTAATTTTCAAGTATAATTTCCGAATTCCAGATAGTTGAAGCTCACCTAAGCTATAATCTTTCCCTTTGAAAATAAATGCCTTCTTAAAACTACCTGTAGTGAATTCCTATGAAATTAGGGTGCTTTTCCATTCAATACCCATTTATAAGCAATCGAGTACTATATTGATTCCAGGATAGAGTATTGTAAGTTTAATTGTAATTTAATAGCTGTCTCCGTAAGGGAGGATTTGTCGGCTTCGCCCTTTGAGATGGAAATTATACATTTCGTAGAAAAGAAACCATTTCAGAAAAAAAACTAGGGACACTTAGTTCTCCGTTTGTACCTCCAATTTAGGAGCACCCTGTATTTCAAAGAATGAGTGGATATTCCAGTTAGGTAAACATCAATGCTTTTTTTGCGTATTCTGCGGTTTTGGATAATACAATATTTTCACCTATAGGTGAACATATCTTGTAATATTAACAATTAAGTACTGATGTTCATCAGTATTCTAGTAATTACGATTCATTCGATGAATCAATATCTGGAAATGAATAGGTTTTTTATCGAATTAATGATTCAAGTTCCACATATCTTACATTCGAGTTTTGATAACAATAATGGTTCTTTTTATTTAAGTAAGCATAAAATTAATGATTAAATACCTATGAATATTCATTTTCGTTTAACACTTCAACTTCTTCTAATTGATTGGAAGAAAGTGATCAAGTTCGTATTTCAAAATCTTCAAGAGAAGTTCAAAACATCGGAAAAGTTCACTTTCAATGGTTAGAATAGGAAGTTACGATCTTGAACTTCTAGCGCTTCTTCACTTAATGAAAAGAACGCAATTAAGGATAGAGACAAAGATCAATAAAGCAGGTTTCTTTCGAAGGTACCGGGTTTTTCACTATAATTTGACCCCCCCTTTAACTCTGTTACTAAAGGAGATACAAAAAAATGTTTCGTATAAAAGTTTCACGAAATCAACTGAGGTTTTTTGATATGAGTCAAGAAACTGAAATATATACAGGGTGGCCAACATATTGATGGCAACTTCATTTTTTCAAATGGAACACCCTGTATATTTTTCCATGTTTGGCTAGCTCTTTTTCCCCTGATTTCGAATATGTAACATATGTTGGTCTATCTCTTTATTCTGAGAACCACAGAGTTTCACATTTTAAGAACCACCTGCCAAGATTTGTAATCATTTCATAAGTGGCAGAGTGCGTTTACAGAAAATGCTCATTTTTAGGGTTATAATAACGTCAATGGGAAGATATACGGGGTGAACAACATTGAATGCAACTATATTTTTTCAAATGGGACACCCTGTCCTGTATATTATTCCTTTTTTTGATAGGCTATTTCCTCCTGATCTCGAATATAAATGCGTATGTGTATGTGTCTCTTCAATTTTCAGAGTTTCAAAGTTTTGAAATGATGACACTGAATAAAAAAATATGTGAAATACCTACGAAATTCTTTATATCCAAACAATCTACTTAAAAGTATTATTTTATAATGAATACTTAACAATTACTCAACCAATGAAAAATGATAAACTATAGTAATATGGTAAGAATAACATCAACTAAAGAAATTGCTCAAAATGACCACCTTCATTCAATACACATAGTTCATATAGTTGTCTCAAGTTGTTTAGACTATTTTTGATAGCATTATTATGGCTCTGATTCAAGTCAGAAATTAAAACTTCAAAATTTGTTTCTAATCATTACAATATTATCATTATTCTTTGTGTGTTGACGGGATTAGTTCCGAATTATGGGTTTAATATTGTTTGATTTTATATCATCAATATTATTCTCCGCTTTCATTGATTGTCATTATTGCTGAAGTAAATTTTTTCCTTCAGGAACGGCTATAAAAACGTGTCCAACGGTGTTAAATCGGGACTATTTGGTGGCCATAAAATGGTTGCGCCATTACCAATCCACAGATCAAATTGGCCACGAACTTCCAAAACGCTATGCCAGATAGTTAATGAAATTTGAAACTCTATGGTGCTCAGAATAAGAAAGATAGACCATTATATGTTACATATTCGAAATCAGGGGAAAAAGAGCTAACCAAATATGGAAAAATATACAGGGTGTTCCATTTGAAAAAATGAAGTTGCCATCAATATGTTGGCCACCCTATATATATTTCAGTTTCTGGACTCATATAAAAAAACCTCAGTTGATTTCGTGAAACTTTTATACGAAACATTTTTTTGTATCTCCTTCAGTAACTAAGTTAAAGGGGGGGTCAAATTATAGTGAAAAACCCGGTACATATAGTCCGTTCACGAAAGGTTGAGCCGTCGGTTGGCCATGGAAATTTGGCATATTCCACTGTGTATATTAGAATTTAGGTTATGTTCTTGTCAGATTGATACGCAATGTTGTCAATATTGCATAGAGTTGTCTGATAACTCGCAATCTCGTCGAACGAGGCCGGTTACATTCGGCAACGTTGACTTTATTTTACGTTATGACAGCAAATACTGCCAACTTCAGATGAATAAAAAAACGCCTACTATGTGCTCAACCTTTCGTGAACGGACTATATATTGATATGATTAAATATGATCTTTGAAGTGGCACGTACAGGGTGACCAGAGTAGGTGATCCGTGAACTACAACTTTTCAACCCTAATAAAAACTACAGCAAATGAATAGCACTTTGCGGTTATGTTTTTCGTGAAACTCATTATGACGTCAACCGCATTGCTTTATCTTCATCTGCTTTCGAGTTATAAACCAACATTGTTTGGGCAATATCAAGTTCAGTCATTATATCCGTTCCTTTTTGTGCTATATGAATTGAAACAAAAACATTATGCAGACACTTCTTGGATAGGAATTCAGAATCCAGGGGCTCAATCTAATTTTCTGCGGGGTTTCTTTCCTGATTTATCACATGAACTTCTGTTTTTTCTCATGGTTTTTTTTTATTTTTGCTTGAAAATAATTACCGTTTTCTTCTGGTTTCAAAAATTAAGTGGAACTTCCCTTTAACAAACGTCTGTATAACATTTTCCTTGATAACGAACCTGAATCCAAATTTAATGTAAAATAACAACCTCTAAAACGAAGTAAATTCTCTTTATAACGAAATATTATTTTCTTTGAATGGGAATTTTTCCAGGCGTACGTAATAAATCCCGACCTTAAACTTAATCATAACGGCGGGCAGAGTGATCCTTCTGAAACAGTTTTAAATACACCCCTGACTGTTTGGTTTCAATCTAATCATTACGCTAGTGAGAAAGTTGTGCAAAAATGTCTAGAAGGAAGTGCTTAAGTTTGAATGATAAACTTAAATTTATCAGTGAAGTCGACCGCGACATTGCCGACTATAGAAACAAATTTTCTATATAACGAAATTTCTTTATAAAGAATTTTTTTGGGAATTTGGGGCTTTCGTTATAGGGAAGTTCCACTGTATAAAACATGTCATATATCGCCCTTTGATCAGTAATGGCGCTTACAAGGGTTGTATACTGTTTTTGTTTCAAGTTTATAGCACAATTAGGAAAGGAGATAATGATCAAAGTTGAAATTGCCCAAATGTCAATTTTGACTTATAACTCGAAAACAAAAGAAGATAGAGCAATACGGTTGACGGCATAATGAGTATCTCGAAAAAAGATGGCCGCAATGTGCTTTCATTCTTTCTTACTCTTAGGCTTTGAAAGCTGTAGTTCAGGAATCAGCATTTCTGGTCACTCTGTACATGCCACTTCAAAAATCAAATTTAATCATATATTTTGCATTGACATCTCAAGCTAACCCTTATATAGAAGCTTTTGAGTTTTTGTCATCGTGTTGAAAACCAAAAAAAAGATATAGGAGCTTTATAATTTACAGCATTTTTGACATTCTTTCTGCTTGCTTATAAAGAATTCACTTATGAATTCGATTTTCCTCCCAAATTTCAAAGCTATTTTGAAAATTAAACATCGCAAGTTATCGTGTTGAAAGTCGGCCGATATGCGAAGTAGTCAGCAAATTACTGAAATGTTGGCCACTTTCTAGATTTTGTTGAAATCAAATTTCCGAAAATTCCCAAAAATACTAACAAAAGTATATGATACTTCTTTATATTGTGGCTAATTCTTTAGTTTCAGCGTTTATTTACTTTCAATGCGGTCACCGTTTATAATAGTATTACGATCTTTGTTTACTGGGTAAAATTTAATCATTTTTCGAGGAATATTACTTATATACGAACGTAACATTTGAATTTATTTGCTTGATATTTTTGTTGTATTGAATATGGCAGTACAAATAATTAAGCCATTTTTCATTATTATTTGACATGTTATCAAAAACTAAATTGGTATTATACTTTGTTCTAAACGTTATCGCTACTGAAGCATACACCTACGTTCAGAGAGTCCAGACATAATTTATCTAAAAAATACTATCACATCATATGAGTTATGTCTCAAAGATCGTGGTAAAACGTAAACATTGCGATATTTTACATGGAAATCGATGATACAAAGTTCGATTTGATAAGTCGAAACAAGGTTACTTTCCTTTGATTCGTAACAGGAAATTTATTCGAGATGAGCAGAAAATCTGCCATCACGCCGAGAATATCAAAATATAGAAGTTTCATTAGATCACTAATCCGATATGGAAACATATTTGTTCCATTAATCATTGATAACAGAAAAAACAATTATACTCGTATTCTTAGTGTTCTACTGTAAACAATTCTATATTAATGCAAATGATCATAGAAAATTTGGAACATTATTAACATTGAATAATTTTCCATTAGGATTTGTGATTTTTTTTGTTTTGAAAACAGGTTCTGCAACTTTTATACTCCAGACGCTACTGGCATCAAGTATATGAAATCTTTCCCACTAGTATAATTTCCTTAGTTTTATTGAGAAATTTTCAGAATGTTGTTTGGTAACAATCATAATCGAAGCATGAAAATATTAATGGATTTTATGCCGGTAGATCATAGACAATTTGGCATTGACTAGTTATTTAATCAACTAGATTAATAAAGACAGCGACTAATGGTAAAGATATCTTAACGCGTTCGCTCACGCGTTAATAGTTAGAAACAATAGGCCCGTTTACACGAACAGTTTTCCTGGCAGTTTTGGAGCGTTCGCTCCATTTCTTAACTCCAATCCTGTGCGTGTGAATGCTAGACCATCGTGAGTCCAAAAGTGTCTATTTGATGCAACGTGCCAGATGTGCTGGTTTGTGATATCAACGTCGTATTCACACGCACACTCCGATCTGCCGAGATATGTAGCAGAAGATGCTTATCGTTCTCTCGAATTTTCGCAGTTGGAAATGTTTATTTATGTTTATAAACTTGAATTCGGCTCATTTTCACCAGTACCTACATACACAATGAGGAATAGGGATAATTCAGAATTATTTATGAACATGTACAAAAGCTTTCCGTGTTTATGGAAAATAAAAAGTTATGTCATCCATTATTAAGTAATTTCTGTAGTCTTCTGGATAATTTTCTCGGAGTTCCCTTAACAGAGGCATATGACCAAAACGCTCTCTATTCAACCTCCACTGCTTAACCCAAATTTTCCGAGGAGTTTTCTTCTCATCTTCATTGATGACATACAGGCCTAAACAAGCAATAGCCTTCCTTTTTCTCGAATTCATGTTCACCACACTGTCCACTTACGGGTATTCGAGTCAACTGACTGGTATTTATAAATTATAAGAGAGCACTGAACGTGGAGTTTCCGCCACAGCGGAAATTCCACGCTCCACTCCAAAATTGTTGTATTTTGCATTCACACGGAGAGTTTTGGAGAGTACAGTAAAATCTGCCGCATCGATGCGCGATCCAAAAGTGTTGCTCCATTTGACGACCACGCCTCAATCCTCACGCTCCTGGAACGCCGTTCCGGAGTGCCGCATCGGAGCGACGCTACAGACATATACTTGACATAATGGAATTTCTATGTTTCTAATATGTTCTAGTAGAGTTTTGACATTTCTCGTATAGTGCTCCTGAAAACTTTGTGTACGGTACGGTAAAATGGGTCATTAATGTTCAATTTAGTACACATTAAATTCAACTTTTATTTCAAGGTCGGCGGAAAATTTTTTCATTATTATTAACAAATTCGATTGAATACTTTAGCTACAGGTTATGCAATGGGACAGGATTATTCAATTGGTAAAATGAATATATTCAAAATGACAGGAGTGGCGTGTTTCAGATATATCTAATATATATTTTTTCAATTTTCCAGAAGTGGATCTGAAATTTTCCGATTCAGCAAACAGTTGAAACAGTCCAATTATGGATTTTTCCATCATCTACGGGGAGTGTCAGTTGTCTCGGGAGACATCAATGTGCTAACTGAGAAAGTGAGTATCCGAATAAGTACTTCATATTGAAATAAACAAAATTGAATAACAGTAGGAGAGCTGGCACGAATTTTAGGGTAGGTATTGGAGGCAAGCTGAAAACTTGTCAGATACCTCTCCTATTATATCCCAACTCGGGATTGCAGACCTGGCTGGTGAGTAGCGGGGCTAAATCCACCCCTACATTTTAAAAAATATTTTTTTTCAGATAGAAAGCCCTACCGAAATGATCTGTCTTTTTGGAATCTTATTTTTAAGTTATACCTAAATAACACTCCATAAAAATTTCAAGCTGCCTCAAAAACATTTTTTATAACTTTTGGCAAAATATTTTTGCACGCGTCTGGCAATGTTAAAACCCCGAATAAATTATCTGGTATATTTTTTTTAGTATTTATAAAGCATTACACTGCAACATATATAAATTGCGTATTGCCTCAAATATATTTTTGGGAAAAAAATTAAAAAATGTAGGGGTTGATTTAGCCCCGCTACTCACCAGCCGGGTGTGCAATCCCGAGTTGGGATATAATAGGAGAGGTATCTGACAAGTTTTCAGCTTGCCTCAAATACCTACCCTAAAATTCGTGCCAGCTCTCGGACTATATTCTCGACTTGCCGAATTTGTTTTTGAGCGCTTGTTCTACTTAAACGAGTGCTATATCGTTCTGACTAAATGTCTGTATTTCTCAACCCGAAAATGATCTCAAACGATAGGGTAAGACTCCCTGATGACGAATTCGTGGTCAAAGTCAATTCTGTGCGTGGGACCGGCCATCCGTTAGCACAATAACTTCGAAGGGATTGTCCTAGAGAGAAATTTTCAGGATGAGTTCGGGTCCCAAATAGCTCGGTTGAGTTCGTTAACCAGCCACATTGTACAGAGTGAATAATAAAAAGAAGATAAAAAACACTTGACAAAGTTTCACAATTTTTATTAAAATATTTGTTGACACGCGTGTTTCGGGTTTTATCCCATTTTCAAAACTGAATACATATCAACCTTAGATTATTTACGATGTTGTAAATAATCTAAGTATCTAAGATATCAACACAGAAAGAACATACTCATACACATTTCAGGTAACACATGTTAAAATTGGTGACAGGCGGAAATCTAATTGTTCGTTTACAATTAGGAGATTTTGTTTTTGGGCTGAGGCTATTTCTAACATTTCTAAGAGATCTAAACGTCTACCTTTATCACCTTTATGTAGAATTTTTATATTGTTGAAATCTATGAAGTGGTTGTAGGTAATACAGTGAGCGGAGAAACCTGCTGTTGTTTTATTTTGTAGTATAGATTTTTTATGCTCATCAACTCTAACTCCGAGAGAACGACCAGTCTGACCTATATATATTGCAGGGCACTCATCACATGATAGCATATACACCACTCAACTGCGAATTATTCAGTCGATCCTTCCCATTGAAAAATATTGATCACAAATTCTTCTTATTGGTACATACAATATCAACTTTTTATATTTCCAATTTCCATAAGAGGATATTCGATTCGAGAGAAATTTATTTTATGAGTTAAGATTGATAAACTGAATGTTCATCCAAAATTTCGTGGCCATAGTGTTAACAGATTCATAGAAAATTCAATATTCAAATCAATTCAACATTGAAAGACGAATCTTTATATTTCCATAACAGAATTTTCGATTCGAGTGAAATTTATTTTGAGAATATACTGAAATTTCATGCAAAATTTCAGGAGGATCGCGACATCATACCCATAGAAATTAATTTTTTTAATTTACATTTTTGACATATTTGATTTCCTGAATAATTTTTATAATATAATTCCGATTGTAACGAGATTCTGCATTTATATATTTCGTATCAATCTCAAATCCCATATAAAATTTGAGCTAATAGTCTTATTGGTCCACCAAAGAACGAGCGCTCAAAAGCTCCTGCTCAGGGCTTTTCTCAATTATTTTTGTGGAATTGCTATATTTTATTAAGTACCAGAATTTCAACGGATCATCTAAATTTTAGATATTTATTTCTTTGTAGGATATACTTAATTATAGTCATCAAAATATATAGATCTTCTAATGAATCGAAAAATATGTCATTCGAGTCGATCTTCATTAGAAGATCTGGTCTGACTGATTTTTATTAACATCACTCGCTAATATTTCAGAATCACATTTATTGCATTATCATATTATATCTAACGACACTATAAATTATATTGCTGAAACTTTCAATAATATACAGTGTACGTCAAAATTATGGAACAAATTCATGTTCTCAAAAGAAAATTATTTGCAAACAATTTGCAAATCCTGAACAGGTCATTTTTTGTTTCTCACCAAATTTTTATGCATTTTTGAAAGATTTTTGTTGCACTTTGTGCCATCCCCATTCACTCTCCAAACACATGACTCACTTTCCCTATTCAAAAAAATTAAAGGAATGGCACAGGGTGCAACAGAATTTATTCAAAAATGCACAAAAAATCGGTAAATGTGAAACAAAAATTGACCTGTTTGAGGATATTGTTGGCAAATATTTCTTTTTCTGAGAAAATGAATTTGTTCCGAAAATTTGACGCGCACTATAGGTATAACAACCATAGACAAACTAGTAGTTCATCAATGAAAACAGCACAATCAGAATGTATCTAACTGAATTGCGTTGCTCCGGCCGAATCGGACAACAAAAGAATGTGTGGCCGAAACGACCGAATACAGAGACTAAATCGATGATTTGGCACCCTTGATCTAGATAAGGTAAATGTACCAATTATCGACAGTGCCCCAATTATCGACACTTTTCATTTCTTTTTCATATATTAAGGTTTCAGGACCAGCCATAGAATTATTTTCTTCGCGAATATGTAACTTATAGTTTTCTCAGCATATCTGAATATTATCCCGATTTCTTCTGAGTATCATCAGTGCAAAATGTGCCCTCATTCAGTTGAGTTTCAGCCTCAACCGAGTTTACAGCCTATTTGTTACCAATTCAGTAAGAAAAGCCTCTTCATCATATCCAAGCAAACTCGCAAGATTCAAGTGATATAAGTTTTTTTGTACATTAACACACTTTCATATGGTTTGATTATTTCAGTTTTATCATTGAAATAATTTTTTGTGATATTTTCATTAAAAAAAGGGTGTCGATAATGGCACATCTAAAACACGACCTTCCCTATTCATCGACACAAGTGTCGGTAATTGGGTAAAGTTTGGTGTTATTTGAAATACTTTCTGGAGCTCATATACTTCTTTTTTCGGAACAAAAGTAACTTTATTGTATGCGATTCAATCATTATTTATTATGTACCAATTATCGACATAATGATTTTCTTCAAATTTTCCAATTAGAAAATGAAATACATATTTCAATGTCGATAATAGGTTCAATTCTATGCCGAATAATGGTTAATTTTTTGCCGAACATAGGGCACCTCGACATAACTTTTCAAGGTATTTTTTGTGGAATTGGTGAGCCCTATCAACAATTTCTTTTCAACATTTTGAGAGAATGATCAGAGTTTAAGTCCATACAACCGACACCAAATGTTGATAAACTCTTATGATATTATTTCATACTTTTTCGCAGATTTCGATGACGAGTGCATTACATTATCGATTATTGGTTTCGTTAATTTTTCAGTCTATTTCGAATAAAATGTTACGAATGTGGAAAACTTAATGCCTGCTCTAAGAACTTTCAAACATTCGATGTTCCGAGAACCACAGATAGGTCCTGAGACTGTTTTAACCAAAGAAAAGTATGAACTATTGATGGTGAAATGGATGTTTCACGTCGAGAAATGTGGATCTTTCATGACTAAAGCTACTCCGTCAAGAAAATAGGTCAAAATCCACTGAAAAACTGCCAAATTCAACGACTCTGTCTGAAATTTTTAAACTCTTCTCAATTTTCAAAGAGCACTTTGATGCTCAGTTGCAGGAACGTCCATTAAAATTTAAAGATCCATTAAACCTTAATCCTCCATTAGTTCCTTGTAATAATGGAGGATTAAGAGTTTAATGGACCTTTAAATTTTAATGGATGTTCCTGCAACTGACACTGAATGAGTTTAGTCAACACCAAACTTTAAAACGCAATAGTCAATTTTAAAATATAAAGAGAATTTTTTGTCACTTGAATTTTGATATCCGGTCTCTCGGTAACGAAGCCGTTTCGGACCCATGTTTGTAAAAACTTTTCTTCTTAAAATCAGTTGAGGTCCCCTTTGGCATTTGGTAACGTTATTCTGGAACACCCTGTATGTGTTATTTTATCAGATTTCACGATGTCATTCATTGAATTTATCGATCCGCTTAAATATTTATTTTTGTCTTATCCATACAACTCTTAATTCTTGTTGATTTCACAGTGTCGATAATTGATCCTCATCTATGTCGATAATTGGTATTTCAATTCCAGAGCTGTCGATAATTGGGACATCTGACTTCCAACTTGATTTGTATTTTTTTTAAATATCAAAACTTCTTGTTCACGATTTCGTGTTTGTTTTGAGAAGCTAAAGGTACAATGAGTTCAAAACTGGCTTTTATGTGTGGAAAAATATTTGATGACTATCCGAAAAACATTGTACATTCCCAAGTTTCGACTATAGTGTCAATAATTGGTATATTTACCTTATAACATCTTTCTACGAATTTTCACTTTCCAAACTGAATTGCTTACATTGGAAAAAGATCTTCCTACGTTTTTCTTTGAGTATAATAGTTAGATACAAATTTTTTTCACTTGAAACTTTTATTTAATTTTTATCGAATCTAATCACAATAATTCAAGAATAAATCAGTTCCAATTGAGCAATATACACTTCGTGGAAAGATAATAAAGATTGTGCAGTTTTTATTGGTTTCCAAGTAATAAAGATTATGAACTATAAACTGAACACTATTTTCATGCGAGAATTTCTCACATTACACAAGTGAATTCAAATGTCGACTTTTCTTGATGATTATTTTTTACCAAAACAGGTGAGATCATATGTTGAGGACAAAATCACCCTTTGCCAGCCAGCAAATATTCACATTTGTGATGGCTCAGATAATGAAAACAAGAATTTGCTTGCTCTTCTTCAGAAGCAAGGTACCATAGAAGCTCTACCGAAATATGAAAACTGGTAAGTTTATATCAATACAATTATTATCTGTTAGTGAATAAGTGCGATAAACTTCATGATATTAAAAAAAAGTATGAACAACTATTAACTCATCAGAGGGTAAGTAAATGATAATGACAAGCTATCTTTTTGGGGAATTTTTTTTCTCGAGTCTTTATAGGTTAAGGTTTTGAAGGGCTAGTGTTTTCTACCTCAACTTCTACGCTAATGGAAAAAGTACGATTTCGATAGGCCCATTTGAACCGCCAATGTTTTCTACACAAAATAGGTAGGCTTTCAGTCATACTCTCTAAAGCCGACCCTTTTCGAGAAAAATTAACTTTTATGTTGAAGAACATGGTAAGTACATGTTTTTACTGTTAGTAAAAAAAGTTCATCTAATATTTTTACCGTGTATAATACACTATTTTTATCTGTGACAGGAAAAATAACGATGTAATAGTGAAAAAAATATAACTTTTCACGAAATTTCTTTTTTCCCCGGGAAAAAAGTAAGTACCTACTCATTTTTTTCCCGGATATAATATACTTTCACTTTTTTGACAGGGAAAAAAAATGTCGTAAAAAGTTATATTTTTTGATTTGTCAAGAGAGATGAAATGTCAAATTTTCTTCCCGTCACAGAAAAATATCAATTTATGTTATAAGTCCGGAAAATAGGGTTTTTTTTGAATACGTAGAAAAATCCTGATACGAGCCGTAGGCGAGTCCTGGAAATCTGCGAGGTCAAAAAAACTATTTTTGGAAGTGTTGCGTTTATATTTTTTCGGCAACCGTGAAGAAATACTATCGCTGCTGCTTTCCATTCATTATTACGATTGGCGGTATTCAAACTTTTGACGACTAGTTTCATATGAACTGTCAGCCGATATTTCAATGCTATAGTAATGATCAACTGCATTTATCAAAATCATACAAACTTCCCGGACTAGGTCAGGAACAGCTACTGTTTCAAAAAAAAAAGCTTCCGGATTTTGGTTAGGCTTTTGCCGGAAGGCTGGCGAAAAATATTATTTCAAAAAATTGATTGTGGTTTTCAACATAAAGTTGATTTTTCTCGACAACAGTCGACTTTGGCGGTTCAAATGAACGTCTCCAAATCCATTTTCTTTAAATGTGAAAGATGCGGAGAAAACAGCCACTAACCCTTCAAAACCTGCACCTATTGAGACTTGAGGAAAAAAAACCGCAAAATAAGGCTGATCAGAAATGTTCACGTGAGCTGATTTCTGTACGATAAAAAAACGATTTCTTTTCCAAATTCCACACCCTGTATAATGAAAAACAGTGCATTTCAGAGGGTAAGTTGATAAAATTTTTGTTCATATTTTTGGACGAGCTATAACATTACAACAAAAGTTTGTCGAACTCTTCGCTAACACTCTGTGTAAATAATTTCCTGATGTAAAAAATGATTATAAAGGATTTTTCAATAAAAGGTGTTATTCTGATAATTAAAGAATAGTTATTTATTATACAAGGGAAAAAAGTATCAGATTTTAGCTCGAGGTTGTGTTGTCTCCCGACGCGTAGCGGAGGGAGACAAAAGCCGAGAGCTAAAATCTAATATTTTTCCCGTGTATAATACACTATTTTTTTCTGTGACAGGAATAACGACCATTTAATAGTGAAAGAAATATAACTGTCTACGAATTTACTTTTTTCCCCGGAAAAAAGTGAGTACTTTTTTCCCGGCTACATAGAGAATCATTTTTTTGACAGGGAAAAAAGGAATTTCGTAAAAAGTCATACTTTGTGACCTGTCAAGAGACATAAAATGTCACATTTTTTTCCCGTCACAGAAAAAATGCCATTTTTCAATATAAATGATAGGATGTTTATTTCATTATGAAGAAGAAGCTATGCCGTTAATAGTGGAAAATAACATCAGGCAAATGACCACGACGACCACGCTTACAGAACCATATCCTTTTAATGAAATTTTCTATAACCAACTCACAAAGTGGTTGCCCTATGTCCTCGATAGCCTCACGACTTCCATCCTTGAGGTCTTGAATCGACGCTGGGCTATTGGCGTAGAAGGTCTACGCCAATAGCCCCTCTTTCACGAGGCCCCAAAGGAAGAAGTCGTTAGGTGTTGAATCACAAGATCTCGGTGGCCAATTGTGATCACCTCTTCGAGAGGTCCGGAAACTTTTCTCACAAAAGATCAATGGTTTCGTTGCTTGTGTGGCAAGTAACCTTAAAACACAAATAATTATGCAAAATACGGTGTAATGACGTTTGTGGAACGCCTAAGTCCAAAGAATGACGAGGAATGGACAAACCTGGGTTTTCTTCAACACTTTCGGCTACAACAGCAATATTCTCGCCTGTTCTTGAGCGACGTGCTCGGGTTTATTCTTCACATCACTAACTTGTCCCAACAGCTCGAATTTTTCCACCAATTTCTTTATTGCGGTCCGACAAAGTGATTCACGACGACCCAAAAATGTTTTTTCACCATTTTTATAGTGAATTTAAATAATTTCAATGCGTTCTTGAAGCGTGTATCGTTCCATTTTTATTATGGCGTAGTTTCTACTTGGATAATGTCAAAATGACAGCTTCAAACGTGACATCTACCGAAATAGCGGTATATTCAAAATAACACCTTTTATTGGAAAACCATTTAAATCCATACAATTTGCAGAGACTGATTATAAAAATTCAACAATTCTGTACTGCTTTCAGTTGGCTAGCCAGGACCAATCCTGCAGATACCGCTCGTGTAGAATCCAAAACATTCATATGCACCGAAAAGAAGTCAGAAACCATTCCAACACCCGCAGATGGTGTCAAGGGGACACTTGGCAACTGGATGGCACCTCAAGAAATGGATAAAGCAGTTGTAGAACGTTTTACAGGATGTATGAAGAAACGAACCATGTACATAATACCCTTCTCAATGGGTCCGGTTGGATCATCCTTGTCAAAAATTGGTATTCAGATCACAGATTCCGCATACGTTGTTGCCTCTATGAGGATTATGACAAGGATTGGACAAGATGTAGCAAAGATCATGACAGAAAATACAGAGTTTGTGAAATGTCTTCATTCAGTTGGTACACCAGCTAATGGAATTGTGGAAATGCCAAGTTGGCCATGCGATCCTGAAAGGACGCTCATTTTACACAAGTAGGTGTTAATATTTTAGGTTGAAAGGATTGAGATTTTAATGTTTTATTTTATGTTGCAGACCGCAGGCAATGGAGATTGTATCGTATGGAAGTGGATATGGTGGAAATTCTCTGTTGGGGAAGAAATGTTTTGCACTCAGGATAGGGTCAACTATTGCTAAAAGGGAAGGATGGCTCGCTGAACACATGCTGGTATGTACAGATATATAAAATACATCGAACAATATAAATATATAAAAACGAGTAGGTAAGTAAAGCATCAAGATAAGAAATAAAGCCGGGAGAAAGCTACGAGGAAGCAGATTGGTTAGTACAACTGTTTACTGTACCTCTTTTGGGTGTGGAATCATTCCTGGGAATACCTATTGACGTAGCAAAAGGGAAAATAACTGATAGAATGAACTCAAACTTGACTCCTTCTTTGAAGGCTTTCGTAAGTTTTTTCGTATGGATGGCTTAGTCAACCAGGCCCAAAACAAAAGAACGCTTTTATCGGAAATTTTCGAACCATAAGCTGACAGAGGTCCCCGCTGTCGCTGTGTATGTCATGAATGGTCTGAGATCGTCTTTAAACATCCTGCCAGCTTTTGGCAATAGCGACTTGCTGTCTTTCTTTCTCGTTTCTTTCCTATAGACTGTCAAACTCAAACCTAAGTATTTATGACTGTCAGTTGGCATCTAAAAATTTCTTCGACGTTGTCATACACTTTTTATTCTAGACTGAGGTCAGAATATTGAATTTCTTTAGTGGTATTGATTACACGTAGAAGTATTTGGAGGTTATCTTCATTCTAGGCCACTATCATCTGCATGAATAGTAGCTTAATGAGTCCCCTTGTTAGCTACCACTTTTTATTGACATGTCTTCTGTTAGTTGGCGGTATATCGACGAAGTGATTTCTAATATTTTTACAAATAAAATATAGAAAACTCGATTTGATAGTGTATAACCTTGAAAACAATGAAAACGTTTCATCTCCTAAGGCCACTGCGACCCAAATTTCAAAATTGGTGATTGTTTTCACATGTATTGAGGTCTCAGAGTAAGAAGTAAACATAGAGATCTGAAGATGCCCCTACGCGTGGAAAATGCTGCATTGTAATCAGCCAAACTCTACAGTGAGATGGAAAGCATTTTACTGTAGCACTAGCGTGAAGTAAACAATAAGTTAGATTTTCATTTCCAAAATTTCTGAATATAATATAATACAATATTTTCGTAATTTTTCATAGCTATAATTACCGGAATACTCTTAAGCAACAATAAATTGCTACCAAATCGGTAAAATAATTCAGTTTATGAACGGTCAAATCGAAACGAAAATATAAATACGAATCTTCGAACAACTATGTTGCCAAACTGACAGAATTGTCCATAGTAGACTCTAGCTGTTCGTATCATAGTAGGGTTGCCGTAGACCAACGGAATAAAGATTTGGCACAGGTTCGCAACGCGTTCATAAATATAGTATTCGTTTTGAAGAGTTTCGTGCTCCTGAGCTGTTCTAGTGCTTGTGATCAATCAATGGCAACCCGTATTTCGAGCTTTTGAATTTCTCACGAGCACGAAACTCGAATAAGCTAAGACAGATTCTACTTGGCTGGGTCAACAAATGCTTGAAGGCGTTTCTAGGTTACTTCTTGCTCTGAGGTTGAGGTCGGCCATAGAGAAAACTTTCATAAAATAACGAAGGTCTGCCTACGGCTGGCTTTTATTCCAAATTTTTGTACATTTGATTTAAGCTTTTTATTATATCTAAGTTTTCCATCGTATTGTTCCAGATCCTTGGCATCACCAAAAATGGCGTGAAACGCTACATAGCTGCTGCGTTCCCTTCTGCTTGCGGCAAGACAAATTTGGCTATGATGACGCCTACACTACCAGGATATAAAGTGGAATGTGTCGGTGATGATATCGCCTGGATGCGTTTCGATGAAAACGGAAAACTTAGAGCTATCAACCCTGAAAATGGCTTCTTCGGAGTAGCTCCTGGTACTCCCACTCAAGCAACCCCATAGCAATGAAGACCATTTTCAAGAATACCATATTCACCAATGTTGCGAAAACTAGTGATGGTGGGGTATATTGGGAGGCATGGAAAATGAAGTTGATGAAAATATAGAGATTACTGATTGGCTGGGAAAACCCTGGAACAGGAAAACTAGTTCAACACCAGCTGCGCATCCGAACTCCAGGTAACATTTTAAGGAAATTGTAATAAAATTTATTTATGAAAATTTATTGAAAACCACTAACATAGATCAATACCAATTTTTTCTCAATTTGCGAATCATTTATTGAACTACATCAACTAGTAAGTCTTTCATTCGTCGCACCGAAGTTTCTTTTGTTTCATAAAATGTTTAATTCAGTCAAAAGTGCATTAATCAGCTCTAAAAAAGTGGCTAAAGTGTATCTACGTGCTCAGTTAACGTACACGAAATTGATCAATTTCGTTTTTTTCATTTTAATGGACAATTTCTCTTATTTAAATGTATGTTTGTCATGGACAATCGAACACAAAGCATCTAGAAGGAATATGAGTTATGTTACAACAAACTGAACTGAAACATAAAAAATTTAATGTTGTCAAATAAATTTTATATGCGAAATGGCAATTCATACTAAATTCATAATGAGGTCAACGGAAAACTTTTGTAATCAACTCGTTTATTAATCTAGCCATTAACACGTTGACTGCGATATCGGTCCCCGGGGACCGATGCGCGTCTGTATTTGTGTGCGATTGAATTTAGATCGAATAATTCCTCATGTGCGAACTTCATAACTTCCAGAAAGTTTATGATAGGAATGTGCTATTTACAGCTAAATAATTGTTGGATGTTTCACATTCTAGTCAATGCTGAAGAAACGTATCGGTCTCCGGCGACCTATACCGCACTGAAGTGAAACACGTGTAAATCCAGTGCGGCATCGGTCCCCGGAGACCTATATGCAATTACTTGAGTCAACAAGTCTTCCCGCGTTTTTATTAGTCTGATAAACATAGCCGTTGCGAGAAGTGCTTCCGTAAATAATAACTTCGAAAAATGTTTCCTAACCGTGCGCAAAAGATTGTGAATGGGCAAAAAATATTCCTGTAGATGAAACAAGTTTGCCTGGGACGAGCGCAGAAAATTATTATTTCGGTTCTGATGAAGAATTTTCTGATTTTGGAAGTGATGACTCTGTCAAGGATGGCGATTACTTACCATCTTCACAAGAGACGTCATCAAACGAGGATGAAATAGTGCATGGTAAGTTTTCCTTATAATAACGAAATAAATCACTTGTCAGAGTTTGTAACGTTTAGGGTTTTCACAAAATTCATCACATTTTTTCAGATAGCTCTGAAGACACCGATTTTTCTGACGAGGAAACAGGTGATAATAACACGAATGGTAATACTACTAACATCTCTATGATGGCGCTAGACAAAAATAATTGGTTCGATATCACTACTGAAGAATTGCCTTTTACTGCTTGCCAGGATTATCCATCTACAATTTTGACATTAGCGCAATAACTTGCCCCTTAGATGCATATAATATTTTTGTGACTAAAGATCTGTGGAATCTAATAGTTGGAGGAAACGAATACTTATGCTCAACAAAGTTTGGAGGAACATAAATCTATTTCAAAATCCAGACTTCATGTCTGGGTCAATACAGACGTTGATGAAATTATGAGTTTTTTCTCGATTATTCTGACTATGGGATTAAACTCGCTGCCGTCAGTAAGTGACTACTGGTCCAAAGATCCCATGTTCAAAAACGATTTCATCGCAAATACAATGCCAAGGGATCGATTTCTTCTTTTACTTCGATGTATTCACTTTTGCAACAATGCTGATCCATTCTTAGATACAAGTGACAGGCGGCTGCACAAAATAAAGACGGCGTTAGATATTCTCAATAAAAATTTTCGGAGTGCAATCACTGCGGGAAGAATATTAGTTATTGACGAATCTATGATTCCTTCAGAGGGCGACTGAAATTCCGCCAATATATACCGAATAAAACACATAAGTACGGTGTGAAACTGTATAAGCTATGCACTGTTGACGGCTATACGATCCAAATCATCCTTTACACTGGCAAAAATGAGAAAGTTGAGGGACAACAGCACTCTGAAACAATAGTATTGGAACTATTGAAATCATTAGAAGTGAAAGAAGGCCATTATCTCTATGCGGACAATTTTTATACCAGTTTACCTCTAGCAAAAAAACTCTTTCAGGAAAAAGTGATTTATTGTGGAACTCTTCGTGCGAATAGAAAGGCATTCCAAAAACCTTCCAACGAAAAATGAAAAGAGGAGAAAATATGGGCAGCAGAATGACTGCGTCAAAATTATAAAATGGATTGATAAAAGACCTGTTTTAATGCTGACAACAGATCCGATCCATAATACTGGGGTTGAAGCTTCTGGAAAGAAATCCAAGAAGGGTGAGGTTATTCAAAAACCAAGATGTGTAATAGATTACAATAAGGCAAAAAAGGGCGTTGATTATAGTGACCAAATGTCCTCATACCACTCAGTCTTACGAAGAGGACTGAAGTGGTACAGGAAGGTCATGTTCGAATTATTATTCGGAACATGTGTTGTAAATGCGTGGATCATCTATAATCGCATTTCTGAAAAAAAACTTTCGATTACAGCATTCAGAAAAATTCTAGCAGAAGACCTCAAAAATAAATATTTCAAAAATAAAACAGAAACATCTCGCAAAAGACTCCACACCTTCGTGAAGCCAACTGGACCTGGAAGAAAACAAAGGAAAATATGCAAGGGATGCTATGAAGAATTGCGAAAAACTATTTCCAGTCGAGAGGCTAATAAAAAGTTTCTAAAGTGACGAGTTTTTGTGAAAATTGTCCAGGAAAACCTGGCATGTGCCTACCGTGCTTTAACAAAAAGCATAATTGAGTTGAATTTCTTCAAACAAATATTGTGATTTTATGACATAGTAATTTTTGCTTATTTCACGTTATAAAAATTTGATTTTTGTTGTTGTTATAAATATATTAAACACTTTGAATCTCTTCCTATAGTTGTTTCAGTAAAGTTTTTCTAGAAAGGACATTGTTTCCTGTACCCTGATACGACGACGTAGAACGTGGAATTCAAATTGATTCAGTAAACTAAATCTTTTTGAATTTTAAGGTTACAGTCGAAAACTTCAGTAAAATATTGATTTGAAAATTATTTAAGATATCGGTCCCCGGCGACCTATACCGCACCGGAGGAAAGATATGGTATCGGTCTCCGGGGACCGATACCGCACGGAAAAAGAAACTTGAAATATTCCTAACGCAGTCAACGTGTTAATGGGCTCGAACTAAATCGCTACATTGATAAGTTAATTACAAGATTTTTTCAGTGGAGCACATTATGAATTGAATAAATAAATTTTTGATTGAATACATTTTATTTGAGCAAGAAATACGACATAACAAAATTTTTGATTTCTATGTTTCACTAGAGTTGTATGCAGTGTTACTTGTATTTCGTTTGAATACCTCATTTGTGTTTGGTTGCCAATAAAAATCAAACATTAAAATAGGAGAACTCGTGCATTGAAATTGATCACTTTTGTGACGCCCATTTTGAGTTCGACGAAAAACGTAAAGTTAAGTATATGAGAACCAAATGATCAATGGCAGCTGTAGGCTTTCAAAAAATCAATTGAGGAATTTTAATTGTGAGAAGAATGGAAATGAATCGAATATCTCATTGCTCAAGAAGGAGTTAATTCGAAACTGAAAATCTTTTAAGTCTCCGAAAAGGCGCATTTGAGAACCCATATATTCATATTTTCATTTTTGTTTTGATCAGCTATCAAAATATTGAAAGTTTGTTTTTTAACACCCTGTATGTTTCCATGAGTGGAATATGCTTTATTTATTATTTTTTTATTATAGTATTAGACATTATCTCTGCACATTCAATTTAGCATTATCGAATTTCCTCTAGATTCTGCACTCCTGCAAAACAATGCCCAATAATTGATCCACAATGGGAATCCCAGAAGGAGTACCAATTTCTGCTATTCTGTTTGGTGGTAGGAGACCAGCTGGAGTTCCGCTCATTTCTGAAGCGAAGAACTGGAATCACGCTGTTTTCATGGGAGCTTCACTCAGAAGTGAAGCCACTGCTGCAGCTGAACACAAGGTACCTACTCAAGAAAAATAACTGTTTCTATCAGTATCAATCACTATGCAAAGGTTCAAATATTTCGCTCAAATCTGCGATCATATGGGAGAAAAATTTATCGTTAAAATCGGTACGCTATTCATTCGAGAAAGTAGCATTTCCTGGCCTAGTCCGAAAAGTATGTATTTCCCATGTATCATGTATATAAAAAAATATCTATTTATACGTGTTGATTAAAGTACGAGGGCAGTTCAAATATAAACGAGACTTTTCGATTTTCAGGCACAATAGTAGGGGGAGAACATTCCTGATTTTTTGTTGTTGGGTAGGTTTATCAGGAGTAAGGGAAGCACGTCGGATTGCCTCATCGACCCTCTCGGTGTCCACTGTGACGATGTTTGAGCAAGAGGTTCCTCCGTCAATTGCGCAACGTATTGTAATCAAGTTTCTCGCCGCAGAAGGCGTAAAACTGGCCAAAATCTTGAGGAGATTGACTGCCGATGTTCGGAGAAGAGACACTGTTGCGAGCCAGAGTGTTTTCATGGCATAAACAGTTTGTGGAGGGTCGTGATTGTGTTGAAAATGAGAGCCATGACCGCAGCGAACAACAGCAGTAGTGTTCGACAGTTTATTGAAGACGACAAACGTCGTACCTCTTCTGAAATTGCTAGATAGGTCGGGATAAGTTATGGGAGCACCTACTCCATACTCACAGAGGAGCAAGGGTACCGTTAGGGTTGCGCCAGGTGGTTTCCTCGCCTTCTCACAGGTGACCAGAAATTGCATCGTTTTCAGATGTGTGGGCGTCTTCTTGCAGGATCTCAGGAACAAGGAGACCAATTTCTCACTCACATTATCACCTGTTATGAAATATGGATACACCATTACACCCCAGAGTCTAAATAAGCGAGTAAGGTGTGGAGAGAACAATACGTTGCGCAATTGACGGAGGAACCTCTTGCTCAAACATCGTCACAGTGGACAGCTGAGAGGGGCAATCTGACATGCTTCCCTTACTCCTGACAAACCTACTTAACAAAAAAAATCAGTTCTATCCCCACTATTGAGCCTGAAAATCGAAAAGTCTCGTTATATTTGAACTGCCCTCGTATTTCAAAGTTCTTGACTTAATAGTGATTCAATTCACGTAACAAGCCCGGAAAGTAGATTTTTTTTGGACAAGTAGACAGATTTCTAGGACGAGCCAGCGCCGTGTCCTGGAAGTCTGCGAGTTCAAAAAAACTATTTACGGACGTGCGTGCGTACACTATTCTCGACAACCGTGAAGAAACACCATCGAATTGATGAATTATTGCGAATTGCGATACAAAACATGCCAACTTTTGACAACTAATTTTATATGAACTGTCAGCCGTTATTTCGGTGTTATGGGGTATCAACTCATAGACTAACCAAACGGAGAATAGATGAGACACTAGTAGAACAAGCTTCAACGCCATCTGTTTTTGTACAACATTACTAATTCGTAAAACAACCTCAATTGAAAAAGGAATCTGTATAGTAAGTTGCCTCAAAAAGAATTCTGTAGTGCACCTTTTGAATAGGTAGGTACACCCATATACAAGAGGCAAAAAGTTTTTTGAAATTCAATTTCCAAAAGGAAATAAGAAATGGATTCGTGCAAGTTATCGATGAGCGAGGAAATTTATTTTCATGAAAATAATACCTGCAACGAACTTTCATCTGATTTTCTTTGGGAATCGAGAAATGAGGATCAATAATCAAATTCTGCATAGAATAAAATTTATTAACTGAAATAGGTATCACCAATTGAAAATACAGATTTATTTCATAAATATCTAATCAATAAACTAATAATTGCATTGAAAACATTTCCAAAAACTAACAATAATGAATGCAATAATACAAAAGATGAGTATTTACCGACTAAACTTATTCAATACATGAAAAACTTTTTTGAAAACTATCTTAATTCTTATAGGTAACAGAATATATATAATATATATTTTGAAATTACCTTTTTGCATCTCGATTTTCACATCCAATAACACAGCGCGTCTTCACTCTTGCAGGCATATCGAAATTTATTATATTTTTAGTTTGTCTATGTATCAACTGCATTCAAATCATATTTACTTACCGGCCTCGGCCTAATCCGGGAAGTTCTACTTTCTCAGAAAAAAAGCGTCCAGGATGTGGGTACTTCCCGCAACGGTTACCGATAAATAATATTATTAAATCAGAATTTTGATATATTGATTTCTTTATAGGGTAAAATAATAATGCACGATCCATTTGCAATGAGGCCATTCTTTGGTTATAACTTTGGACACTACTTAAAGCACTGGTTGAGCATGGAGGAACGAACAACAAAACTTCCCAAAGTGTTCCTTGTAAACTGGTTCAGAAAGAGTAACGAAGGAAAATTTTTGTGGCCCGGATTTGGAGAGAACTGTAGAGTTTTAGACTGGATTTTGAGAAGACTGGACAACGAAGACTGCGCTATGAAAACACCCATTGGTTTTATTCCCAAGAAAGGTTCTTTGAACTTTGATGGATTGTCTGATATAGATTTCGATGAACTATTTAGAGTGGATCCTGAATTTTGGAAACAAGAGGTAAGTAATTTTATTATCATTTCGACCTTTATATTTGATGCTGCATCACTCCCAAACAAATGCAAAATCTGTTGATGCGTGTTCTATTGGACAATGTTGTGATTTGGAACTGATGCGCATCACTTCCAATCTCAGATCAATAATAGTATATTATTCGATGAGCGGTAATGCAGGTCAAAACACGCAGATGAATTTTGCACCACGAGCCGTCAGGCGAGTGGTGTAATTCATCAAGTGTGTTTTGAGCATTACCGCGAATTGAATACTATACTTTATCCACGACTTTTCAGTAAAATTCGAATTAATCTGCATTTAAAAAATTTTGAACAGTTGTCAAAAGCATTGACAACATTCGTCCAACCGTCAAACCTCTGTACTCTGTAGTCGGGAATCAAATCAGAGTCTCTATAACTAATCAAATCAGTACTTTCGCAACTTCAAAAATTTACGTTTTCCAAAAATAAATCTGGAATGAATCGCTAAAACGTTATCTTGATGGCTGAAATAGATTTCCGGATCGATCCTACTTTTTATTCATTTTTTTTGTGAACAATTTCATTTTCCTAGGTTTTTATTAGCGGGAGTTATGGGCGGGTGTTATTATAACACTCGCTTTTCGGTTCATAGACATGTCTATGGTTGTGTTCTAGCTACTATTACACATAGAAATTAGTTTATAGGAGTGGATAAAAACTATTATTGATCTGAGCTTCCAACTGATGTTGCTTTCGGTCATAATCAGTTCAATTTACGTGATCACTTCAGTTCATCATAACAATAACATGACATAGCATTTCGGTAGAAGTTAACAATATATTCTAAACACAACTGAAAGTGAATTATTATCCTCGGTAATGGATAAATCATATTGTTTGAATTTCATTCGGAAATATTGTAAATATTCTGTTTTGTTACCCTGATTTTAACCTTCGGATTGTTATCCAAAAAAGTCATGTTCTATTTGTCAAATTTGCTTCACTTCCAACAGAAGTGATTCCGGAAATAATTCAGGCAAATATAAAGCTAGGATTATAATCCAAGCATCGAAAAGTATTTCCTGGTGGTATTTCCGGTAGGGATGGTCGAGTATTTACGTAACAGGTATTTGTAACAGGTATCGGTCGTGGAACAGTTGGAACAAGTATGGATTTCAAAAAATACCAGTTCCAAAAGTAACAACTGTACCAGACGACAAGTTGCAGTTGTTACGCAGCATACTTGAAAGATATCTGTTCCACAGAACAGGTGGTAGTTTTTCGTTTTTCCCTATGATCTGTTCCACCAAAGAAAATGTAAAATATCTTTGGTTCCCACTACTGAATACGAGTATTATTGTAGAGGGACGTGTTACGGCGTTACGATCACTCATAGTAAATGGCTCTGTTCACGAGAACTAGTATTTTCAATCACCCCAAATTTTTATTTTGAATTTCAGTTATATTAACTGTGACGAATATGACGATAATGAAAAAATCAATTCGTATTTTCGGAGTAATATCAATCTTTTATCAGCTATGTGGTAATTTTCAAAATCATTATTTTTTAAATAAAATAAGCATAGTAAAAGGACGATATTTGGCGGAAAATGATCTAAAACAACTTGGTTTGGCTCGTTGATCAAGAATTCGAAATAAAGTAAAATTATTGTAAAAACTGAACTTAAGACAGAATTTAAGAGCTACCGAATTACCGATTTGAATTTTTCAGTCTGTGGCATGAATAGTCTAAAAAAAATTATTATTTGACACATTAAATTACAAAAATTTCATTATTTAAAAATACAAATGTACGACTTTCAGAGTATTTCTAATATTCTCGAGAAATATTGGAACAGTAACAGTAATACTGACAGTTACTTTACTGTAAAGCTTAGGCACAATTTTGGGATAACAGTTACTCAGGTACTCGTTAGTATTTCTAAGGAGTAAGGGTACGTGGCACGTGGAACATTGAGATCGAAAGCTGGACCTGGTACCAGGAACAACTAGTATTTAGGAACAGGTATGTCTCTGTCACAGTAACAGTCCGTAACTGTTACCGATAAAATATGGTATCAGCCATCCCTATTTCCGGCTTTGTATTTAGAATACAATGATACAGGTATGGAAATTCACATAGGAAACATACAATATTCGACAGAAAGAGAACTTTGCCGTCCGCGTCCAGTTGTTTTATGCCGGGTCCAGACGGGTGTAATGCCGGGTCATACGAGTCTAATGCCGGGTCCACACGGGTGTAACATGTAATGTAATTAATAAGTAAAATAATAAATTAAAGCAGAGAATAATATCAATCGATTGAAATCAACCAATATCAGACTCATACTACGGAGCTATTCTCGTCCTCGTTCAAGGCAAAATGCGAGGAAGTGATATCAAACAGAGCACCTATGGATGGCCATTTCGTCCTTATTAGGACTCATCAGCACAGGATAGCTCTGAATGATACGAAGTTTTCTTGGAACTTCAAGCGAAATGGCATCTTCGTTCAGGTATAAATATACCGAAGACGCCATCTCTATTTCCATACGAACAACCTTCTTCCATAGCATGAACCTTGAACGAAGTAGCGAGATGTTTACCAGTTGTCGCATTGACCGTAGCGTACTTGCCTGTCGCAAATTTTACGTCTTCAGTCCACGACGCGGTGCGATCAGGGTAACGTCAGTTGATACCGTAGTAAATAATGAGTTTGATAGTGGTTGATTACAATCGATTAATATTATTCTCTGCTTTAGTACTTCTCTGGTAATTCTTTACTACGGTGTCTACTGACGTTACCCTGAGCGCATCGCTTCGTGGCCTGAAGACGTGAAATTTGGGTTAGCAAGTACGCTTCGGTCAATGCGACAAATGGTAAACATCTCGCTACTCCGTTCATTACGCATAAGGCTCGTCTCAACGTTCGACAGCCCGAAAAACTGATCAGTTTTTCTGGCAAACTCAAAGGGACTCGCGGTTATCGTTTGGACGGCTATTCGCACAGGATGGGGAATGACGAATAATCTACTATTCGGGATATTCGTGACAACTGAGTGGAAGAGATTCGCCGTTAATTCGTGAGCCGTCCAAACGTTGCACTCTAAATCACGCACTGGCGCAGCTAGGGGCTTTGGGGCTGCAGCAGCCCCCCCCCCTCCCCAAAGATTAATTTTCTCCGTTATTCTTTCTTCTTTATTTTTTTTTGAAACTTTCGTATTTGTTGTATCATCCAGAATTGTTTAATTCAGCCCCCCCCCCAAAACAAAATCCTGGCTGCGCCACTGAAATCACGCGTAATATTACATGACACGTTACCTGAAGAACTCAAATGAATCTTAATATCTTATTTCTGTTTGATGAAGCACATTTCGATTTCATGTTTTTTTCAATGATCTTCATTAAAGTTAATTATTTTGTTGCAGGTAAACGCTATTGAGAAATATTTCCAAGAACAAGTTGGACAAGATTTACCTCAAGCTATCAAAGAAGAATGTCAAACTCTGAAGAAAGAATTAAATGGTTTCTGAGAGACCACATTAATATTTAATATTATCTCAATTTACATTAAGTATTTTTTTAAACATATTTTAATAATTTTTATTTGTACATAAGTATGTATAAGAACCTCTTAAAAAGCTTACTGTATTATTAAGTTAAATTTTCTTGTGTGTCAGTGAGGTTGATTATAATAAATTAAATTAATGAAAGATTTTTTTTCATTCAAATATAATAGTACGGTGAAGACATCCGATCATTGTCGAGGCAATGAGATAGGTATATTCAAGAGCAAGTGACTTGAAAGAGAAATATTATTGGAATTTTGGGGGCTCATATCTTTTCAACTAAGACAGGTCGCTACTTATTTTTTCACTAAAATTGTTCAGGAGGTCAATATGAATACAAAGATACCAAAATTTGATGGATATCTGCTGAATCCCAAAACTCAAGCAGTTTTAATTTTTTTTTCATAACGTTCCACCGATTTTGAAAATGTGAAAAAATTCAAGGGTATAACAGAGCAAAGAAGACATTTTATATAAAAAACAATGGCGGTGGATACTTTTGAAAAACACCGAAAAACAAATGACTATAATTTTATTTTTCTTCTGAAAATCGATTTTTCAGCTGAAATCCATAAAAAAATAATACATCTATTCCTTCAACAGGAAAGAATCGAGAAAAAAATCATAATTCGAGAATTTGCGATTTCACTATGAAAAAAAAATGGAAAAATGTTTTTTAAAAAAATCTCAAAAATGGCTCAAGATGAATAGCCAAAATGTAGGCTGAATTATTTTCATTTGATGTCACTAATACTGATAATAACATCAGTATGCTTATTCAACCCATTTAAAATATTACGTCCAGAAAAAAACTTCAACCACAAATAATTTATATACTCTGTAATACTGGAAATGATCACATAATTAACTAATAATACAAGCATAATGCAATAACCCACTAAAGATAAACATCTACCTTAAACTGAGAATGAAATATTCAAATATAATAAGACAATACATAATACTTCTCACTGGAAAGAATGAATATAAAAATATATAATCTATTTTCAATGCCTAGCCATAAATAAATAAAATAAATCAGATCATGACAAAATTCCTATACATAATAAATTAGCCTACAGAATCCTTCAGAACTTTTCTAGTCATCGATAATGGTGTAAAAGTACTCTTATTAGGTGATGGGTTCAACTTATTCGTTATGTGAACGAAGGGCTCATAAAGAGACTTTCTCTCAAAAGCACTTACAGTGAAGTGTCTCAGTTTTTCTCGGTTGCACCAAGCAGTTGCCTTGCTTATAGTGGACTCGAATCCATTGTTCTCAACTTCTTTAGTTTTATTAGCAATGACAGTAATAATGACCTACAACAGTTTATTATCAAATAAACATAATCTTACTCTTGTGAAAATTAACCTCTTTTTTGTCCTTGTTTCTATCAATATCCTTCTTCAATGCTACAAGTATATCCAGTGACTCTGATTTTTCAGTATCATAAACAAGAATATATCCATCTGCCCAAGCTAAGTAGTGTCTTGGCAATTGTTGATTAGTTGTTCCATTAGCAGTACTTGTATGTGAAAGTTCTATTCCTGCTGTATCATAAAATCTAACTTTTTCACGTGTTCCTTTGTCACATTCAATATTGGCCACGTAAATATCCTCAATAGTAGGATAGAACTCCTGGAATGAATATGATTATTCTGTTATAACGTTAGTCATGAGTAAGCTAAATTTATCAGGACTTACTGTTTTTGTTGTGACGTTGCCATAAATAACTTGATGTAATATGGCAGTTTTACCCACACCCTTCATTCCACAGACAACCACTTTCGAAGTTCTTCCCATTTGAATTGAAGAAGTAATCGAACTTTGTAATCAAAATAATAACAATAAATTTGAGGTTATGTTAGAAAGGAGCTGACGTTTGCAAATCATGAAAATGAAGTAAATTTTTCAATCTTTATTATGAAAAAAAATTAAAAGGTATATCCAATAAACCAATAATTAAATCATTTGAAAGCTTCTCGCGTAGTTTGTTCGTTATATTTCGCAGTTCTAATTTGTTTAAATGTACGTTTTTGTTTTGTTACCACGTTAGTCATCTTTTTCTGTTGTCTCGAGAACAATTCTTCTGGAGTCAGATTCTTCGGTATATGTACATGTCGTATTATTCTTGCGTTGACATAAAAAGTTTCAAATGTTTGTTTTATTCCTAAAAATACATCAATCAATTCAAATCGGCGTTCAGACGCCACTGACCTGACAAACATTCCTCAAATTCTATGATTGAAGATAACCTCAATTATTCGAGTTTTAGCACAAGAATATTGAAATCAGAAATGATATGATAAGTTGCAGCAATTACCTCTTGCGTCGAAAAAAGTAACATCCTCCATATTTATATTCATCATACCATCTACAGTTACAATTTTTCCTGTCACGACTGCTTCGTTCCTCAGATCTATTGTTGTGTATTCATCTTCTAAACCAGCGATTACTCCAGCCATTGTATTGAATATATAGAATTTATCATTTCTTGAATGATTAGCCATATCTGAACTGAACTTTCTAATCGAGAATTAAATTAAAAAAGTAATGCATCCACAAAACAGATCGAATTTGACGCCACTTCTGTTTTTTTTTTTTTGTTTTTAAGTTAGGTTATAGGTTGGAGCATAGAATAATATTATGTTGATGAAAGAACAGTGGCGTATATTTGACAGTGTTTGAATTACAGAGCAAGCAGAACAAGAATTCGACCCCTGATTCGCACGTAATAAGATTTCTTCATTTATCTCGACTTATGTGACACCTATCGGCTTGGTACAATATTAGGGCAGGATAGACGAAGACACCTACTATGTAATTTTAGATGCAACAAAAGTTCATACTTTGCCTAAGAGATCTGTGAAATTTGATAAGAATTTGAATTTGGTACCATGTACAGGGTATCCATTTTGGGCACTTTTACGGGATATGTCCGTTATTTTTAACGTTAGCGGGATGCGGTTTTCGCGACAGTGTGCTACTTTTTTGTGAAACTAAGCCCTCTTAGTTTTTGCTATACAGGGTGGAAATGAAAAGTATAACTTTTTAATCACCCCCGTATCTCAGTTGTGCTTAAACTTGGAGAAATGGTTAAAACGCATTCCTATAAATTTTTTCCGTAGAATCCAGTGGCGTAGTCAGTTTTTCAATTAAACTTTCCGTTTTTGAGTTATTGAGCAAACATATGTTTTTTAAACTGGACACCCTATATATTATTTTTTATTATCAGTTCTCGATCACCAAAGTATTTCGCGCATGAGATGCAAACAAAATTTTTTCAAACGCTTAGCTCAATATGAAAAAATAACTATTATGGGGATTTTAATCGTGACAAGACCCTTCTATTACAATTGTGACAAAACTCAAGTTGACATATGGAAGTTTTTGGAAGAATTGTCATTGTATATTTAATGATGAACACTGCTTCAATTGATGTAATGAAAGTAGATTTGCCCTCGATTGCCAAGTATACCCAAATTTGTTAGTTAACATATAAAAATCCCATATAGTTTACATGCAGTGTGCGAAGTAAGTATTTCGCACACTACTTCGCGCACGGTGTCATAGTAACAAAGAAAATGAAAAAAGGGTCACTTCGCATATTCTTGCCAATGCGCGAACCTTGTCATTTTTTGACGTTTGTAGAAAAAATACAATTTATAAGGCAAAATATAATTCAGTAGCGGAGCTTCGTGCGGCAATTATTTTGGCCTTTGAAAATTTGCAAAGAGGCCTATGATTCTTTTGAAAGCCATCAAAAGAATAACGAAACTCTGCAGATTTTGTATACTGGAAAATGGCCTTCATTTTGAACAGCATCTATAAAACAAATTACAAAATTTTTTTATTGTTTTAGATTCCCTAATAAACATTGGTATTGCAAATTAAATTAACTCAAATAGTAGATCATGAGATGTAGATATTATGTCAACCTTATTTTCGATTTCTAATGAATCTTGACATTTATTTTTTGTTTTTAATAAACAGTCATAAATGCCTAAAATAATATGTTTTTGAAAAGCTGAGATTGTGCTTAATCAGAATAAAAAATAATATACAGGGTGTCCAATTTAAAAAATAACATATGTTTGCTCATTAACTCAAAAACGGAAAGATTAATTGAAAAACTGACTAGGCCACTGGATTCTACGGAAAAAAATCTATAGGAATGCGTTTCAACCATTTCTCCAAGTTTAAGCACAATAAGATAAAGGGGTGATTAAAAAGTGATACTTTTCATTTCCACCCTGTATAGCAAAAACTAAGAGGGCTATGCAAAAACTGATTGCGCCATCTTTAGTTTCACAAAAAAGTAGCACTGTCGCGAAAACCGCATCCCGCTAACGTTAAAAATAACGGAGTTATCCCGTAAAAGTGCCCAAAATGGGATACCTACCCTGCACAAAGTTAATTATTTTAAGTACGGTTTTTTGAGTACTATACACAGGGTGTCTACTTTCCAAGTGAACAAACTTCGGAGGGTGATTATACGAGTGATTTGTAACAAAAACTGTCATATAACACATGGTCGAAATGTTGACAGTTTTTATTTTTTATTCAATTTAACATTTCTTGATTCACGAAAAATTTCAAGTTTTTTCTCTAAAATGAACATTATTCAGTTTTCCTTGTAGTCTCATCAAATTTGACAATATATACGGAAAGGGCCAATAAATTTTTCTACAAGATGAGAGAGTCTGTGTGCAGAAATCACTCTTATTGCAGGCGTGTAAGGAGAAGAATATCACGATTCTGAAGTTAACAAAATCCGTCTTATTTTTCCAATGGTTTTTTCGATGAAATATTAAATATATGCACACGCCTTCTCTTCAGTAAAAAATACCTCATTCAGTGTACTTTCGAATGACATGTGTGTTTTCTGTATACAGGTCACATACTCTCTCATCTTGCAGCAAATTTATTGCCCCTTCCGAATATATTGTCAAATTTTATGAGACTACAAGGAAAACTGAATAATGTTCATTCTAGAGAATATTGAAATCAAGAAATTTAAATTGAAGAATAAACGGTCAACATTCAGACAATGTGCTATATGACATTTTCTGTTGCAAATCACTGGTATAATCACCCCCCGAAGTTTGTCCACTTTAAAAGTATTAGGTATATCATGTTCTTTTTGAAATATAAATGTTACGTTATTTTGAGAATCACAAAATTCATTTTCAGATAATTGTTCTTCCATTTTATTTTAGGTAAAAATAGGAGAACGGGTGATATTTTTGCAACTTAGTTCAAATATTTGGGAATTTGAATACAATACGCCTTCTTGTATTTGCATGCCTAACATTTGCTCGTACCTAATTTAAAGGCAGTCGTAGTGTTATTTCAGACAAGGCAGCCATAGATTAAGATCTAGATTTATCTATGAATGCAGCCGACACTGATGTAATTTTCAACAGAGCTTGAAATAGCGCAAAGTGCTTTGTTTTATTAATTTTTAATAAATTTGGATTGGCACGTATTTGCATAGGATTGAGGAAAAAACTGTATATGCCTACATCTTTGCATTCTTGAAACCACCTCGAAAGTGTTCCTAAATGGGTGAATGTTCAAATTTAATTACTTACAGCTACTTTATAAATTAAATCTTTAGACAATTTCATTAGAATTGAAAACAATAATTGTCCTACAAAAATTATGATTCTATCAAAACTCCCAAAAATATCAACAACTATAAGGTCTAAAAAAATTATTACTAACCGGCTTATTTTTTCATTGTTGCTTAGCAAATATTTCATTTATGAACTGATTACATTGTCCTACAAATTGAGGGGTATATTTTTCCAGTCCTACGCTCGGAAATTGTCAATTTTTAGTTATCATTTTGAATTGTGGGTTCTGTGGTACAATTTCTGAGGTAGGACTGGAACGACGTACCATTCAATTTGTAGGACAATATGACCAGTTCATAAAGGAATATTTGCTAAGCAACAGTATAAAAATCTGCCGGTTAGTAATAATTTTTTTTGACCTAGTTGTTGATATATGTATGTTGGGGGTGGTTGACACCTTGATAGACTCATCATTTTTGTGGTACAATTATTGTTTTCAATTTGTAATAAAATTGTTTCAAGATTTAATTTATTAAGTAGCTGTTAGTAATAAAACTCATTCACTCATTTAACACTTTTGAGGCGTCTCGTCAAAATGAAGCTACTCACAAATATTCAGATTGTTATTTGTTAGCAATCATTATGAAAAACAAGCGCTGGCCCTTGGACTAGTAGTATCGAAGGTACTAAATTCAAATTATCACAATTTTTTTCTGCTGTATTCTTCCTGAACCTGAACGTTCGACCTAATTTCAGAGAAGACGAAGTAGCGAACAAAGTAATCCAGAGCGATACTCTCTGACACCTTCATTAAATCATAAATTCATTAAAGACGGAGATCGAAGCAGAAAGAAGGGAGAAAAAAGAAAGAACCGAAGAGACGCCTGTATGCCATCGACCTAACCGCTTGTTCTTTTATTTTCTGTCAGCATTTTCCCGTGGAAATCCATCAATAATTTGCTAATCGAATGAAGATAATTAAAACCTAGAAGTGGCAAATTAAAGATGGTGATGAAGTTCGAGCCCGTGTCGCAAAATTGTCAATCAACTTCCAATTCGCTCCTCATTCCAAAGTTGACGGAAATTGTTGAGTCTTATTCTGGAAAAGAGCGAGACATGGAATTTTAGTGAAAAAACTGCTGACTATCTATTGGGTTTCTCGCCCACTTAGATCGGCAATTATCGGAATTCCTAATATTTCGAGGAAATGTCGCTATTTGGATATTAAGTTCGGAATTGCGAAACGAGTTTCTGAAGAGTGCTGAAGTATATTTGTTTTTATTGCAAGTTGATCCTACTCATATGGGAAATACGAGGGATGCTTTTTATAACGGGTTGTTTCAAAATAAGGTACCAAAAATTCGGGATCTTAATCCTCAGATGATTTTATGACATAAAGTTCCTATATGGACTATGGGTCCCTGACGCATTTTTATACACAACAAATATATATACATCGTTCGAAATACCATATCAATTTATTATCGTGAGTCTGTGAAGCAAGGGCGTAGCCAGGGGGGGGGTTTTGGGGGTTCAAACCCCCCCCGAAATGTTTCAGAGTTATTTTTTGTTGCAAAATAATCTTTCATTTTGCACTTAAACCAACTTATCTCAGAAAAAAAATTATCAATTCATATCAGCAATATGGATTATATTAAAGTTTCATTCCATTTCTAGAAAATACTATCCAACAATTAACTGATAGATTTTCTAAACACCGAAAATTAATATCAGCCTTATCTGGTCTTGTACCCCAGAATTTTAACGGAGATTTACTGAGAATATGAATTAGAAGACGCATTATCGATGTATTCTTCACTACACTCAGAAAAAAATAAAAACGTAATTAAAGCCGAATTTGAGATATGGAAAAATGTCAATGAACTCCATTTCAAAATCGGCATTAGAGTGCTTAGATGAGTGCGATCAGAATAATGTATCCCAACATCTACATCCTACTACAAATTTTAGCTACGATTCCAGTAGGTATCTATTGCTACTCCAGAAAGAAGTTTTTCCAGCTTGAGGGGAATTAAAAATTACCTACGCAATTCTTCTAGCGAAACTAGATTGAATGGGTTGGCGCTTAAGAATATTCATTATAGTGTGAAAATTGATGAAAATGAAGTGGTTGACCAATTCTCTAAACGGATAGACTTCAACTGAAGGAATTCACCATAAAAAATATTGTTTGTGTTTTCTCACTGTTTCATTTTTAATACCTATTCATATGTTGTTGGCACTATTTTGGAGTAAAACATTAAAAAACTCTATTTAGTTTCAATGAAAGCACACATCCACACTAATTTCATATTGATTCATCCTGTAAGTATTGTTTGGGAAATAAATATTGTTTTTTTAAGTTTTTGTTTGAGTGAATAAAAATTAAATTCTGAAGCATATTTGAAAAATAGGTTTACCTAACCTAACCAGGAATATCTATGTTGATATGTTTCCGAAGTAGGAAAAGGATGATTGAATTCTTAAAAACAACAAATACTTATTGCTACAGAAAGCGACCCTCACAATTCCCGGCACCTACAAAGTCAATTGCCAAAATGTCAAACCCCCCCCGAAATTAATTCCTGGCTACGCCCTTGCTGTGAGGGCTAGCTCCACCCAACTTATTTTTAATTCAGTTTGAAGATTCTAAAATTACAATTTTGACAGTGTGTTCTGTCCAAATGCAGTTGATTATTTACAACATAATATTTTGTTCAGCGTTTTATAGATAAGTACCTACTACCACAAATTACGGATGAAATGATAAAATCATCATATACTTAGTATATAGATAGATGACCCAGTGGGATAGATGCAACATTTTCAAAATACCTAACTTCCGAAACACGTAAAAAATAGTTAAGTAATTATTATACAAGGGAAAAAAGTATGAGATTTTAGCTCGAGGTTATATTGTTTCCCTCCACTTCGCGTCGGGAAACAATAAACCGAGAGCTAAATCGAATATTTTTCCCGTGTATAATACACTATTTTTTTCTGTGGCAGAAAAAATGACCATTTTATAGTGAAAGAAATATAACTTTCCACGAAATTACTTTTTTCCCCGGGAGAAAAGTGAGTACTTTTTTCCCGGATAAATAGACACTCATTTTTTTGACAGGAAAAACAAATTTCGTAAAAAGTTATATTTTATGAACTGTCAAGAGATATGAAATGTCAAATTTTTTCCCGTCACAGCAAAAAATTTATTTTTCCGCTGACCTCGAAATAAAAAGTGATTTTAATGTGTACGAAATTGATCATTAATGACCCATTTTAATGCTCAATTTTTTGACTATTTTAATGTGCAATCCTCATGGCAACCGTTCACAAAGTTTTCAGAAGCACTACGAGAAATGTCAAAACTCTACTGGATCATAGATACATAGAAAATTCATTATGACAAATGTATGTCTTGTGCAAAATGAAAATGTATTTCAATCAAGAATTCATACAGAATTCATATTGGGATCGTCGGAAAAATCTTGTAGTCAACTCGGTTATTAATCGAGCGACTAATGGTCTTGAACTATTAAAGCGTTCGCTCCGCTCACGCTTTAAAATATCTTGACCATTAGTCGCTGTCTTTAATAACCTAGTTGATTAAATAACTATTATAAGTAGGTGTCACCTGGACCTCAGTTTTGTTGGGGTTATTATAAAGTGAGGTCGTTTTCGCTAGTGGTGAGCGATCATCTCCGCAGCGAACTTCACAAATACGCCTAAATTTAAGAGGTGAGTATTTGCCGTTGTATAATTTTTGAAGTGGCAATACAGTGTTCATTGTGTGTACATCTGAATATAAATAGTTGACGTTTTCTTTTTAATTTATTCGAAAAATTGAGGGGATCTATCCCTATCGAAAAAGATAGTTGTCCTGATTTTTCGTGGTATAGGTGCCCCTTAGGACATCTATCCTCCCATACATTCTTTACCCATTTGTAGTCTGGGTGTTAAAATTTTTAAGTTATTTTTTGTGTCCTGTTATGTTTTGTGTCCTGGCTTATACTTTTCACTAATAGTATCAGAACCACAGAATGATACCAAGAAAATATAACAGGAAGGAATACAAGCTCGACTATGTTCGTGGACAACAGAGCAACTAGAAGCAGATTTCGATGAGATATAGATAATTGAACCAAGGGAATCAACAGAATAGACCGAAAATTAGGAATTTCATCGAGTAATTTCTGCTCAAGATAAGGAAAACTAAAAACCTTATCTTCTTTCTTAGCTGATTTTCAATTCATTTTTATCATTTTATTTGTTATTTTGATTTTGAAAGAGTATGATTATTTTTGTTGAGACTTACCTAATATTTCATTAATTTATCAATGTGTTGTAAAATGCTTTATGTTAATATGAAGGATTCAACTTTAAGTTTAATATATCCTTTTGAAATTCAATTAAAAATGCACATTTGTTTTTAATTCGACCCATGTTTTGTATATAAAGTTGCTGTTTTAGGCATAGAAAATCTCACTGGAGTTAGTTGGCTTTTTGGTTCAGACAGAATGAATGGCATCTATCCTTCCCAGTATTTTTAGGTGGGGCAAGGGGCAACTATCCATACTTGTAGGCATCATCTATCCCCAAAGAAAGATTTCCACAAAAGTGGAATTTATGTGGAATTTGGGAGTGCATCATGTAAGAGAAAAGTCTCAGTCTTGCAAGGCAAAAAATGGAGCTGCTACATTCATGGAATTACTCATAAAGAATCAATATTTTCAAAAATACGAGGAAATTGAAAAAAAAGGGGAATCTATCCGGGTTTTCCTAAGAAAAAAAATGTTTGTGAAATAACGAACTGTTTCATGAAAGCAGCTTATTTCTGAACGTACAATAGAAGACTCTTCAACGAGTTGAATGGAATCAAATAGGACAAACTCGATTTGCAGGATGAAATAACTCTTAATATTACAAATAATTATGTAAATCACTTCTTCGAGGGGTGCATCAACGAATAGAGGGGTGATAGACCGTTGGGGTTAATCGGCGCCTGTGCGTCATTGTTTACACCCTATATATCTCTTCGGAGATCCATTATACAATGTTATGAATTTGTCAGCGGATAGAAATGTTATGTAAGTCCAACCTAATCCTTCTAATTAGGTGTCGAGATGTTGGAAAAAAATTGGAATAAAAAGTAGATTTTCCCATCTTTCAAAAGAAGTTTGAGCTGGGCCATAACAAATCAGTTGCGTGTTTTGGCATGATAAACCGATAGATATCTACTTTTCAACTTTTAAAGTGGCCAAACTTCAAGGGGTGATTATACGAGTGATTTGCAACAAAAAATGTAATATAACATATGGTCGAAATTTTGATGGTTATTCTTCAATTAAACATTTCTTGATATCACGAAATATTTCGAGTTTTTCCTCTAAAACGATCATTATTCAGTTTTCCTTGTAGTCTCATCGGATTTGACCACATATCCGGAAAGGGCAATAAATTTGCTACTAGATAAAAGAGTCTGTGTGGAGAAAAAAAGGAAATGAATATCACGACTCTGAAATTAACAAAATAAGCCCTATTTTACCAATGATTTTTTCGATAAAATATCAATAATTATGCACACGTTTTTCTTTCAGTGAAATATACCTCATTTAGTGTATTTTCGAATGACATTCATCTTTTGTGCTAGCTGCGTATTCTCTGCCATAATATCATGGCTAACATGATAACAACCAGAGTAATTCTGGAGTGCGGGGCCATAGTATATTAAGGACTGATGTGGCCACTTTCACGAAATCAGGTGTGATTAATTTACGGAACAACCACATATAGCAGAGAAAAAACCCTCATGCGACTATTGTTTGTCATTGCCAACATGAGTTAAGTATCAACATCGTAGGAAGCTAACACTTGTATCACCGGGAATAAAACTAGAGTTTTCCGATGAGGTCAAATATCTGGGGGTCACCTTGGATAAAAAACTCAATTGGAACTCTCACCTTAACAAAGTGAATGCCAAATCTACAACGGCGTTCTGGATATGCCGCAAGTTATTTGGCAAAACTTGGGGTCTGCAGCCTCGTATGATCCACTGGATCTATACGACGGTGGTAAGACCTGTTATCACATATGCCTCTTTAGTTGGTGGACTAAAACTGAAGAAAAGACAAGCCAGCAGAGGCTGAATAAGCTTCAAAGACTGGCCTGTCTAGGCATTACAGGAGCTGCGTATACAACTCCTACAGCTGCAGTAGAGGTAATACTGGATCACACCCCGCTGCATATTTATGTTAAGAAAGAAGGTCTCATGAGTGCCCTAAGAATGGACCAAATAGGGCCTGGCAAGGGACACGGAAATATTTCAAGATCACTCGGTGGTGACCTCCCTTTGCTACCGAGGGATTCCATGCCAATCGAGTATGACCTTGACGCCAACTACGAAGTGATCATAGGTGATCGCCAAGAAAGTGTGGAAGGTTTGTCTCGACTTCGTAAAAATCATCTCATCTGGTACACAGATGGGTCCCTAAGGGAACGAGGAGCAGGCATAGGCATATACGGTCCCAAATACAGGGAATCGGAGCCTTGGGAAAGCCAATAACAACGCTTCAAACTGAAATTCTGGCCATAGAAAGATGCGCCCAAGTCTGTCTGTCCAGACAGTACAAGGGAGCCAGAATTTGTATTGCCTCTGATAGTCAGATGGCACTGAGGCAGCTTATGGCCGTTGATTGTAGATCAAGGACCATTTGGAGCTGCAAACAGTCCCTCAAAACACTGGCGAAGTACAACAAGCTAGTTTTAACTGGGTACCTGCCCACCAGAACATTGAGGGAAATGAAAAAGCTGATGCCCTTGCAAAAAGAGGAGCAAACACACCCTTCACCGGACCCGTGCCCTCCTGTTGGGTATCACCTACACTGATTAGGGCAGTGGTAGGCGTTTGGGAAAAAAGGGAGAAAAACTCTTACTGGATAAACACATCCGGTCAAAGACAAGCAAAGAGACTAATTGAACCCTCCAAAGAGAAGGCTCAACAAGCTCTATCGTTGTCAAAAAACGAGTTAAGGCTGCTAATCGGCCTTCTCACAGGGCATTGTCCCGTGAGATATCACCTACACAAGATCGGTAAAGAAAACTCCGACATTTGTAGGTTATGTGAATCGGCCACTGAAACCACCGAACACATACTATGCCAATGCACTGCGCTGGCGCAAACCAGACTTACTTACTAGGGGGCGCGTTATTAACGCCAGCCGACATAAGAGCGAAGTCTCCTAAGGAAGTAACCATCAGCTTTGCTAAGGAGGTTAGATTCCTGGGAAAAACGTAGTTTTAGCATGGTAACGCACAAAAGACCTTATTGGTCGCAGTGCAGAAGGGTAATCAACGTGCCGATCGACCACTATCTAATCTATCTAATCTAAGTATCAACATGAGGTTGGCAGTCATGAAAGGAGAACTTTTCGGACCAGTTATACTTGCCGATCACTTGAATGCTGAAGACTTCTTTCAATCCAAATCAACTTGACAGACATATTGGATGAAATGCACCTAACTAACATTCAAAAATGTCTGGTTTAAAATAAGTGGCTGCCCAGCACATTATAATCGTAACTTCGAGATCTATTTAATGAATATATGGCTATATAACGGATTGGAAGATACGGTCAGATGGCCACCGAGGAGCCTCGACCTGACGCTTTTGGATTTTTATGTCTAGAATACTTTGAAAGAGAAAGTATATTTGACTCGCTCTCAAGTCTTGTTCGCACTACTCTAGAAGTTCAGTCGAGTAGCTAAAAATTTAGTTACTAAACCAAGAATTTAGTCGAGTAGATTAGTCTGTAGTTTAGTCGAGTCGATCCATTTGGTTCTATTTTAACAGGCGAGTAGAGTACCTCACCACTCGATACTCTTCACTCGCTCACGGACTAGACAGGTCCGAACCGATCAGTTTAGTCGATTGCATTAGATAACCCGAAATCATAGGTAAATACTTCTATGCCGAAAATGTGTTTCCGTTGGAGCGAAGAAATCACCCTTAAATTCGTAACAGAATACCTCGAACATGAATGTTTGTGTAATATTAAATCTCAATCATACAAAACAAGCAAATGAAGCAGTCCGTATACCAGGATACAAATTTCATCATCCACCTCTTCTAATAGATTCACAAGTTTATTTACTTTATTATGTTGCAATTTGTACATCTAAAGCCTTGTTCGCACTATTCTAGTAGTTTAGTCGAGGAGCTAAAAATTTAGTCACTAAACGTGTGTGAACACCAAGAATTTAGTCGGGTAGATTAGTGTGTAGTTTAGTCGAGTCGATCCATTTGGTTCTATTTTATCGGGCGAGTAGAGTACCCCACCACGCGATACTCTTCACTCGCTCACGGACTAGATAGGTCCGAACCGATCAGTTTATTCGAGTTCATTAGTAATATATTTTGCCGCGATGATGTCGTTTCGCTGGGCGGAAGAAATCACGTCAGAGTTCGTGCGTTGCGAGTTGTTCATCGTACAAAGCGCTACTCACTTGTGAATTTAACTCGAACAAAGTGCGAACGATTGGATGGAGAGTAGCTACTAAATTTCTAGCGGCTCGACTAAACTACTAGCGTAGTGCGAACGAGGCTTAACGGATGGTTTCGTTTCGCTTCAAAGAAATCGCGTAAAACTGTGGGCGTTGGGAGTTGTTCATTCGACAAAGCGCTTCTCACTTATGAACTCTACTCGACCATAGTGAGAACGATTGGATGGACAGTAGCTACTCTCACTACTCGACTAAGCTACTAGCGTTGTGCGAACAAGACTTCAGAGTTCAGACTCGGAAGGATTCCATCGACAGAATAGAAGCTTTGAAGTAATGCTTCAGAAACGCTATGAACTTTACAGAGTTGTAGATTCAGTACGAAAACGATGTGTCGAATGTATTGAAGAAGGAGGTTCATTTTTTCGTTATTATTTTGATTCAAGATGAATTGATGATTTTCATAAAATAGCATTAAAATTCAATCACGAAGAACTTCAACATACAGGTAATTTAGGTTCGGAATTTTTGGACTTTTTCGTTGTTATCATGTTAGCCATGATATTGCGGCAGAGGATGAGTAGCTAACACAAAAGTTGATATGTCATTCGGAAGTACACTAAATGAGGTAGTTTTTTTGGAGAGGAAAAGTATGGATAATTATTAATATTTTATCGAGAAAACCGTTGGAAAAATAGGACTTATTTTCTTAACTTCAGAATCGAGATAATAAGTTTTTTCTGCACACATACTCTCTTGTCTTGTAGCAAGTTTATGGCCCTTTCCGAATATGTGGTCAAATTTGATGAGAACACCAGGAAAACTTAATGATGATCATTTTATAGAAAAAACTCGAAATATTTCGTGAAATCAAGAAATGTTAAATTGAAGAATTACCGTCAACATTTCGACCATATATGTTAAATGACATTTTTTGTTGCAAATCACTCGTATAATCTCCCCTTGAAGTTTGTCCACTTTAAAGGTAGACATCCTGTATATCGGGTGTCCCAAGGTGAGTGGCCTGTTAGGTAATGATTATTATTATTATGATGATTGTTTTGGTCCATCCTGTATAACTGACAATTATAATTCGTAAGAAGTGGCATAGATCAGATCAATATCTAATGACTTGCTAAATTTCTGAAGCAAATCTTAAATATTGAGCGAGCTAGAGTCATTTTTGTAACACGACAATTTGATCTAATAGGCCACTCACCTTGGGACACCTGATATATAAGTCATAAAATATTGAATTCAATAGGGTTTCACTAGGTGGAAGCATTTATTATGGAAAAATTATTACTTTTCACAAAAAAATCTCTTTTAAACCCTTCAAAAAATCTTTCGATAGTTATTCGATATTCCTTTTTATTCTAACAGAAAATCAAGAAACTAAAAGAAGACGTTCACGTAGTTTCCTCATTTTGAATTTTGATCACTATTTGACGGTATATAAATAATATTTTTCTCCAACCATCAAAAATGTTGACATTTTTGTACTATTTTCAGGTGCAAAAGTCATACATTTCCTACCGTACAAAAATTCACTCGTTACTTAGCAACACTTTTAATCCTAGGATTAAAAACGCTACTTTTAATCCTCCGGATTAAAAGTAATGGCATTGACGTCTACTTGACAATCATGTCATGATTCTGTGTTCAAATTCATAACCAAATTATGAACGATTTTTCACTAAAACCAATTTTATTGTAATTTTGACTTGGTTGGAGAAAAAATAGTATATATTATTCGGATTAAAAGTGCCTATTTTAACTCGCAATTTTGCATCCCTCGGCTGCGCCTCGCAACTGCAAATATTGCTCGTAAAAAAAAGATGCACTTTTAATCCTTATAATATAATATACTATTTTCTCCAACCATAAAAACGTTGACATTTTTGTACTATTTTCAGGTGCAAAAGTAAATTTCCTTACCGTACAAAAATTCACTCGTACTTAGCAACACTTTTAATCCTAGGATTAAAAACGCTACTTTTAATCCTTGGATTAAAAGTAAATGCATTTGAAGTCTACTTGACAATCACTGTCATGATTCTATGTTCAAATTCATAACCAAATTATGAACGATTTTTCACTAAAACCAATTTTATTGTAATTTTGACTTGGTTGGAGAAAAAATAGTATATATTATTCGGACTAAAAGTGCCTATTTTAACTCGCAATTTTGCATTCGCTCGGCTACGCCTCGCAACTGCAAATATTGCTCGTAAAAAAAAGATGCACTTTTAATCCTTATAATATAATATACTATTTTCCTATTCTTGATGGCATGTTGCGTCTGGAAGAAAAAGTAAAATATTCATAAATATCGAGGAATAATTTGTAGAAGGCAACTTGAATGTCAAAATAATGTTGAAATGTATAGTGATCCATGAAAATTGACAAACACAATGTATGAAGTTAATAGGGTTCGAAAATATTTCGCATGCAGAAATTCCGTGAATAATTCGTTATTCTTCAATTCCCTTGTTTCTATGTTATTTTTATGTTTTGATGAATCACTCACTCTGCCTGAAACAAAGAAAATTTCAGTCGATTCAATATTTTCTCAATAAGAACTAGCACACAAAAACTTCTCATATCACTTCGGTGCTCTCAAATTTCTAATTATGTTGCTTATTATGCATTGTTAAGTATAAACCGGTTGATTTTTTTCATTACAACTTGCATCTGATGAACGAATATTCCTGATATTTCGAATAATGATACGGTCTACCCAAGTTGTAATCTTCCTTAGTGCAACGAACAATAAAAATTATTCCATTTTCGAAAGGATACTTAAATCCAGGAAGCCATAATGAAGATTCTACATTAATTATTGATGTATGGATAGTTACACGTTTTTATTTGTAGTTTACTCAATTTCATTAAGTCTGTCCTTCAGTCGATACTTCATTGACTCGAAACAATAATAACAATTTGAAATCTAATTTAAACTTCAAGGATAACCATTTTAATAAATTATTCACAACTCAAGGCATCGTTAATACCCATTAACCAAAACTTTTCACTCTCCAGGGTGATTTATGTCACGCAACACAATTCCATCGATGACATAATTGAATTGACCGTATATGATCTGAATAATTCAGAAAGTTACCCGTAACGAACAAACCCTTAACCATAATAAAATCCAAACTGATTTATTAAAGTACGGAATTATGTAGTCCCTATAATATTAGCCGTATCTGGGTAAAGGATCAGAGTCTCAAATACCCCCAATTCAATAACAATAATAGCCAATAACGACTAAGTTCTCTTTAAAGCGATTCGTGCGTGCTTTTCGAACCATGTCAAATGCGAGATCGAAGGGATGATTGCATAGAAATATTTCAGGGGATTAGTAATTTTCTGCCTCCCTTATCAAGTCCGATCTGGCTGGAAGTCTGTTATGAACCTATAACTGTTTAAAATTGATTGAAAGGTGTTCTATAAAATGAAGTAAGCCATTAGGTCTCATCCCTTCTTCAGAAATTATAATGGGTGGTGGCAGGGGTATACAACGATCGTCTGGAATTGGCGCTGACATGCTTCTTGGAAAATTCAATTAATTACTTACCTACAGTATCGATTTTATGAGTGATTTTTGATATATAGCTTGCTCCAGAATGAAAATATGATCCTGGAAAACTGTAAAAAATATAGAGAAAAAAATTGTAATTTACGAAATAGTATATTATATTATAAGGATTAAAAGTGCATATTTTTTTTACGAGCAATATTTTGCAGTTGCGAGGCGCAGCCGAGCGAATGCAAAACTGCGAGTTAAAATAGGCACTTTTAGTCCGAATAATATATACTATTTTTTCTCCAACCAAGTCAAAATTACAATAAAATTGGTTTTAGTCAAAATCGTTAATAATTTGGTTATAAATTTGAACACATACTAATGACAGTGATTGTGAACTAGACGTCAAATGCAATTACTTTTAATCCAAGGATTAAAAGTAGCGTTTTTAATCCTAGGATTAAAAGTGTTGCTAAGTAACGAGTGAATTTTTGTACGGTAAGGAAATTTATGACTTTTGCACCTGAAAATAGTACAAAAATGTCAACATTTTTTGATGGTTGGAGAAAAATATAGTTTTTTTTCGGACTTCCAGTCAAAATAAACTATTTTCGGGTGTCTTGCGTACAATATTATTGAGGCAACCAATAATCTCTCTAGTCTCTATAAATGATTATTACAACGCAGTTGGCGTTGGACTATTATAATATTTATATTCTGGTGTTAACTCCAATTTAAACAAACGATACTGTGAGTTTAGGCTGGTAATTCTGAAAGAAATTGAATAATATAACTGGAATTATAAGTTTTTAGACTTTGCATAAAAAACGACAAGATAAAAAATTTTCAAAGCACCTTACGATGTCACAATCATTTATAAAGACCCCGTATTATCGCTGCTGCTTCCCATGTTTCACTGCAAATTACGATAAAAACCATTCAAACTTTTTACAACTAATTTCATATGAACTGTCAGTCGTTATTTCGTTCCTTCGGTAATGATCAAAAACAACTTGATTCTTCCCAACCTAGTCCAGGAAGTACGTACGTGAGTGGCCTATTAGATTATTAGGGAAACTATTGATGGTAAAGATTTAAAATTTTGTGGATCGATATTTGACCATGTAAGGTACCGGGTTTTTCACTATAATTTGACCCCCCCTTTAACTTTGGTACTAGAGGAGATACAAAAAAATGTTTGGTATAAAAGTTTCACGGAATCAACTTAGGTTTTTTGATATGAGTCCAGAAACTGAAATATATACAGGGTGACCAACATATTGATGACAACTTCATTTTTTAAAATGGAACATCCTGTATATTTTTCCATATTTGGCTAGCTCTTTTTCCCCCGATTTCGAATATGTAACATATGTTGGTCTATCTCTTTTATTCTGAGAACCACAGAGTTTCAAATTTTAAGAACCACCAGCCAAGATCTGTGATCATTTTACAAGTGGCAGAATGCGTTTACTGAAAATGCTTATTTTTGGAGTTATAATAACGTCAATGTGAAGATATACAGGGTGAACAACATTGAATACAACTATATATAATATACAAGTAATTTTTTCCTTCAGGAACGGCTATAAAAACGTGTCCAACGGTGTTAAATCGGGACTATTTGGTGGCCATAAAATGGGTGCGCCCTTACCAATGCAAAGAGCAAATTGGTCACTTAAATATTCACGAACTTCCAAAACGCTGTGCCAGATGGTTATTGAAATTTGAAACTCTGTGGTGCTCAGAATGAGAAAGATAGACCAACATATGTTACATATGCGAAATCAGGGAAAAAAGAGCTAACCAAATATGGAAAAATATACAGGGTATTACATTTGAAAAAATGAATTTGCCATCAATATGTTGGTCACCCTGTATATATTTCAGTTACTGGACTCATATCAAAAAACCACAGTTGATATCGTGAAACTTTTATACGATACATTTTTCTGTATCTCCTTCAGTAACAAAGTTAAGGGGGGGTCAAATTATAGTGAAAAACCCGGTACATTTTTAAAATAATTTCATATTTCCATTGTTGCCGGATGTACGACAATTTGGCAACAACTTTGTTATTTTAAATGGGACATCCGGTATTTCTATTTTTTGTTGATACTCCATAAAATATTAAATCTATTCACTTTTACTTTTCATACGGTTTCAACGGTTTTTGAGTTATTAATTATTTTTCGAAATTTTAAAGCAAATTGGCGTGTTACAAAAATGTTTCTATTTCGCTCAATATTTGAGATTTGAGTCAGAAACTTGGCGAGTCATCAGATATTGATCCGATTTATATCACTGCTTTTGAATTATAGTTGTCAGTTATACAGGATGGATCAAAAAAAAATAAACGCATATAACTCGGAATCCAGTTGGGACAGGTATAGGGACGTGAATAGAAAAATTGTAGAGTGTGTTGTATTGATTCCAAAATTGAAAAATATACTAGGTGTCTAACTCGAAAAAACTGAATTTTTCACGATTTTGTAACATGGCCAATGATAATTTTTTTGGTTCATCCTGTATAACTGACAACTATAATTCAAAAGCAGTGACATAATAGATCAGATCAATATTTGATGACTTGCTAAATTTTTGACTTAAATTTCAAAATTGGGCGAACTAGAGTCATTTTCGTAACACGCCATTTGATCTCAAATTTCGAAAAATAATTAAAAACTCAAAAACCGTTAAAGATATAGGTATGAAAAAGTAAAAGTGAATTGATTTAATATTTTATGGAGAATCATAAAAAAATAGAAATAAATGATAATATTCAAAATAACAAATTTTTTCGCAAATTGTCGTACATCCGGCAACACTAGAAATGTGAAATTATTTCAAAACTGTACCTTACATGACCAATATCGATCCGCAAAATTTGAAATCTTTACTATGAATAGTTTCCATAATAATCCAATAAGCCACTCACCTTGGACACCCGATAGATTTCAAAATCTTACAAAGTATTCTCATAACAAACGTAAATGCGAAGTTATTGCTGCGAAGCGACGGTATGAGAAAATTAGACAGAATAAACTAATGAAGTTCTTATGAATGTGGTTCTCATTATGGGGTATGCCTTAAACCACAGTAACACTGATAAAATTTCTTCAATTTTACTTCATAATGATATAGATATACAGGGTGTTTTATCATAAACTGGACAAACATATATTTTCGTGTAGAGGACATTGGGAGAATCATTTTTGCCTTATACAATATATCCCGTTTTCGAAGCATAAGTGAGATACAGGGTGTCAAACGTCATTTTTGAGCAAGATTCTTATGAGTGTGGGCAGATGTATAACACTTAGTGTAACGGTTTCTGGTCAAATCTCAGTATTTTAGGGTCCTCTATTCAGAATTTTTGACGAATTCCGAAAAATAATTTCCAAAATGGCGGAAGAACTGCAATGTTCCAAATTTTTTTTGCGGTTGTCAAATTGACTTTTATTTTCTGAATGAACACAATTTTCTAAGAAAATTTTTTCAAAAATCGAATACAAATTTTTTTTACATGTCTACAGCGATGAAAAAGTTTCACTCGAAATGGATGAAATTTTGTACAATTGTACTTCTTGAATTATCATCCACAATATGAAAACAGGATTGTAAAATATCGAACGGTTTCGTTACTACAGTCATTCAAATGTTTCCTTCAGACCTTTGAAATAATGAAAAAATTGTTTTGAGTTCTACAGTCAAAATAATCAAATTATTGGCATATCCAAACATTCTAAATGAATTTATACAAAAAAAAATCAGAGAAACTTAGTTGGGACTCGAACCGACGTAGGTATTAAATGGGGAAATATATATATATTCTTTTGAAATCAAGAGCTAACATAATACAATACATAAAACAAAAATAAAAATCCCTAACTGAGGTTGGTGCAAAACGGGGAACCATACTATTTTTTCGTATGATACCAGAGCTCAGGGAAAAACCCCAGTAGAAAAAACCCTGTCTCGCCGTTTCAACAAAAATAACACTTAAAAACTATTAGAATATTGAAGGTTTTCTTCTTTATTTAGTCCAAATGCCACTGTTCTAAGGATATTAATATTCGTTGCCAGGCAACGGTAGTTCGTAGTTCATAGAGTTGGACTGGTATTTGAATTTCAGTGAATATAATTTAGCCAGTGATCAACTCTATGAACCACGACTACCGTTGCCTGGCAACGAATATTCATATCCTTAGAAGAGTGCCATTTCATTTCCCTATTTAATACCTACGTCGGTTCGAGTCCCAACTAAGTTTCACTGATTTTTTTGTATAAGTTCATCTAGAATGTTTGGACATGCCAATAATTCGATTATTTTGACTCTAGAACTCAAAACAAATTTTTTTTCATTATTTCAGAGGTCTGAACGAAACATTTGAATGACTGTAGTAACGAAACCGTTCGATATTTTACAATTCTGTTTTCATATTCGTGATTGATAATTCAAGAGTACAATTATACAGAATTTCATTCATTTCGAGTGAAATTTTTTCATTGCTGTAGACATGTAAAAAAAAATTTGTGTTCGATTTTTGAAAAAAATTTTTCACAGAAATTCTAAGAAAATTGTGTTCATTCAGAAAATTGAAGTCAGTTTGACAACCGCAAAAAAATTGGAACATTGCAGGTCTTCCGCCATTTTGGAAATTATTTTCGGAGTTTGTCAAAATTTCTGAATAGAGGACCCAAAAATACTGAGATTTGACCGAAAACCGTTACACTAAGTGTTATACATAACTGACCACACTCATAAGAATCTTGCTCAAAAATGACGTTTGACATCCTGTATCTCGCTTATGCTTCGAAAACGGGATATATTGTATAAGGCAAAATTGATTCTCCCGATGTCCTCTACACGAAAATATATGTTTGTCCAGTTTATGATGAAACACCCTGTAAAGATATTTTTTTCCAGTCAGAAAAAAATAACCGCTGCTGGTTAGACTAAATTTTCATCCACTGAATCGGGGATTTCTTTCATGTCACATGTCAACTCAATCATTGAAAAGAAAAAATGGTCCTATTATATGACCTTCAGCTCCCCTGATATGAATCCGTTAGATTTTTTCCAAAGGTTTGCCTGGAATATGTGGTCTTCTCTTACCTATAAGAAATTAAATCATTATTTGACTTGCATTGAAGATTTGTGGTTCTGTCAGGTTTCATCCTAAAAAACCAGACTGAAGAATTAACCTTCATTTTAGTTTCGTTCAAATATCGTAAAAATTAAATAATCGAAACTCAAAAGAATCAATTGTAAATTACAGTTTTTTCTATACGAACAAGTGAGCTTTAGCTACGATGGCTCGAGGCAGAATTTCTTCAACCTCAAATCTAGCACTACAAATTTTCCCAACAAAATGATCAACAAACGGAAATCGAAGCTGCAAATCTATGTCACCCACTCATCTTATGCATATTCAACAAAATAAATTTCCTTTCTATCCAACAAGGGAGACTAATATAGATGCATACAGATCAGTTCATTCCTTTAGGGGTATGAGTTCTTAAATAGACCAAAATGACCCCGAAACGTCAAGATAAGGTTGAGAGAGTACCCTCGGGAGTCAATTAAATTGTCCCCTGTATACAAATGATTCGAATGATTTGAGTTTGGCAAACATCGATATGTCGTCCCTTTCATCCCGGACTTCAATTACGGTTAGGGTAAGTAGAATCATTCAGTGCAGGGTCGGATTTACTGGATTCAGGTTCTAAATTCCACCCTTGAAGATTGTTGATACAATCTTGCAGGGAAAAATCAAGTGCGTTGCTAACGTGGCATCCAGAGTATAGATGAACAAAAGTGCTGAGGATCAACTCCATCAATTTGGAGATGGTATAGAAATATCTGAGGTGAATGATAGAGAAAAAACAACATTGGCTTTTTGGTGTGTACCCTAGGACATTCTTTCATAGACATTTTTATATCGAATAAGAAAGAACCTACAAAAAAAATCCGTGGAAATATGCCAGACAGAAGAGCAATATTGGGATAAATAATTACCGATGGCGGCGCTGCAATCGCCGAATCAGCTGTTCCCGAAACGAGTATTGTTTCGTGCATGTCAAAGCAAAACAAGAGAGATTCTGGTGTTTCTCAAGTGTTTCAGTTGATTTATTTAGTCTTTTGACTGAACAATCATGAAAATGGACCTATGAAATGATTTATTAAGTTCATATCATATACATCGAGGACGATATGTAGAAAAATATCAGTTTTGGGCATTCAACCTTGTCAACTGCAGAAGGAAGATATTTAACCATCTAACTTGGCTCATTTCAAAGATAAAATGTATCCTGATATGATTAGTTATTTAGTAGAAACAAGGAATCCTGCTGCAGTGAATCAAATTATATTTATAATATTTATTCTTCAATATATAGAAAGAAAAAATGACAATATTTGTTATTGAAATGAAAGCCGTTGAATTCCATGATGATTTTATTACAGAAATGAAAGACTTTATGAAAATAAACAACTTAATTTCAATTATTCACAACATCAAAAACTATTTTTATTGAATACAAATCAGAAAAATTCATTAATATTTTGTCGTAAGTGAAGCATTTATCATTCAATACAAACCAACAAATTTTATTCCCTGGTATAAACAAAAACTTATTTATCTAATAAGAAATGATAATTAATTTTACAATACAGAGTTAAAGTAAGTATGTGTATGCTATTTTTATAAAATAGTGAATATAGCAGTTACCTTCTACTTGTCTCATATAAAAAACAAAGATATACTGCAACTTGAAAGAACATCCAGATAAGTTTTAGCCAAGTGATATGATTTCAGGGCATATATTCATAAAAACTTAAGTTATCACAACAATTTTGTCAATTAACGAGTAATCTTCATCTGATTTCTTTAACGAGTGAATTGGAAATATATCCAATAATGTACTATATTTCCTCCTTTAGGTCCAAATATGAATCCTGAATCTGGCTAATCTCTTTGTTTCTTGATTTTGACTGCACTAAACGTCTGAAATGCTTCCTCTAGTGCAAACTGGTGATCAACTGATAAAATATTATTTTTTCATAACCACAATCCTATTAAATAGTGACCTGTGAAAGAACTCTTTAGAGCTTCATCCATAAACACACAGCAACAATTAGTGTTCTTCACTGTATTTTCTTTAGTCATCTTCAAATCAGATTAAAAACCAACTAACTAGACAAATATTATAATGAACACACAATCAAAAATCTCATTTCTTAGGCACAAACAATCGAGTGTCATATCCCGTCCCGCGTTTTGGAATACTCGTTTCGGGATAGTTCTACGTAACGCCGCTAGGGTCGCATAGAGTTGTATTTTGCTCAATAGCAACCATTTTGATCGAGAGCATTTCGAAAAATTTTCGGAACCCTCAGTAAAAAGAGATCCCGAGCTCTTATTTCATCTCTGAAACCATCCAGTTTCTGAGATTCATCATGATTCAAGACGCAATAAATCATTAAATCGCAATGCACAAACACCCTTCCCAAACAACACACACACATCTTTTAAACATTTTATAGACTATATAAAATAGATTATTAGATGATCTATAAAACATCAAATGTATTGAATTTCTAACCTAGGTTCGACGTAAAAATGTCCGCGAGATTTACGTTGAAAAATATTACTTTTTTAGACATCTATTTCACGTCAAAGTGAGTCTTTCTATATATGTGAAATTTCTGTTTTTTTTTAGGTTATCCTAACTTAGTATCACGTTTGACATGTAATAGATGTTTGAGGATTTATGTTATTGTGATGACTCTCTAATGTCTATATATCATTAGATTTTTGTCGTTTTTCCCGATCAATAATCTGATAATATATAGATGATCCGAAAAACATCCACATAACCTCTTAAATATATAACATAGTAGATGTTTTTTGAAGCATTGTCGATGATCGAAATTGGACGTCTATTAAGCGGAATATTATTTATGAAAATTGTTGGTGATATTGTACAGGTATATTAGATGAAATAAGATGAACCTTTGTTCAATGTCCCTAAAAAGTCTTTGCATTGTATAATTTTTGACATCTTACTATTGTCAATTCCGAAACAATATTGATAACGTGCGTTCAAAAAAATTCGTGGTCAAGTAAGCTGTGGATTCCATTTTTCTCCTCATAGACTCTCAGGAAAAATAGAATCCACAGCTCACTTGACCACGAATTTTTTTGAACGCACGATATAATGATTTGAAAGACGTCATATTTAAGACCTGGTACTGATTTATTCCATCAGATTTTCGGAGAAGGGTTGTATGGTAAAAAAATTCAAAGAAAATTGACATTTGCTAGTTTCAAGATCATGTTTATCCTAAGGAGATTGGTGAAAAGACTTCAAAAGTATGCATTTTCATTCATAAAAACACCTTGAGTCTTATTTTATCAATGAAAACTGTTTCATGCTTCTCCTTTCATGTTTCTGTGGTGTGCGGCCCAGCAAATTATCAGATATAATATATTTTATCTACACAGTTGAAATCTCTCATAGCAGTTAGGAAAGCAAAAACAAGTTCTGATATGAAAAAATAAATAGGTATATTCATAATATAAAAACATAAACAAACACAATTCAAATGTATCAAAAATATAAATTGTGTCAATGACCAATGTAGTCGAGACAATTTGTTCGATTAAAAAAATAAATAAGAATGTCATAGGCATCGGCACTTTGTGAGGATTTGCTCTTCGTTTTCTCATATTCGTATCGTTGGCTTGCAAGGCGTAACCAGTCTCGAATTGCCTTATTATGGTCGTGTCAGGATTTCACTCTCGAACAGATTATAAACAGCCTCTGGAACCAACACAATCAAAATAAGTGATTTTTTTTCGCAATTAAGTACAACTTTGAAAAACAATCACAACAGAGAACAAAAGAATATCAAAGTTTTGCAGAAAATTATAAAAACAATTTTTTCAAACGATAAAATTTACTTTTATATTGCGTCAGTTTTTTTTCTGAGAAATAGAAATAATTGAAAGTTTATGAATACAGGGTAAAACCGAGAAAATTTGAGAGGTGATGCTATGGTGAAAATGAAGGTTACACCTTCCAAAGATTAACGGAAACAATTTTTTTCACAACTTTTTTTATGAGAATTTTACTTTAAAAAAAAATGGCTGCAAAGCCCAATTCATATACTTACTCTTTTATTTCTACAATTCTTTTCGAAAACTCAATCATTCACGAGAAAACAATTTCGATGCATTTTAATTTTGTTGGCTGTTGTTCAATAAAATGCTATTCAATAAGAGCTGGGAATACATTTTGTTTATGTTTTTTTGTAAATGCTTAAGTTGTCGAAAAAACTTTTAGAAATGGAAAAAATAGTGAATGAATTAGGCTTCTCACTCATATTTTTCCAGAGGATTCAAGGCTTGCTATGAAAATTTCCTTTTTTTTGAGATTTCGACTTATTCGTAATGATATGACCTTCGAATACAACATCAGAAAGAGAATAAATGATATTTTGAATTCAAGGTGATCAAGAAATGTCAATTGATAATTCCAAAATCGATAAAATTGCAAAATTGTTAATCAAATCTATATTTTATATAAATGCAAATTTTTTTGACATTGTTGTTGACATTGAATAAATATCATTTTTTGAAAAGATAGCTCAAAAAAAACATTCTAAATAGAAATGGAAAACGCTTATACCTTCTAATTCATCTAAGATGATCTGAAAAACATCTTAACATTTACTCGAAGATTTCAAGCTCAAGACATTCAATTATTCTTCAAATCCTGAATGAATCTATTTTGTGCTCGACTTTTTGACTAATGATAATATTTTTCAGCAAGTTTTTCAAGTCGAGTAGTTGAGTATTATTCATTACTAAATCAATATCTCAAGAGGTCTATCAATTGACTTCTTTGATGATAAACCTACCAAGTTTATTCAGAAAAATATGAATTCTATAATAGATACTGTAACAATTTGAGTCCTACGAAATCTCCAACGCAAATTATGAAATTCTATAATTCGAAATTTCAGATGATCTTGAAATATTTATCCTTGAATATTTGAAAGAAAGATTCCAAAACCGATCATCGTGTAAATTATAAACATATTTTAAAAAGAGCGGATTTCAGGTACCTACCTGGTACCTGGGATAATATCTGAATAAACAGAGTATTCAGAAAAGTGATAACAGACATAACAGTTTAATAGAACGGTTATTCAAAAGATATCATTCGATAGACTGCTTCAGATGATCATTCTATGAAAGGTTTCAAATTTCTACTTACAATATACCTACCTAATTTACAATAATTAATCAACATATTCTCCAGTAGAACAAATGTTATAGGTATAATTTACAGGAAATAGTACCTAATCAAAAGTTAATCACTAGTGTTAGTTAGTTATCTGAAAGATATCATTCAATCGACTTTTCTAGATCATCGGACCATGAAAGATAACAAATCTCCAATTTTATATTAATTAGCATATACCACATTATTAGGAGGAACACATTTTAGGTACTACACCGGGAATAGTAGGTTCCTATGTAATTCAACATTACATAATATTCACTTTTGAACGGTTATCTAAAAACATCATTCAATAGATCTTAATAGATGATCCATCTGTAAAAGATATTTTCATAATACCTAGGTATTTTGCTTTTATCCAAAGATGCAGATTCGTTTTTGAAAATTATAAATCTCATTTTTATAACAGTGAGCCCAGACCTGAACCAGCTACGTTTGAAAAGCTATATTATGGAGAAATTGTACTTACTAGAACTAGGTACCATAAGCAACATTTGCACTCACCTTCTTTAATTGTGACAGCACTAATCACTAAATAGTATATTCACTAAGCTAAGGCTAAAGCAAAAACAATCACTCGATATTCGACTTGACCTTTTGACGAAGCACTGTTCTAACGAAATGATCAAGTTCGAATGTCTTTCTGTCTATAACCCTACCCGCTATCCCTTTGAATTTTAACATTTGGCGGTTCGGCGGTTCGTAACCACGTGACCGAGCCCGATATAGGAGTTCGCATTTAGCTCATCGTGATCGCATAGATCACCTATTTTTCATTTTATATTTTATTTATATTAACGGAATATGGAAAAACGCTCATATTTCAATAGGTGGTATTAAAGTTATCGATTTCGTTTTTTCAAATTTAACTTAGATTTATTGTTTGAACTACTTCCGGTCGTACCGAAATATTAGAATCTGTATTTATATCTTACTTCCAGAGCACAATATGCGTCACCTGACCAAATTGCCAGCTTTAGAATATTGTATCTTCATAATTATTAATTCGATTTTTATCTATTATGTATCGAATTGAGCAGAAAAAGGCCTTTCTAATAATACTTTTTTCCAAGGCATTTACATCTGAAGAAAAAGATTAACATTCCGAATATATTGCAGGCTGATAAAACTAGGCAATCTTAGACTTTTTTTGGGGTGAGTCAATTTTTCCCTGATGTTGGAATGAAAATTCAACGATGACATTTTCACTCATCTAGGACGAAAATGAAATAATTAAAAAAAAATCACTAATACTAAACTTATATGTTAACAAGTGACACATATTCGTACTGAAATCGATATTGGTATTAAAATTATTGCATAGCATATCTGAAAAACATCAAAAAATTGCTCACCTCTCTATTGCATGAAAGGGATATTCTATAAACATTTTGAAAACATATATAGTCGAAATGCAATATTTCCATCGACATCTTAAAAACATTCATAATCTTTGGTTGGGAGACTTTATATAAATAATAGTTCTTAAGGATGAAAATCAATTCACAATTCTTTGAGGTTTAAAGTTAGATATTTTATTTATGTATTCTAGATGAGCAAATATTGTCGAATAATGATGTCTTATTTCGATGAATATGGCATGGCATATCTATTATACGTCGAAACGTTATTATTTTTTCGATAGTATCAATTAGATGTCTTATAAACATTTCAAAAACGTGTGGTCGAATTGAAATACAATTATCGACATATTGAGACATACAAAACCGTAAGTTTAAAGACAAATATACAGTATATATCTAAAAAATGTCAATCAATCTACTGTTTTATGACCATATGAGTTAGATGTTTTATCGATGTATTTTAGATGACAAAAAAGAGCCAAATGTTGATGTCTAATAGACGTAAAACAAAAGATGTCCATTAAACGTTAAATAAAATACCTCCTCCACGATTTTAAAACTTCGATATTTAATATACGGCTTTTGGATGTGTGATCAAAAAGCTATAAATTTTTGGATATCTGCAGATATAAAATATTTTTCAGGTCTTAGATAATGCATCTAAAGGATGTCTTCTAGACATTATGTATAGAAAACATCTCAATTAGATAATCTTATTTCAATCAGATTTCAGAGCAAGATGGCTTTAGATCACTTTTAATATCTATTAGATGTCATTTAGATGTGAGTGTGTTGTTTGGGTTCAGATTTAATCTTCGTCTTGAATTGAACTGAAAATTCCACAGGATTTGATGTTTCTCGCACTACTGGTGAAGAATGTAAGCTCTCTTTTATATTGATTCGTTATAGAAATATTTAATGAGTCACTAAAAGCTCTACAATCTACAAGGCCTTTTATAGCGCTCGTTCTACTTAAACGAGTGCTACATCGTTTTGCCAAATGTCTTTAATTTTCGAAATTTGAGCCGAAAATGGTCTGAAACGATAGGGTTAGACTCACCGATGATGAATTCGTGGTCAAATTCAATTCTGTCCGCGGGGCCGCTCTTTAGCACAATAACTTTCGAAGGGATTGTCCTAGAAACTTGAGATTTTCAGAGTGAGTGCGAGTCCCAAATGGCTCGGTTCAATTCGTTACGGCCAAATGCAAGATGCTGATAACAAGCCTCATGCAACATTTTGTGGCCATAGTATGAACAAAACCATAGAAAATTCAATTGGAGTTTTGAAAAAAAGAAACTTCATATCCGATTCGAGTGATTTTTTTGTGAATGAAGACTGTTATAATGAATTTTCATGTGGCCATAGTGTCAACAGAACCATAGAAAATTCAATTGAAATATTGAAAAGAAGAATCTCTATATTTTCATAACAGAATAACCGATTCAAGTAAAATATATCTTGCGAATCACAACTGATATACTGAATGTTCATGCAAAATTTTGAGGATCGCATCATCAGAACCACAAAAATTAATTTTTGTAATTACAGTAGAGACTCGATAATCCGGATCAATTAATGCAAGGGATGATCCGGATTAATGAGGAATCCGGAATACCGCGTCTTATAATTTAGTAAAGATGCAATTTAAAAAAACAGTTGAAATAAATATAGGCTTTATTATCGAAACCATAAAACAAATATATTATTTGGAATAATTAGATATTTTACGTTTTCTACTGTAAGGGAAAAAGAATGCTGAACAATAGCTTTCTCCTGTATATCTTTCAGAAGCTGAATATCAGTAATTGCCATGAGTTATGGAATAAACAGACTGCATCGAATTGATCTATGTTCTGAATGCATTTGCTTACATTATCCCCGTCTTCGAGGATTGAAAAAATATGTGCTAAAAGGTCTTTTCGGTATTTCAGTTTTGTTAATTTAATATCATTATGATCCATATGCTGTATCAAAGCTGTATGGTTTGGAGGTAGAAACATTCCATTCCATTTCACTAATTAATTATTCTTGTCTGACTTTTTTTGTCTTATACCATTGTGCACTATTATATACCAAAAGAACGCCCGATCGTCATCATAGAAATTGAGTTACGACAAGTTAGAACCGTAAACCACGTATGCAACGATCGGAAATTCGGATTATTGAGTCTTGCAATCCGGATTATAAGGACATAATACAATCTTGACGTCAATCCGGACTAGTAAATATCCGGATTATCGTTCTCCGGATCATCGAGTCTCTACTGTATTTATTTTTCACATATTTCTTTTTTTGAATAATTTTCAGAATTCAAATTTGGTATCAATCTCAAATCCCATATAAACTTTGGGGTTATAGTCTTATTGCTCAAAAAAAAGAACCAGCGCTCAAAAGCTCCTGCTCAGGGCTTTTTTTGAATTTTTTATATTGATTCGTTATAGGAATAATTAATGAGTCACTAAGTGTCTACAAGGCCTTACCTGATTTTTTCATCTCATTTACCTGAAATGTCGAAATCTCAATTGAAAATAAAAACAGATGTCTTTTTCTGAAATATTAAAATTCCTGCTTGGGTAGAATGAACCAAATTTCCCAAATATTGCCAACTAATCGCTGTTAGAAATATAGGAATTGGCTGAAACACCATTTAGTTCACCCCTGTTCCCAATGTCGTCCACCCTACGCAACGTTTTATAGAGACATTTGCACCCCAAGCGATGTTGTAATGATTTTTTGAACGCAATTAGGTTTGTTTCATACTTTATTGAATTGGACATCGTAACATTTGTTGTGGGACGCACTCGGTGATTTTTATTGAATTATTTTTGATTTTATGGAGTATACAGCTCCGTTCTAGAACGAGGGGGCTCAGGCCTCAGAGGTGGAGCTTCGTATGATATTTGTATCAGTGCTTTTGTACCTTCTCTCCACGATGCATTGAAGTCTTCATTTGATAGAATGTGGGTGGTCGTTTTCATTATCGTTACTCGGCCTGGAACACCAAAGGGTGTGACTGATGGACACATGTCGTAAAAAGTGCCTTCTTTTGTGTGGAACCGTGTTATGCATCTGTTACGAAACCAAAGTGAAAATTGGGAAAAATTATCAGAAGCTTCTTCATTGATTGTATATTTATATATATTCGGGTTAAAACATCCTAAAGACTTTGTCGGATTCCCAATTGCCAATGCCTTCTATTGTTACAGTCTTAATCATTTAGTCCTCTTTCACTCATTGATTTCTTATTTCACTAATCCATGTCGTTCTTGGTCTTCCTCTTTTTCTGTTTTCGGAGGTATCAATCTCATCACTATCTTTGGTAATCTATTCTCTGCCATTCTTTGCACATGTCCCTACCATACCAGCTGCTTCCTATCTATGTATTCTGTAACTGTCCTCTTTATTTCCATATTTCTCTTATAATCAAATTCGGTACCCTTTCTCTTCTCGAAGTTCTTATGCTCGTCGTATTGCATCCATTTCTGTAGCTTCAATCCTCCTCCTCAGTTGTTCGTTCAATCGCCAAGTTTCTTTTTTTCCTATCTCCGTGCTCCATAGAATACCATTCAGCCAATTTAACTATTTTTTTGTTTTATTTCTTCGTGATTTAATTTTGGTTTCATCTGTTCCTTCTGTATTGAAGTTGATACCCAAGTATTTGTAGCTTTCGCATTTCTTTATGGTTTCAAATCAGTGGTTTCTTCTCTTACACTCAAGTATTGTGTTTTAGATACACTCATCTGAAGACCCCATTTTTCATACTCTTCTTGAAGCTTTCTCACCAAATATTCTAGGTCTTTTTTATCATTCGCACAAATAACCTGATCGTCGGCAAATTGAAGAGTGTATATGCAAGTATCTCCATCAATTTCGATACCCATACCTCGACATTCTCTTTTCCACAGTGACAGAACTTTCGCTATACAGGTTTGGAAATTCACATCTGAAATATACGATATACGATGCATCAGACAGAGAATTCTTCCCTCCAGTTGCACAGATGAACAGTCGAGACAATCACTTGCTGTAACACACTGAATTCAGTTGTCTTACTTCATTATTCTAGTCTTGTCTCTCTCTTATCGTTTAGAGGAGCGTAATTCTTTGGTATGGTAGGAAACAGTAAATACTTGATCGAGTATTACGGGCAGCCTGACAAATTAAATTCTATACGTGCAGTGCGGGTTCCCTACCATACTGCGATAAGAGAGAGACAAGACAAGATTATTGCAGTAAGACAGTTGAATTCATTCAGTTATCGCACTTGATTATCTCGCCTATTCATCTGTGCAACTGGAGGGAAGAATCTCTGTCTGATGCCTTGTATATCGTATGTTTTCGATGTCAATTTCCAAATCGGTATATATATTTTTAAAGTGCCTAGGAGTAATGCAAACAATCCTGGCGAAAACCTTTATTGACTGAAAATGGCTCTGATTGTTTATTTCCTATCCTCACGCATGCTATCATGTGATCATATACAGGGTTCTCCTTTTAAGTTGGCCTATTAGACGTTTTTGGAGAACTAGTGAATATTTAGTTCTGAAATTTTAGGTGCAGCCTTGAGGATGAAGGAACTCTTCGCCTAAAATATTTTCAAGTCGACAGTGTTGTCACGTCTATCTCAAACGCATATCTACTTCTTATTTCAAATGGTTCTGTTTACTTCAAAATTTTGAAATTTCAAATATTGTTAAACTGAATGGTGTTATAGACAGAGGCGGACTCAGGTTCATATTAAAAGTAACGAAAGAAATTAAAAAATGAGAAACAACGAGGAATGTACAAGTGATGAAGGAAAAAGAAGATGACGAAGAGAAAATACTTTCGAAAACTAAACTAAAAGAGTGTTTCGAACACCACAAAAACAAAAATCAAATACTCAAGATAATAAAATAGATAGAATAATGGAAATGATGGAGAATATGATCCGGAAAATGAAGGAGATATGATCTGATAAGCGGAGTAACCAGTTAGAAATGAAAAGGTTGAGAGAAGAGAATGAACTTATAAAGAAAGAAAATGAAAATTTCAAAAGCGGGATTAGTCAATAAATACTAAACTCGAGATCATAGAAAGAGATGAAAGAAGAATGAATGTAGTGGTCAGTGGTTTGACTATGAGTAATACCCAACAAGATTTGATAAGGGAAGAAATGAATCACAGTTTCTTTCGAAACTACCATGTAAATAGGGGTAAAAACTTACCTTATAGAATTGGAGAATAGGTCAGAAAAAATAAAGCTGATACCAAATAAGAATAAATTAAAGAACTATATAGACGAAGTAGTTTATATCAACGATGATATGACAAAAGTACAAAGGAAGATATAGAAGAAGTTAAGATCTGCCCCCAATGAAGAGAGAAACAGAAGTAAGAAGGTTAAGGAGGCTTTTCAAAAGCTGATCATAGACGATGTGCCCTACAAATGGAATGAGGATACGGAAAAAATTTAGAAATTAATGCCAAAACAAAAAACAAATAAAAACAACAAAAGTAGGATAGTAATAAAAATAAAAATGACGACTGAGCAGCTGAAAGGACAAAGAGACGATAAGAGACTAAGGAAGAAATGAATATTTCAGTAGAGGAAAAAAGAGTAAGAGGGTATAATATGTCATTTATCCTCCAGGTGGGATCAAATGATTTATGCTTTTCATTTCTATTTTCATCAACTCGAATACCATACATATATTGTTTTATATCGCAAATGTTGTTTATATTATAGCTGAAAATATGGTTATATTTTTTTTTCGACAGTGTTTTGAAAACAAAAATGATAAAATATATTTCATTTTATACACCCTTTCCGTGAATTTTCATTAAATTGATATATTAGATCCTTGAAAAGCAATATACGCATATTTCCCCGGCCAAACACAGACGACAACGAAGACAAAATTGCGCAATTTGTCGCACAACGAGCAGATTTAACGGCTCCTAGCTCCTTTATCTCTTCATTTACGTTTTTCATGAGGTGTTGGAAATTATGAATTTTCCCTGCCTAACGAGTTTACAAGGTTCATTTTTAACAACACGGAGTGGGCCGTAATCCTTCTCTTTTTATTCCGAGTACGAAATTAAATTATTATTATTATTAGCGATCCTCACAATATTCCTGCATGGACAAATGACACAAATAAATTGATCAAGTCCAAGAATATACTGGATTAAGATCACCTGCCCCCTTATAATATAATCCAGTAGGACGAACTTCTGAGAATAATTCAGAGTAAAAAGTAAACCTAGAGATGCCTTCACGCATTTTTTACTGACGCAGCCAAGTGGAATTTGGCGTTTCGAACTTGTGTCGGATCTTTATTCCGTACAGGGATAATTGGACTACAGCTCTTCTGCTATGGAACAAAAGCTAGAGTCTACTAGAGGCGATTCTGTCAGTTTGGCAAACATCGTTCTGTTATTGTTCAGTTACCCGATGTATCGTGTTTACATTTTTATTTCGATTTGACGTTCATAAAGTGAAATATTTTAATGATTGGTGGGCAGTTTATTGTTGCTTAAGGGTATTCCGGTAATTATAGCTATGGCAAAATTACAAAATGTTTTATTATATTCAGGAATTGTAGAAACGAAATCTAACCTATTGTTTACTTCACCCCAATGCGGCAGTGAATTGCTTTCCATCTCAGTCTAGAGCTCAGTTGATTACATGCTATGTATAACTCTCACTCTGAGGTTAATAATATCGCCCTGGTGTAAATTTTTCATCGAAAAGTTGTGGTCTTTGATTTATCTTATTGTCCTACAAAAAATGAATCCTTGAAGCTTGCTTTATAATAATCTGAAGGGCATCTCTATGTTTACTTCTCACTCTGAGTTCAATAATATCGCCTAGTTGTAATTTTTCATCGAAAGTGTGGTTGATTGATCATATTGTCCTACAAAAAATTAATCCTTTGAAAATTCCTTTATAATTGTAATAATCTGAAACAGGGATGTCTGAAGGCGACTATAAATCTTGTAAACTTTCCATTGAATTGATAATATATCCGAGAAAAGCAATATACGCATATTTCCCCGGCCAAACGCAGACGACAACGAAGACAAAATTGCGCAATTTGTCGCACAACGAGCAGATTTAACGGCTCCTAGCTCCTTTATCTCTTCATTTACGTTTTTCATGAGGTGTTGAAAATTATGAATTTTCCCTGCCTAACGAGTTTACAAGGTTCATTTTTAACAACACGGAGTGGCGCCGTAATCCCTCTCTTTTTATTCCGAGTACGAAATTAAATTATTATTATTATTAGCGATCCTCACAATATTCCTGCATGGAACAAATGACTTTTAAATTAAATTGTTGGCGCCTGGGGCGGGATGCTTCAAAAATGGAGTTCGTAATCTGATTAGTTCCAAGATAGAACGGCAGATGGGAGCTCCCATAAAAATGCTTTTATTATATTTTGCAGATACAATGGCCCGTTTAGGGTGAAATTGGCGCATTCTCACTTTGTGCCAGTTCGTGTATGTACGGACGTTTCGATTGTTTTATACTCTTTGTTCCCCCTAACTCGATTTTGTTGATGTGATATTGTTTTTAATCACGGATAAACGAGAGTTGACTTCGGCCCTAACAAGTTTTATAAGCTAGCATACTGGAGATTGTGTTATTCGGGATTGTATTGCGTCTTTTGTTACATTTTCTCCGCTGCTATTTCCACAATGAGTCTACTCGTTTGCTGTTGACGCCAATTAGGTGGGAATCAGAAGCAGAATCTTCCAAGTTTCGGAAGTAAAGTATACGAATTTGAGCTAAAAGGTGCAAATTTGTGTTCTCTTCGCTGTCCCCTTCAATGTTAGGCAGAATTATACAATCCTGATATTTCTAATAATATAACGTATCTAAATAAGTTGATATTAGTATTGATCGATAGAAAACAACCAATATCAAACTCATGCTTCGGAGCTAAACTAGTCAACGTTCGAAGAACCTATAAGGAGGTACCTAATCTCTTCCCGAGCATCCACAGAATGTTGTTACGTCCTATTGGGGCTCATCAAGATGAAAAATAGCTCTGAATGATATGAGGCACACCCAGAGGCGGCTCGTTAGGTTTCAATCAGAGGAGGCCTGTGACCACGCAACCAACAAAATAATTTATTTCGAACTGGGCTTCCTGTCAGCCACTGGCATTCATTATACCATTCTACGCAGAATGAACGATTATGAGCAGAATTATTTCGCATTGCTGGTCGAGGTGTCTTTATTACTTGAGTGATGAAAATTTTATCATCGTTAGGCATTTTACTGAGTTTATTATTCAAAATAGAATCTACAGGATCTTGCATTTCTTCAAGTTCACTACTTGTATTTTAATTCTCACTTCTTGTTTCCGTTTCCATCTTTCTTGCTGAAATATTAAAATCTTACCTACAAACTTTTCCGAAAAATGTCACAAAACCACAAACCGCACGCTGAGAGGATTAATACTTCGTTAATAAAAAGGAAGGGAATCAAAACATCAACTGATCTCCATCCACCATCGCCGTAGTTGATTCGGGCCGATTGGTCGTTCAGTTTCGGCTAAGCTCGTTCGACTTGAAGCAAAAATAATGCCGAGGAGCCGGGCCTCCGACATGTGATCTACAGCTTGAATTTTGAGTATTTCCCGCACCGGTCATTTGAAGAATATTGAAATGTTACATTCAAACGAATCTCGACTCCTAGAGGCGAGCCTCTTTCGCTAAGCGGTTAGCCTGCTATCCGTTACGCTGTATTATGCGTTGAGGATAATGAATGAATGTTTTAGATCGCTGAGTAATAAACATAATATGTTTGAATGATACAGATATACAAATGTGATCATTTTTTATTTAAACTTGAATTTAAAATTGAATAAATCCAATAAGGGGAGGGGAGGCCCCCTATGAGCAGCCGCAACTGGGCCCACCAGGACCATATACTTAGTGATTTGGCATATTGCTTCGGGCACGATAACGAAACAACGAATTGACTATGAAGTTAGTATTACAACCCAACATTCCCATAAGAGGATCAAGTTAACTGGAGCAAAGATATATTACTTGAAAGATTCAAAAAGAAGTTGACACAATTCTATTTGTCATCAAGAATTCAAAACCTGAAATTTGTTCAGGGGAAATTGGCGCATTCTCACTTTGCGCCAGTTCGTGTATGTAGGGGTGTTTCGATTGTTTCATATCCTTTTTGTTTCACTAACTCGATTTTGTTGATGTGATATTGTTTTTAATCACGGATGAACGAGAGTTTACTTCGGCCCTAACAAGTTTTATAAGCTAGCATACTGGAGATTGTGTTATTCGGGATTGTATTGCGTCTTTTGTTACATTTTCTCCGCTGCTATTTCCACAATGAGTCTACTCGTTTCCTCTTGACGCCAATTAGGTGGGAATCAGAAGCAGAATCTTTCGCCTTTCGGGAGTAAAGTTTACGAATTTGAGCTAAAAGGTGCAAATTTGTGTTCTCTTCGCTTTCTCTGTCAATGTTGGCAGAATCTTACAATCCTGATATTTCTAATAATGTTAGGTATCTATATAAGTTGAGATTAATATTGATCGATAGAAAACAACTAATATGAAACTCATGCTTCGTAGCTAAACTAGTCAACGTTCGAAAAACCTACAAGGAGGTACCTATATCTCTTCCCGAGCATCCACAGAATGTTGTTACGTCCTATTGGGGCTCATCAAGATGAAGAATAGCTCTGAATGATATGAGGCACACCGCCCACCAGGACCATATATACTAAGCGAGTTGGCATATTCCTTCGGGAACGATAAGGAAACAACGAACTGACTAGAAAGTTAGTATTACAACCGAATATTCTCATAAAAGGATCAGGTTAACTTAAGCAAAGACATTACTTGAAAGATTCGAAGAGAGGTTGGCACATTTCTATTTGTCGTCATGAATTTAAAACCTGAAATTTGTTCAGGTTAAAATTGGCGCATTCTCACTTTGCGCCAGTTCGGGTATGTACGGATGTTTCGATTGTTTTATACTCTTTGTTCCCCCTAACTCGATTTTGTTGATGTGATATTGTTTTTAATCACGGATAAACGATAGTTGACTTCGGCCCTAACAAGTTTTATAAGCTAGCATACTGGAGATTGTGTTATTCGGGATTGTATTGTGTCTTTGTTACATTTTCTCCGCTGCTATTTCCACAATGAGTCTACTCGTTTCCTCTTGACGCCAATTAGGTAGGAATCAGAAGCAGAATCTTTCGCCTTTCGGGAGTAAAGTTACGAATTTGAGCTAAAAGGTGCAAATTTGTAATGTCTTCGCTTTCTCCGTCAATGTTAGGCAGAATCATACAATCTTGATAATTATAATAATATTAGGTATCTACAGTGTGTTTGGTCATGACAAATATACCTAATTTTATAGACAAAAACACCATATTGGGGAGTTTACCCCTCAGTTTTGGAGTAGCTCCTTTTTTAAATTTCCTTTTTATTTTAGTTGACCCTTCCTGATAATATCGATATCTTTAGACATGAAATTCCTACAGATGTTAAAAAATGTTTTTGAAAGATGATACTACCACCTTTCAGTGGAACAATATGAAAAACATATAACTTAGAAATGTTTAAAAAAATTCCTAAAAAAAATTTAGTTGGAAAATATACTGATTTCTTAGTAAATTCGTAAAAGTACAAGAACTAGCACATTGAAGTATAATTTTTTCTCAATGAGCTAACACGCAAGGATATTAGCTACCAAAAGATACAACATAATTACTGTAAGTTACATATTTGGAAGTAATTGCTGTTCGAAATGATCCACTTGAAAATTGATAAAATAAAAAAAACCTTACTTTCGATAATTTTCAATGATCAAACAAACAATCAATCATAAAAGTTGCTCAAAATGCCCGCCTCTGCTCTGTAGACAGGCAGTGGCCTTCATGACGGCCTGTCTTGTGTCTTTTGCTCGCTCAGTGATCATGTTCGAACAGCAATAACTCTCAAATTATGTAACTTACAGAATGATGTAAGTGTTGTTTTGTAGCTTGTGTCCTTGCGTGTTGAATCATTGAAAAAAAATTATACTTCAATGTGCTAGTTCTTGTACTATTGCGGATTTACTGAGAAAATCAGTACATATTTTCACTATGAACTTTTTCAAATAATTTTTTTATGCCGTTTTGAATGTTTTTATATTGTTATACTTCAATGAAAGGTGGTAGTATCATCTTTCAAAAAACATTTTTTTAACATCTGTAGGAACTTTATGTCCAAAGAAATCGATATTTTGGAAGGGTCAACGAAAATAAAAAAGTAAATTAAAATGGGGGCTACTCTACTAACTAAGGGGGTAAACATCCAAGTTTGGGTGTTTTTGTCGATAATATTAGGTATATTTGATGACCTTAAATTATCGCCAAGTCATGACAAACACACTGTATATAAGTTTTGATCGATAGAAAACACAAGGGGCACAAGAAAAATGTCCGGGTTCTTTGATTGGGCCGAAAACATTGAATGAATTGATAAATACCTCAGAATCTTTAGATCAAACAAGAATAACACCCTAAACTGTATATTCAGTTTGGTTTGATCAGTTCAAACTCTCTGTGCAAATATTGACAATATTTAATCGATGTTCATTATAAATATCTTCATGCTAGTCAAAAGCCTTCTCAACGCTTGTTCAAAATGGGGGAAACAACAATTCGAATTCGAATATGCTGAAAGCAGTTAGTTTAATTCTATTCCTTTTTGAATGAACTTTTCTGTTCAAATCTACGGCATATAAGAGTACGCTTCATCACACAGAGGCCTTGTAGCGCAATAGTTCAAGACGGGGTTAGTCGTACTGGTTGATGTTCTTACGGCTTACGAGGTCCGACTTGTATGCGGTATAGATATCTTTTTATTTTTTGACATTTTCGGGTTTGATTTTTTTATGAATTGATCTTCTAACTGAAGTTGAAAATTGTGGCAAGATTGTTTTTATTGGAAAACGATCATTTAAATTTGAATTTGCTAAGAGCTAGTGATATCAGGGTGAGTTGATTTGATGAATGAATGGAATGAAACCAATAGCTTTCAGAGTATTCAAATTTCCCAATATGAACACGCGCTCGAAGATGTGCTCATCGAAGTATAGAATATTTGATATACATTATCGGAAGTGCCGCATCATTCATTCGGATGAATTCGAATGTAGAGAGACTTTTCCCTAGAGGTCAAATTGTTCCGGAAATTTTTTTCGAGCTCATGAAATTTGGAATTATCCCAACTCGAAGTTTGAACCCCCAAACCCCCCCCCCCTGGCTACGCCCCTTGCATCTGGACCTCATAAAATGTCCAGTATATATCGCTGTTGGGTACCCACGAGGAAAAAAATCCTCCTGAACTCATCCGTTACAATGTTGATTTTTTAAAAATACACCCTCTAGGCCTCTAATTGGTTAAAATTCGAATACAGTGGAACTTCCCTGTAACGAACGTCTATATCACGAATTTCTCTGTATAACGGAATTCGTACAAGAAATTGCACCTTGAATCCAAATTCCATGAAAAAACCCTCTAAAACGAAGTAAATTCTCTCTTTAACGAAATATTCTAAGAACTCACTCTTATATTGGGTATTGGTATGAACGTATAAATGTGGGTTTCTTCCCGAATTTTTTCCCGAACGTACGTTATAATTCCCGACCTCAAACTTAATCATTACGGCGAACAGAGAGATCCTTCTGAAACAGTTTTAAATAAACCCCCGGCTGTTTGGTTTCAATCTTACCATTACGCTAGTGTGAAAAGTTGTGATAAAATGTCTGAGAGCAAGTGATTGAGTTTGAATGATAAACTTATATTAATTAGTCGACCGCGACATTGCCGATTATAGAAACAAATTTCTGTACTACGAAATTTCTTTATAACGAATTTTTTTAAGGATTTAGTGCTTTTGTTATAGGGAAGTTTCACTGTATTTTATTACCATCTCAAAACTGTTCCTTTCATTTTAAGGCTATGAAAAAAATTACTGGTTGCAAACCCAAAGCCGTGTCAGAATATGGTTGAGTTTATGGTGGGGTTTTGTGGGAGTAAGAGTTGGAATATTTCACAGGGTATGTATGTAAACTGGCCCTTAAAAACTCATCTATCATTGAATATACATATTAGTAAAACATTATGGAATCCATGTCACGGCATTGTCAAAAGATTTATGAAGTCATCAGTATCAAAATAACGCTTAGTGTCCGAAATAATGTTTATCGAATAACATAATTGGGCCCAAACTAAATGGCTTCGTCTACTGGTAGAAAAATCAATAAGGCTGGATTCAGGATAAAATCCGAATTGTTCGAAACGTGACAACATAAACGCCGAATCCCATAGTTTCGATAAAACGATTTGATTTCCGTTGCAGGACTGTGTCCTACAGAGTGTGCGCTTCTCTCTGCGGTTAGGAACGACGAAGAACTAATCATGACTGCGGCCTCAGTTAGACTCTATTATTTACTCAACTGCTTCCATTGATTGGCCTGATTGGAAATTGCCATGGAAAATCACTGTTTCCAACATTGCCGAACGCTTGTCGAAACATTGTTAACGGTTCTTCATGTTCTGGAAGTTGGACGTATGGCTATGTGGGGAGCTCTCTATTCAGTAACTTTTAACTCGACGATGAAGTATTAATTGGATTTGAAACTGGCGCAATAGTTTAAGTTGGTAGGAGGTAATTACCCTCCCTGCATCGGTCGTTTGTGGAGATTAATTCTGGGAGAAAGTAGACAACGTGGTCACTTGCAATATGAGCTTTTTTTCTCAATATAATAATAATTAAAAATAGCCTTACTAGACTACAGAAAAGCCTTCGACTCCATGCCGCATGAATGGCTTATAAATAAGTATTGGAGATCTATGAAGTATATCCGAGGATAGGGTCTATCAAGAGTGGAATTTTTCAAGGAGAGTCTTTCAGTTTATTGTGACTCTGCCTCGCAATTAGTATTTTCGAATTCTCCAAAAAGGAAAAGGCAACACAAGTAACCTGTTAATCTATTATACCTCGATGTCTTGAAACTGATGGCAGCAAACAGAGATATTGTACAATCTGTATACAGCAGATCTACCTACTAACATATGTATACCATATTTGCAGATTATGCTGCTATACTAGCAAGCCACTTAGATCTTGTGGAAGGCTCTCGCTTGTTACAACACTATCTCCACCTTTTTAGTAACTGGCTACACAAGTGGAAAATAAAATTAATAAGGCAAAATCCATACAGATCAACTTCTAAGAAAAGAACAGTGTCCGCCCAGTGCAAGCCAATCAATTTCAGATACCACAATCTGCCTCAACCAAACATCTAAGAATACATCTGGATAAACACGTGATTTAAAAGAGAAAGTAGATATATTTAAAGGTTAAAGAACTAAGTTGGCTCATAGGCTGAAGGTCTAGATCTCAGAGTAAGAAATAAATATAGAGGTACCCCTACGCATGAATAGTACCGCATTGTAATCAACCAAGAGTCAGATGGAAAGCACTGCAGCACTGGGGTGAAGTAAACAATGAGTTAGGTTCTCATTTCTACAATTCCTGAATTAATACAACATTTTCGTAATTTTCCCTCAGCTATAGTTACCAAAATACTCTTAAACAACAATAAACTGACACCAAATTAGTAAAATAATTCAGTTTATGAACGTCAAATCGAAATGAAAATGTAAACACAATCGCATCGCGAAACTAAACACTATAACAGACGATGTTGTTAAACGAACAGAATTGTCTGTTGAAGATGTCGTCAGAGAAAGAAGCAGAAACCATAAGAAACTACGGAAGTCACACAAACGACTTGATCCAACTCTCAGTAAAACCAGCAAGTAGCAACACGTAGTAGACTACAACCTAAATGACCAGCAGATTTTATTTGAAGGGGACTTCTCACTGGAGAAGATCTCAACACGATATTTGAGAGCTTCCACAGCTCTAAAGCCAGCATACTTGCTTATATAATATGTATTCTGATTGCTTGTTTATGTATATTTCAATAAAATCAGTTATTTTGTATTAAGTGCGTAAAATGAGTTTTTTTCCATGGCACATGAGATTGTCAATTTTTGGCCGAGAACGTAGGTCGAGGCCTAAAATTCACTCGAATGTGCGATTCAAACACAACTTTTATACGCACGAAATACAAACAAAATTTTTTGTACAACTGTGAACTGTTAATGTGATCTTTCTGAGTCGTTTCTATAGAAACGACTTTTTTCAACGGTGAAAAAAGTGAAGTCTTTTTAAACGGTGGAAAAAAGTAATCATTTGCTCATTCATAGTGATGAAGAAAAGCCAAATATTTCTTTCTATTTTCGAGTTCTCCTCTAAATCACGAATTGAACATATGTCTGTTCCTGTAATTTTAAAAGCATCAAAATTACAATGTTTCCCAATAAAAATTTGGAATCGAAAAGATATGGAAAATTATTCTAGAATAACAATAACAATAACAATAATTTATTGATTTTCCATATATACAAAATATGTAGAAAGGAAAACAGGTCATACAAAAACCAAAATTTTCAAATATTCGCTACAATATCCCTACAATAAAATTATTCGATATTGTATGGCTCAAGCATTAAAAGAAAACGATACAGAGACTTCCCGAAAGACACATGACCATATAATCTTTGAATTTCTACCGGTAAACTGTTAAATAGTTTAATGCCCAGTACAATGGTCCCTTTTCAGTTAAAGACAAAGAATGCACCGGAAAACAAATGGGTGCATTCTTCTAGTATTATTTACATTTGAATGACTACGAAAATAATGCTGATGTTTATGCATGAACATCAAGATCTTATATATGTACAGTCCATAGATAGTCAAAATGTTATTTTGCTTGAACTTATTACGACATGATTCTCTGAAACCCAAACGAAATATTACTCTCAAGGCCAACTTTTGTGTTTTCATAATCTGATGCGATCCAGAACTGCTTCCCCAAAAAATAATGCCATAACTTACTTGTGACTGGAACATAGCATAGTAAACCGTTTTTAATACATCAATATCCACCTGATCTCTAAGAACCCTTAAAGCATAAATAACCGATTTCAATTTCTTATTGATTTCTTCGACATGGGTATAGTATTTCATGAAACTATCTATATGAACTCCCAGAAACTTAACACATTCGCTGATCGGTACTTCATTGTTATTGTAGTTTATGCTTTCTGGATAGCTACGATTTGATCTATCAGTCTTAAAAATAATACATTGGGTCTTATCATTATTAATTACTAGCTGATTTTCAATACACCATTCATTTACTCTATCCATAGCATCCTTAAATTCCCTTATACCGCTCAGATATTCAATGCAGAGATGATGATATCAGCATCATCAGCAAACAACAGAGACCTGATGAAACTAGAAAAGAAGATGTTAGGGAGGTCATTGATGAAATAACAAATAGCAGTGGTCCCAAGATACTGCCCTGTGGCACGCCCAACTCGATAAGTCTCTCAGAAGATATGTAATCTCGATTTCCTTCAGAAACAAGGACTCTTCGTTTTCTATTCTTAAGGTAGCTCTCAATTAGTTCAAGTTGCTTGTCCCTTATGCCGTATACACTTAGCTTGTAGAGTAAAAGTTTATGATTTACACTATCAAATGCTTTGGCCAAATCAAGCACGATAGCTATGGGAACTTCACCTTTCTCAAGTGCTTCCAAGATCTTGCAAGTGAGTTCAAAAACAGCTGCTTCAGTACTCTTTCCCTTCATAAAACCAAGCTGGCAGCTTGCAAAAACATTGAATTTCCGAAAAAATTTCAACAACCTATTGGCCAGAACCTTCTCAAACACCTTTGCGAAAGAAGACAGGAGTCCTATGGGCCTATAATTAGCCAAATTATACTTTGAACCTTTTTTAAAAAGAGGCTTTACTACAGCCACCTTAAGATCATCTGGAAAGATACCAGACTGAAAAGAAAGATTCATTATATGGCATAGTGGATCCATTATGCTCTCTAAACAATGCTTGATGATATTCATTGGAATCTGATCATGTCCACATGATCTCTTATTTTTCAATTGTTTCACGGCCTGATAAATTTCCGATTTTTGAATTTCAAACATAAAAAATGATTTTTCCCTACGTTCAAGTTCTCTGCTACAAGACTTCGGCAATTTCGAAACCAGATGAGGTGTTGCCGTAACTAAATGTTCATTAAACCTCTCTACAACCTCTGAAACATCCCCGCATATCTGAAAACTGTTCTCACGAGATTGACCTGAAATATTATGAATAACATTCCAAGTTGCCTTGGATTTGTTATTGGATTTTGAAATTTTATCGCCATAATACTCTTTTCTTACTTGACAAATCATTCTATCATATTCAAATTTCAAGTTTTTATATGTATTTCTGTATGATGAATCTATCCTAGGAATTGTTGAGATATTCTTGGTATGTGCGAAAGAATAACTTTCTCAATGAAATTCTTATAATAACCATAACTATAACGCATTTGCTCGATTTTTATCTGAACACATAAAAACTACATGGTCCAGTTGGTTCTCAAACTAAGAAACTTTGTAGTTTACAAAATGAAAGGGATAGACCAACAGAATTATGTTTTCGCACTATGAACAAGAGCCCAAAATCTTCTGCCTTCTGTGAGTAATTTTGAAAAACGTATTTCGTATGTTTGAAACTTTTATCCACTCATTTTTTGATTGTTATCTAATGGATTTACCTATTACCAAGGTCACATGAACGAAGTGAAAATTATCCCAAAGCTGCATATGGAGACTAACCATAATCTCGTCATCTAGGTAGCTGAATTTCATCATTATCCCATCACTACGTACAGAAAACCGATTAAAGCCCAAATTCTCATGGATCGCTTATGCCCTAGGCAGATTAACACATACTCATGAAGACCCCATTATGGTTCGCACCTCAGGGAGTATCTGTGGTGTGAAAAATTATACACAACGGTGACAATGAGGGAACTGATACAGAACACAATGTATTATAAAAACGCGTCAATAACACATTGGAAGGTATTAGTGCGTGAAATCGCATACACATCCTATACAGTATAACACCTATTCACCGCGTGGAGCAAATCCTCATTCAACAAACATATAGTTTACGGCTTAAAAACAGCGCACTCAAAACATTTTATTCATACGAATTTTCTCAAAGCGAACAAAAAAGTTAGGTTCTAATGGGGCATACGCTGAACGAGAAAATCTCCAATATTTCAATGCCAACAAATGAGTCCTTCCTAAGAATATAATATGCTTGTTCTCCATTGTGGTCAGCTTGAAAAGAACAGGGCATTGTAAATATAACCTTTCTTTTCTACGTGTCGGACTACTGTATCTCAAGAGTCTTCCTTTCTTCCATATTTACACTATCTCTTGCGGATCTTGGGTAAGTAACAAGTATCAAAAAGGAGATTATCTTTTCTTGAGTACCGGCCTCTTTTGTTAGTTGCGGTTTGTTTGGGTTTTGCGTTCTGCCCTCTGTTCAGAACGTGCTCGATTTTATTGAATGCGGGTTTCCGCTTAAATTTTGTTCTATATGAGAGTTTGCGGGATAATTACAAGGCTAAGTACTTTATTGGCGAGGTACCCAGCTGGGACAGCTATCTTGATTGCCTGGGATTTCTGCGGAAGGCAGCTGCTGCTCTTTTGAATTTGTTGAAAATTGTCCGAAATTTGAACAATTTTATCTTATTTCAGATAGTGATCTGGAGGTTTACCACGTGTTTGGCTCATGAGATTATCCTGATATAGGAATATGAGAAGATATTCAATGGAAGGCCAAAAACTATTCGATCACAATGAGCATCAATAATCTGTTAGTACCTATGAGGAAAAATTTAAGAAAAACCCTGAGCAGGAGCTTTCGATCGCTCGTTCTTTGGTGGGGCAATAAGACTACAGCCTCAGAATTTTATATGGGATTTGAGATTGATGCCGAATATATAAAGGCAGAAACTCAGCACAATCGGAATTATAATCTGGAAATCATCCAAAAAATTAAATATGTAAAACATAAATAATTACAAATATTAATTTCTATGGTTCAGATGATGTGATCCTCTTGAAATTTTGCATGAACATTCAATATATCAGTTTTAATTCAAAAAATAAATTTCACTTGAATCCGTTATCCTTTTATGGAAATATAGAGATTCTTCTTTTCAATATTCCAATTTAATTTTCTATGGTTCTGTTGACACTATGGCCACAAAATTTTTTATGAAATTTAGTATTACAGTCTTCATTCACAAAAAAAAAATCACTTGTATCGGATAATTTTCAGAAGTAGGTACAGGATTAGAACATTTTCCTCGGTTAATTGGAAAAAAATTTCTGGAGAAGGGTTCACCCAATGACAAAATATTGGGTGGACCCCCTCCCAAAATTTTTTTTCTGGCTACGGCCTCGCCTGTTATGGAAATATGAAAATTCTTTTTTTCAATATTCCAATAGAATTTTCTATGGTTCTGTTAACACTATGCCCACAAAATTCTGCATGAACATTCAGTGTATCAATCTTTATTTATAAAATAAATTTTATCAGGATCGGTTGGTTTTTTTTATGGAAATATGAAGTTTCTTCTTCTCAATATTCCAATATTCAATTTTTCATTTCTGTTCGCACTAAGTATGGCCACAAAATATCGCATGAGGCTTGTTATGGATATCTTGCATTTGGCCGTAACATTTCATATCGATTGGTAAGATTGGTTCTGTTTATTTCGAGATATTGAGGAACAAAAATTTTTAATGGCCATATTTTATGGAACACCCTGTACGATTTGACTGATTAAATAACTTAACCGAGCCTTTTGGGACCAAAACTCATCCTGAAAATTTCAAGTCTCTAGAACAATCCCTTAGAAAGTTATTGTGCTAACGAACGGTCGGACGGCCTCACGGACAGAATTGAGTTTGGCCACGGATTCGTCATCAGGGAGTAACCTTGTCGTTGACACCATTTATAACTATTATTAACTATATGTTCATACAGTGGCGCAGCCAGTATTTTGTTTTGGGGGGGGGGGGGGCTGAACTGAACAATTTTTGATGATACAACAAATAACGAAAGTTGCAAAAAAATAAAGAAGAAAGAAATAACGAAGAAATCAATCTTTGGGGGGCTGCAGTTTATGAATTGGATGTATAACATGTTAAATGAAGAAGGAAAATAGAATTGTCACCAATAATTTCTAAAAACTATCTAGAACCATTGTAGAACTGAGACAGAGTCTATCTATACATATATTTTCAGACTTTAATTTACTTTTTGTTCATTTTGTGCGAACTTTTCCACATCAAAATAAAATCTAGTCACGATGAGAGATTCCCCAGAGAGATGAAGAAACCTCATTTTGTGAATAAGAATAAGATTCAATCTATTAAATCGTTCGTATACGGTATTGAATATGAAAATAATATTTTGCATTATTGATAAGGAATATACAGGATGTTCCAAAAAAAGTGTTTCTAAGATAGATAGAAAAAAAGGAAAAAATAATTGGGGTTTGTTCAGTAAAAAAATTTCGTAATGCCATCCGTATTCAAGATTAAAGTTGTTGAAGACAAAAAAAATATACACATCTTATAGGATTTTGCCGAAATTATTCACAACATCGTTACGAAATTGTACACAAATATGTTCCGGATTTTCGGAAGCTGATACATCTTATGAATTTATTTTTATGTCTAACTCTCATAGAGGGCGCTAGTTACACGGTTCGTACCAAGTAGCATTGAAAATACCTTTTTTAATATTATATTTATTAATCAAAACTTCAATGGAACTTTAAATTCAAATTGAAAAATATATGAAAGGCTTCAATTTTAATGAATGGAAATATATTCAATGATATCTGCACTGCAAGAAAGTAACACCTACCGTCTCAAGACCTTTTCCCTTATCACTAAATTTGAATTAACACATATTTTATGCAATAATATAATAATACAAAGCAACATGTTAAATTCTTACTTTTTCACATAGAAAACCAAGCAACAAATTTTCTTTCTCTAATACAATAATACTCTGTATTAATAATTATGTCACAGACACTAACGATTTGACAACTGCACACCGTATGATCGTCTTCGAATGGGGATAATTTTCAAAATAATCGTACCTACTAGTGAAAATTGCTTGAACTATGTGTGAATTAAATTTAAGTAAAAGAGGAAATTTCTTCATGTTAATGGCATTGTAAACTAAAATAAAATAGCAATCTCTTAGCTCAACGTAGCTGAGGATTTTAATAACAAATAGATACATTTGAGATGGTATAAAAGTTGAAAAAAAAATTAAATTATACACTCATCGGCAAAATAATCGATCCACTCAAAAAATCGATTAAATTCGTTAATTCATAAATATGTTATTTCGAGTCCGATTCGATTGATTTTTTTCAATTTCAGGTATGTTTATCCTTAATCAATCATCAGTACTGAATTCAAAGCAAACTCGGCTTACGTCATTTTATACAGGGTGAAACAAAATCTGTTTTTTTATACATTAACTTTACTACTTTAGGACCACCCCAGGTATGTTCCAGTTGTTCCACCTTGTGATTTTTTATTTGCAATCATCAAGAAACATCTTCTCTTGACACTTCTATTCTTCATTTATAACAATAGGTCAATATTTGTTAAAGATACAGGGTTTTACGAGCAGCATTAAACTCCACAATTTAGCTATAGGTATGAAAGTACTTTCACAGATTTAACCTTAAATCCGAACAGTATGAAAATAAACTTAAAACTGCGTGAAAACATAAAACAAGAGAAGTTTTAGCGCGATATGTTGTTCCGTATGCACTATTTTTTGGAGACGATTTCGTGCTAATTCTTTATAATGGCTGACCGCCTCAACCGCATGTGGTAGGATTGCCAAGGCATTACCTATTTAGCAGAGGTTGATATCAAAATCCAATAATTTAACTGTCCTGCCCAGATTTGAACCCAATTGGGCATGTTTGGTGCTCCTGGAAAGATAATTCGATTTCGCGTACCAACTCCTGAAAATTTGAAACAGCGCAGTGATGCTCCAATTGATTCAAAACCTTATGAGACGAATTGCACCTGTTATCTGCGTCTGGGCGGAAAACACATTATGTTTTTGATTTAATTTTCAGTTTATTTTCATTAGGTCAGAATTTTGGGTTGAATTTGTTGAAGTACTGTTGTAGGCTTTTTTTCAACAAAAATTGAACTATTGTTATAAATGAAGAATTAAATTGCCAAGAGAAGATGTGTTTTGATGATGGAATAAGAATCACACGACGGAACAACTGAAACACACCAGGGGTGGTTCCAAAGTTAGGGTAAAAAAACAGATTTTGTTTCACCCTGTGTAAAATGACGTACGTCGAGTTATCTTGAAATTAAAAACTGATGATTGATTAAGGATGACACAACCATAGACTAACTAAACGGAGAATAGATGAGACACTAGACACTAGTAGAACAAGCTTCAATGCCATCTTTTTTTGTACAACATTACTAATTCGTGAAAAAAGCTCAATTGAAAAAGGAATCTGTACCGTAAAGCTGCCTCGAAAAGAATTCTGTAGTGAACCTTTTGAATAGGTAGGTACACCCATATACAAGAGGCAAAAAGTTTTTAAATTCAATTCCAAAGGAAATCAGAAATGGATTCGTGCAAGTTATCGATGAGTGAGGAAATTTATTTTCATGAAAATAATACCGCAACGAACTTTAAAAATTTATTAACTGAAATAGGTATCACGAATTGAAAATACAGATTTATTCATAAATATCTAATCAATAAACTAATAATTGCATTGAAAACATTCTCAAAAACTAAAACTAATGAATTCAATAATACAAAATATGAGTATTTGCCGACTTAAACTTATTCAATACATGAAAAACTTTTTTGAAAACTACGAGTATCTTAATTCTTATACTTAACAGAATATACATGTAAATTTTATAATTACTTTATTGCATCTCGATTTTCACATCCAATAACACAGCACGTTTTCACTCTTGCAGGCATATCGAAAAATTTATTATATTTCAAAAGAAACGTGTCAAACCACTCCTTGTGTCAGTTGACAATTCAAAGGTTTTTTGATAATAATGATTTTACATATACTCCGTTCACGAAAGGTTGAGCCGTCGGTTGGCCATGGAAATTTGGCATATTCCACTGTATCTTAAAATTCTAGGTTATGTTCTTATTTTCATGTCAGATTGATACACAATGTTGTCAATATTGCATAGAGTTGTCTGAAAACTGGCAAGCTCGTCGGACGAGGCCGAGTACATTCGGAAACGTTGACTTAATTTTACTTTATGACAGTAAATACTGCCAACTTTAGATAAATAAAGAAACGCCTACTATGTGCTCAACCTTTCGTGAACGGACTATACTTACTATTTTCGCGATAGGATTTCCATGAATGCAACGACATCTAACTATCAAATTGAAAATAATTTTTTCGTGTATTAGTCTCCTCCTCCGACAGATGTCGCGGAATATACGAGTGGCTCATCTATTTTTAGTTGTCTATGGAACATACCCACAATTGAAAAAAATTCAATCGAATCGATTTGAAATAACATTTTTATGAATCAACACACTTCATCGTTTTTTTATTGGATCGATAATTTTGCCGGTGAGTGTATAATTGACAGGAAATATAACCACAATAATCCACTTCAGGTGAAAGTTTGATTATTTCGATCTTTCTGTGACCATACTCTATGACGTTAATGTCTTCGACATTATACCCAAAAAAATTATTATAAACAACATTCAGAAATATTTCGACTTCAAATGTCCTGAGTATTATTGTCTTCTGACTTCACGCATTGAGTATACTCATTGCTTCACCTCAGGGCTTTCTTCATATTAAAAATATAATTCATTCGATACTTTCATCGCTCACAATGAAACTTAAATCCAAATCCACCCCTTTATTCATGGCCAAACATGTAAGATGTTTAAACACTACGTTATTATGTCACCATCCACTCAATTCGTTTCGTATGAGATACCACATTGAAAAACTCCCCTTAGGGTGTTGGTAACAGTTTCAGGTTCGGCATTGTTAGAAAAACTTTAAAGAGTGTAATTTTCAGATTTAATTCTAGGTATGGAAAGGCCCATATTTTAATTGAAACACCTCCCGCTGTGTGTGTAACTGACATCTGGCGGTAACATACTGATGATGATGTTAAAAGAAACCGACAATTGCAATTCTGTCGCAGCTTGTGGGGATTATTTGTGTTGTGTTCGGGCGAAAATACTGCATAATCGATTTTATTTCGATTTATATGATTAATTGATAATTGAAATGATAGAAGTTCATTGAAGCAGCAGTGGCGGCTTGTGACAGAATAAAATGATGAGGCACATCAGAAAAAAAATATTATATTACAAGGAAAACATTAATCTAATAAACTCTATGCTTTGTCAGCTCTATACTTATCAATATTAAAAAAATCATTACTGATAATTTGGATTTTTTAATCCAATACAAATCTTCATCTTATTATGGCTATTATATGACAATGTTATTTCTATCTTCACTTAAAAAAAATTCTTCGGTAGTAATGCTTCAATGCAATTATTCTAGCGTTTTATTGTCTGATGATTGCCCTGAGATAAGTTTTTCAAGTCGCTATAACCAACGAAATATGTATTACTTACACTGCAAAAAAAAAATAATTTGAGTAAAGTTACTCTGCCAGTAGGCCAGTGGTACTCCAATTTCGAAACCTCCGATTCGATTTTCCCACCGCACCGATAGTTACTTCTTATTATACATAATTTATACTCATAGGAATGACTCAAAAACTGTTTCTGATTTATTGAAAAATCTGCAATATCACGAGTACTGCATTTGTTTTGGAAGTTGAGACGACTCACTTGTTCTGCTTAAGCCATTTCGCCTTCTGGTAGTCATAACCAAAGCCAATAAACAAAATGAAAATTCTTAGGAAAAAAATTCAAACGACACCAGTGGCGGCTCGTGAGATTTCAATCAGAGGAGGTCCAAGACCACGGAACCAACAAAATAATTCATTTCGAACTGGGCTTCCTGTCAGCCACTGGCATGTATTATACCATTCTACGCAAAACGAACGATTACGAACAGAATTAATAATTAAATTTAACATTGCTGGTCGAGGTATCTTAATTACTTGAGTTATGAAAATTTTATCATCGTAAGGCATTCTACTGAATTTATTATTCAAATAAAATCTACAGGATCTTGCGTCACTACTTGCATTATTATTCTCACTTCTTCTTTCCGTTTCCATCTTCTTGCTGAAATATTGGAATCTACCCCTACATACTTTTCCGAAAAATGTCATAAAACTACAAACCACACGCTAAAGCGGGTTTCATAAAACTCCGATCACGGTGATAAATGAAATGTCATTATTTCTGTGCAATTTTCAAAATCAACGATTGATTGCCCGATCAAGCTTATATAAAAACCACTGTAAAAGGATAAAGGATTAATACTTCGTTAATAAAAAGGGAGGAAATCAAAACAACAGCTGATCTCCATCCACGATGATCGGGGTTGAATCGGGCCGATCGGACGCCAGTTTCGGCTAAGCTCGTTCGCCTAGAAGCGGAAGAAGGCTGCGGTGGAGACGGGCTCCGATCACGTGATCTACAGCTTGATTTAAGTGGTTCCGCACCGTTCACTTGAAGAAGTTTGAAATGTACGGGCTAACGAATCTTGACTCGTGGAGGTGAGCCTCCTCCGCTAAGAGGTTTGCCTGCTATATACGTAACGTATATAGCAGGCAAACCGCAACACAAAATACGTATAATACGTATTTTGTGTGCGGATAATGTATGAATGTTTAAGATCGCTGAATAATAAACAAATGTTTATTAATTTGAGATTTGGATAGTAGATAGAATGATGGATATAATACAGATATAGAAACGTTATTATTTTTCATTTGAACTTGAATTTCAATTGAATAAAATGCAGTGAAATTAGGGGAGGCCCGGCCTCCTCTGCCTCCCCTGAGGAGCCTCCACTGAACGACCACTACCACGGAAACAAACCTACCAGCAAACGCGGTACCACAAACGGCACAAACCCATAACAAAGTGAAATTTCGCAATTTCTCGCTTCTCGATAACCCGAAAATGCAGTTTACCAACGAAACGATCGCGGATCAAGGGTAGATAGTCCAGTCAATCAAGACCAAAAAATGAGGTGAAGCTACATGAAGTAAACAATAAGCAGAAAATAGGTAAAATGTTCAAAACCTAATTTTTGCCTCAAATTCATCTTAGGAGCGGCAATAGGTAAACAACGTAATGTAGGTTTATGATCTCGTCACGTCGGCGTCGATGTGAATAACGAGCCAGACAAGGAAGCATGTGAGGCTTGCCTCTATGGCCGTTTACGTCTTGAAGAGGAAGTGAGATGAATGTATAAAAAATCGAACCCTAACGTCTGTAACGTGTAACGTGACGGTCTCATTTTTGTGCATTCATCGTTACGCCTGTGAAGTGTAACGTTACCGATATCTTTACCCGGCTTGAGATTGAGCTCTGATATTATGGAAGACGAGACCCAGTGCAGTATCGTATAAAAAATTGAGATTGAAGAACATATTGGGATGATGAAATTTATTAAAAAGATATTGGATTAATTTGCTTGATATTTGTGATTTCCCTAATTTATTTGGTGAGGCACTGCCTCATCTGCCTCATAGGACAAGCAGCCCACTGGGAAGAAGGCACTTGGTATCATAAAATTGAAATTGCGATCATTTATTGTGTGTGTACGAGTGAATGTATATTTTGAATTTTACTGTTTTTATACTTCATTTTTCATTTCTTAAGTTTATATATCATGCAGAGAACGAAACTCAAGAAAAAATTTTTCTGTTCGATTCATTGTTTTCCAAATTAACTGATTGTCAAATCGAAGTCTTGGTCCTCCAAGGTCTCTCAAGAACAATCGCTGTTCTGGAAATGGGATGAAATATTTCTTCTATTTCAACAGCACTACCTATATTTGATAGAAAATCTTTATTTGTTACTTTTGTTTTATGCAGGATGAGACAAAATGGAAATAATGAGAAAAATTCCAAATTTATCAGTTATTTATTTATGATTTATAAAGTCCCATATTTTAATTGAAACACCTCCCGTGTGTGTGTAACTTACATCTGGCGGTAACATACTGATGATGATGTTAAAAGAAAACCGACAATTGCAATTCTGTCGCAGCTTGTGGGGATTATTTGATGTTGTTACGGGCGAAAATACTGCATAATTCGATTTTATTTCGATTTATACGAGTAATTAATAATTGAAATGATAGAAGTTCATGAAAGGAAGGACGGGGAATAATAAACTTGAAAGTGGGATCGTATATTAAGTCGTGTTTGTAGTAAATGTATCTTTGTGTTATTGAATTCAACAAACTTTTTCTTAACTTTTAATTTCTTGAGTTTATATCACACAGAGAACTTAACTATAGAAAAACATTTTTTGGTCGATTCATAGTTTTCCCACATTCACACATTGCCAAATGTCTTGGCCCTACATGGTTCCCAAAAAATAAACAATCTCTGTTCTGAAAATGAGATTAATATTTTCCGCTATTTCAACTGCATATTTGATGGAAAATCTTTGTTTGTTACTTTTGTTTTATACAGAATAAGACAAAATAAGAAAAATTCAAGAAATGCCCTGAGCGGGTGCTTTTGAGCGCTCGTTAATTGGTGGAGCAATGAGGCTAGTACCTCAAAATTTCGTATAGGACTTGTGATTGATACTAAATATACAGGGTGTTTGTAAAACAAATGCGATGGACTTTGGAAGATGATGCCTTGATGAAAATAAGCAGAGGTAGTTCATATAAATTTTATTCGAAATCGACCCCCTGTCCAAAATACAGCCTTTGGATGGCGATGACGAGTTGACAGTATTCAATTTTTTTACGGCTTCTTAAAAGCACTAAAACTAACATCATATGAAGCAATAAGTAGATGTTACACACAAAAAATTTTTTTTGTTCTCATAACTTTATTATTAGAGGTTGAAATATAACAACACCCTATGATTTTCATTCAAAAATTGTTTTGGTGGGATAGATTTTCGAAAAATAAAATTCTCTTATGGTTTCCTGTTCATTTCTGGACACAAAAGGTCTTCTGCAAAATTTCGATAAAGTCAATACTTTTCTCGGAAAAAATAAAAACTTACAAGCAGTTATGATCACTGTTCATTCTAGGATAATTTATGTCTATGACAGGAGATAAAGATTTTCTATAAATCTTTCTGAAAGTTTGGGTAATTACTAATTTCCGGAAGAAAATTATATCCGCAATATTTTAATTACACAAGTAGAATATTCTTTCGATTAATGAGTATAATTGACAAAACCTATTTTGGGCATAAGCAATATCTTAGAATATTCATTCTATTGAATATACGATGAAATGGAATGAACAGTGATCATAACTGATTATAAGTTTTTATTTTTCCCGAGAAAAATATCGACTGTATCGAAATTTTGCTATTAAATTTTTTTCTTCAGAATTGAATGGGAAACAGTAACGGAAAAAAACAATTTTGAAGTAATATCATGAGGGGTTGTTATTTTCAACCTCTAATTACAAAGCTATGGGATCAAAGAAAATTATGTGTGTAAGATCTCCTTAACGGATCATATTATGTATAGTTTTATGACTCGGTGTTTTTATGGACGATATAGCACTCGTTTAAGTAGAACCAGCGCTCAAAAAATCAGAAAAAAAACCAAATTTATTAGTTATTATTTCTGATTCATTACAATTATTATGAATCTGAATCCTAATTCAATATTCCGTAGTACTACCCATTCTTTCAATCAACTACCTAATACACCTAGGTATTTCACGAAACAAGATATTATAGTGAAATTTTCAGGCATATCGTTCCATGCTTCCCGAAAGACTAAACTCAACTCCTGAAAAGTTGAGTGGGTTTTGGCGATTGAATCTTGCTATCCCTGGGTAATCCCATACGTTAATTTGGGTTCGAACACCCACTAACTAACTAACAATTATGTGGAAATAATACCGCAGAAAAAACATAGCTTATAATAAGAAACTTCTCACAAGAGCTTTTCTGTACGATGAAAGGTTCCGAAGATATTCGAAAAATACGATTTTTTTTAATTTCTCAAAATGGTTCATTCAAGAGGGTGAGTTTGTTGAATTTTTTGTTCTTATTTTTGAACCGATTTATTTTTTTTTTATTTTCTGATTCCCACGAAGGATGTCCTGTAATGCTCAGAAACATCGTGAGAACTAAGGGAAATAAGATAGGAATTGGTGTTCTTTTTTAATTTCTGGAGGTTATATGCCTCAGGGAACACCTCCCTAGGCTAGGTACTGTGTTCCAGAGCCTCGCTGTTAGTTGGATGAACGAGTCTTTGAAAACGGATGGCTGCAGGTCTCTAAAGTGACCACGTAGGGGTGTGGGACGATCGACTTGACGGGGCAACCTCGAAGAGACTGTAAAAGGAGGAGCAATTGATGATATTTCAGAAGAGCATCGCCCATGAAAATATCGAAAAACAGAGACAGATCGCCAACCCTTCTACGGAGTTCCAGAGAATTGAGCGACAGAATCCAACAGATTCGGAATATGTTTTAGGTATAGGTGCAGCACCCCAAATATTGAAACAGTACCTACTCCAAGACAGGTCGGGTTCCTTATAGATCATAAGCAGCTGACTGGGAGTGAAATAGCTCCTGGCACGAAACAAAAGACCAAGTTTTTAGGATGCAGTTTTAGCGAGGATCTCACGTGATTTTCCAAGAAAAGTTATTGCTGATAGTAATCAAAGCATCGAGATGGACGACTTCAAATGTATGTTTACTCCTGACAGCCTTATGTGGGCATAGTGAAATCTGTCCTTCTAGAGAAAACATATACCTTGTGTTTTGTTCGCATTGAAATTCACTAAGTTATTCCCATTCGAGAATTGTTGCCAAGTCCATATTTTTTTGTTAACATTTCTTCCTCGATCGTTTCTGATGGTATGGAGGGTAGGGGAGAGCGGGGCATAGTGGGCTAGCGAGACAAAGCGGGATTTCCTTATTACAGCCAAACGAATTCCGAGCAGAGTTCCAAATAGTTCGATTTCATTGATCATCGATAGGCACGTGGCCCCTTCATATGCTAACACGCCACTTCTAAAGTCATTTAGTCAGTATGACTGAAAACCTGCAAAGAGTGAGTTCGTTAATAAAATCTTCAGTATTGAACTACAGTTATTACGAATCCTGAGCTCGAATAATTGTGTTTTAATATTTCTTTTCATACAGATTCCATATAGATATAATTATTGAAAATTCAAGAGAGATTGCGAAAAAGGTAAGTATTTTTAGTTCATATTTGATATTTGAAGTCACATTGGAGCATAGTGGGGATACATTGAAAGGTGCAATGTTTGAACGGTACCCACTTCGCCCTTTTTTGAAAAGAGTCAAATATTATTTCCTTCATTAACTAAAGTATTTGATTTGCAGTAAATATGGTTCGAACGTATAAGAGGACTATAGAACAGCAGTTTTGGTCAATGGAAGCAATGAAAAAAGCGCTTCAAAATGTTGTGTCGGGTGAAATGGGCAACACAAAGCTGCCAACTTAGACAACGTTCCCCGAACTACATTGAAAAAAAAAATTAAGAAGCCCTGAGCAGGTGTTTTTTGAGCGCTCGTTCATTGGTGAAGCAATGAAGCTATTATCTCAAAATTTGTATTGGACTTGAGATCGATACTTAATATATAAATGCAAAATGTCAGAACGATCGGATAATAATCTGGAAATTATTCACAAACTGAAATATGTTGAAATTTGCCATTCAAAAAATTTAATTATATGGTTCTGATAACGCGATCCTCTTGAAATTTTGCATGAACATTCAGTAGGTATGTCATCTACACAAAATAAATTTTCGCTCAAATTCTAAAATTACAGACATTTAGGCAAAACGATATAGCACTCGTTTAAGATAAAAGAAAAAGCTTGAAATAAAGAATCACGGTAAACGTTCTGTAGAAGATGATGACGATTTTGAATCTTCTTACTGTGGCACTTATGATCAGTATTTCCGTTACTCACACCTCTCTTGTGGGGGGAAGATGATCTTGATGACGAAAGCGCTCATTTTTGGGAGATATGTGCTGATGAATGAGTATTTGACAAATGCAGTATTTTCATTTCGTTACGTGATGTTTTTGTTCTTATATAAATATGCGCAAGATTATAAGATTATAATGATAATATATGAGCCAAAGTCGTAGTTATTCTTTTTGTGTTAGTAAAGACTATTAAGTCCAGGTTAATATTTTTAATTGATTATTATGAATACTCCACAATGCTCATAAGGTAGGTACCCAGCTTTACCCCATATATGGGGCAAGGGGGACAAAATGCCATCTGACATTCAAGCCTCATATTTCGTTTATTTCTCATGAAAAGTGAGAGAAAAATATATATAGTCTCGTAATGATTAAACACTGATTTTGACTAAACATTTGCTGTTTAATCATAAATATTTTTCTTGTACGCATACTTAAGTGTTAAGTATCCCATTAAGTGTTAAGTATCCCAAATTGCCCCGCTCTGCCCTACTATCATCCGCGAAGCTGTGCACTGGACATGAAGTTGCCCCTAACAAATCATTAATATTAAGTAGAAATAGTGTTGGTGCTAGAATTGATCCCATCCAAAAGTTTGTCACACATATTCACTAACAACCCATAAGATGCGTTTTTTGCATATTGGCTTTTTGCTCAGTATCATGAGTTGTAGAATTCCGCCACTGGCGCCACTACATGTGAAATTGAAAAATAAAAACATGTTCACAAATTCAATATCAATTTCGAATTGATTTCCTCATAAAAATAAAATTCCCGAGAAAAAACGAGCAATATGCCAAAAAAATGGATGTTATGATTTGTTTAAGCGCATTTCGCAACAAATCATCATGTTATTCATTCGGCAAATTAACAGAGTATTGATCTGCAACTTTTCATCCCATGGGAGTTATAAACTGAATGTGAATTTAATTGAAAAATATCCAATGCGCACTCGTTGCTTTCGACATGAAAGTTCGCAATTAAAAATTAATTTCAATTCCAACTCAAATGCGATGAGAGACAATTTAATGGAATTATCGGCTGCCTATCGTCTGTTCATAAAATTCAATTTGGAGCATTAAGGAATCTTAGCCAGGAGGCAGTTGTGGAAAAGAGATTAACTTTTAGAATATTCCATTGATTTCATCATTTTATTGAAAGGATTCGTAGTTGAGCAATTTACGCCTGAAAAATCGAGAGGTTTTCGGTTGGATTGTTGGGGTTAATTCTTCTTGGATTATTCGCATTTTTATAGAAGAATTATTGTTGCATGATTTGGTTAAGGAATAACTGACTAGGTAGAATGGTGCACTCGTACCTTTCGACAAAAAAATCGCAATTAAATAGTTATTTTTGTATTAAGTGCGTAAAATGAGTGTTTTTTTCAGGGCACAAGAGATTGCCAATTTTGGCCGAGACCGCAGGTTGAGGACAAAAATTCACTCGAATGTGCCATGAAAACACGAACTTTACACGCACGAAATACAAACAACATTTTTTGTACAACTGTGAATGTGAATTTACATCGTCTGAAATACGTATAATTATTGAAGATGCTTCCAGTACAATATTCAAATAAATCTTTCTGTGTCGTAACTGTAGAAACAGTTTGTTAAAACTGTTTGAATCTTTGACAGTATTTGCTCGTAGTTGCTTCAATTTCGAATTATTTTTAAAGAAGATGGATGTTGAACATGATAGTGGTGGTGATATCCCTGCAGATATGGCTGAAGAAGCAAATACCATGTTACCAGCCAAATCAAAGCTAATATATGAGAAAACATATAACTAATTTCGAGAATGGTGCAACAAGAACAACGTAAGAAAGGTTTCTGAAAATGTGCTCATATGCTATTTCGAGGAAAAATAAAAAATGTTGAAACCTTCCACGTTATGGAGCTCAATGTTAAAAAAAACATTGAATGTCAAGGAAAATACTGATATAAGGAATTTTTCAAAATTGGTCCCGCCTATTAAGAACAAAAGCGTCGAATACCGAGGAAAGAAATCTGAAGTGTTATCGAGGGATGATATCAATAAATTTCTTAGAGATGCTGATGACGAAACTAATTTACTTTATAAGGTACAGATACAATCATAATATTGTGATTTTAGTTGAAATTAATATATTCATTATTTGTAGGTTGTCCTAATTTTGGGTATCAACGGTGAAAAAAAGACTTTTTTTAACGGTGGAAAAAAGTAGTATTTTACGCATCCATAGTGATTAAGAAAAGTTTTTTTGACAGTTGTACAAAATAGTTATTTTTGTATCTAGTGCGCGAAATGCTACTTTGGTGATCGAGAACTGATTTTTTTAACGAGGCGCAGCCGAGTTAAAAAAATAGTCGAGATCACCAAAGTATTTCGCGCATGAGATGCAAACAAAATTTTTTTTACAAACGCTTAGCTTAATATGAAAAAAAAATATTGAACTGGTTTGAACTGTTTTTCCAAATCAAGTAATTAGGTATTATAACTATGGGCAATATTTCTATGTTGAAAGCAACACTCAATTTTAAAGAAAACGTGGATTTCAAGAAATTCACCAAGTTAAAATATAAAAATCCCATATAGTTTACATGCAGTGTGCGAAGTAAGTATTTCGCACACTACTTCGCGCACGGTGTCATAGTAACAAGGGAAAATGAAAAAAAGGGTCACTTCGCATATTCTTGCCAATGCGCGAACCTTGTCATTTTTTGACGTTTGTAGAAAAAATTAATTTCGATTCGAACTCAAACTGCCATAATGCGATGAGAGACAATTTAATGGAATTATCGGCTGCCTATCGTCTGTTCATAAAATTCAATTTGGAGCATTAAATAATCTTAGCTAGGAGGCAGTTGTGGAAAAGAGATTAACTTTTAAAATATTCCATTGATTTCATCATTTCATTGAAAGGATTCGTAGTTGAGCAATTTACGCCTGAAAAACCGAGAAGTTTTTGGTTTGATTGTTCAGGTTAATTCTTCTTGTATTATTCGCATTTTTATACAAGAATCATTGGTGCATTATTTGACTTCGGAATAACTGACTAGGTAGAATGGCGCACTCGTTGCTTTCGACAAAAAAATTCGCAATAAAAAACTAATTTCTATTCCAACTCAAACTGCCATAATGCGATCGGAGGCAATTTAATAGAATTATCGAGTGCCTATCGTCTGTTCATAAGATTCAATTTGGAATCTTAGCCAGGAGGCAGTTGTGGAGAAGTTTTTGGTTTGGTTGGTGAAGGTTTATCTAGTCTACTCGGATTATTTGCATGTTATTCAAGAATGATTGATCCATTATTTGATTTCAGAATAACTGAGTTATAGTTAAAATAGTTCCCTTGTTGATTTCGATATGAAAGTTCACAATGAAAAATTAATTTCAGTTCCAAATCAAATGCGATGAGAGACAATTTAATGGAATTATCGGCTGCGTATCGTCTGTTCATAAAATTCAATTTGGAGCATTAAGGAATCTTAACCAGGAGGCAGTTCTGGAAAAGAAATTAACCTTTAGAAAATTTCATTGAGTTCATCAGTTTATTGAAAGGATTCGTAGTTGAGCAATTTACGCCGGAAAAATCGAGAACTTTTGGTTTGGCTGTTGAGGTTTATTCCTCCTGGATAATTCGCATTTTTATTCAAGAATCATTGGTAAATTATTTGGTTTCAGAATAACTGAGTAGGTAGAATGGTGCACTTGTTGCTTTCGACAAAAAAAATCGCAATTACAATTAATTTCGATTCCAATTCGAACTGCCATAATGCGATGAGGGGTAATTTAATGGAATTATCGGGTGCCTATCGTCTGTTCATAAAATTCAATTCGGAGTATTAAAGAATCTTAACCTACAAAGCAGTTGTGAAAAAGATATTAACCTTCAGAATATTCCATTGATTTCATCAGTATTGAAAAGATTATAGTAGTTGAGCCATTTTCGAAGGAAAATTCGAGAAATTTTTGGTTTCGTTGTTGAGGTTTATTTATTTGGATTATTCTCATTTTTATTTTAGAATAATTGGTTATTTTTTTTATTTAAAAATAACCATTTATTAATTTCAACTCCTACTCAAACTGCGATAATGCGATGAGAGACAATTTAATGGAATTATCGGCTGCCTATCGTCTGTTCATAAAATTCAATTTGGAGCATTAAAGAATCTTAGCCAGGAGGCAGTTGTGGAAAAGAGATTAACTTTTAAAATATTCCATTGATTTCATCATTTCATTGAAAGGATTCGTAGCTGAGCAATTAACGCCGGATAATCGAGAGGTTTTTGGTTTGATTGTTGAGGTTAATTCTTCTTGGATTTTTCGCATTTTCATACAAGAATCATTATTTGCATTATTTGACTTCGGAATAACTGACTAGGTAGAATGGTGCACTCGTTGCTTTCGACAAAGAAGTTCGCAATTAAAAACTAATTTCGATTCCAACTCAAACTGCCATAATAAATGCGATGAGAGACAATTTAATGGAATTATCGGCTGCCTATAGTCGTCTGTTCATAAAATTCAATTTGGAGTATGAAGGAATCTTAGCCACAGGAGGCAGTTGTGGAAAAGAGATTAACTTCAAGAATATTCCATTGATTTCATCATTTCATTGAAAGGATTCGTAGTTGAGCAACTTACCACTTACCTGAAAATCGATATATTTTTGATTTGATTGTTGAGGTTAATTCTTCTTGTAGATATTATTCGCATTTTTATACAAGAATCATTGGTGCATTATTTGACTTCGGAATAACTAGTGATAGAAAAAGGCCCATAGGTTCGGAATAACTGACTAGGTAGAATGGCGCACTCGTTGATTTCGAAAAAATATTCGCAATTAAAAATTGATTTCAATTCCAACTGAAATGCAATGAAGGACAATTGAATGGAATTATCGGCTGCCTATCATTTGTTCATAAAATTCAATTTGGAGGATTAAGGATTCTTAGCCAGGAGGCAGTTGTGGAAAAGAGATTAACTTTAAGAATATTCCATTGATTTCATCATTTTATTGAAAGGATTCGTAGTTGAGCAATTTACGCCTGAAGAATAGAGAGGGTTTTGGTTTGATTGTTGAGGTTAATTCTTCTTGGATTATTTACATTTTTGTAAAAGAATCATTGTTGCATTATTTGATTTAGGAATAACTGACTAGGTAGAATGGTGCACTCATTGCTTTAGACAAAAAAGTGCGGGAGAAAAATCGATAAGTTTTTGGATTACTCGCATTTTATAAAGAATGATTGATCCATGGTTTGATTTTAGAATAACTGAGTTATAGTTAAAATATCTCCCTTATTGTTTTCGATATGAAAGTTCACAATTCAGATTAATTTTCATCATTGCAACTCAAACTGCCATAAGGTACCTAATTCCGGGTTTGATGCCCCACCGGTACAGATGCCCCGATCAGCATAACTTCGGACCTAATCGTTAGTTGACGCCACGTGCATGGTCGTTGTTTACTTGTTCTTCGTTTTGCGAAAGTCATAGGAAATAATACAACAAAATCTTTTTAATCCCGAAATATTCAAGGAAAACAGGAAACTGTTGGTGACTTGCTCCTATGATCTAATTTAGGTGTGAAACTATCACAGTGGAAAATATTTATCTTTCAACGTTTAATGCAATACTATTGCATTATGCGTATGAAAGGGTCCATTGGTTTATTTTAGGTTAGAAAACAGTAGAGGAATTCTTCATGGGTCAATTTTGATATACTGGGGCATCTCTCCCGTAAAAAAGGATATAGATGGCCTGAAATAATACGGGATAGACGCCCTAGATTCATTTGTATATTTTGCAAATGTTGATGATGATATATCTGATGAGTCTTGCCTTGCTGTTTAATTGAGGAATATTTCTTAATGAATGAATGTAAATCTTGACCGCCGTAAAAAATATTCTCATGATCTGAGGTTTGGCTAATCTTCTTCTTAAGATTAAGATAAAAAAACAATGAAAGTTTCTGCTCTTCTTTTATAAAGCGCTTTCCTTGAGTGGGGCGGCTCACCCAACTATACAGGGGCAAATCTCCCTTACTCTCGGGAGAGATGGCCAAAAAAGTTGTTTTATTTTTTAAGTACCTTTTTTTTAGAAGGAACATAAGAATTTTAAGTTTTTGAACAAAAACAATATTGTGTCTAAATAAATATCTCATGTTTTCAGCATCTGTTTATAATTTTAAATTATAATTGCATTTTAATCACAGTTTTTCGTTAGGTTCGGCATCTAACCCGGATTTACATGCGATGAGAGACAAATCAATAGAATTGTCGCGGCCTATCGTATCGTGTCATAAAATTCAATTTGGAGCATTAAGAAATCTTAGCCAGGAGGCAGTTGTTGAAAATAGAGGAACCTTTAGAATATTCCATTGATTTCATCATTCATCGAAAAGAGTCGTTGTTGAGCAATTTACGCCTGAAAATCGAGAGGTTTTCGGTTTGATTGTTGAGGTTGATTCTTCTTGCATTGTTTGATTTCGGAATAACTAGAAGGTAGAATGACGCACTCGTTGCTTAGACAGACATGAAAGTTCGCAATTAAAAATTAATTTCAATTCCAACTCAAACGCGATGAGAGACAATTTAATGTAATTATCGGCTGCCTATCGTCTGTTCATAAAAATTCAATTTGGAGCATTGAATAATCTTAGCTAGGAGGTAGTTGTGAAGAATGCAGAATTATTCCACCGTTCTGCATGCGGAATAGTTCCTGAGTTATGATTTCCGAAAAAATTCATGCCAAGGAAATTGCAAAACAGAACTGTGGAAGAATTTTCAGAAAACCAAAACTTAAATACTATACTTAGTCAATCGTTCTGCATGAATGCCTGTAGAAAAAATTTCAAGATAAATAGTTAATGAGACAGGTAAAAAATTGTTTGGACTGATAATCAATTCTGCCTCATGTTTACCTATAGAAAAATCTTTTTGTCCGTCTATTGTAGTGCCTAACTGGTCTACCTATGTTTTCTTCAAGAGAAGCGTCGTTTCAGAAATATTGTACATATGTATATACGATTCAATTAATTAATCCTGAACATTTCCACAGCTTCAACAGTTAATTAGATAATGGACTTAGCGATCAATATTATACAAAATTAAAATTATTAAATGGAATAATTACAAATGAATACAACTTATGCATCCAGTATCATTCGCACAGCATCGAATTGCATGATAGCTTAATATAACGGGTGGCCATTAAAAATTGGAATTTAATATGCTATAAAAAAAACTGCTCAATATTTTTCAATGGTTGAACATTTATTTAAAAGGTTGGTTCATGACATTTATTTATGAAAAATAATTTCGGCCAAATGACCCCACGGCTGACTGGCAGTAGCCTATTCGTTCCACCCAATTTTTTAATACATTTCGATTGTTTGGGGCTCTATTTCACCAATAGCAGCTTGAATTTCGGTCTTGAGGTCTTGAATTGTTTCTGGATTGTTGGCGTTAGTCCCCGTAACACTTATCTTCACCGCTCCCCAAAGATAATAATCAATGGCGTCAGATCGCAGCTTCTTGATGGCCAATTCACATCAGCATTTCTGCTGATTATTCGATTTCCGAAAATGCGGGTTAAAACATCGATTGTGGCGTGTGCTGTATGGCTCGTTGCACCGTCCTGTTGGAACCAAAAATCGTCCAAGTCGTCAGCTTCAATTTCTTGAAAGAACCAATCGTTCAACATTGCGCGGTAGCGCTCGGCCCAAACAATCTAAAAAGTTTAAAAAAATTGGGTGGAACGAATAGGCTACTGCCAAGTCAGCCGTGGTGGTCATTTGGCCGAAAATATTTTCATAAATAAATGTCATGAACCAACTTTTAAATAAATGTTCAACCATTGAAAAATATTGAGCAGTTTTTTTTCTATAGCAAAATTAAATTCCAATTTTTAAATGGGCCACCCGTTATAATCCTCATCATTTAATTTTGTTTTGGCAAAAAATTTTCATCAGTCTAAGTAAATAGCAGATGATTGGTTAGGTACCCCTACAACTCCTACAGGTAGGGAGCCCATAACATGATTGACTTAGCTCTAGGTACTTGTTGACAGCAAGTTCCCAGAATTTACACACCGTAATTTAAAGTCTAATATAGTTGTTGGCTACACTGAAAATCACAGCTTCAAATTTTAATTCGATAATTTACCTTGTCACCAATAGATAGATAGGTATAACAAAATCAGAAAGATTAAATGGAGTAATTTCAAATAAATATTACGTAGGGGAAACCCGGATAGATGCCCCACTTTTTGATTTTGCCCCATATTTTGAAAATATTGATTTATATGTGTATGAGTGTAGGAAGCCCCATTATTTGATTTGAAATACTCAGACTTTTCTCTGATATAGCAATCCCAAATTTCACAAAAAATTGATTTTTGTAGGATTTTTGGGGATAGATGCCTACAAGTATGGATAGTTGCCCCACCATGAAAATACTGAGAGGGATAGATGCCCTTCATACTGTGTGAACAAAAACCCAACTAAATACAATGAGATTTTCTATGCTTAAAACAGCAACTTTATCTACGCAACATGGATCGATTAACAACAATTGTGCATTTTCAATTGAAATTTAAAAGCATATATTAACGAAAAGTTGCATTCTTCATATTAACATAAAGCATTATTCCACACATTCATGATAAATTAATGAAATAATAAGTCTCAACAAAAATGATCAGGAATCAAGTTTAAAATCAAAATAACACAATGAATCGAAAATCTGCTAAGAAGATAAGGTTTTAGTTTAGATGTCCTAAGGGGCACCTATACCTCAAAAAATCAGGGTAACTATCCTTTTTGATAGGGATAGATGCCCATGAATTTTTATAATAAATTGAGAAGAACACAAGAAATATTTGTACTCAGATGTATCTACACTCAATGAAACACTGTATTGAAGTAATAAAAAAATTACTGAATTTATTACCCCTTCAAAAGTTCTTCAGCGGCATATAACTACCTCTAAAACTTTGGCATGTTTGTGAAGTTCGCTGCTGAGATGATCGCACACAATAGCGAAAAACAGCTTCACTTTACAATAACCCTTACATAATTAAGGTCCAGGGTGAGTAGGGTGACTGTGGCATCTACTTATAAAATTAATTATTTGTTACATGTTTTGGAAGTTAGGTATTTTGAAAATGGGGCATCTATCCAACTGAGGCATCTATCCGGGTTTTACCCTACACACCGTAATTTAAAGTCTAATATAGTAAATAGTTGTTGGCTACACTGAAAATCACAGCTTCAAAATTTTAATTCGATATAAATTACCTTGTACCAATAGGTAGATAGGTATAACAAAATCAGAAAGATTAAATGGCATTATTTCAAATAACTATAACGGATGCATAAAGTATTATTCGCACAGCATCGAATGAGCAGAATAACGCGATATGTAAGGTACAACCCTCGTTTAAGTTTGTTTTGGCCATAAAAATTTCAATCAGTTTAGGTTAATAGCAGTTGATTGGTTAACCTTACAAGTAGGAAGTCCCATAAAATGATTGACTTATCTCTGCTCGTTGACGGCAAGTTCCCAGAATTCACACACCGTAATTTTAAGTCTATAATACTTACTTATACCGTACTTAGTTTTTGGCTACACTGAAAGTCACAGCTTAGAAATTTCAATTCGAAAAATTACCTTGTCACCAATAGATAGGTAGTAAGTACCTATAACAAAATCAAAATGATTAAATTGAGTAATTTCGAACAATTATAACGTATGCATCAAGACTTATTCGCACATGTATAGTCCGTTCACGAAAGGTTGAGCCGTCGGTTGGCCATGATAATTTGACATATTCCACTGTGTACTTAGGTATATTAAAATTTTAGGTTATGATGTTTATTTTCTTGTCAGATTGATACGCAATGTTGTCCATATTGCAAAGAGTTGTCTGATAACTCGCAAGCTCGTCGGACGAGGCCGGGTACATTCGGCAACATTGAATTTATTTTACGTTATGACAGCAAATACTGTCAACTTCAGATAAATAAAGAAACGCCTACTATGTGCTCAACCTTTCGTGAGCGGAGTATAGATATCGAACGTACAGGATAACGCAATACCTATATACCTACAACCCTCATCTAAGTTTGTTTTGGTAATAATTTTAATCAGTCTGAGTTAATAGCAGATGATTGGTAACCCTACAAGAAGGGAGTCCATAACATGATTGACTTAGCTCTGCTCGTTGACAGAATTTACACACCGATATTTGAAGTCATATAGTTGTTGTAGATGTTGGCTTCACTGAAAGTCACAGCTTCAAATTTTAATTCGATAAATATACCTTGTCACCAATATGTAGATAATTAGGTAAAACGAAACCAGAAAGATTAAATGACGTTTATAATAATAAATATAACGTATGTATCAAGTATTATTCGCACATGTATCGAATGTGCAGGATAACGCAATATATACAACCCTCATTTAAGTTTGTTTTGTTAATAATTTTAATCAGTCTGAGTTAATAGCAGATGATTGGTAAACCCTACAAGTAGGGAGTCCATAACATGATTGACTTAGCTCTGCTCGTTGACAGAATTTACACACCGATATTTGAAGTCTATAGTTGTTGTAGATGTTGGCTTCACTGAAAGTCGCAGCTTCAAATTTTAATTCGATAAATTACCTTGTCACCAATAGGTAGATAATTAGGTATAACAAAATCAGAAAGATTAAATGGCGTAATTTCAAATAAATATAACGTATGCATCAAGTATTATTCGCACATGTATCGAATGTACAGGATAACGCAATATATACAACCCTCATTTAAGTTTGTTTTGGTAATAATTTTAATCAGTCTGAGTTAATAGCAGATGATTGGTAAACCCTACAAGTAGGGAGTCCATAACATGATTGACTTAGCTCTGCTCGTTGACAGCAAGTTCCCAGAATTTACACACCGTAATTTAAAGTCTAATATAGTTGTTGGCTACACTGAAAGTCCTTCTCTCTCTGTCACCCCAGGACTCCATGATGGCAATTGCCAACTTTTTATTGGCGGATGCGAGCCTGAACCCGCCTTCCAGGCCGCCCCCCAATGCTTGCAGCGTGTTTGAGGTTAGGCAGTCAGTTAAAGCCGGGCTATGGATTCGAATCGGTGTAGTGACGATACCTCGGCTATTCTCGGCTACGGATTGGATGCGAAGGCCGCTGCAAGGATGATGACCGGCTCCAACGCCGTCGGACCCAGGCACACCATAGACAATATCCTGGGTTTGGCCAGGAAGGAAGACGATAGAGAAGGTTCCATCACGCCGGGAAATGGCGAGAGCGCTGGTGAGTAGCTGCTGCTTCTTTTTGGCGGGATTTATGGTCCTAGACAGATTTCAGTTCTATGCAATCGAATTTAGATTCAAGAATCAATTGAGAGGCTTGGATTTCTCGAAGAAGTTAGTTTGAACGATTGTAAATTGTTCTGTGCCTCTGAGTTTGATTTCTCTGATGCCTGACGCTTTTGAGCCTAGTGATTCCTTAAGAGATAATTGCATCCACAGCAGCTTCAGGAAAATATTGAAGACAGACCGATGTGCTTCCGACCGGCCGAACCTTTAAGGCTCGAGAAGGTCCTCAAACTGCCAAGAACTTGCAAATGAGCTCCTAACTTAATGCTAATATTTTAACTATAGTTTGATAGAGTTTCGATTCCATTGGAGAATCTCTGAATATATTTTTTTTCAAAACGTAATATTCATTAGTTACGGTTCACGAAAAGGTGATGTATTTGATTAAGTATACAAATTATAGAGAAGGTTCCATCACGCCGAGAAATGGCGAGAGCGCTGGTGAGTAGCTGCTGCTTCTTTTTTGCGGGATTAATGGTCCTTCTAGCCGAATTTTAGTTCTGTGCTATCGAATGTAGGTTCAAGAATTAATTGAGGGGCTTGACTTTCACGAGGAACTAAGTTTGAACGATTATAAATTGTTCTGTGCCTCTGAGTCTTATTTCTCTGATGAAGCCAGACGCTTTCGAGCCTAGTGATTACTAAGAGATAATTGCAACCACACAGGGCCAGATAAAACTCTTTTCCTCCCCTAGGTCAAAAACAATTTGCCAACCCTCTGTGTAAAGAGAAATTAAAAAATTAAAATTTTCTAAATACATACGCGATTTTCGCTGAAGTTGATAAAGACAATTTTCTATCTGGAAATAAAACAATCTGATGTTTCAGAGTGTATATTTCATAGTGAAAAATTACAGTTTTCATCATAAAACTAATAATGGTTTTCTTCTTGCCTTCTTTTCCATTAATTGTTGCAACACAACTTCGAACTCTAATTTTTTTAACAACTCAGCTTCAATGCACAAAACGTCCAGAGAATTCATACGCTCTTGAGACATGCTAGATCGCAAATAGGTACCTACGATTAAATTTTTTTCAATGCTGAAAACGATCTATCTGGCTGAACAATTCGTTTGCAAAAGTGTTTAAAACATTCAAATTGTAATATCGATAGGGGAAACCCCGGATAGATGCCCCACATTTTGAAATTGTCTCATATTTTTGAAAATATTGATTTTATATGAGTAATTTCTATGAATGTAGGTACCCCCTTATTATTTGATTTGAAATACTGAAACTTTTCTCTGACATAGCAATCCCAAATTTCCCAAAATTTGATTTTGTAGAACCCTTTTTTTGGGGATAGATGCCTACAAGTATGGATAGTTGCCCCACCATGAAAATACTGGGAGGGATAGATGCCCTTCATACTGTGTGAACCAAAAACCCAACTAAATAAATGACATTTTCTATGCTTAAAACAGCAACTTTATCTACGCACATGGATCGAATTAACAACAATTGTGCATATTTAATTGAATTTCGAAAGCATATATTAAACGAAATTGCATTCTCATATTAACATAAAGCATTATTCCACACATTCATGATAAATTAATGAAATAATAAGTCTCAACAAAAATGATCAGGAATCAAGTTTAAAATCAAAATAACACAATGAATCGAAAATCTGCGAAGAAGATATGGATTTAGTTCAGATGTCCTAAGGGGTACCTACACCTCAAAAAATCAAAGCAACTATCCTTTTCGATAAGGATAGATGCCCATGATTTTTTTAATAAATTAAGAAGAAAACAAAAACTATTTGTACTCAGATGTACATTCAATGAAACACTGTATTGACGTAATAAAAAAATTACTGAATTTATTACCACTTCAAAAGTTATATAGCGGCAAATACCTACCTCTAAAACTTTGGCATGTTTTTGAAGTTCGGTGCTGAGAATGAGATGATCGCACACACTAGCGAAAAACGGCTTCACTTCACAATAACCCTTACAAAACTAAGGTCCAGGGTGACTGTAGCATCTAGGTACTTAAAAAATTAATTTTTTGATACGTGTTTCGGAAGTTAGGTATTTTGAAAATGGGGCATCTATCCAACTGGGGCAACTATCCGGGTTTTACCCTACCTAAGGGAAACACTTCTAATGAAGGTACTCATCTCGTGGAGATAGAGTTTTCGGAGGTTGTTCTAACTGAGCTAAGTAGTATTTGAAGTGCAAACATTCATCTTGAAATTTTTCATCTGAATTGTCAGGAAAACCAGAGATGAGATTAGTAACCGCTACTCCTAATTCTTCAGAACTTATTGATTGCAATATCAACAAAAAGGAGAACTTCGCAGCAAAACCCTTGAAGCAATTTTTACGTTCATTTGCCACCCCTAAAATCGTGCCGCTCCTAGGCTATAGCCTATATTGGCCTAGGCTGTAATTGGGCACTGCTCTGACGCCAGACGCTTTAGAGCTAAGTGATTAACTAAGAGATAATTGCAACCATAGCAACTTCAGGAAAATTTTGAAGACATTCCCATGTGCTGCCGACTGATCTTTATGACTCGAGTAGGTCCTCAAAAGGGCCAAGAACTTGCAAATGAGCTTTAACTTTATGATCGAATCAATTAATCTGCTTCTTCAAACGACAAAGTTAACCTAATTATCTACGGTAGCTCAACAATTGATTGTTGGAAGCTTGCATTTCATGAGCAAATTGGTTTAAACAATTGCAAATTCTTTTCTGTCATAAAAGCTTCTTTATTTAAGGCTACCCATTGAGGCTGGTAATTTACCTTCTAAAGGGGTTTCCAATAAGAGGTGTTATTTTGATATTTAAAGAAAAATGCCAATTTTCAATATTAATGATCGGATGTTATAAAATAATTATAAGGAAGAAATTTATTATAAACAAATCGCAAAGTGTCTGCCCTATGTCCTCGATAGCCTCACGAGTTCCATCTTTGAGGTCTTGATTTGACGCTGGGCTTTTGGCGTAGACCTTCTCTTTCACGTGGCCCCAAAGAAAGAAATCGCAAGGTGTTAAATCACAAGATCTCGGTGGCCAATTGTGATCACCTCTTCGAGAGATAACACGGTCCGGAAACTTTTCCGGCAAAAGATCAATGGTTTCATTGCTTGTGTGGCATATGGCGCCGTCTTGTTGAAAGTAAACGTTGTCCAGAACCAGATCATTACTATCCAATTTCGGACATAAAAAAATCATCATTCATCATTGTGGAATGCCTAGTTCCAAAGAACGACGAGGAATGGACCAACCTGGGTTTTCTTTAACACTTTCGGCTACAACAGCAATATTCTCGGCCATTCTTGAGCGACATGCGCGGGTTATATTCTTAACATCACTAACTTGTCCCAACAGCTCGAATTTTTCCACCAATTTCTGTATTGCGGTCCGACAAAGTGCTTCACGACGACCCAAAATGTTCGAGTTTTACGAACCGTATCTGCCAAATTTTCATAATTTTTATAGTAAATTTTAATAATTTAATGGCTCTCTTGAAACATGTATCGTTCCATTTTTATTAATGGCGTAGTTTCTACTTGTCAAATGTCAAAAACTTACAGCTGCAAACGTGACACCGCTTATTGGAAAATCCTCTATATAAGAGAGAATTGCAACCACAGTGGCTCCAGAAGAATAACAACATTAAAGAGAGACAAATCTCATCCATCAAACTGTTCAGCATGATTTTTGAGTCTATAATCGAAATGATAAGAACTGATGAGCTCCTATTCCTATATAATTTAGGTAATAAATTCAAACTGTAAGGTTAATTCAGTGAAAGCTAAAAGCTCAGGTATTCAGAAATGCGGTTATGCAATGATATATTTGTGTTCACCACTATGCTTCTAGTAGGAATTCATATGAAATATTTAGGAACCTTGTATTTTCTTGATTAAATATTTTCAATTGTATAATGCACATAAGCATGGCTGAGAAGAGAGGGATTGGCTGATTATCTTCATTTGTTGAAGGTAAGTAGATTTAGGCATTGAGTTTCAAAATATCTCTACATAGTATAAAACAAAGTCGCTTTCTTTGTCCCTATATGTCCCTTTGTATGCTTAAATCTTTGAAACTACGCAACGACTTTTGATGCGTTTTTTTTAATAGATAGAGTGATTCAAGAGGAAGGTTTATATGTATAATAACATCCATTAAATAGTGGAGAAGTACTGTTATTTTTGAGGTTCCTAATGTGATGTCGTACCGTGCGAAGCCGGGGCGGGTCGCTAGTAAACTATAGTCCGTTCACGAAAGGTTGAGCCGTCGGTTGGCCATGACAATTTGGCATATTTCACTGTGTATATTAAAATGTTAGGTTATGTTTATTATTTTCTTGTCATATTGATACGCAATGTTGTCAATATTGCATAGAGTTCTCTGATAACTCGCAAGCTCGTCGGACGAGGCCGGGTACATTCGGCAACGTTGAATTTATTTTACGTTGTGACAGCAAATACTGCGAACTTCAGATAAATAAAAAACGCCTACTATGTGCTCAACCTTTCGTGAACGGACTATATAAAGGTATATCGATACAAGTGAGGTATTTATTGACCGTGCATGAATATTTTCTAGAAGCTTTATTAGGATATCCTGGTCTTAGGACATGTAGGACACTTTTATTTTAATCCAAGCTTTCGGTAAATTTTATTACCTTTTTCAAGGATATATAAAAATAATTTACATCCTTATTATATAAGGCTAAATTACAATTCACTTACAAATATTGTGATTAAACTCCTTAATATAGTTTTAATTTTAAAGGACATGTAATTAAATAGTTATTACACTCCAGAAGTGATTTTTCTAAAAATATTCTACATACATCAAATTTGACAATAAACTTCAGTTCACAAATTTTTAAATTTCTATTCTTCATCAATAGAGAAATTGCGAAAAGATGAATATGATTTTTATTTGTTTCTCATTTGTAAACGTCAGTTTCCAAAAACACAATATTAATCAAGGAAGTTTATTTATCAAGTCACTAACTTGTAAAATTGACAGTTAACTTGTAAAATTTTTACAAGTTAGTAGTATTATTTACATTGAAAGTTGTCAAGTACTTGCTTTTAATTTCATTCATCCTTCTAATCTCAGAGTTCCTGGAACAAAAGTATTTCTCTATAAACGTTCTCAAACTATTCAAAAACGATATTCGTACCTTGTTTTATTCGTATCTATTTGTTTTCTTTTTCACGTACTTGCTTCTAATTACATTCATCCTTCTAATTTCATCGTTCCTAGAACAAATGTTTTTAGTAATAAACGTTATAAAAGTATTTAAAAAAGATATTCATACTTATAACTATATAAGGAGTTTAATCACAATATTTGTAAGTGAATTGTAATTAGCCTTATATAATAATGATGTAAATTATTTTTATAGATCCTGAAAAAGGTACTTAATAAAATGTACCGAAAGCTTGGATTAAAATAAAAGTGTCCTACATTTCCTAAGACCAGGATATCCTAATAAAGCTTCTAGAAAAAAAGGTATATCGATATAAATAGTTAAACTTAATGGTTTGGGTAAATTCGAGCCAATTCAAATCATTTGCTACCTATCATGGCTACAACGTCCTATAAGGAAGCAAGCGTTACTTCTTAATTCTTTCCAACCACAAATTTTACATTTGTGATTTGCAAATTCAAGTGAATAGGTACCCTTCATCAAAACAATTTTCTTCAGTCATAAAAAAGGCTTTTGAACTTCGTTACGCTGTTTCTTCCTAACTTTTGCTATCTGAAAGGATCTTTTTTGATATTCTCGTCACTCAATGCAAGTATAAATGTATAAATTGCTAGCATAGTACCTCCTTATACGAAGGGAAGCCCAAAAGTTCGTGGAATGAAATGGAACCATCGTAAATTTTTTTTCATCTTTCGCCCAAAAATAAGCTGAAATCGACCTCTTTAACTCATTGTCCCAGAAATATCCCTTCTCTTTAAGTTTTTCCAGGACTGATCGTATAATGGTCTGCCTTTTCATTGGTTGTTCAGTATGAAATTTTCTCGGAAATTTCATCACAGCGCGGTATTCAATTTTCTAGATGGTTTTTTCAGTTTTCTTTCGGATTAACTTGTTCAGCATGCCCAGTGTTCCTAAACAAATATTATGGCGAGACTGAATTTATTGTGATGAGTATTATAATGCCACTGGATAATGAGCCTCAATTACACTCAGCTACTGCTACTTGAGTTGTCGGCAATAAATCCCGAAATACTTCTGCTGCAGTATCGAAGGCAGTGAGCATTCACACTCTGCCGCAGCATTGCTCTCGCGACCACCAATCCGCAATGACGGAAGAAGACACTGTAGCGTCAAAATTTTTTTTAGATTCCTCAGATCGGTGGCTATCCAAAAATACCCTATGTATATTATGCATTTTTTTTTGGGTTCTCGAGTTTTGAATCTTTGGGTGTTTTAAATGTATTTTCCAGTTTTGATCTTTTCAACATGATCGTCCTTAATTTTGATTCAATAATGAAAAATATTCAGCTTCCTGAAGTATCTGCAAGTTACCCAAAAAAGCTTAAAAGCTAGAAATTCAGTTTTCAAGGACTCAAACATTCATTTTCGGTTTAGAAATACAAAAAGGTGTCTTTTCAGCTTTTGGCTACATTTGAAAACTTCGAGTCCTGAGCTACAAAAGTAATTGAAAAAAAGGTACCTACTTGATTCTACTTTTTTTGTTGTAATCGGCTTTGGAAGGTGGATGAGCTGAAAATCATGAATCCCGATGAAAGTTATTTCACATCTTTTAATCACTTTTATGTTGAATATGGGATTTTAAATTGATTTGAATTGAAATTCCTGTGAAATAACTGTGTGATTTTTGCAATAATTCTGATCTCACCACTGATGAAAAATGTAAACATTCCTCAGAATTGTAAGTTTTTTCGAAAATATTATAAATTTCGAATATATTAAAAATCGAGCGTTCGGCGATTTTGTTGTCAGCGCAGCCACAGCAAAGGTAATCACTCATTGTACTGCTGGTCCTTTGACTTCCGTCCGAAAAACCACCAATTAAGGGAGCATGAGGCAGCACGAGGAGCAGCGGAAGACAACAGGGAAGTTTAGTGATTACATTCTCGCGCTGCCTACTTCCCTGCTCCCTGACGTGGAAGTACCTAAGCTCATTGTAATCGGGCTGATACAGATGCGACACTCAAGCTACTTATGAGGTGAGGAACCACGCAATATATAATCTATACTAGCGACCCGCCCCGGCTTCGCACGGTACGACATCACATTAGAAACCCCAAAAATAACAGAACATACTTCTCCACTATTTAATGGATGTTATTAATACATATACCTTCCTCTTGAATCACTCTATCAAGTATTAAAAAAAACGCATCAAAATCCGTTGCGTAGTTTTCACAGATTTAAGCATACAAAGGACAGAGAAAGCGACTTTGTTTTATACTATGTAGTGATTTTTCCTCGTTGAATAGTAAACAAAAAACTAAGTGTAGGTTATAATTCGGTGATGAACTGATTACCTATCCGTTTCTTTGTCTAAAATGAGTATTAACTTATCACTACGATTGATTACTGAGCTTAAAGTTCGTATAAATGTCTATCTAATTACCTCCTCAAGTTTAAAGCGTAGCTAGGTATGTAGTACTATATTAATTCTGTGGTGTAGGTAATTAGATTTTATCTGTATGTAATGTAACAGTCAGTTGAATAAAAAATCGTATACAAATCAGATCAATAGTTTTGGCGTAATATGATTCTAGACAGAGTTTCAATGTTGCAGATAGGTAGCTGTGTATAGGTTCCTGTGGGAATGAGATATTTTCCCGAAGTAAAAAGTGGTCTGAATTTTGGTACCTTCCTACCCTATAAGTTAAGTAGTGTGATGGAATGTCGCTAAGTTTCGATCCAAGTAAAACTGTTGAATAAAGACAGTTGCATCAAAATTTCATCATAAATTCCCTAAATTATGGCGCCTTCCCACCCTCTAAGTTAGAAAAGTGATCAAATACTAACTTGAAGTCTTAGTAATACTCAGTTAAAAAAACATCAAAATCATTTCAGTAGCTATGGCGTCATGCGCTTTTTGACACGATCACGCTAGATTTCCGCGGGATTGAGGTATTTCCCGTCGGTCGTAAAAGTAGCCTGTGTCCGTGCCTAGGATCCTATCTTTATTTTAACCAAGTCTTATAAAAATCCGTTCAGACGTTAAGCGCGTGAATGGGTGAACTTTTAAAACAAACGATTAAAAATCACTAACTTAATTAGTTTTTCTGCCTACTGCCTACGCCTTAGTACGATAGCATGAATATTAATAGCCCATTCTTTTCTGGGTTACTATCTATCACCTAACTAAATTTCATCAAAATCCGTTCAGCCGTTTAGGCATGATAGAGCAAAACTCCCAGCAGAAACCATAAAAAAAATCACTAATTCAATTAAGTTTTCTGCCTACTTCCTACCCCCTAAGTACGATGACGTGATCATTTTGATCTTATATCCGTTTTTAGGTACCATCTATTACCTTACTAAATTTCATCAAAATCTGTTCAGCCGTTTAGACGTGAAAGAGCAAAAGTCCCCACAAAAACGACTAAAAATCACTAACTCAATTTAGTTATCTGCCTACTGCCTACCCCCAAAGAACGATGCCGTGATTATTATAGCCTATGACCATTTCTAGGTTATCATCTATCACCATACCAATTTCATCAAATCCGTTTAGCCGTTTAGGCGTGAAAGAGTAACAGACAGACAGACAGACAGAGTTACTTTCGCATTTATAATATTAGTATGGATTTGGCAGCAAGGTGTTATGAATGTCATCGAAGTGCCATTCTGATCAATTTATTTTGACCTTTTGAAGAAGTGAGAGAAAGAGATAGAAAGGTCGCTTCTCTTTGTCAGTTTTGCTACGCTCTCTCGCTCAAGAAAAAATTTGAATTCTTCAAGCTCGCGGACTGTCGCTTCTACTGTTCTATTATTCTGTGAAGATACCAAACGAGAGCTCCATCCCGTCCATTCAACAAACTTTTGAACTTCCCTTCGTAGGACTAAGAATTGCAGATAAGGTTCACTTCTACGTATTAGAAACATACCCACTTAGGAAATTACACAGCAGGAAAGCCAGCAATTCCACCTGTACGGTCGTGTGTCATTAGAGTCTAATTTATCCCTCTTCACGTTGACCCGACCCGCGAATAATTACCCCTTTGAACGTTCAATTAATTTTTAATATGCCTCATAAAACACGGAAAACAACTCGAAACGGGGTGAGTATGTCGATCACAGGTACATAGCGGTTTTTCTGGTTAAATTCAAATAAAATATCAAGTTAAGTAATCTAAGTGGATTCCATTAAACTCATTCTGTATCAGGGTGGCGCTATTACTGACACGCAATACAGGTGCATATCATTATCGAAGGTGGAAAGGACTGAACGCTGTTTGGACATATTTCAATGTCTAGTTTTAGTTTTCTGTGTATCTGTTTGGGGAATTTTGTCTACAGTGCGTTTCTTTGTTCACCTTGGTACCTACCCCTTGTTTGTTTTATTGGTCTTGTCAAATTGTGTGGCAATAAAAGAATTTTTTCGACGACCGTGCATTTTACCCACTTTCCCGCACTCATTTTAGTTAAGCACTAGTGCGGGAAAGTGACTCTTTATTGCTTGCTCATATTTTATGTTACATGTACATATTTAATTTTGAACAACTGACGGAACTAGGTGAGACATAGCTGTCCTGTTGGGTTATATTCGTGCTTCTATTTTACTATTGCTATTCCATTTCAGTCATGAGGAAGTAGAAATATATGGTCGAAACGTCGATTTTGTTTCAAAAAATTTTTTCTAAATAATTCCTCAAACCTGTGACTCTTACCACTGAATCATAATGGGAGGATCTCAATGTATATACATATATTTTCAATGTGCTTTTCGAATCTTTATGCGGTTGTAGAAAAAAATAATGTTCCTAATTCATGCGTAAGGTGTCTTTCCCGCCCTTGACTGCTTTGCTTCGCGTCGTTCGGTCAACGGCAGTCGAGTGCGAGAAAGTATAACTTTCCGCACTTGTTAGGAAAATAATTATTTCCTACAACCGTGCCTAAATAACGTACTTTCCTACACACTTTTCCGACGAAAAGATATTGTTAAATTTGAGCATTATAACGCCTTCAAAACAGCTTAATTGATAATTATGATGTCATTTCAACTATGCATTGCAAATTTCCTTAAGTAATATCATAAGGCCATCTGATTTTTCCGGAAAAAATCGACAAAACACCTTACTGGAATTATCAATGTCAAAGACAGATAGAGATGAATATATGGAGAGATCGATAAATGTGTTGAGTTTGCATAGAAAGCTGTAAATTAAAAATAATCCTGAGCCGACTGAGCTGTTACAATCATTTATAAAGACCCTGTATATGAATGCAAAATCTCAGCACAATCGGTATTATATTCTGGAAATTATTCAAAAAATGGAATATGTAAAAAATAAATAATTAAAAGAATATCATTCTTTATTATTCTATGGTTCTGATAATACGATCCTTTTGAATTTTCCATCCAGTACCTGTATCAATCTTCATTCACGAAATAAATTTCCCTCGAATCGGATATCTTGTTTTGCAAATATGAAGTTTCTTCTTTTCAATATTCCAATTGAATTTTTCATGGTTCTCTTCACACTATGGCTCAAAATTTTGCATGAGACTTATTATGAGCATCTTGCATGTTGCCGCAAAATTTCATTTCGATTGGTTTCGTTTTGTCTGAGATATTGAGGAACAAAATTTTTGAATGGCCATATTTTATGGAACACCCTGTACGAGTTGAATGGTTATTGAACTTAATCGCGGCAATTGGAAAGAGAACTCATCCTGAAAGTCTTTAGGACAATCCCTTCGAAAGTTATCGTGCTAACGGTCGGTCGGTCGGACGACCCCACGGACAGAATTGAATTTGACCACGAATTCGTTATCAGGGAGTTATCGTCTGGGACCATTTTCCGCTAAAAATTCGAAAATTACAGACATTTGGACAAAACGATATATATCGATTGAAATATATTCTGAGAGGATTCTGCATTTCTAAGAAACTTTATAGGTTTTCGCTCCCACTCTCTGAAACCGAAATAATTAGAAAAATTTTAATTAGGATGAAGTTCTCCTGCGAGAATCTTTGCACTTATTTGTCAGGAGCAAATTGGTCTTGCCAAACAGTAAAACTGAAAAAGGAAATAAACGAAAAGGATAATGTAACGTTTCGGTGTCTATATCAGACACCTTCTTCAGACAAACTTGTAAAATCTTCAGAATTGTGGGTTTTTTCATTTGCAATCTGATTGAAAAAAAAAAATATATCACTCGTTTAAGTAGAAAGAGCGTCATTATTGATTGATTTCGTATTTGTAAACTGAGCTTCTATCTATTTTATCTATCTCTTAGGTCGACGGAAAAATGTATCTCAATAAAGAATTTCTATGCAATTCATAATGTGGTCGAAGGAAAAATCTTGTGCACTCGTTTATCAATTTAGCGATGAGTGGTCTCAAACTATTTACGGGCTTGCTCAGCTTGCACCACAAAATGCCTCGACCATTAATCGGTGTCATTAATAAACTGGTTGATTATACAGGGTGAATCCTTTGCTGGTTTCAAAAAGACCCCACATGAAAGGTCTCAAACGATTCGTTTGAATTATACAGGGTGATTTCCAGTTTGGGTCATATTTTCAAAATGCTCTATGGACGAACGAATTATCACAAATTCATCAAATTTGGTACGTAGGAGGACTGTATCAATCTCCATACAGCTGAGTTAAACAGATTATCAGTTTCCAGGACCGGACTCTATTTTTTGATATTATCGGAATTTATGAAAAACAACACCCTGTAGATGAAGAAGTCAATAAACCTGTCATGACAGTTCAAACTACACTGAAACTCTTCAATGAAGAGTAATAAAATCACTTGGCACACCTACAAATTTAGAGAAAAAAAATATTGAATATGCGTACTCGGAGATAAATTTTTTGGACGGCCTAATTCACATGGAAAACCATACCCAAATGTATCAAGAGTTGAAGACAGGAGAATATTATCAGTTTGAATCCTCTCGAAATTCAAATATTCCAATATTCGAGTAATTTTCGTCAGTTTCCAGGACCGCACTCTATTTTCTGATATTATCGTAATTTATAAAGAAATCACCCTGTAGATGAAAAAGTCAATAAACCTGTCATGGCAGTTCAAACTACACTGAATACTCTTCAATAAAGAGTAATAAAATCACGTGCACACACTACAGATTCAGAGAAAAAAAAATTGAATATGGGTACTCGGAGAAAATTTTTTTTGTACGGCCTAATTCACAAAAAAGACTATTCAACTTTTGACACATTTGGGTATGTTTTTTTTGTGAATTAGGCCGTACAAAAAAAATTATCTCCGAGTACCCATATTCAATTTTTTTCCTCTGAATCTGTAGGTGCGCCACGTGATTTTATTACTCTTTATTGAAGAGTATTTAGTGTAGTTTGAACTGCCATGACAGGTTCATTGACTTTTCATCTACAGGGTGTTTTTTTTCATAAATTCCGATAATATAAGAAAAATAGAGTCCGGTCCTGGAAACTGATAATCTGTTAACTCAGCCGTATGGAGATTGATACAGTCCTCCTACGTACCAAATTTGATGAATTTGTGATTATTTGTTCGTCCAATAGACCATTTTGAAAATATGACCAAAAACTGGAAATCACCCTGTATAATTCAAACGAATCGTTTGAGACCTTTCATGTGGGGTCTTTTTGAAACCAGCAAAGTGTACTCTATCTCTGTGTGAAGTACGAGTATGTACAGTTCAACAGGATTCACCCTGTATAACTATTATTTAAGTGTTGTAGTTAACCAGTGGTAGTAGATAGATATGTACAGTATAATGCATATGCTTAGTTACTGAGTGTTTTGCAATTTCCTTCAGCTTGTTTTTATTAGTATAATATGGCTCATCAATAATATGCTTATATGCATAATGCAACCAAATATTTTCATCATTATCCACTAATGCCATTCGGAATAGATCATCAAGAAAGTCCGAATCATCCTTGTTGTGACGAATTTAATATCAACCGTTTCAAACCTGTCTCTTATACCTGAACCCTAAAGACGCTGCGCCGACCTTAAAAGCCTATTATTAAGTTCACTTCAGATGCGAATATCCTGTTTGAATCCGAAAAACTTCCATCAAGTCAATTATCTTAAGTATATAAGCTGAGCAACTCTCGGACACTCTTCGTGTTGTCTGACAGATATATCTCGTGTTAACATCTCTTCTTCCACGACATGCATTACATTTTTTTTCTACCTGAATGGGAGCCTTTTAAGTATGTTAGATAGGAATAATAAATAAAATATCAAAATACAAACGACCATTTTATCCATCTATTAGAGTTAGACATAATCTGCTTGTTGGCTGTGCCATGAGCTTTCCGGATAGCTGATTATCGAAAATATTTTAACTACCTATAGTTGATGGAGTTTCAATTCCACTTGAGAATCTCTGAAAATATTTTTCTTCAATACGTAATATTCATTGGTTACGTATGGATAAAAATAAGTTGTACAAGTATTTGAAAAATATTTCCTTCTAAGCTATTTTGAATTCGAGAACGGTCAAAATTTTGTCTTTTTTCTTCGGCATTTCTCGATTGATGTGTGAAGGATCAAAAAGTATTTTGGGGAATAATAAATAAATATCAGAAACAAACGACCATTCATATCCATCAAGTATCAGAAAGAAATTCCATTATGAAGAGGATGTTTTTTTTTCGAGGTATACAGGGTGTCCGGGGAATAACTGTACACACTCTTACAAGAGATGGAGTTGCACTAGCTGATTACTGATTGACTATAAAAAATTATTTCTGGTTTCCCTACACAACTCCAGGGTGTTTTCCAACTTCATGGATACTTAGACCATCATAAAATCCAAACTTATTGACGGATATTATTGAAACTTGAGGGGTTATTGGCACATGCTAAGGTGGAATCAGAAATAAATCAATTATTTCATTATTCCAGGCCGGACTCATAATCTTTATTTAAAGTGTTCAGGGTAAAAAACACTTTGTATGTCGAATTACGAATAATTGATTCACTTTTTAGAGAGAAGCTAAATTATGCATTAATTTGTGGTATCGCTTAAAGTTGTCACACATCAACAATTATTTTTTTATGAATTTTTGAATTTGGAAAAAGTTCGAAAAATTGAATTTATTCACCTGAACAGGACTTAGTCAACTTGTGGAGGTCGAACATAAATAATAAATTTACGAATAATTTGAAATATGTTTATGTATACCCTATACATGTCGATAATAATATTTTTTCGCAAATATACTTCATCACTTCATCGCAATGAGATCAGCGTCTAGGGTGGCCACTCAGTATATCAACAATTATTATAGACTTCCTCACCTTCAGTGACTTTTTAAAGAAAATTTATTATTTATCTTCGACCTCCACAAGGTGACTAAGTCCTGTTCAGGTGAATAAATTCAATTTTCGAACTTTTTCCAAATTCAAAAATTCATAACAAAATAATTGTTGATGTGACAACTTTGAGCGATAGCACAATTGAAGCATATTTTAGCTTCTTTCTGAAAAGTGAATCAATTATTCGTAATCGACATACAAAGTGTTTTTTTCACCCTGAACACTTTAAATGAAGATTAATGAGTCCGACCCTGGAATAATGAAATAATTGATGTATTTCTGATTCGAACCTTAGCATGTGCCAATAACCCCCCAAGTTTCAATAATACCCGTCAATAAGTTTGGATTTTATGATGGTCTGAGTATTTCCATGAAGTTGGAAAAAACACCCTGTAGTTTTCTAGGGAAACCCAGAAATTAATTTTTTAGCTGGCTTTAATGTTCAAGATGGCGACCGATTCGATAGCTGTCAAGTGATTTATTCTGTTTGGTTTAGCAATTCATCATGAATAGACTCACGCCTGAACAACGCTTGCAAATAGTTCAATTTCATTTCGAAAATAATGTGCGGAATACGTATCCCGCACTACGTTCATTTTATCGTCGACAAAATCGCCCATCAGAGCAGTTAATTCGATTAACCATGAAACGTTTTCTCTCCACGTTACTTTTATTGATAACTCGCATCCCCAGAGACGCGTACAGAAGAAGCTATTGCTACTGTAGAGAGTAAGCAGTGAGGAAGACCCGAATAAATCCATCCGCCATTGAGAACAGGAATTGGATCTGTGTCCATCCACTTTATGAAAGATTTTACGGAAGGAACTTGGTTTGCGTGCTTACAAAATCCAAATCGTGCAAGAATTGAAGCCAAACGATCATCAAACAAGGCGTAGATTCGTCGAATGGGCCCAAAACGAGATTGCCGTTGTTCCAGATTTTCATAAGCGAATTTTGTTTAGCGATGAAGAGCACTTCTGGTTGAATGGCTACGTCAACAAACAAAACTGCCGCATTTGGAGTGAACTGTATGTCGAAACACCGTTTCATCCAAAAACTTAGGTACTGTTTGATGTGCTTTATGGGCTGGTGGAATAATTGGTCTATACTTTCTTCAATGGTGATCAGTATAGAGCCATGATTACTAACTTTTTCATTCCTGAATTGGACAACCATGATGTCGAATAGCTGTGGTTCCAACAAGACGGCGCAACATGTAACACAGCTCGTGCCACAATCGATTCATTGAAAAACACGTTTGGTGACCGCCCAATTTCACGTTTTTGACCTGTGAATTGGCCTCCAAGATCTTGTGATTTAACACCGCTAGACTACTTTCTGTGGGGCTATGTAAAGTCATTGGTTTATGTGGATAAGCCACAACATTTGGCGTGTTATTGCCGATATACGGCCACAAATGTTGGAAAAAGCCAATGAAAATTGGACGTCCAGATTGGACTACATCCGATTCAGCCGTGGCGGTCATATGCCAGAAATCATATATTAAAATGTAATGCCACAAGATTATCTTCGGATAAATGAATTCATCTCAATCGAATAATCTATCGTGGTTTTATTGTAATTTAAAGTTCTATACCTCTAAAAAAAAAACGCTGTGTCTAGAGTCCCGGTACCGGTAACCAACTTTTTCCCGGTAGTTTTGATGACGTCTCCTACATGACGCAGCGGGTACCGGGATTTAAGTAAATCCCGGTATTTTCTACCGGGATTTAAGAAAATCCTTGTGTTTTGTACAAGTATTTAAGTAAATCCCGGTATTTTCATTTTGTATTTTATAATCATGTTGAAAATTTAAAATGAAGTCTATTTTTATTGCAGTTAATTTTGAGCGATGCGTAACTAAGTGTTTGGATTCTGTATTTTTTGGTTATTCTGAGAATTTTGAAATTATGTAAATTTATGTGCCAGCTACAATAATTCCGTTCGAAATAATTAATTCACTTCCAGTCCGTGCTTAGATTTTGTATTCGAAAGTTATTTTAAAAATTTAAAATTATGTCAATTTCTATGGCAGTTAATTTGGATCCAATTTATCAATTTACCCATTTCAAGTCAATAAGTAGGTATAGCTATACAGTATACTGCAGAGCATCCTTTTATCAGTTTTTGAAATATTGGGTATTCTACACAAACTACCATGAGTGGGTATGTTTCATTTTTATCTATAAGTTTGCATTCGGAACAGTATCACAATTTGCGTATTTTACTCAAACTGGCACAATTCATCTCATTCATTTTGTAACGTGTTCTTATCTTGGAAAATTTTATAATTTTTTATTTTTATTTTCATCGCTATATGTCACAGTCGTGAACATCTTAGTTCCTCTCGTTATTCATTATTGGAATATTGTTATGTTTATGAAAATGTTTAATTTGAAATGTGTTATAATTTGTTAATTTTTGTCCTTTATTTGGTTTTTATTTTCAACATGATATATTATAATTAGGAAGGGTTTTTCTCATATAATAGTTCAACATATTTTAGTTCATTTTATTACTAATTTATCTTTAAAGTATTTCATTCAGATTATAATTTTCAATTTTTTTGTGTATCAAAAAAAAATTCAACAAATTGAGCGCCAAAATATTATTTTGCATCACTTAACACTTTCACCATGTTTAAGGAGAAGACTTCTCTTCAAACAATGCTTTCACGCATCAATATAACAACTAAAGTCAAAAACATTAGAGTTAGATTATGTGTTTCACTCCGAGACCGCCAACGACATTTTTACCGGGATTCACTCTTATCCCGGTACTCGCTGCATTATATGGGTGACGTCATTAAATCTACCGGGAAAAAATTGGTAACCGGTACCGGATTCTAGACACAGCGAAAAAAAAACGCCCTCTACTTAGCTTCAGAACGATAAATGTCATATGGGTAAATTCTCTTTAGCTCTGGTTTGGAACTGATTTTCGAAGTCACTATGAAATCTCTATGAATGAAAATTATGAGTAAAAATAATTTTCCTTTCCCTAGATAAGATGAGTTGGTAAACATTGCTATATGTAACCCGATTTTTAAAAATGTGAGCAGATTAATGATATTGGAAAAAAACGAACTTCGAGATAATCTACCATCTACTTTTCAAAAAATTCTGTCGACACTCAAAGAAACTAAAAGTATTAATCCATCTCGACAATCATGTATTCGTAAAGTAACCTATTGATTAACACATTATTCAATTAAAGAAACAAAAAATCACAACAACCGGCCACTTTATTAGTATATAATGGAAACAATTTTCCAATTCTTCAAGTTAGGCATGATTAATCAGAATTTCAGTAGTGAATTACAACCATCAGCTTCGTAATCAATTAGCTTTTTGTAAGTCACGTGACTGGCATGATCTGACCACTATATCGCTAATGGATTTGTAGCTATAGGTTAAGAAGGTATTTCGAATTTTATTTAATCTGTGCTACACCCGCGGTTATCGATAAAAACATCTGGGTCTTTCAATTTAGACTGACAAATCTTTCATGTTTCGTCTAATTGAAACTATCTGATTTTTCGATGGATCAATCTTGGTGTGTTCCAATTTATTTCACGATTATTAGTGAAATTGGTGTTTGGAAATATAGTGCTCCTTAACCAATGTCAATTCTGACATTAGTTTGAATGATCTGAATCTATACGGCGTGATCCTTTCTGTTGGATGAAGAAGAAAATGATCTCTCAGGTTAAGTTCTATGCAAGTGGGGTAAAATCCGGATAGATTCCCCAGAGGGATAGAAGCCTCATTTTCAAAATACTTAACTTCCGAAATACGTAACAAAGATTAATTTTGTAACTAGATGCTACAGTCATCCAGGACCTTAGTTTTGTAAGGGTTATTGTAAAGTGGGGTCGTTTTTCGCTAGTGTGTGCGATCATCCCTGCAGCGAATTTCACAAACACGCAGAAGTTTTAGAGGTAAGTATATGCCGCTGTATAACTTTTGAAGTGGTAATAAATTCAGTTATTTTTTTATTACGTCAATACAGTGTTTCATTGAGTGTACATCTGATTATAAATAGTTGCTTTTTTCTACGTAATTAATTAAAAAAATTCATGAGCATCTATCCCTATCGAAAAGGATAGTTGCCCCGATTTTTCGAGGTATAGGTGCCCCTTAGGACTTCTAAACTAAAACGTTATCTTTTTAGCTGATTTTCGATTCATTTTGTTATTTTGATTTTGAACTTGATTTTTGATTGTTTTTGTGGAGACTTAATTTTTTATTAATTTATCATGAATGTGTGGAACAGTGGAACAATGCTTTATGTTGATATGAAGAATTCAACTTTTCGTTTAATATATGCTTCTGAAGTTTAATTGAAAATGCACAATTGTTGTTAAGTAATTCGATTCATGTGGCGTAGATAAAGTTTTTGTTTTAGGCATAGAAAATCTTATTGTATTTAGTTGGTTTTTTGGTTCACACAGTATGAAGGGCATCTATCCTTCCCAGTATTTTCATGGTGGGGCATCTATTCCTCAAAGAAAGGGTTCCACAAAAATAAAATTCTTGTGAAATTTGGGATTGATATGTCAGAAAAAAGTCTCACTATCTCAAATCAAATCATCATCAATTTAAAAAGAGGGGCATCTATCCGAGTTTTCCTTATATCCTAATCAACTACAAAATACTGTGGTATTCGAATCATTCGTTCCATTGGTGAAAATTTTCAATGAAAAATCGTAATATTTCTCTAGTTCTGTTGCTCATAATACAACTTTTTAAATCACTTTCAGTGAGAAGTTTTGAACATTATTGGTAACTCACACACGGGTTTCGAATTGTATTATATTAGCTTATATAGCGGAAAATATTTTTATATATGTATATTCTGATTTCTAATCAAAGAATATAGGGTTTTCGAGATTCTGTATTCAAAGTATCATTCAAAATCACCGATTGATTCGAGGTAAATAAAAATTACGTTTGGAATAATCTTTCGTAACTAGATACATTCTTGTTTTAAATTCGAAGATTCTGTCCTTCTTACAGTTATAAAATGAAACACCTGCTTATTATCAAAACTATTTTCTAAAACATCGTTATGTTCGAATTTTAAACAAACTACCAATAAATAATAGAATAAAATAGACATATCAAATATCGAAACATGCCTGACAACCCACCGTGAACACAATTACTTTCAGTCCTGAAATTTTCGAGCGAGGTTTGAGATTTGGACAAGAAAGTTGAATTCATTGATGAAGAGAATGAAACCAATCTCCCAGAATGAACCATTTAAAATATCCTTGTCACAATAATATACCCAAGATAGGTATGTAACGTATCTTTGGTTACCTACCTTTTCCTCAAAAGAAATTTAAGGAATAAATGCGCAAAATATCCAATTTAAGTGGGTTTACTTTGTGCCTGGAAGGCTTTTTTCATTATATCATTTTAATAATCAGAATATTTCTTAACATTTACAAATTATCTGTTGATTATCAACAATATTTACGATAATATTTTTTTCCTATCGCGCTTCGTCGGAAGGAATTTCATATCCATTGTCAAATAATCATCAAAATTAAGAAATTAAAATTTTTCTTTCGTCGACTCCGTGGTCAAATTCAATTCTTTCAGTGGGGCCGTCCGGCTGTTACAACGATAACTTTCGAAGGAATTGGGCCATTAAAATTTTTTGTTTCTTAATATCTCAGACAAAACGAAACCAATCGAGATGAAATTTTGCGGCCACATGCAAGATGTTCATAATAATTTGGTGGTCATAGTATTAACAGAACCATAGAAAATTCAATTTCAATATTGAGAAAAAAAATCTCTATTTCCATAACAAGATATCCGATTCGGGTAAAATTTATTTTGTGTATAAAGATTGACATACTGAATCTTCATGCAGAATTTCAAGAGCATCGGATCATTAGAACCATGGAATTCAATTTTTTTAATTGTCAAGTTTTTACATATTTCAGTTTTTTAATAATATCCAGAATATAATTCCCATCGTGCTGAGAATATACAAAATTTTGGGGTAATAGTCCTTATTGCACCACCAATGAACAAGCGCTCAAAAGCACCTGCTCAGGGCTCTCCATCTTAACTTTTTTTATAATCTCAAAACGCTCAATGTGCGAAGCAGTCCCTTCCAATTCGAGGGCGATGAAGGTGCAGAAATAACTTCGATTCCATCGATCCATAAATTGCTAGGGGTTGTTAGCACATAAAACCAAATCTCCGAAGTGCACACCAACCATAACTACCAAATTTACTTGAATACATACATTTAAAGCCGACGTATTCAATATATTATAATAACATTAAGATCTCGAATTTAGATTAGGGCAAATTCGAATTAACCTCAAAGAATGTTATGTTATTTTCCAGCCAGTCCTGCTAATCTCACGTCGTGTATTAATTTAAATAATGCTTTAATAATTATACCGTATGATATATTATTTGAGTTCTTGGCTCCTTAGTCGCGTACAAATTTAACGTGACGTTCATTCAAATTGAAATTTATTCGGATTTCGCATGATTGAGGGGGAAACAGGACGTTTTATATTATGGAGGGTAATCGTTTTGCCGTGTATGACCTCCTTATCGTTGAGTCGAGCGAAAATGAGGCTGTTTGAAAATTTATACAATAACCTTTCACTTGATTATGATGTCGTTTCAGCGCTTTTTCTGGGAAATCGACGTTTTGATTGGAATCACTCACATCACGAACCGGTAATACCTTAAAGCCTCAATTACACTCAGACTGCAGCTCTAGTTATCGGCAATAATTCCCGAAATACTTCTGCGACGTTATTGAAGGCAGTGAGCATTCACACTCTGCGAAAGTATTGCTCTCGCGACCACGGAACGGCAATGACGGACGAATAAATTGAAGCCTCAGCTAAGCGCTTTGTTTCGTTGATTTATACAGGATGTCCAGGAGATCGATATCAATAAATTATTTTAGATTCCTCAGACGGGGGGGCTATCCAAAAATACCCCATGTACCTATATTATCAGATTTTTTGGAGTTCTCGAGTTATGAATCTTTGAGTGCTTTTTAAATGTATTTTGCAGTTGTTAACTTTTTTAACATGATCGGCCTGAATTTTGATTCAATAATAAATAATATTCAGGTATTTACAAATAATCCACAAAAACTTAAAAGCTAGAAATTCAGTTTTCAGTAGGATGTACTCAAAGATTCATTTTCGGTTTAACTTCTGCCTACATTTGAAAACTTCGTCGAGTCCTGAGCTACAAAAGTCATTGGGAGAAAAAAGGTATTTGATTCGACTTTTTTGTTGTAATCGGCCTTGAAAGGCGGATGGGCTGAAAATCAATGAATCCCGATAAAAGTTATTTTACTTCTTTTAATCAGCTTTATGTTAAAAAAGGGAATTTAATTGATTTTAATTGAAATTCCTCTGAAATGATTATAGCTCGTATGATTTTTGCAATAATTTTTGTCTCATTACTGATGGAAAATGTAAACATTCGTCAGAATTGTTAGTTGTGAAATTTACTGTTTTGGTATAGGAAATAAGAGTCATGAATACTGAAAAATTATTTTCACAATCGAAGTTTCCCTCCACTCTGTCGTGGACATTTTCTCGACAATAATAAAAGTAATATTTTCGAAAATATTATAAATTTCGTAAGAGCGTTCGGCGATTCTGTTGTCAGCTCAGCCACAGCAACCTAGCTGTATGTAATCAATCATTGCCGCTCGTACTGCTGGTCCTTCTACTTCCGTCCGAAAAACCGCCAATTCAAGGAAAATGAGGCAGCACGAGGAGCAGCGGAAGGCAGTAGGGTAGTGCAGTGATTACATTCTTGCGCTGCCCACTTTCCTGCTCAATTCCCCGCCCCCTGCCGTGGTAGTGAGCTGAGTGTAATGGGAGTGTAAGGGTTTGTAAGTTTCAGTGAATGGTATCAACCAGCCTAGAAGAGATATAATATTTAAAAAAAAATCTTTATTCAATTTCTTATCGTACGGATGATATATAACTCTGATCATAATTATGTGGGTTTCATCTATAATTATGCGTTTGATAATGGCGGTTACTGAAAAGGACATGTTAAACAATGTCAAATGCGGTGTTCGAGCAGTGAGTGATGATACCGAAATCATTGATTTGGGGGGCAACCGTCCGGAAAACCAAATCGTGAAGAGGTACTTCAAGCCTTTGAAACGTGTCGTGTCGCTTTCTGGTCTATTGAAGTGGTCCCGGAAAATATTTTTGAATCTTCGAGAATTGCGAAGTTTTTTTGGAGAATAAAATGTTTTTTAGTTTTACCACTCAGACAAAAATACGAATCATTTGTCCAAATAATCGTGAATAGCTATGTATTGTATACATATACCGAGTAAAATGCCTATAAGCTATTAGAAATTCACTTACACACCTTTTTCAGTATGTATATATGAATTCACAATAAAAAATGCAATTTTTGTGTCGATACTTGACACTATAAAAAAACTTCCTTATAACGAAATTTCTGTATAACGAAATATTTTGGCGGATTTAGCGATTTCATTTCAGGAAGTTCCACTGTATTTCTTCTTAATTCAACCATGGATTTTTCTCATTTTTATTCAGTTCCAGTATTTCAATTAGAAAAAAACACAACTATCATTCGAAAATACTAAAATGCCTAACTAAAACTCTTGGTGACGATTGTGAAACAACGTTAAGTTGCAAATAAGTTTCTTTCTTAATTGCAACAACTTCATCATTGAAGGTTTTTCATTGTTCGTCCTCAATCATCCAAACAATTGTCCCTTCTCTTATAATAAAAGTCTGAATTCAATCTTTAAGCAAGAAAAATACCTGCAAACTGGATTATCACTGACAGGATAAAAGCAACCGAATTGGAAGACCATTTAGAGTGGACAAATCGGATTATGGGATAACGGTCAATTTAGGAAAGGAAATCTGAGTGTGGTCAACAATTCTCAATTTATCGAGGCTGACTTCAAGATGTGACCCAATGAATACCTAAAAAGGTTGATCCTATCTCTTCCACTGATTCACTCACATAAAATTTGGATGATTCGTGAATGATGGTAAAAAGGTATTTTATCATTCGCGAGGTGGTGGTATTCTGTTTTTCATTTGTAAGTTACGATACTGTAGCGTACGATTGATCTATAACTGGCCGACTTACAGATTCGTAATAATGCAATTCTGGAATGGTTTCTGTAACTATCTTAGTTACAGTGCCACTTTTGAACTACATATACATACTTACTTATCGATAAACATAACCTTCAATCGTAAGATTTGATCATGAAACTTTATGTATTATGAGTAAATGGTTTTGATTTGAATTTGAAAATACATTTATCCGAATTAAGTTTGCGTTTGTTTCTTTCATCTAATAAATTGAAACAGGAAAGAAATTAAAATTGCTGTAGAGCATTCATTAAGTTTATAGTACACTGGTTCTCCAATCTGAACAAGTTGACAAACTGGACATTAGGCATTTTCTCAATCTGAACATTTTCTGGGCATCCGGAATTTCAAATAGATTCATTTGATCACGCAACATTTTCCTTCCAATCCTCATAAAGTTCCTACTTTAAAAAATAGTGATTTTCAGGTCATGTATATTATTGACAATGCTTTACCTGTTATGATTTCTCTTCCGATAACAATCCAATAAACAAAGCCATATTATTTTTATTCATCATGAATATCTTATAGGTATTGAAACGTTGGTGTTCGTCCTAAAATAAACAAACCATTCAACGTAACCTCACAATATGTCATTCGATAATGCTTCCGATCACCCGTCGAATCCTCGTAAATATTTAACAATTTCTGTAAGCTACAGATCCCTTGAAGAGGTCCAGAATTGCAATTTTCTTGTAAGCTTATGAAAAGTAACTGATTGGCTTACAGATTAAAGCAGAACATCACCATTACTACAGATCAATGAAAAGATCTCATGATTCGCATTTGTCCATTATGATGTATTCCCTTTTCATAAAAACAATCGTGCTAATTACAAATAATAAACTCTTGGCAATTATTTCTTACCATTTTTATGAAAAAAACATTCTAGTACTCGAGATTCGTTCCCTACAAGGGGTGGCACCTGGATGAAATTTTTCATTGCCATAAGGTTCGTCTTACTGTTGACGAATCCGTGATCAAATTCAATTCTGTCCGTGGGGTCGCCCGTCCGTACTCGATAACTCTCGAAAGATTTGTTCTTCCTAGAGACTAGAAATTTTCAGGGTAGGTTCGGTTCCCAAATGCCGCGATTAGGCTCGTTAACCATCCAAATCGTACATGATGTTCCATGAAATATGACCATTCAAAATATTTGTTCCTTAATATCTCACACAGATGCTAGATACTTCTGAGATGAGAAAAATCCTTATACTCACACAACAAAACATAAGATTCCAGTGAAATTAATTTTGAGGGTGTTGATTTTCATACTGAATGTTCATGCAAAATTTCAAGAGGATCACACGATCAGAACCTACATAGAATTCAATTGTATTCCCAAATTATGCGTTTTTTCAAATAATTCAGAATTTGTCAATTCGATTGTGCTAGATTTTCTAGTAAAATGTTCAATACCAATTGAAAGTAGAGGGTTACGTAAATACAAGCATATAGAAAAGTCTATCGTAATATCGAGATAAAATTCTTATATTTCCACATGGAAAACCTTTCGACACAAAGGATTTTGATACTTTTAGTTAACGATTTTTTTCATACTGGATTTTTAGAATAGAAAAAGTCCATTTAAACATTGGTCCGTAGAGGCTTCGTTACGGAGCTACAGGGTTTTTTAATTTCCAAAAAAAATTGGTTTTTTCTTCGTACTCCTGCAGTTTTTAAGATATTCAGTTCAAATTTGAAACACGTGCTATTTTCAACAGTCTCCATAATTGCACTCCTGAATCTTAACTAGAATCTACAGAGTGTCTTCTTTTCCGGCACCATGTCTCTTTTTCCCTCTCAAACTTTTTCACGGTACGCCACTGGTCAGAGTAAAATCAATTTTTGATATCTTCGTTTAATTTAAAAACTTTTTTGACTTCCGTAATTTTTTTGTATCTCAAACCGTTTTCGAGTAAAAAATTATTGAACTTTTTTAGTTTGCTATAAATATTAAAAAATTAAGTTGAGTCTCAGATGACGAGCTATCAAAATACGAGTAGAGGCAAAATATGGGCATACCTATGGAGTATTTCTATTATTTTTTTTATTTAGCGAATAACATACAATCGTTCAATAATTTTTTACTCGAAAACGGTTATAGATACGAAAAAATTACAGAAGTCAAAAAAGTTTATAAATGAACGAAGATACCAGTGGCGTACCGTAAAAAAGTTTGAGAAGAAAAAAAGGAGACATGGCTCCCGAAAATAAAGCACCCTGTAGATTCTAGTTAAGATTCAGGACGAGCAATGATGGAGACTGTTGAAAGTAGCTCGCATTCCAAGTTTGGACTGAATATCTCAAAAACTGCAGGATTTATGTTGAAAAAAACAATTTTTTTTGGAAATTCCAACACCCTTTAAATCCGTTAAGAAGCTTTCTTAAAATTACATGTAGATTCACCCCTCAAGTTGTGACATACTATTATGTAATGCCTGGTAGATCGTCCCATTACTCGACGTCAACCCGGACCGGGTGAAAAGGCAAGTAATGCTGGTTGTCAGAAAAATATAAAAAAAATCTAAGTTGCATGATTTTAAAATAATGCGCATTTAAAAAAACACTCAAAATGCCACACCCTGTGACAGTCTTTTCGCTCCTGTTGCCAAAATATCAACTTTTTTCTTTGCTGTGCAACCTTGAATAATGCTTGTCTAAACTGTAATCAAAATTTTTATACCCGCTGCTCTAGGTTTCATAAAAATAGGGCTTACTTCTCAGAAAAAAAATTCGAAATAAACAATTGCCTAGTTTCAACTGACTGTATTGAAAAAAAATGTACTACGTAGGTTTGGCATGTTTTTTCAAAAGTTGGCGCATTTAGTAAGGATTCCATAATGGTATAATACTTGTTTAATTGTAGCTGCCGTAGTTCAAATTTATTTTCGATTGCCTTTGAATACACTTTTTCGTTAACTGCTTCCCAGTGATAAAGTCCAATGAATTCAAGTCCGGTGAACGGGCCGGCCACGAGATTGGACCAGAGACGTCCGATCCATCTTCCGGGAAAAATGTTACCAGAAAAAAAAATTTCAGAGAAATTCCCCGGAAAAATTTTTTCTGGAAAAATTATTTTCCTGGAAATATTTTTTTGTGGTAACATTTTTTCCCGGAAGATGGATCGGACTTTCTGGTCCAATCTCGTGGCCGGTCCGTTCACCGGACTTTAATCCATTGGACTCTATTACTGGGAAGCAGTTAACGAAAAAGTGTATTCAAAGGCCATCGAAAATAAATTTGAAATACGGCAGATACAATTAAACAAGTATTATACCATTTTGGAATCCTCACTAAATGGGCCAACTTTTGAAAAAACATGCCACCCTACGTAGTACATTTTTTTTTCAATACCAGTCAGTTGAAACTAGGCAATTGTTTATTTCGAATTTTTTTCTGAGAAGTAAGCCCTATTTTTATGAAACCTAGATCAGCTGGTATCCAAATTTTGATTACAGTTTAGACAAGCATTATTCAAGGTTACACAGCAAAGAAAAAAGTTGGAAAAAGTTGATTTTTGTGGCAACAGGAGTGTTACAGGGTGTGGAATTTTGCGTGTTTTTTTAAATGCGCATTATTTTAAAATCATGCAACTTAGATTTTTTTAAATTTTTCTGACAACCAGCATTACTTGCCTTTTCACCCGGTTCCGGTTGACGTCGAGTAATGGGACACCCTGTATATCCAGTGAGAACCTTGAGTCCTATGCTAATTTGGAGGTAGGTAATAGCTCTATCTATTGCTATCACCAATGAATGAGCTCTCAGAAGCACCTGCCATTTGATGCTTTTTGTTTTTTCTAATTTTGCATGAAGTTTCCATTTTTCAGAACCACTTTTTCACCAAAGCACACCCCTCTTTCAATCAGATGACTATTACCATCTATCAAATCATCCACTGGTCTAAACCCGGCTCGTTTAGCTCTTCAAAAATCCACCCCTAAGCATGAATTGAGCATTCAATATTAATTCAAAGTAGAACGAATAATCGAACATTAGGTCCCATATGCCCGTTTAAAACAAACGAAAGGACATTTTACCGGCGCTCGAAGGGCGATACGGCAAGATAGGCATGCAAAAACGCAATTAACAATTACCGCTCTTATCGCAAATCAGTTGGTTTATTATTAATGCAACGCAATTAGGCTGCACGGAACTGGCTGCTAGATCAATGTTCTAATTAAATAATCAATTGCATCAACAAACTCGCGCGTTAAATGGAAATGACTACTTGGTGCTCGCTAACGACCGACAATATTTCGGCCTAATGGGTACTTAATTGGTTTTTGGTATTTGGCTTTGGTATATCGCGTTCTTCTTTAGCCGGTTAGGTGAAGGTCGTCTGGAGATTGTAGATAAAATTCATTATGTTTAGATAATTGTGGACTTTGAATAATAGCATTGGGGTAAAGGATAGTGAGCGAAGCATACGGGATTTTACTCTTGACCGGCAAATAATCGATCCACTCAAAAAAATCGATGAAGTTTGTTGATTCATAAAAAAATTATTTCACTTCCGATTCGAATGAATTTTTCTTTCAATTGTAGGTATGTTCATTCTTGATCAATCACCAGTTTTAAATTCCGAGAAGACTCGGCGCACGTCATTTTACAAAGGGTGAAACAAATTCTTTTTTTTCACCCTTAGTTCAGAAACACCCCTGGTGTTTTCCAGTTGTTCGACTGTGTGATTTCTTATTTCATCATTAAGATACATCTTTTTTTGACAACTCAATTCTTTTTCATAACAATAGCTCAATATTTGTTAAAGATACTGTGGTTTTCAGTAAAAAATTAAGTTTCGCTAAGGCTACAACAGTACTTCAACAATTTCAACCCAAAATTCTGATCTAATGAAACAAAGTCAAAAACATAACGTGTTTTCCGCCCTGACGCAGGCAACAGGTGCAATTCGTCTCGGCATGTCCACCTTAAGGTTTTGAATCAATTAGAGCATCATTGAGCTGCAGCAAATTTTCAGGAGTTGGTACGCGAGATCGAATTTCCTCCCAAGAGCATCCAAACATGCCCATTGGGTTGAAATCTGGTCTTAGAGCAGGCCAGTTGAATGCTTGGACATAGAAACCTGTTCTGTGGCTTGGATATCAACATCTGCTAAATACTCTCTGGCAATCCTAGCCACATGCGGTTGATGCGGTAGGGCATTATAAAGCATTAGCAATTCGTCTCCAATGAACGGTGCATACCGAACAACATGTCGCGCTGAAACTTCTCTTGTTTTATCTTTTCACGCAGTTTTCAGTTTATTTTCATAATGTTCGGATTTAAGGTTAAATCTATGAAAGAATTAACTGTCATAGCCATAGCGAAATTGTTGAGTTAAATGTTGTTCTGAAAATCCTGTATATTTAACGAAAATTGACCTATTGTTATGAATGAGGCATTAAATTGTAAAGACAAGATGTGCCTTGATGATAAAATAAGAAATCATACGGTGGAACAACTGGAACACACCAGGGGTGGTTCTAAAGTTAAGGTAAAAAAAAAGATTTTTCTTGAAATTCAAAACTGGTGATACCTACAATAAAAAAAATATAAAATCGAATCGGATTCGAAATAACATATTTATGAATTAAGAAACTTCATCGATTTTTTGAGTGGATCGATTATTCTGCCGGTGAGTGTAGTTTGACATTGTGGATAGTACCGATAGAAGGCGCAGATGAGCTGGTAGCTTAGTGCAGTGGGTTTGTAGTATCACTATATCACTATACAGTGCGCGTCAAAATAAAGAAACAAATTCATTTTCTCAGAAGAAAAATATTTAGCTACAAAACATGTCAATTTTGTTTAATTTTACCGAATGTTTATATGTTTTTAAGGTTTTTTGTTGCACCCTGTGTCATCCTCATCAACCCTCTAAATTTTTTGAATAGGGAAAGTGGATCATACGATACTTTTTTTTGGAAAGGTCTTTGTATTTTTTTGACAGGCGTGCAGAACTTTTCAAGAATTTTTTTTATTTAATTAGTTGAAGAGGCTTTCATTATGGACACTTAGTCATGGCATGGTTCATTCACTTCGAGACGATGGTATCTGAGGAAATTTGTCACCGAATGAAAGCCGACCATTACAGTTAGTTCATGCACATCTTGAAATGTGTAGCTGTAGCTCATTTGTTCGGATTTCTGGATAATTTTTAGGACGGCTCGGCCTGAATCAGAGTCAGTAGCTTTTAACAATCTTCTTGAATCATAAGAAATTATACAGGGTGTCTGTAAATAAATGCGAGGGATTCAGGGAGATGATTCCTCGATGAGAATAAGCAGGGGTAGTTCATATAAATATTTTTCGAAATCGACCAAGATACAGCCTTTGGAAGGCGATGACGAGTTGACAGTTTTAAAGTTTTTTAGGAGTCCAAAAAACACTGAGTCATAAAACTATACATAATATGATTCATTAATTAGAATAATTTTATTATTGGGGTTTGAAAATAAAAACCACTTATGATTTTCCTCCAGAAATTGTTTTCGGAGGATAGAATTTCGAAAAATAAAATTCTTTTATGGTTTCCCATTCAACTCTGTAGAAAATAAATCTCTTGCAAAATGTCGATACAGTCGATACTTTTCTCGGAATAAATAAAAAACCTAAAAGCAGTTATGATCACTACTCATTCCATTTCATCGTGTGTTCTATAGAATGAATATTTTGTGATATTGCATTTTGTTTCACAAATTGTTGTACGATATCTTAGAAAATTCATTCTATGGAACACTTTTACGATGAAATGAAATGAACAGTGATCATAACACAGTCGATACTTTTCTAGGCAAATATAAAAACTTATACAATCAGTTATGATTACTGTTCATTTCATTTCATCGTATGAGTGTTTCATAGAATAATATTCTAAGATATTGTACAACAATTTGTAAAACAAAAAGTAATATCTTAAGATATTTATTCTATGGAGCATACGATGAAATGGAATGACCAGTGACCATAACTGCTTGTATGTTTTTTATTTTTTCCTAGAAAAGTTCGACTGTATCGAAATTTTGCAGGAGACTTTTTTCTCCAGAATTGAATGGGAAACCATAAGAGAATTTTATTTTTAGAAAATCTATCCTAGGAAAAAATTGTTGAATGAAAATCATAGGGCGTTGTTATTTCCAACCCCTAATAATAAAGTTATGAGAACTTAAAACATTGGGTGAGTAATAGGAACACTGCATTACTGATTTTCCATCAGATTGGAACTTATGCAGCCTCAAATAGAAAAATCGAAATTTAACAGCAACACCGTTTTCACTTTCCCTTCAACTAAACCAGCACTCGAATTTCCAGGAGAGGGAAGCTGCAACTCGAACGACGGCCTGTCCGAGATCCGATACGGCAAGATGTCCTCCGGGATCGGTGGGGCGAATTCGGGAACGACGGGCAGCGGCTCGGAGGACGAGGGCGTGGCCGCGACCGGAGGCCTCTCCGAGTCCGACGGCTGCAAGAAGAAGCACCGGAGGAACCGGACCACCTTCACCACGTACCAGCTGCACGAGCTGGAACGCGCCTTCGAGAAGAGCCACTATCCAGATGTGTATAGTAGGGAAGAACTGGCGATGAAGGTCAATCTGCCGAAGTTAGAGTGCAGGTAGGTTTCAACAATTTTCCACGATTGTGTTAGGTTATGAAAATGTGAAAAGACGAGTACCTACAAACGTCGGTAAATATCGAATTTCGGTGACCAGCAGATATCGACCAGATTTTGGTGTCTTTGTATTCATTGAGTCTTCCTGAACAACATTAATGAAACCAATAGGTGGCGGTTTATCTTAGTTTATAAAATATGGACCCCCAAAGTTCCAAAAAATGTTCCATCATCACATCACTTTTTTCACTATAAAAAAAATCAGTGCTCCAATTCCATGAATCACCTCCGAACATTCAAATAACTATTCGATTAGGTGTATTTCAGCTATATTCAATAATTAAAGAAGAAACATCGAAATACTAGAGCAAATTTTTTTTAAGTATCGAAAATTTGCCAACTGTTCGTTGATGCCTTGGAAAACCGATGGTGGAAGTGGGTGATATTTTGGTTTGCGATTCAATTTTTTTTTCTGAGAGGATTAAAAATAATAATTTAAAATTTTGTGGTGATACTATTATAACTTCGTATCACCAGATCAACACACTCTTCGTCTTCAGGATTTTTAAAAAATATCATGGTTCTTTCGATGCGAAAAAAAGTGAAAAGACTGACTCGTATATGATGATTACAACAGAAATCTATTCAAAGATATTAACTATTAATATCATCGCCATAGAAAATTATCATAGTAAGTTTTTAATTATTAGAAGTTTAGACATGTGTTCTGCAACAATTTTTTTTCAAAAATCCTAAAATTATATTAGTTTCCTGAAATTAAGCAGACATGAGCACCTCATGATTCGCATTTTAATTCGAATTTCATATCGACAAAATAGGCAGTAATTGAGATAAGGAAAATATTCCAGCGATAATCAGTAATAACAGGTCCCACACCTATCCTGAAATATTGAACTTTCAAAATCTTTCCTTCCAAGGTTATGTGTGTTTTTCTAGACTAGCAATACTAGCCAGAATTTTCATATTTTTCAAAATCTTTTGATGTTTCGATTCTGACGAAATGTAGGACGAATATGCTCGTCGCTGATCTAGTTCATAATAAGTTTGACATTGATCGGATTCTACTAACGCTTAAAATTACAGACATTTGCGTAAAATGACCGCACCACTGTTCCTCTAAAAACAAGTGCGCAAAAATACTGCCTGTTATTTTCTAACTACTTTTAAGAAAGTTAAATCCATTCTTAATTTATGACATTTTTTGGAATATGTATTCCAATTTAATTAAAATTTCTACACTATTCTGAAATTTGCCAACTGTTTCCAGAATTTTTCCGACTGCTTCGAAATCTTGTCAAATGCTCGGAAAATTTACCAATTGCTTCGATAGTTCACTAACTCTGATCAACATTTAGCATTTGTTTTGAAATTGTTCTTACTGGTTTGACATTTTTCCAACTGCTTCAAAAACTACCAACTGCTTAGCAAATTTGCCAACTTTGATCAACATTAGGCCGGTCCCTGTATCAAGTCCATTGAAGGTTTTCAAACTGTTAAAATTTTGTCAACTATTTTGACAATTTTTCCCACGATTTCCAAAATTTGCCAACTCTGATCATATTGAGCACGCCCCTAGCCCAACTCCATTGATATTTGCCAACTGTTTTCATAATTTTTCCAACTACTTCGAAATTTTGTCAACTGCTACCAAACACTACCAAGTGCTTTGAAAAATTGCCAATTCTGATCAACCTTCATCATTTCCATTGAAAATTTTCCAACTAGAAATTTTTACATCTGCTTTGACAATTTTTCCAATTGTTTCGAAAATTACCAATTGCGGTGAAAATTTGCCAACTCTTTTCAACATTGGTGGGGGATCGTCTACCCCCATTCCCCTCCTTGGGCCCATCCCTGCATTTCTTTACCATTGATGTTTTCTGTAGAACCTAATTGTACAAGTACATCGAAATCATGCCAATATCTAATTTTGGAACTCAGCTTGTTAAAAAACTGCAAGAGTTCATTGTCAAATTTAAATGGTTGAATACCATTTTCAATGACAACAAGCTGGAATGTGAAATTACCTGGATATTTTGCTGCTGCTATAAAGAACTCTCAATCAACACATTGAATCTGATATTCGACACTTTCAATACAGGGTGTTTCATCATAAACTGGACAAACATGAATTTCATTTTATGAATGAATACAATTATCTGAAAATTTATGTGAAATTTTTCTACCAAGAACCGAACACAAATTGTACTTCTTTTAATATCAATCACAAATATGAAAACAGAATCATAAAATATCAAAAGGTTTCGTTACTACAGCCATTCAAATAGTTCGTTCAGGCCTCTGAATAATTAAAAAAACGTTGTTTGGGTTCTAGAGTCAAAATAATTGAATTATTGGTATGAAATCTTAAATCTGTGTAAATATAAAAAATTCTTGAAATTTAAAGTATCGGTAGATATAAATAAAATGGAACATGAAATGGTAGAGTAAATAATATCAATAATCCTTTCTCGCCGTGGAAATGTCCTGAGAAATCAGTCAAGATTTCCTCACCAAGCACTTAGGTAGGTACCTACTTCACAAATATAAAAATAATGAATGGTCTCCTATTGAAATAAGTCAGCTGAAAATTATACCCCATATATCCTTGGCTCATACACCTAATAGAATGTAATATGTTTATGTTGATTGAAATTATATGGTATAAGCATATTTACCTCTAATATGCCCTGGTGGGGGATTGATGTTCACAGAAGTGAACACGCCATTGCTCCCCTAGTCACGAAAGGGGTAAAACCTAAAGTTGGGTTATTTATCATTTTCTCTACATCGTAAAGATTTTTCATATCTGCTATAATTCTTTCAAGATTTATTGGTGCTTTTTATTTGGTAATAGGCAATTTGTAGTCGCAGAATTTATTTTTAAATTCGAACAATATAAAAATGTGTGCCATAAATACGGGTTTGACAAGGTTGCCTGATGAAAGGAATAAAATGGATTGGAAAATTGATATTCACGATAAGGACCTGCCAAGACATGGTTTATTTCGAATCATGTATTCAATTCGACTCATATTTTCTGTTTCTTGGAACATTTTTTTTTCTGGTAATCAGAAGTAGGACCTTGAACTAATGGTTCGTTCTGAGGATATAAATTCCATATTTTTTATATCGAAATATATTTATGGCTGTATAAAATGTGGAATGTCTTCATTCTTTGTATTGAAAGGAAAGAACTGGGATTTGTATTCCACAAATTTCAGCTACACAGTGTCTGTAAGAGACTCATCAGATATGGAAGTGTCAATAAAGTATGAAACAAATTCCTTTTTAGCTAAACCAACCAGTCTAAGGAATAATACTGAAACACGTCGATTTTTTATTTCAATTTACCGCATTTCAAAATAATAATCTAATATACAAGGTGAATTACTTCCGAGTAATGACGCCACCGTCATTTTTTTAAATGGAACAACCCTATTTGGTCTCAATTTTCGGATTACTCTAGCTGAGCTGATTTCAAAAATGTATCACATGTTGATTCCAATTGGTATAGGGTGGACAAAAATACCATAACTTTGTGTGTACACATAAAGAGATGTCAAATGTGGTAACCACAACTTGCCCTCCTGAGCAGGGGTCATCCTTAATCGATTCCCTATAATGTTCGGAAATACCATACCAATTTTAAATTATTGTTGTACGAGGCCGCTGTTCCCCATGAACGGTGTTCATTCCATTGATATAATCTTAGTGTTGTTTTCTCCATAGTTACAGTTTTCTTCTGGATTGACTTATTTAATATTTCAGAAGTATTGGTACTATCTGGCTGGAATATATGTCATATCGCGTACAGTTCACTGCGTCGTTCTTCCAAAAGGAGTTTGTCTACAGCGCTGCAGAAGGTTGTCAAAACTTTTGGGGCGCCTTTGCTCTGCGGAATTTCATCCTTGTACTGTTAAAGTAATTTTTGATAAATTTCCACTGATTTTACATCTCGCTCATCACTTAAAATATACTAGAAAGCCACAATTTTGGTTCAAGTTTGAATCTCCTTAGTAAAAGGTTTTCCAATAAGAGGTGTTATTTTGATATTCGAAGAAAAATGCCATTTTTCAATATAAATGATCGGATGTTTATTTCATTATCAAGAAGAAGCTAATGATGTTAATAGTGGACAAAAACGCAGGAAAATGACCACCACGACTACGCTCATAGGAACATACCCATTTAATGAAATTTTCCATAACCAAATCGCAAAGTGGCTACCTTATGTCGTCGATAGCCTCACAAATCCCATCTTTGAGGTCTTGAATCGACGCTGTGCTATTGGCGTAGATCTTCTCTTTCACGTGGCCCCAAAGGAAGAAGTAGCAAGGTGTTAAATCACAAGATCTCGGTGGCCAATTGTGATCACCTCTTCGAGAGATAACACGGTCCGGAAACTTTTCCCGCAAAAGAACAATGGTTTCTTTATTTTTATGGCACGTAGCGCCGTCTTGTTGAAAGTAAACGTTGTCTAGATCAATACTTTCCAATATCGGCCACAAAAAATCATTAACCATCTCTTGATAGAGCAATCCATTAAACGTAATTGTTGCTCCAGCCTCATTTTCGAAAAAGTAAGGTCCATTGACTCCCCCGGACCATTAACTGCATCAAAAGTCACACGTTGAGGATAGAGAGGCTTTTCAACAATAGCTCTTGGGTTTCCCGAGCCCCACATGCGACAATTTTGCTTGCTGACGAAACCACCGAGGTGGAAATGGGCCTCATCAATCAAGATGATTTTTCGATGGAATTTCGGATCATTTTCATGCATTTCAACGACCCAATAAGCAAAGACACGACTTTGTTGATGATCGGCTGGCTTGATTCTTGTGTTAACTGAACATTATGAGCCTTAAGACCCAAATCTTTATGCAAAATACGATGTAATAACATAACATAACATAACATAACATACTTTATTGATCCTGTAAGACACTAACAAAAGTATAGGATAGGTCAAAGAAAAATTACAATACAATTGCAGTTGACATAATGCTAAGTATCCAATGCTAAGAAATCTGAAAAATACTCTGCCACCGAGTAAAAACATTTCGATGTCAGCATACTTTTGATTACCTTTTTAAATTGATTCATATTCAGAGATTTCACAGGGGATGGTAAATGATTGTATAATTTTTTACTCTGATATAGTGGAGAACATTCAAATTTATGTGTTCTATGCTTTGACACAAGAAGACGTTTGTGAAATACCTAATTCCGAAGAACGACGAAAATGGACAGACCTGGGTTTTCTTCAACACTTTCGGCTACAGCAGCAATATTCTCGGCTGTTCTTGAGCGACGTGCACGGGTGTTATTCTTCAAATCACTAATTTGTCCCAACAGCTCGAATTTTTCCTCCAATTTCTCTATTGCGGTCCGACAAAAATGTTCGAGTTTTGCGAACCGTCTCTGCCAAATTTTTACCATTTTTGTAGTAAATTTTAACAATTTCAATGCGTTCTTGAAGCGTAAATCGTTACATATTTATAAATGGCCTAGCTTCTACTTGTCAAATGTCAAAAAATGACAGCTTCAAACATGACATCTATCGAAATAGCGGGCTATTCAAAATAACACCTCTTATTGGAAAACCCTTCATCTCAAGAAAGCGATGCTGCAAAAAATAACAACCCAGCAACCTTTTTGCCCAAGAATAACCACGAAGAATTTTGTCAAGTAAACAACAAAAATTAATACTCCGCCGGCTTATTAAATATTTAAATATGATCAGGCTCATGTCGGTGTCAATGTCAGAGAGTTTCGAAATTTCGGAATCGTGAAGTTTTTCATTCTAAATCGTCAGGGAAACTAGAGATGAGATTAGTAACCGCTACTCCTAATTCTTCAGAACTAATCGATTGCAATTGTAACAAAAAGGAGAACTTCCCAGCAAAACCCTTGTAGTAATTTTTTGGTTCATTCAATTCTCTTGTTAGATAGTCAATTAAAACAAGATAAACCCCTACTCTGAAGTTTTCCCTACCACTCAAAATATGTCTCACTCAAGTTTCATCAGCAGGAACAGTTCTTGTTGTGGCTCTTCTTTCTTCACTTCGATATTTCTTAAATCCAAAATTGATCTTTGCTCTCTCCGCAAATTCTCTTAATCCTCAAGAATAACCACGAATAATTTTCGTCAAGTAAACAACAAAAATTAATAGTCCGCCGGCTTATTAAATATTTAAATAGGATCACGCTCATGTCGGTGTCAATGTCAGAGAGTTTCGGATCAAAAATCAACAACGTTGGAATCGGGTCGGCGCTACAGCTATTAAGAATCGTCGGTAGCATGCAAGGGTGGTTCACGTTATAATTAATGCGATCACGAAAGCTGGCACGGGGTAAGAAAAGGCCAGTGCGGCGCGTGATTGCTAATAAATGGCAGGAAATAAGGGTCCTCGTGCGTCTCAGCCGCTGATAAAATAATTTCGAATGTCGTGTCTAATAACTGAGTTGCGGAAGTCACGCGACGCGATCGACGACGCTGTTTAGCGCGCAAACGGGACGCACCGACGGCACCTGCACCTGGTCTGCTGGTCTACCATTGTCGCGCATTACGATTTTCGGTGATTCATGCCACTCGACCACGTAACGAGTGTTTATTGGGTGCTTATGGGATATGGTGTTTCCACGTATCTCTGGTTTGAGAATTCGAGTTAACACATCGAAAAAATTTTTTGCTCCTCTAGGTTTCTCAAGAAATGAAAAATCTACATTGACTTTATAACTTATTTTTTATGTTCTCTCGGGAAGGTTTTGAACGAAACAAAACACATTAAATGGAAGAAAAATTCAGGATTTCACCGAATCTTATGTGAAAGAAGAGAAATAAACAATTTTCAAAATACTGGAATGCTGATAAGTGATTTAATACTTTGTATTTCCACACCTTGCGTTAATTACAGCTCGGCAACGACGGTTCATACTCAAAATGAGTGATCTTAAAATGTTCTGATCTAATCCTTCCCAGATTTATCTGAGTTGGATTCCTAAGTCATTAAGAGTAGCTGAATGATTTTCTGAACTTCTCAGCCTTTTATTGAGGTTGTCGCAAACCTGCTCAATCGTATTTAGATCTGGACTTCTTGCTTTACATTCCATTCGAGAGACTCCTAAACGATGCGCGCACGATGGGGTCTGGCATTATCGTCCATAAAAATGAAATTTTCACCAATGTATGGGGCAAATGGCACTCATGCTCTTCAGAATGTTCCTTATATACCTATCAGCATTCATAGCTCCATTATCAACGACCACTAGGTCTGTGCGAACAGTCAAAGATATCCCAACCCATACCATAATCGATCCTCCCCCGAAACCAATAGTATTCAGGAAATTGCACTGAGCATATCTTTCACGTGGACGTCTGTATACAAGGGAACGTCGATCACAATGGTAGAGGCAGAATCTAGACTCATCGGTGAGGAAAACTCTTTCCCAATCAGCCTCTTTCCAATGAATATGCTCTCTCGCAAAGTCCAAACGCGCCCTTCGATGGGCTGGGGTAAGAGCTGGGACTCTTGGCGCGACACGAGGCCTTAAATCTTATTCTCTGAGGCGATTTCTTATTGTCTGAGTGCTAATTTGCACCCCATGAGTTTACTCAAGCTGATTTTGAAGGAGGCGAGAGGTTCCAAACCGTTTGTCTCAACGAGAAACACTCAAGTAACGTTCTTGAATGGCAGTTGTTACCCGTGGTCTACCCTGTCCTGGTCTTCGAACATTCATACGCGTCTTCCTGAATCGCTGCAACATTCTGGACACACTTGTATGGGGAACTCCAAACATTTCTGCAATTCTTGTGTATGTCCTCCTTCTTGTCGCAAAACTAACCGCTTGGGCACATTCCTCTTGGGTCAAATGCGTGTTTCGCGTTGTATAGCGATCGAGTATTGAAAATCAAACGAAAGAATAACGATCACTAGAATTGATCGAGAACAACTGATTTCAGAATGGAACAATACATTAATAATCTGATAATCGCATCTTTTTTTATTCCTGCTGGAAAAAAAACATCTGTATTGAAGAAAATCGTTGAAAGTGGATAACATATGCATGCATAATTCTGATAAAAATAATGATCAGTGAGAACACCTTCAGTTGTAGAATAAATTTGAGATTTCCATATTGTGCGTTAATTTTTTTGCGCAGTGTATTCGATACTCGGACCCCTCAAAACCGTTTCTAATAAATTATCACCGAAAAAAGTACGTTGCGCCATTATGGTTAAAGCCATTCTTGGTGAAGTTATGTCTATGGCCGACGGGTAGTTCCATATTCAGTTGGATAGCCGAGGTTTTTTGGTCCTTAAATTTGAGAATTTCAATCGTCTCCTTATGGTTCTGGTTGAGATGACTACCCGCCTATGCCTTAAAAATAACTTCGAAGGGCTGTTACAGACACCTTTTGATTTTTTTTATTGATATTTCTTATATAACGGTCTTTCTTGGTATAAATGATAATCTTAGGTAACTTCTTTTGTGTCTCCTTACAAAGCTGTTCTGACCACAGCCTTCACAGCTGGCCTTCCAGTTCCAGATATCTGATGAAATCCAATATCTGTGAAGGCTTCAACGAGGCTAGTTCCTCACTCTTACGAGTTTCTCGCCCAAGGCATTCTCTCCTTAGGCTCGCAATGCCAAACATTCCGTGACTAGGTGAATGAGGTTTTCTTCCTCCTCCCCACAGAACCTACACTCGTCAGTGTCCGATAATCCCATCCTCAACAGTTGCTTCCTGAGGTGACAGTGTCCTGTTAGAAAGCCAGTGAGGAGGTGTAATTGTTTCTTACCAAGATCAAGATATCTATTGGCTCATGCTGTTTCAAAGTTCCGAAGGAACTTAGTGGAATTATCCATCCCTGGGAAGATCCGCTTTAGTTTTTCCCTCTCGGCTTTCTCCGTCTCCAGAAACTCCTTCTTATAGGTACATTTACATATACCACAGAAGGGTTCTGGGCCAATGGGTGACATCCGTGGCCCTCTTTGGCAAGTGTATTGACCTCTTCGTTTCCTCTGATTCCCGAATGGCCGGGAAGCCAGGTTAAAAAGACCTTATTTTTCTTGCCTACCTCATTGAGTTTGTTGCGGCACTCCCAGATCATCTTTGAGTCGATGACGTAGGAGCTCAGTGCTTTCATAGCAGCTTGACTATCTGAGTGTATGGCTATATCGCACTTCTGATAGTTTCTTTCCAGATTTATCAGAAGTGCGATATAGCCATACACTCAGATAGTCAAGCTGCTATTAAAGCACTGAGCTCATACTCACTATTTCGTTAGTCGTTTTTGAATTTTGAACTGGTGAAATAATATGAACGACCTATATTTCAAGTCACTATTTACGACTTCAGATTCAATAACAACGCATAAATATGTCTTTGCTGATGAATGATCTCTTCTGAAAATGCAGCTAAAAGCTACACAAACCCATAACGATTTTCCTCGTCCTCCCATCAGAGCAGAGAGCAGGGATCGAAGCGCTCAGCAAAGTTTGCGGTGGCGCAGCTTATTGGAAAATATAGGCGGACGCTTCCCCAGTATAGACCTGATGATTGCGGCGCCAATTTATTACAGTTCACTACTAACAAGACATCTCTAACGAGACAATCGGATTACATTCTCGATCTCGTGTTGGATTGACGCTTTCCAGCGAGATCCAGCCTGCCAAAGCCCCAGCCTAATACGATTCCAACGATCCAATTACCGATAACAACTCGACTAGCTATTTGCGACAATAAAAATTCATTCCGGTCTATATCCAGAGATGTCACCGACAAATCTTCAACCAGAACATGTTTTGACATGCCTTCCTACGGAAGATTTCTGGAGGGAAAATTGAAATTGTGGCTTTGATCGCTGTGTGCAATAAATCTATTATCTAACAGATGTAGGAATCCAGTATTTGAACGAGTATGTAGTACATTTTGATTTACTGATATATCGTATGAAATATTTGCATTTAATTATTCAATCTTCGAAAGGGTTTCCATGTGCTATCTCACACTTTGAGAGGAAAATCTACTTGATCGACTCTTTAGAGATTGTGAGCAAATTGATCAACAAATGAATCATCTACAGGATGTCAAGGAAAAAGGTACCTTGCATAGTGTCACACCATAAATATAAAAAAAATGTCCCATGAATATACAGGGTTTTCCTTTTAAGTTGGCCTATTAGACGTTTTAGGAGAACTAGTGAATATTTCGTTCTGAAATTTTAGGTGTAGCCTTGAGGGGAAGGAACTCGTCGCCTAAAATATTTTCAAGTCGACATTGTTGCCACGTCTATCTCAAACACATATCTACTTTCTTATTTCAAATGGAACTACCTATATTTTCATTTATGTATCGATTCAATACTAAATTCGCAGTATAACCCACTAAAAAAAAATTTCTCTGCTATGCATTGTTGCCAAGTTATTCACAAATTCCTGTAACTTTTGACATTTGCGTTGCCAGTTTGGAAATGCAATATCTCGGTTATTTTTTATGCGGACGGAACCAAACTCAGCAGTCTCATAGTTAAGACTCCATGCATTCATGTGTGGTATATTCAGTATTTTGATACATCGTAAGGTTTTTCGAAGATATTGCTCCGAAAATGTGAAACTCAAAATTGAAATATTTCGAGATTTTCAAAAGGCAACCCCATATTTATTTTACAGCATTCGATTCGAAATAAAAAATGAATTGCAGTCTCCTTTACACTAATTATTTATTTTGGATAGTTTTCGAATGAGATGAAAATACTGAAATTTTTTCAGTATTTATAATTCATGATCTATGGTCCTGTTTAAGATGAAATGGTTCTATGATTATGGCGTGAATTGTTGAAGTAGATTCTATGGTTGAAATCATAAAAAGTATTCGATGATCATGGATTTCATAGAAAAAAGTTTACCCATATTATTCAAACACGATTCGGGCAGTTTCACAATTCACGGGAAATGCCAAAAAATTATTGAAAGGACCTGTAGGACCTTTAACAATCGTTATTCACATTTAGCAAGAATGACTTGAAAGAAATTCCGCAAATTGTTTAGGCTTTCTGTAATCCTGGCCTTATGTTCAATAATTATTTATTTTGGACAGTTTTCAAATGAGATCAAAAATAACCGAGATATTGCATTTCCAAACTGGCAACGCAAATGTCAAAAGTTTCAGGAATTTGTGAATAACTTGGCAACAGTGCACAGCAGAGAAATTTTTTTTAGTGGGTTATACTGCGATTTTGGTAATGAATCGATACATAAATGAAAATATAGGTAGTTCCATTTGAAATAAGAAAGTAGATATGTGTTTGAGATAGACGTGGCAACACTGTCGACTTGAAAATATTTTAGGCGAAGAGTTCCTTCACCCTCAAGGCTACACCTAAAATTTCAGAACGAAATATTCACTAGTTCTCCTAAAACGTCTAATAGGCCAACTTAAAAGAAAACCCTGTATGTCGTAAACTGATTCCTTTACGAAATACAGGGTGTTGAAGTTTATTTTTTTATTGGTAGGAGCCAGGGGAGTAACTGTCCCCTCCTTGAAGATTAAATAAACGTCAATTTTCCTGATTTTTTTTTGTTTCAATACACCCGATCGACAATCTTCTCGAAACAGATATGAGCTGCCCCCCCCTAGCTGAAATCCTGGGTACGGTCTTGTACATAAGGCCGCGCTTTGTTTTCATCGTGTGGGGCAGGATTCTCTTCTTTTTATAAAATTTTGTACATTATATATTTTATCCAAATTAACCTTGTTTCCATTCGCAAAAAAATCATAATGAGATAATGAGAAATTTAAGAAAAGCACTGAGTAGGAGCATTTGAGCGCTCGTTCATTGGTGGAGCAATGAGACTCACCTCAAAATTTTATATGGGACTTGAGATTGATACTAATTATATAAATGTAGAATCTCAGCACAATCAGAAAAGAGATACTTATGTAAAAAATGAATAATAAAAAAACTGCATTGTAGGGTTCTGGAGATGCGATCCTCTCGACATTTTGCTGGAACATTCAGTATATCAGTCTTCATTCACGAAATAAATTTCACTCGAATAGGATATCCTATGATGGAAATATAAAGATTCTTCTTTTCGCCATTCAAATTGAATTTTCTATGGTTCTGTTAACACTATGGCCACAAAATTTAACATTCGATATATCAAATTTCATTCACAAAATGAATTTCACTCGAATCGGATATCTTTTTACAGAAATATGGAGTTTCTTCTTTTCAATATTTCATTCGAATTTTCTGTGGTTCTGTGTACACTATGGTCATGAAATTTTGCAAGCGCTTATTATGAGCATCTTGCATGTGAACGCAACATTTCATTTCGATTGGTTTTTTTGGCTGAGATATTGAGGAACAAAAATTTTAGATGGTCATATTTTATGGAATACCCTGTACGATTTGGCTGGTCAACAAACTCAACCGAGGCATCTGGGACCGGAACTCACCCTGAAAATTTCAAGTCTCTAGGAAAATCTTTTCGAAAGTTATATCATGCTAACGGCCAGAAAGCCCCACGGACAGAATTGAGTTTGACCATGGATTTTTCATCCGGGAGTCGAACCCTATCGTATGCAACCATTTTCGGCTCAAAATTAAAAAATTACAGACATTTTGGCAAAACGATATATCACTCTCTTAAGTAGAAAGAGCTCTCAAAAACATGCCAAAGCTATGTACTATCATAATCATAGACTAGCTAAACAGAGAATAGATGAGACACTAGTAGAACAAGTTTCAACGACATCTGTTTTTGTACAACATTACTAATTCGTGAAAAAAGCTCAATTGAAAAAGGAATCTGTATCGTAAAGCTGCCTCAAAAAGAATTCTGTAGCGCATCTTTGAATAGTTAGGTACGCCCATATACAAGAGGCAAAAAATTTTTTGAAATTCAATTTCCAAAAGGAAATCAGAAATGGATTCGTGCAAGTTATCGATGAGTGAGGAAATTATTTCCATGAAAATAATACCTGCAACGAACTTTCATCTGATTTTCTTTTGGAATCGAGAAATGAGGATCAATAATCAAATTCTGCATAGAATAAAAATTTATTAACTGAAATAGATATGACCAATTGAAAATACAGATTTATTTCATAATATCTAATCAATAAGCTAATAATTGCATTGAAAATATTCTCAAAAACTAACAATAATGATTCAATAATACAAAATATGAGTATTTACCTACTAAACTCATTCAATTCATGAAAAACTTTTTTGAAAACTATCTTAATTCTTATAGGTAACAGAATATATATAATATATATTTTGAAATTACCTTTTTGCATCTCGATTTTCACATCCAATAACACAACACATCTTCACTCTTGCAGGCATATCGAAATTTATGATATTTCAAAAAGAACGTGTCAAACCACTGCTTGTGTCAGTTGACAATTCAAAGGTTTTGATTATAATGATTTTACAAACTTACTATTTTCTCGATAGGATTTCCATGAATGCAACGACATCTAACTATCAAATTGAAAATAATTTTTCGTGTATTAGTATCCTCCTCCGACAGATGACGCGAAATATACGAGTGGCTCATCTATTATTTTAGTTTGTCTATGATCATAATTCATTGTACATCACCCGAAGGGAAAAACGTCATATCGGATAAAATCCCAAAAATGATTCGACAACTTCCGAATGAGCCGTTATCGAAAACTGTGAAATATCTTTAATGAAACCGTCCAGAAAATGGTTTTCCATCTCGCAAACATCTGGCTGATCCCAGGCCTCAGCCCCGGCTCTTTCCAAATTTAATCAAGCGTTCTGTTTCGAATACTTGAACGATTCAAATCGAATTACCCTTGGTTTTCCATTATACCTCCTGCCGATATTCGAATAGCTCTTTTCACGTAAGCAATCGAGCCAATTCCGTTTGCGGAGAAAATACCGTCGAGGAAATCTTGGAAAATTCCGGCTTTCTTTCCATTCAATTTCACCCATTTGAATATTATCGAGTTCTCGGACGAAATTCCTCTAATGAAGTCAATACAAGGGTGGATGACACCTTTGGTCCTTTGGGTTTTTCGTGAATTTCAATTTTCAGGAGATTTTTATTGTTATATCTTCCTGATATTTTCCTCATCGGTTTTCATACAGGCTGGTTCTGGTTTGATTCATGGAAAGGAATCAGGTTTAAAGATTAATGTTTGAATACTTATGATGTTGATCAATTTCAGGGTAACTTTTGTTTATGAGCGTTCGTTTTCCTTAACCGAGAGCTATATTGTTTTGTCCAAATGTCTGTAATTTTAGAATTTTGAGTCTCAAACGATAGGGTTCTACTCCCTGATGACGAATTCGTGGTCAATTTAATCCTCTAATGAAGTCAATACAAGGGTGGATGACACTTTGGTTCTTTGGTTTTTCGTTAATTTCAATTTTCAGGAGATTTTTATTGTTATATCTTCCTGATATTTTATCGGTTTTCATACAGGCTGGTTCTGGTTGGTTCATGAAAGGAATCAGGTTTGAAGAATAATGTTTGAATACTTATGATGTTGATCAATTTGAGGGTAACTTTTGTTTATGAGCGTTCGTTTTCCTTAACCGAGAGCTATATTGTTTTGTTCCAAATGTCTGTAATTTTAGAATTTTGAGTCTCAAACGATAGGGTTCTACTCCCTGATGACGAATTCGTGGTCAAATTTAATTCCTCTAATGAAGTCAATACAAGGGTGGATGACACTTTGGTTCTTTGGGTTTTTCGTTAATTTCAATTTTCAGGAGATTTTTATTGTATATCTTCCTGATATTTTCATCGTTTTCATACAGGCTGGTTCTGGTTTGGTCATGGAAAGGAATCAGGTTTGAAGAATAATGTTTGAATACTTATGATGTTGATCAAACTGAGGGTAACTTTTGTTTATGAGCGCTCGTTCTCCTCAACGAGGACTATATTGTTTTGTCCAAATGTCTGTAATTTTAGAATGTTAAGTCTCAAACGATAGGGTTCTACTTCCTGATGACGAATTCGTGGTCAAATTTAATTCCTCTAATGAAGTCAATACAAGGGTGGATGACACCTTTGGTTCTTTGGGTTTTTCGTTAATTTCAATTTTCAGGAGATTTTTATTGTTATATCTTCTGATATTTTCATCGGTTTTCATACAGGCTGGTTCTGGTTTGGTCATGGAAAGGAATCAGGTTTGAAGAATAATGTTTGAATACTATGATGTTGATCAATTTGAGGGTAACTTTTGTTTATGAGCGCTCGTTCTCATTAACCGAGAGCTATATTGTTTTGTCCAAATGTCTGTAATTTTAGAATTCTGAGTCTCAAACGATAGGGTTCTACTCCCTGATGACGAATTCGTAATCAAATTTAATTCCTCTAATGAAGTCAATATAAGGGTGGATAACACCTTTGGTCCTTTGGGTTTTTCGTTAAGTTCAATATTCAGGAGATTTTTATTGTTATATCTTCCTGATATTTTCATCGGTTTTCATACAGGCTGGTTCTGGTTTGGTTCATGGAAAGAATCAGGTTTGAAGAATAATGTTTGAATACTTATGATGTTGATCAAACTGAGGGTAACTTTTGTTTATGAGCGCTCGTTCTCCTCAACCGAGGACTATATTGTTTTGTCCAAATGTCTGTAATTTTAGAATGTTAAGTCTCAAACGATAGGGGGTTCTACTTCCTGATGACGAATTCGTGGTCAAATTTAATTCCTCTAATGAAGTCAATACAAGGGTTGATGACACCTTTGGTCCTTGGTTTTTCGTGAATTTCAATTTTCAGGAGATTTTTATTGTTACATCTTCCTGATATTTTCATCAGTTCTTATACAGGCTAGTTCGTAGTTTGATTCATGGAAAGGAATCAGGTTTAAAGATTAATGTTTGAATACTTATGATGTTGATCAATTTGAGGGTAACTCTTGTTTATGAGCGCTCGTTCTCCTTAACCGAGAGCTATATTGTTTTGTTCAAACGTCTGTAATTTTAGAATTTTGAGTCTCAAACGATAGGGTCCTACTCCCTGATGACGAATTCGTGGTCAAATTCAATTCCTCCAAAGAAGTCGATACAAGGGTGGATGACACCTTTGGTCCTTTGGGTTTTTCGCGAATTTCAATTTTCAGGAGATTTTCATTTTTATATCTTCCTGATATTTTCATCGGTTTTTATACAGGCTGGTTCGTGGTTTGATTCATGGAAAGGAATCAGGTTTAAAGATTAATGTTTGAATACTTATGATGTTGATCAATTTGAGGGTAACTTTTGCTTATGAGCGCTCGTCCTCTTTAACCGAGAGCTTATTGTTTTGTCCAAATGTCTGTAATTTTAGAATTTTGAGACTCAAACGATAGGGTTCTACTCCCTGATGACGAATTCGTGGTCTAATTTAATTCCTCTAATGAAGTCAATACAAGGATGGATGACACCTGGTCCTTGGGTTTTTCGTGAATTTCAATTTTCAGGAGATTTTCATTGTTATATCTTTCAGATATTTTCATCGGTTTTTTTACAGGCTGGTTCGTGGTTTGATTCATGGAAAGGAATCAGGTTGATGATTTATGTTTGAATACTTATGATGTTGATCAATTTGAGGGTAACTTTTGTTCAAAGCGCTCGTTCTCCTTAGCGAGAGAGCTATATTTTTTTGTCCAAATGTCTGTAGTTTTCTAACTTTGAGTCTCAAATGATAGGGTTTACTCCCTGATGACGAATGCGCGGTCAAATTTAATTCTATATAATTTAATCAATTCCGTCCGGTCGTTAGCACAATAACTTCGAAGGAATTGTCTTAGATACTTGAAATTTTCAGGGTGACATCGGTTCTCAAATGGCTCGGTTAAGTTCGTTAACCGTTAATAGTCGAGATCATTAGTCGCTTGATTAATAACCTAGTTGATTATAAGATTTTCCTACGATCTCAATATGATTTGTTTGTGAATTCTTAATTGAAATACATTCTCATTTTGCACAAGACTTACATTTGACATAATAAAATTTCTATGTATCTTTGTTTCTCGTAGTGCTTTTGAATACCTTGTGAACGGTTGCCATGAAAATTTCACATTAAAATAGCAGAAATTGATAATTGAAATAAGTCATTAATGATCAATTTCGTACACATTAAAACCACCTTTTATTTTGGGATCGACGGAAAAATGAATAACCTTGTTGATTTTGTATAAGAAAACAAGAATATATTGACAATTCCTAAACGGTATAATATTAGGAATATGGATAATCCGTTGGAATTATATTCTGGAGATATATTTTTTCTCTGTAATTTTTCCTTCATATTTGATAGAACTGCGGCATATTCACATCTTGTCTCTTGGAAAGATTCTGCGTTTTATCAGATCGAGTTTATTCATTTAATCGTGCAATAAATGGAAGAAAATATTATTACCAGTTATTCCAGAAAAACTCATTTTTGTGCATTATATTGAAGAAAAACGCTAATTTATTAGGTACAACTCATGCAGGCCCAGGTGTACAGGGTGTTTCACTATAATTTGACCCCCTTTCAACTTTGTTATTAAAGGAGATACAAAAAAATGTTTCATACAAAGGTTTCACGAAATGAACTGGAGTTTTTTAATATGAACTGAAATTTATACAGGGTGGCCAATATATTGATGGCAACTTCATTTTTTAAATCGAACATCCTGTATATTGTTCCATATTTGGCTAGCTCTCATTTCCCTTATTTCGAATATGTAACATATGTTGGTCTATCTCTCTTATTCTCAGCACCACAGAGTTTCAAACTTTTAAAACCATCTGGCAACACTTTTCAAGTGGCAGGCTGTGTTTACTCAAAATGCCCGTTTTTGGAGTTATCTCCTGAGTAACGATATGACATACGTTTTAAATTGAATGGAAATAACCATCAAATATGCATTACACGGAAACAGAAAAATTTGAAATATTTCTACTTTATGTGAAGATTAATAAGAATAAGAATCAGAGCCATAAAAATGCACTCAAAAATAGCCTAAACAACTTGAGACAACCATATAAAGTATGTGTATTGAATGAAGGTGGTCATTTCGGGCAATTCCTTCAGCTGATGTTATTCATATCATACTACCATAGTTTATTATTTTTTGTTGGTTAAGTTATTGTTAAGTATTCATTTCAAAATAAGACTATTAAGTAAAATGTTTGAATATAAAGAATTTCGTAGGTATTTCACATATTTTTTTATTCGGTATCATCATTTCAAAACTTTGAAAGTTTAAGAGACACACCTACGTACGCATATTATACTCGAGATGAGGAGGAAATAGCCTATCAAAAATGGAAGAATATACAAGACATGATGTCCCATTTGAAAAAATGTAGTTGCATTCAATATGTTGTTCACCCTTTAGATATATATTCCAATTGACGTTATCATGAGTCCAAAAATGGGCATTTTCGGTTAACTTAGTCTGGCACTTGAAATATGTTTACAGAGCTTGCCAGGTGGTTCTTAAAATGTGAAACTCTGTGGTACTCAGAATAAAAGAGATAGACCAACATATGTTACATATTCGATATCGGAGGAAAAATAGCTAGACAAATATGGAAAAATATACAGGGTGTTCCATTTGAAAATATGAAGTTGCCATCAATATTTTGGTCACCCTGTATATATTCCATTATGTGAATTCATATTGTAAAACCTAACTCGATTTCGTGAAATTTTTGTATGAAACATTTTTCTGTATTTCTTTTGGTTACAAAGTCAAAGGGGGGTCAAATTATAGTGAAAAAATGTTTACATGGTATCGCTACAAAGTTACATACCATACATATACATACATTTGTATACTTCTACCTATTGCAAGAAGTTATTGAAAATTAAAAGCGAAAGTTTCTCATTCAAAACATTTTCAATGAAGAAATTGATTACTAAAAATAAGGTTTATTGGGACAAAGTTGATTATAAAATGCACTTGGCGAGTCGTTTCCAATATTCACTAATGAATCTCCGCTATAGTTGCTCAATTTGTTCTGCATTCGTTTTCAATAGCTTTTTAATTTGCTCTTCTTCTGGCACCTTTTTTTAAATTAAGATGAAATGCTTCTGCGTAAATCCTTGCACTAATTTGTCAGGAGCAAAATTGTTGCCTAACAGTAATACTAAAAAAAGGAAATAAATGAAAAGGATGACTACCATTACATTATGGGTAAGTCGGCCAATTACAGATCTTTCGTACGCTACTCTATCCGTAACTTACTGATGAAAAGAAGAATACTACCATAAATCTGACCATCATGCCCGAAAAATCCGTGCCAGTCAGCGAGGCGAGCAGGTAATTGAATCGAGTGGATGGTAATTAGTAATTGCTGCCTTATCTCGGCAGTTGAGAAAGGGAAACTGGCGCCCATGACTATTAGCCCCGTAATGCAAGATAAATTAATTTTATTGCCGGCTAAACAGTCGAAAATTGTCGTTGCCTTAGCACGCGATGTGAACTCCTATTTATGTGTCCTTTTCACGAAACTCAGGTTATATGCCGTTCGATAAACGGTGTTGCCACAATTATCGCTGTTTTCGAGATAATAGGCTGTCAAATCATGGTCATATTTTATAATGGAATGATTGGGGGCAGATGGTTGGTTCAATGTTATATTATTATATGGTAATTTTCATATTTTTATACAGAATGGGCTTCGGCGGACAGTATCCTGGAGTTTTACGAAGAACGAAAGGTAAAATTTCATTGAAAATTTTGTTTCCTGGGCATCGATTTAAAACCCATTAACGCCCAAATTATTTTTTTTTTGAATTTTACTCTGAAATTTGTATATGATGCGTTAAATATACCCTTCTCTAAGGTAAAAATAATTTAAATGAGAAAAAAAATGTATAAGTAGAAAAAAAACGCTGTCCTCATTTGAGGACGCTGGGCTGTCACAGGATTCAATTTTTTTTTCAACAAAATAATACATTTTTATTAATCAATAAAAAATTCTTTTTTCTCAATAATATTTCACATTTATTGCACGACATCACTATTTCAATGTTTTGTTGTGATATTCAGGAAAACAATAAATGCATAAGGCGACTCCTCATTTTACACAGAATGTCGTTGGTTACCCAGTACACCTTTCAAATTGACAATGTAGCTGATTTTCCCGTTTGCTTAGAACATGTCCAAGATTATCATTTCTCACGTCATCGAAATATTGACTTTTTGAGGTGGTAGGAAATGATAAATGATGCCCTTCAAAACTCATCTTCCATGGCCCAATTTGAGGTATGTTACGTGAACTTGTCGTCTGAAATCTTTTTTGGAAATCGATTGGGTTCAATTTATTGGCCAATAAAGAATGCAGGAATTCACAATTTCCAAGTCAATCATCTTTATGAAAAATGACCGGTACTACTTTTTTCTCTCCTTATAGCACTGGTATGCTTTTCCAAAAGCCAATCGAGGTGGTCGACACCTCCCATATATTTATTGTAGTTGTTTACTACGAGTGGTTGCGGAACAGCTACTTTTTCTCTTTTTTCTCGACTCCATCGTTGAACATTCACAAATGTTCCATAACGTCGAAATTAGTTCCCACAGAATCAACCCGAAATAATATTACGAACTAGTCAAAACCCAGCGTCCTATTTTGAGGACACATACTTTGTCATCACTTCATGAAAAAAGTTATGCAAAATAACTCTATACCATATTACCGTAATAATTTTACTAGTATAAAAAAACAATTTATAAATATAAAACTACTCACCAGCAGAAATTTATAACAAAAGTACACTGTTTATTTCTACGATGAATGGATCGACAAAAGTCTGAAATTAAAAGTTGCACAATTTCGAAGAAACGAAAATTTTTTCAGTTGAAATTGTAAAGGGTTACTGAAAATAGTTTCAAATGAACTGTCAAATATGCAAACATAAGGAGAGAAGCTCCATCTATTCCTTATCGCAAAAAGAAATAGCCGTCCTCAAATGAGGACGCTGGGCGCTAATGGGTTGCTATCAAGTGTGCTTGGATTGAAAAATACTTGAAACATAGGGCATTTCAAATAAATATGCTGTATATTATCACTTCTATGTTGAAACGTGTTCCTATACCTAGCGGTTTTCGAGTATGGATTATCAATACTTAATTATGTTGAAATATGGGTTTTTTCATGTAACAGCATTTAGAGTAGTGTTAAATATCCTAAGATGAGTGGTCTATCAAATTATTATGGAAACTATTGATGGTAAAGATTTCAAATTTTGTGGATCGATATTTGGCCATGTAAGGTAAATTTTTAAATAAATTCACATTTCCAGTGTTGCCGTATGTACGAAAATTTGGCAACAACTTTGACACTTTGAATGGGACATCCGGTATTTCTTTTCATTAGGATACTCCAACAAAATATCAAATATATTCACTCCTATTTTTTTCTAATTGTATTTAACGATTTTTGAGTTATTAATTAGTTTTCGAAATTTCAGATCGAATTGGCATGTTACGAAAATGACTCTAGTTCTCTCAATATTTGAGATTTAAGTCAGAAATTTAGCAAGTCATTAGATATTGATTTGATCTATGTCTCTGATTTTGAATTATTGTTTTCAAATAAACAGGATGGACCAAAAAAAATCATCATTTGTCAATGTACAAAATCGTAGAGATAGGTATAGGGACGTGAATAGAGCGTTGCACTCATACCAAAAATTGAAAAATATATTAGGTGTCTAATTTGGAAAAACAGACTTTTTTACGATTTTGTAACTTGACAAATGATGATTTTTGGTCCATCCTGTATAACTGACAACTATAATTCAAAAGCAGTGACATAGATCAGATCAATATCTAATGACTCGCTAAATTTCTGACTTAAATCTCAAATATTTTGCGAACCAGAGTTATTTTCGTAACACGCCAATTTCATCTGAAATTTCGAAAAATAATTAATAACTCAAAAACCATTGAATATAATTAGGAAAAAGTAAATAGTTTTGATATTTTTTGGAGTATCATAAAAAAAGGAATACCGGATGTCCCATTCAAAAAAACAAAGTTGTTGCCAAATTGTCGTACATCCGGCAACACTGGAAATGTGAAATCATTTTAAAAATTACCTCATAGCCAAATATCGAAACATATAATTTGAAATCTTCACCATCAATAGTTTCCAAAATATGATGCTTATTCCTCGATATAAATATAGGTACCATGAAAAGTATTCAGTTAATCGTTTAATCCTATCAGTTATTCTGGTGTATAAATTCTTGTGAAACTTGAATCTTCTAATTTTTTTCTTATATTGAAATAGCGATCTTTCTTGTTTGGTTGGAACATAATCATGACTATTCCATATTTCCAGTGAACATATCTGCGAAACCCCCATGAAAAATTGTTGAGTTTCAAATTAAAAATTGTAGCTTTCCAAGTTTCAATGAATGAATTTTCGCACAATTACTCATGGATTATTCATGTGACGAATTCACTTTGTGCGTCGAATGCTATTGTGCGTAATACCTTCAACAGCAAATTGACTTTTTCATTGCGGTAGAAACTAACAACTATAATTTTTCCAGGGACTGAACCGGGTAGAAGGTAATAATCAATAATTTCATTCGCATATTGTGCGTTCATTATTTCGAACATATAAAAAAGTACCGCAGCAAGTATATATTTTCCGTTCAGGAAAATTATCAATTATTCCACAAATTCAATCATTTCCGACTTAACTTCATGTTTCAGATCGTTGCTTGAGATTTAATAATTTCAGAGATATATGGGAAAAAACTCCTGGAAATCACTGATATGCATTTATAACCGCATGTGCATTTGTTCATATATTGTGAAACGGGTCATTCAAAATACAAACATATACCTTTTGAGAATTATGGATCTGAAATATGAAACCTATTCTTCTGTTGAGATCTGGAATAGTCTCTAAATTTACAGCGACAAACAAATGTTTTATTTTTTCATCATCTCCAGAATTTGGGCTGAAGAAGTAAACCAAACTTTCCTACAAAAATTAAAGTCTGAAATTTTTCTGCATTATCACAAGTCAAACTTTTTTCGAAAACATTATATGAATTCCATTGTGATCTACATTTTTCCTTGATTAAGTGAAAACCCAGGCCACCAGACGTCAGTCATTTTCTGACGAACGAAATGTGGACCATTTAGTAGTTTCAGAATGTTCAGTGGCGGCAAGCGAAATGTGAACGATTTTTTTTCTATTATGAATTACTTCATTAATATTATGTTTATGGTATATCTATGATTATACCAGCTTCAAAATAAATCCACAGAATATAATTATTCTATGCAAAAGCCAGATTTAATCAACTAAAAAAGCCAAATATGCTCAGTAGAATCGTTCACTTTTCGCTTGCCTCCACTGTACCTCATAGTGAATAGTACAGCATTGTAATCAACAAAGCTCTAGGGTGAGATGAAAAGCATTTCACCGCCGCATTGGGTTGAATGAAACAACAAATTAGATTTTAATTTCTACAATTTCTGAATATGTATATTACATTTTCGTAATTTCGCCATAGCTATAATTACCGGAATACAACATTTCAGTTGAATAATTCAGTCATGAAAGTCGAATCGAAACGAACATGAAAACACGACGCATCGAACAACAAACAGTAACAGAACGATGTTGCCTAACAGCCTAACTGACAGGATTCTATAACAGACTCTCTTGGCTGCGTCAACAAATGCATCGCTAGGTTTACTTTTTACTCTGAGGTATGTACTGAGAACTAATGCCTACCTGCTAGCTTAAGCGGCCCATACACAAGCTACTTTTTCGGCGTTCTGGCAGCTAGCGTCGCCGCAAGCGATCAAAACGCCCAAAAGTAGCCCGAAAAACGCCTGTGTATGTCTATCCGCTGCCACGCTGGCGAGTCGCCGAGCTGGACGCAACGCCGGACGCCAAGATCAAACGCTTGTGTCTGTGTGAGAGCGTCTAGAATGGCAGAGAATCATGCAAGAATTGCACATTCAGAAGAATTGATTACAAATTTTATAGAACTATTTGAAAAGAATAAGTATTGGTGGGTGATTAAGAGCAAAGAATATTCGAACAGAACACTAAAGAATAAAGCCTACGAAGAATTGTTAGCTTTATGTAAACAATAAAACAATTATGCGAGACTCATTCCGTAAAGAATACAAAAAGTTACGAGCTACGGAAAAGTCAGGTGCAAGTACGGATGACATTTTAAACCTTTATCGTCAGCGATCGATGAGCTACTGAGACGCTTGTGTGTGGTGAAAATTGCACGAGCGTCTAGGACGCTCGCAAAACGCTAGCTGCCAAAACGCCGAGAAAGTAGCTTGTGTATGGGCCGCATTAGTTAGACGGCGAATTTTCAGGCATCATGTAATCAAGGTACAAAAGATCCAATACTTATCTACCCCCCGTAAAATCTCCAAGCTGATTTTCACGTATATTTTAGGCAATATCCTTAAAAATAAGTAACCAATACTTCCAGATATTTTCCGTCAGCCGTCATGCTTTGCAGACGCTTTAAAGCTACCAAAATAATTTCTCAACTCAACGTGAATTCTGATGCTGTATGTCCATTTGACAACTGTTCTAAAATATCTTTATGGTAGACTTATAGCATTAGAATTAGTTAAGTTAAGAAATTATTTTCGCAGCTTTAGAGCGCGTGCACAGCAAAACGGCCCACGGAAAGTGTCTGAGATTATTGGCGACTTATTTCTGAGGATATTTCCTACAATCGGTTTGTAGAATTAACGTCAGGTAAGTGATGTTTTTATGTACCCTGATTACCTGATAGTTGAAAATTGGCCGTGTAGCCAAGCTAGTAGCATTAAGGCATGTGTTCTTAGTGTCTTAATACATACTAACACTACTTTTATATCTTTATATTTTTATTATTTGCTCTAATCTGTACCTACCGGGTGTCCTAAATTCGTTGTCGATTGAGGGGTTCTCAGAAACCCGATGATCTAGAACATAATATAATGAAGAAAAAATGATTACTTCAATGTATTCTACTGAAAAAATTGAATGTATAATGTTTTAGTTTCATGTTTATAACTTCAGTAATAAAGAATTTATGAGATTTTTTCATTTGACGCCATTTTCCAACTTTCTGTGATAGCTCGAAAACGGTTTGACTTAGAAGGTTGCGGTTTTCACCAAATTAATTTTCTCAAAAATCTAGCTCGAAAATGTGTCACTCATTTTTGTTATAGCTCATCGGGTTTCTTAGATCCCCTCACTAGACAACGAATTTTGGACATCCGGTACAGTACGGTAGACGCAGATGCTAATAAACCTTTTTATGTGGCATGTACAAAATACTGGTTGTTAGCGACTGATGGGTATCTCATTCGAATCTGCTTTCGAATTCTCACCAGGTATCGGCAGCAATTCGCAACGCTTTCCAGTTAAGCCTACTCCGTCTTCATTTCCATCTGCGTTCATTTGAGGTTTCCATCTAATTCTGTGCGTCCAGAAGGGGTACGGAACCCGTCCATGAGCGAACGAGCAGACCACCACCCTCCGCCCACCCGCTCGCAACCGGCAACCCTTCTAATTGTGTTTGTGCCTGTAAAGTGCTTTCCGCCCTCAAATGCAAATTTTAACCTCGTTAAGCCACGGCCTAGCAAGTTTAAATTATCAATGGTTAATTAATCTTCAATTTATTCACTTTGTATAACGAATTTAACACTCAATTTGGCTGTTATTAATCAAAGTTTTAATGAAAATTGTTATAAACACTAATAAGAGCGAAGGTTGTCGGGTGGCTTAAGACGGAAAAAGATCGGTGAAAGGCGTGACATCTTTTCAGTGGTACATCTGGTGGTTCACACACTTCTGTAATTACGCGAGGTTGATATTCGTTAAACTAACGACAGCGGATTAGTCTTGGTTTCATTGTCGCTGTATTCGCGAGAGGAACTGGGGAACTTGGATATGTATGATCTCACAGCATTCATCCTTTGAAGAAAGAGATTGATGAAACGTGTGATCATTTCAGAAAACTTGCTTTCCGATCAACGGAAAGATGTAATGGAAATAAAAGTTTTTTTTCATATTGGCAGTTTTATCAGAAATATTATTTCGAAAATTATCATCTGGGTACTACCCCGATACTTGCCCTTTTCAGTTTGGATGCCTGAAAACTCACCATATATTAACTACTCTTATAAAGAGGGTGATTTCTGATTGCCATTCATTACTGCAAAATACGGATCCTATGAATACATTTCGATCGAAAAAACTCAATAGACCTGAAGAATGATCAACTCTTAAACGGATTCAACTTATATTTTCATCTTATCTGGTATAGTAAGTACCGTTCAAAAGCTCATAATAAAGGGTTTTCCAATAAGAGGTATTTTTTTGATGCAAACAAAATGCCATTTTTCAATCTAAATGATCGGATGTTTTTATTCATTATAAAAAAGAAGCTATGCCGTTAATGTTGAAAAAACATCAGGCAAATAACCTCCACGATTACGCTCACAGGACCAATAATAATAATAATAACAGTTATTTATTGAACAAGTCAAATGGCCATCGACCGGAGTCCTTCAGCCCAGGACCATAATATCCTTTTAATGAAATTTTCCATAACCAAATCACAGAGTGGCTTCCCTATGTCCTCGATAGCCTCATGAATTCCATCTTTGAGGTCTTGAATCGACGATGGGCTATTGGCGTAGACCCTCTCTTTCACGTGGCCCCAAAGGAAGTCGCAAGGTGTTAAATCACAAGATCTCGGTGGCCAATTGTGATAATCTTTTCGAGAGATAACACGGTCCGGAAACTTTTCCCGCAAAAGATCAATGTTTTCGTTGCTTGTGTGGCACGTAGCGTAGCACTGAACTTTATAAGCCCAAATCTTTATGCAAAATACGGCGTAATGACGTTTGTGGAATGCCTAATTCCAAGAACGACGAGAAATGGACAAACCTGGGTTTTCTTTGACACTTTCGGCTACAGCAGCCAAATTCTCGGTTGTTCTTGAGCGACGTGTACGGGTTTCATTCTTTGCATCATCAACTTGTCCCAACAGCTCGAATTTTTCCACCAATTTCCTTATTGCGGTCCAACAAGGTGCTTCACGACGACCCAAAAATGTTCAAGTTTTACTAATCGTCTCTGCCAAATTTCACCATTTTTATAGTGAATTTAAATAATTTCAATGCGTTCTTGAGGCGTGCATCGTTCCATTTTTATTAATGGAGTGGTTTATACTCATCAAATGTCACACCTATGCTGCAATACTTGCAACTGACGAAAATCCTGAAGAAGCATCCAATAATTTACAAACGCACCTTCATAAAATACAAGAATGGCTCAACAAATGGAAAATCAAAGTCAATGAGACAAAATCAATGCAAATCAATTTTACGCTTCGAAAAGGACAATGCCCTCCTGTTCAGTTAAATAACATACAGTTACCAGTATCACATACTACAAAATATTTGGGAATTCACTTAGATAACAATTAACATGGAAGGAACACGTGGTTAAAAAAAGGACGCAATAGACCTGAAAGTTAAAGAGCTGTATTGGCTCATAGGCAGGAAATCTAAATTGTCGCTGGAAAACAAGCTTCTCATATACAAAGCAGTCATAAAACCTATTTGGACATATGGTATCGAACTGTGGGGATGTACTTCTAAGTCCAACGTATCTATAGTACAGAGAAGCCAATCGAAAAGAATGATGATAAGAATGATAGCAAATGCACCATGGAATGTGAGCAACCAAACATTGCACGAAGATCTAAAAATACCGTATGTTATGGACGTCATAAAGGAAAAGAGCCAGAAACACCACGACAAACTACACGACACATAAACGACCTTCTACAGCCATTGCTAGAACCACACACCACCCGGAGACTCAAAAGGAATTGCCAGTAGACCTTAAGTTGGATAGAAGGGGTCTTTTCATTGGAGAAGACCTTATAAACCCATTTCAGAGCCTCATGCTCTACAGACATCAGATTAGCTTATAGAATTATTATTGTATTCTGATTGCTAATGAATAAATGAAATGAAAAAAATGACAAAAAATGACACCTTCAAACTTGACATATCTACCGAAATAGCGGGCTATTCGAATAACACCTCTTATTGGAAAACCCTTTAGTGCCGTTTCACATGGAGCGTATGATCAGCGCTGACTGTCAGCATAGGAATTCAGCGCTGATGATCCGTTTCGACGTGTTGTCTTCACATGCGGCGGATACTCCGTTGTCAGTTGTCACCTAACCTAACCTAATCTGCGCGGCAATCGGCAACACAGAAAGCAATATAAGCTCGTACGCAACTGATCGTCAGTGAATCATGTGAAATCCCTCATAACAATAATGGCTCGTGCGTTAACCGACATACGCCGAGAGCAAGGGCTCGTCGTATGGCCGTCGTATGGAATCAACTGCTCCGATCATCCGCGCTTCATGTGAAATGCTACATTTATTGCATGGTACTTGGTTATGCGTCCGGATGGTCAGCGCTGATGATACGCTCCATGTGAAACGGCACTTAGCTATATAAGCTTTATAAGCTCGTTGCATTATATACTATCATTAAACAATTCATTAAATTATTGCCTATAAAATGCAATTGCCTCCCATCCAATTTTATCGGGGTAATAACAACAAGCCTTTTAATTTTGACTCTTTCACTTATGAGCGCAAAAGCTAAAAGACGGTTTACGAAAATAAAACCGATGAAATATCACCTCAGGATTTCCATGAGATAAGAACCGCTACCAGGTCCTTTATCCATAGACGCAGAAATTTGGGAAAAACTGAAATCGTTTCCATCAGTTATATTTGAATCAATAATAATACCTAATAAAGTTTATTTCATGAATAAATACTTTACATCATGGAGGAACATGAGATATGACCTGTATGTGATATTAGCTTAATTAGAATTTCTGAAAAAAATGTTCAATAAAGATAATCGAAAACAATAAAAAACAATAAATCGATTAGTCAAAAAGAACGCCAAAAAATTTGAATTGTGTGGCTTGTTCAATTTCTAAAGGAGACGTAATAATTTATATCAATAAATTTTGATTTCAATTCAGTTTGATCAAAGCGTTTTCATTTCTTCGTCGAAAAAAATTCACCCTACATTCAAGCCTCTCCAAGACACGGTACGCCACTGATCCAAACGTTTCTTATCAATCCAGCCTTGTCGCCGATTCAATATACCCTTAACTGACGACAAAAATCCGCCCAAATCGAATAACTTTGTATTTCTCTTTATTTTGTTTCACCCTGGGGCGCATAACATTGGTCTGGCGAGGGTTGGAAGTATATAAGAAAGCCATTTTTCGAGGGATGAAAAACTCGCCTGTTCAGGACTCGGGGCGAACACACAGACTTACGAATATAAAACCCCAATTGGCTAGCTTGTTGCGTGCGATTCAAAAACGGAAATTTAATTTAAAGTTTTAGATTTCGGATGATTGCGCGTTAAGGTTAGGGACAAGCGCAGGTTATTGGCTCGACGCTGTTGCCGAATGTACACCGGCTTAGGGTTCGGGAGAGGGAAGGAAAGAAGAAAAAAGTTTGTAGGACTTTAGGTGGAAATTATATAGTAATTCTTAGCATCAACGCTGGTTTTTGACGATCTTATCATTAAATTATAAAAATTTTGGGATCAAAGGAAAAACTTTTTCTGTCTATTCTTCATTCAGTTTTCCCAAAAAAAAGCAGAAAAACGGACAGGGAAACACTGACTTAGGATCAGGAAGCAGAGAAGGTGTATTTGGGATTAGAACTAAATAATCGAAGCTGATAGGTGTATACAGGATGTCCCAACATGATTCATGCAACCAATATCTCGGCTCTCATATATACAAGGTTCGAACAAAAATTATTTCAAACGGCATCGAGAACTCTATCAGTTTTTTTTCTTATAACCACTACTAAAAACAACCATCAGATATTGTTTTTAAATTGAAGCCTTTTTATAATTCCCCTGAATGATATTTCAGTAATAGAATAGAGGAGAATATAGAAGGTGTCTGTAAACAAATGCGAGAGACTTAGGGAGATGATTCCTTGGTTAGAATAAGCAGGGATAGTTTTAAGTTTTTTTTCCAAGATACAGCCTTTGGACGGCGATGACGAGTTGACAGTTCATAAATTTTTTTTAAAGTCTCGAAAAACACTGAGTCATAAATCTATAAGGTGAAGTGGGGTAAATGTGATAATGGGGCAATGTGATAACGGACTATATATTCAGATCAAATTCATTAATACTGCTGCCATCTATCTAACACGTCTTCAAAATTGCAAGCGAACCACCAAAACCTAGAACGACGAACGAAATTACTTGTCAGTATGGTTGTAAGGCACGTGAATATTATTTCTCATAACGTAACCTTAAATTCAGGTAGGTACGTCTCTACTTTATTTGGTGTAAATTTTTTAATTGATGAGTTAAGTCTGTTTTATTATTTCCAGACTTATTATTAATAGTTTTATAGTGTGTTTTTAATACTTTTAACTCATAAATTGCGCTGGTGATTTCTTTTTGTATATATCACATTTGCCCCGCACGAAATGCTTTTTGGGGTAAATGTGACATATACATTTGAGGCAATTGTGATAATATGAATAGGCGTGGTTCTTTCATATTTGAAGTGTCTTTTGACGGATATAATTTATCTTAATGATAGAAAAATAAAGTTTAATTAAAATATAACGTTTATTATTATACAGTTGTTTCTGCCTAATTTGTTTTTACTTCCTTTTTGTTCAGAAGCTGAAGTTAATTCACATTTTTTGGCGTCGACTGAAATAAGGTCATCAATTTTTCATTAAGTGAAATATTTTATTTTTGTAAAAAACAAAGTATTCAATAATGTAAGATTTTTATACATTTACCCCAATGCTTTCCAAATAACTTAGTCATAGGAATCTGAAAGCTTTTATCACATTTACCCCAAATTCTGGGGCAATTGTGATTGACCGGCATCATTTTTTTTAAATTACCCATTATTCTCAGAAAATATTTCGAAGAGTAACCAGAATACAATCAATAGAGAACTATATTGTGATCATGCTTGCATTTTTTGGAATGTTCAGCTTTATTCAAACTGTTACTTATAACACTTGTTTATGAACTAATCAAATACTATATCACATTTACCCCACTTCACCTTACATAATACGATTCATTAAGGAGATGTTACTCACACAATTCTTATTGATCCCATAACTTTATTATTAAGGGTTAAAAATAACAACCCCTTATGATTTTTCTTCAAAACTTGTTTACGTGGGATAGATTTCCGAAACATAAAATCCTCTTATGGTTTCAATTCTGGGGAAAAAAGTCTCATGCAAAATTTCGATACAGTCGATACTTTTCTCGGTAAAAATAAAAACTTACAAGCAGTTTTGATCACTTTTCATTCGATTTAATCCATTTCATAGAATGAATATTCTAAGATATTGTATTGCTAATTAATCGGAAGAAAGTTCTATTTTTGGAAATAAAATATTGCAGATATAATTTTCTTTTGCAAATTAGTGATTTAACCTTCAGAAAGATTTATAGACATCTTTATCTCCTGTCATAGACATACAATATCTGAAAATATTCATCCTATGGAGCACTTATAAGATGAAATGGAATGAACTGTGATCACCACTGCTTGTAAGTTTTTATTTTATCCTAGAAAGTTATCGACTGTATCGAAATTTTTCAGGAGACTTTCTCTCCAGAATTGAAAGGGCAACCATGAGAGAATTTTATTTTTCGAAAATCTATCCCACGAAAACCATTTTTAAACGAAAATCATAAGGGGGTTGTTATTTTCAACCACTAATAATGAAGGTATGAGATCTAAAAAATTAGTGTGAGTAACATCTACTTAGTGCTTTATATTATGTATAGTTTTATGACTCAGTGTTTTTAAGAAGCCGTGAAAAAAATTAAGAACTGTCAAACCGTCATCGTCCTCCAAAGGCTGTATCTTGAAAGGGGGGTCGATTTCGAAAAAAATTATATGAACTACCCCTGCTTATTTTCATCTCCCCCTTAGTCCCTCGCATTTGTTTACAGATATAAAGTTTGTTTCTTAAAATGAGCCCAAAAATCATCCCTATAAATTTTGACATTCAATTAAGAAACACCCTGTATACAAGCCCACAAGAGCTTTTGATTTCACATCTGGGCTTTCTTCACTTTTTTCATTTTTCATATGTATATCTAGTTATGATTGAATAATATTTATGGAACAAATTTACTTATTTTTAAAAATAAGGTGAGCAGAATAATCACATGATCATATAAAATAAAATTAACAAACTAAAATATAATAATAGGTTTCTGTACAGCTACGTTGTATGCTTATCTTCGTCTTATTTTCAACCTTGCCTCAATTTGAAGAATTTATCAGTCTTCAAGCAAAGATCAAGGTATCTTGTTAATTTGCTATGTTTTCGTTTATACTGATTTCTTGGCAAGTACCATTTATCTTCTCTTATCGAATCATCTGCAGACCAAAACCCGTAGTACATATTCAAGGTAGCAGGGCAAATGAAGTATTCTGTTGGCCCTACTGGTTTCCTGATCTGTTTCTTTCTAGTGGTCGTTAGTCTTCCATAAGATCCATAGGAAAATCCATCGCTCATACCGTAGTAGACATCCTCTTTCAGAATATCGTATACTGAAGCCTTACCACTTGATAGTAGATACCTTTGATTGGTTTGTAAGTCTATCGGATCTTTGAATTCTGTTCTCAAGATTCCTACATAATCAGAAGCTCGAAACATAATAGATAAAAGTTTTAAAAAATTGAGAAAAACTACACGTATATCAGAATGACAAGAGGGATGAGTAGATGAATTGTCGAAGTTTATACTATCATAGAACTTTTCATTGCTGGAAATGGTGCAAACTGCAGGATGATAAATGCTAAACTAGAGCACTAGAAAGATAGGTATGCCAGACAGGCTGACTGGGTCCAACCATGACTCGAAAATTACAGATGGTAATGTCAATTTCTCAGTTATTGTGCTCTATTGTTAGTTGCGTGCTTTTTTTGAAGAGTAGTTAATAGAAAGTATTGATTTTTTATTCAAAACAATAAAGTTGGAGACTAGACAGGTAAGCATAAGCATTTATTCGATTACAGATTTCATTTCATTCGAATTGTTCTGTAATTTTCGAGTCTGTGGTTGGACCCAGCATGGCTGTCTGGTATACTTCCCCTTTCAGAGCCTTAGCTAAACTTCCATATGCGCAATGTAATTCGACAAGATTCCATTCAAGAATTAAAATTGTTTCGATAAAAAAATGGAACACTATCTAATATACTCAATAGCTATTCTCCTATGAATTATTCAGAAATTAATTTTTTGTTGAAGGAAATAATATTTCATAGAAAAAAATACACTTTTCAGTCAGGTGCGTCTAAAGCCTGTACTTTATGTACGGGATTTTCTCACGCCAAATCATTTGGTGATTAATATGACATTTGATATACATAACAAAGCGGTGACGAGCTTAACAATATTTCAATCTACTTGAAATAGGTATAATACTAAATCAATATTTGGTACTGATATTTCAAAAATCCAATTTGGATTCCTCTGAAAAATAACTTGGAATTTTTGTAGACTCTCACATCTAAATTTTTCAAACTACTTGAATTGTTCAGATTGAATAAAATATTGTTCAACCGGAGTAGCTTGAAAAATCTAGTTATGAGACTTTACAAAAAAAAATTTTTTAAAAAGTTATTTTTCAGATGAATACAAATTGAAATTTTGAAATATTAGAACTAAATCAATATTTTTGGAATGACTTATTGAATGAAATATACACATACATACAAAATTTCTTTTAAATTAAACAGTGCTTTTGTTAGCAAAACAAGTCTTGTTGCTTACATACACACTAGATGTTTGATGGAATCGCAGTTCCGCATCAAGACAAAATTTCAAAAAAGCAAACTTAACATTCTATTGAACAAGCGGGCAATTTACATTACACCAACTCTAAGTATTCTCTTATTTGATAAGAAAATTTGCTAATTGAACTCACAGATATTATGGAAGTGGGAAATCGATTAAATATTTTCGAAGCTTGTGCTATTGGATTATTCAATCCTTTCTGGCTTTTTATTTTTGTCTGATATAAGTTTTGATATGTTCTTGTTTCATAACTATGAACATCTTTTGTAAATTTATACTCTGTATTGCACTTTTGTATTTAATTTATTATTTTAAAAATTAGTTTACATTGTTCTAATTCTAATACTTTCTTCGAATTTGGTATGTGCAAATCAGAGTAAAGTTGTGTTATATTCGTTAAACGATCATAATTAAACAATACTCTAATAAATTCATTTTGTAACGTTTGTATTTTTTTGAAGTATGTTTTTCCACAGGTTTCCCTAATCGGTATTAAGTATCTCATATGTGTCATAAAAAACGCATTGTGAACCTGTAATATACTTTTTTGATAAATAAGATCGAACCTTATACAGGGTGTCCCAAAAATACCACGCGAAAGTGACACTGAAATAGATTGGCATTAGGTCTTTCAGATAGCATCAACATGACCTCAGTAAAAGTCCGCTGGTTTTCGAGATATCACTACTTTTGTGTATTTTTTTAAAATCTCCAATTTTCGGTCTTCAAACTCATGTTTTTTTACCTATGCTATCCTGAATAGTTGCTTTAAACAATGAAGTAAAAACATCACCGAGAACTAGAACAAAATCCTTCAAAAAATGTCTAACTTGTTGTATTTTATGACGAAGTTAAAACGTTAACTTAAGTTTGACTGACTGATGTGAAAAAAAATTATATCAGAGTGAATTGACAAATAATCGTAAAAACTGGTCCATTTCCTGCACTATTTAAAATGATACAACACTACCGATTTTTTAAATCAAACCTTAGAAATTATAATTTTGTCGCGAGAGATGTGTTTAAGCCGAAATAATTAAAAATTAGGAAAAATGGACCATTATCACCTGTTGCCAAATTACATGTTGCTTGATATTCTTTCCTCGCTACCGTTTCAAACAACCATTATTTTTGCTCTTCTTTCTCTTTCATCTCACTTTCTCTTTCATTTTTTGTTTGCAAAAGTGGTGATATCTCGAAAACCAGCGGACTTTTACTGAGGCCATGTTGATGCTATTTGATAGACCTAATGCCAATCTATCTCCAGTGTCACTTTCGCGTGGTATTTTTGGGACACCCTGTATATAGCCGAAACTATCGGTATTATCTTCTCGATTATGGAGTCAATGTGGCTTTTTCAGCTCAAATTTGTGTCTTACATTAATATTTCCAAATTGCAGTTTAGATTCATCTGGAAAAATAATACTTAATAAAATCAAAAAGGTTATTTCATTAAGAGATTCTTGACAATATGACTATTCAAAATCATTCACTACAAACACTCTTATATAAAAGCTGAAGTAGTTCGATTACCCATCAATCCATTGTGTCGGAAAGAATCAACTGGAATACTTGACTATTACTACAATGGATGGAGAGGAAACGTGAAAATTACGAATACCCACTTAGATGGAGATTAACAACGGGGTGATTGATATGTTGGGGGTCCAGATGTTCATTCGACATTTCCGGTTAACCCTTCGGAGAAAGGGTGACGGAGTTTACAAGGGTTGTATTTGGATGGTGTAAATGGGAAATCATTCCTGTTTAAGCTGGGAATGAGCTGATTATTTCGCGAATTTGTTATTTTTTATTCAACGGCATTCTCTCAAGTAGAAGATTCTAATTGTATTTGTTGCCGGCATTCGATTTCAACTTCAGTGGAACATGGAAACATAGAAATTTTATTATTATATGTATTCTTATGTATGTCTTGTGCAAAAAAAGAATATGTTTCAATCAAAAAATTATTCTCAATCCATAAATCAGGTCGACGGAAAAATCTTGTAACCAAATCAATTATCAATTTAGCTTTTATAGCTAGGCTAGTCGCTGCCATTAGTAACCTAGTTAATTGAATAACTATTAATTCGAAAGCTCAATAAGCATATTATAAAGATATTAGATGTCACGAAGGCATGTGAAGATTTAAAAAATTTTTTATTCTTATGTTTCCACTAATAACATTAAAAGCAACTACTGTTACATCAAGAAGGTCGTATTTACCAGGTTCTGACCTAAATCTTCGTAACATAAGCTTCTGAAAAAAAGTTGATTTGTTTCATAAAAACGCTTAAGTGTTTTTTAAGATGTTGGCCAATCTTATGGTAATCTTCTATTAGTTGTCAAAATCTTCGTTCAATTTAAAAACTTTTATGACTCGTGTATTTTTTTCCTATCTCTAACCGTTTTCGAGTAAAAAAATACTGAACGATTGTATTCGATATTGAATAAGCTTAGGTTGAGTCTCATATGACAAGGTATCAAAATAAGAGCAAAGGTGCATATTATATTCCTTTCACGAATGTTTGAGCGCATAGTAGGCGTTTATTTATTTATCTGAAGTTGGCAGTATTTGCTGTTATAACGATGAACAAAGTAAACGTTGCCAAATGTACCCGGCTTCGTCCGACGTACTTGCTAGTTATCAGAGAACTCTATGCAATATTGACAACATTGCGTATCAATCGGACAAGAAAATAGAGAACATAACCTAAAATTTTAATATACACAGTGGAATATGCCAAATTTCCATGGCCAACCGACGGCTCAGCCTTTTATGAACGGACTATATCTATCGAGTATTCCTATTATTTTTTTCATTTAGCGAATCACATACAATCATTCAATAATTTTTTACTCGAAAACGGTTAGAGATAAGAAAAAATTACAAAAGTCGAAAAAGTTTTCATATTGAATGAAGATATCAAAAATAGATTTTACGCTGATCAGTGGCGTACTGCAACAAGTTTGAAAGGAAAAAAAGGGACATTCCTCCGGAAAAAAGATTCTCGGTAAATTCTAGTTAATATTCAGGACGTGCAATGATAAAATCTGTTGAAAATGGCTCGCATTCCAAATTTGTACTGAATATCTCAAAAAACTGCAGGAGTTATGAAGAAAAAAACAATTTTTTAAGGAAATTTCAACACTCTGTAGCTCCGTAACGAGGCCTTTACTAACCCATGTTTATATAAACTTTTTTTCTTAAAATTACATGTAGATTCACCCACTAAAGTTGTGACTTATTATGTAACACCATTTATACATAATATGTTGTGAATGGATGTAGGGATTTGTTTGAAGAATAATCTAGATATTTATATAGACGGCTTGCTCCATTGACACAAATTTCGAGTTCTCCTTCATTCGATTTGTTACATCCCAAAGAAAACAACAGAAAAAACTATAGAAAATAATTAAAAAACTTACATTCAAACTTTTCCTTAGACACTCGAAAAGCTGCTCTATAACCAGGAGGATTTATCAAAAGGTCTGGCTAACCAAGTCAATGTTGATTTTTTCGAGACAAATCAAGGTTTCTTTAAATATATGGCCGCAATCAACTGTCAAAGTCACTATTTGAAGATCCGTTAAACAAAAGATGAATCAAGCATTACGTTAGAGCGTTAGTATCCATAATGATACCCTTAATGAGGGATTATGAACGTCTTGAATGAACTATACAAATAGATCTAACACCTCGTTTTTACGCTCATTTTCTACCCCACCGCTATTTCGGGGGGTTCTTATGCCACGAGGGATTTTCGAAGTTGATTAACCGTAGACAATGAGCCCCATAACTGCTCATATCGAATTTAACGGCGTTTATCTAGGGAGCAAGCGATCAACGTTAGGAGCCTTATGGGAGCAAACACATGACTTTTATGATGTATTCGTGTGGGGTGTGCGTTTTGCACTTGATGACATATTCTTCTCCTGAACAATATGTTTTGGGCTTTAGATGAGGCTCAAGGGGATGAAGCAGGCATCTAGGGAATAATTTTAGAGGTATTGTGTCATTATGATCAGTTTAGAGGTTTGTTGATTGAAATGAATAATACGGAACAGGGGCATGAAATATTTCTTGTGCTATTTTCATGATGCATTGCATGCAACTTGCAGATAAGCCACTTTCGTCACTTTTAAGGAGGGTTTGTCATTCTCTCTCAAGTTCTCAGAAAACAATCATCATGGACTTTGGTTTCTTGTTGTTGATTCAGTTTTAAATAAAATTGTCATTAATTGTCATTAAAAATAACTCTGAAATGCTTAATCGAAAAGGCAATACAAAAATTTGCGATAATGGTTCAAATAAATTGGAAACAATAGTATAAAGAACAGAGGGTTAATGCGTACATCGCCATGAATAATAATAAAGTGAAAGCAGAGAATAATATTAATCGATATAAATCAACCAATATTCAACTCATAAGTCGGAGCTAATTTCGACTTAGCTCGAGACAAAATGCAAGGAAGTGTTATCAATCAGAGCACCTATGGATGGCCATTTTGTCCTTATTAGGACTCATCAGCACAGGATAGCTCTGAATGATACAGTATTTCTTGGAACTTACAGCGAAACGGCGTCCCTAATAAGGACAAATGGGCCATCCATAGGTGCTCTGATTGATTGATACCACTTCCTTGCATTTGGTCTCGAGCTAAGTCGAAATTAGCTCCGAATTATGAGTTTGATAGTGGTTGATTTATATCGATTATTATTATTCTCTGCTTTCACATTAATAGTATGAAGGTTTTTCCAATAAAAGGTGGTATTTTGAATAGCCCGATATTTCGGTAGATGTCACGTTTGAAGCTGTTATTTTTTGACATTTGACAAGTAGAAACTACGTCAGTTATAAAAAGGGAATGATACACGCTTCAAGAACACATCGAAATTATTAAAATTCGCTATAAAAATGGTGAAAATTTGGAAGAGACGGTTCGTTAAACTCGAACATTTTTGTATCGTCGTGAAGCACCTTGTCGGACCGCAATAAAGAAATTGGTGAAAAAATTCGAGCTGTTGGGACAAGTTAGTGATGTGAAGAATAAAACCCGTGCACGTCGCTGAAGAAAAGCCGATAATATTGCTGCTGTAGCCGAAAGTGTTAAAGAAAACCCAGGTCTGTCCATTCCTCGTCGTTCTTTGGAATTAGACTTCCCACAAACGTCATCACACCGTATTTTGCATGAAGATTTGGGTCTTAAGGCTTACAAAGTTCTGTTAACACAAGAACTCAAACCGGCCGATCATCAAGCAACGAAACCAGGAAGAGTTTCAGGACCGTGTTATCTCTCGAAGAGGTGATCCCAATTGGCCACCGAGATCTTTAACACCCTGCGACTTCTTCCTTTGGGGCCACGCGAATGAGAAGGTCTACGCCTTAGCTCAGCGTCGATTCAAGACATCAAAGATGGAATTCGTAAGGCTACCTAGGACATTGGGCAGCCACTTTGTGATTTGATAGAAAATTTAATTAAAAGGATATGGTCCTGTAAGCGTGGTCGTGGTGGTCATTTGCCTGATGTTATTTTCCACTATTAACGGCATAGCTTCTTCTTTATAATGAAATAAACATCCGACCATTTATATTGAAAAATGGCATTTTTCTTTGAATATCGAAATAACACCTCTTATTGAAAAACCCTTTATCATCGCTATAATCTAACGGAATTATAGAGACTCCGTGAGAGATATTAAACGTTCTTTGAATTCAAGGATCGAAGAACATAAAAAAATAGCTCAGCAGGGAAGTTGAAGCTTGTTCAACTTGCTTTTTATGAAGACCATAGGATTTTATATGGTGATGCTTCAATAATATCAAAGAAAGAAAAACTGAAACGTAAAAAATTCATGGAAGCAGCTTTCGTGTCAATTATTCGATCACTCAACCGTCTGTGGATCTCAAATCAATCCAGGCTCTTATAATGAGATCCAGCTCATAAAAGATCAGATGAATTTTCGACTACTTAATCAATCAAAAAAGATCGAGTTATCGATGATTCTTTTCTGTCAAAAATGAGGAGTGACAAAGTTGCAAGTCCTATGGCTTTTCCTGAAGACTGTTGGCGAAGGCTGCCCGAAATGTTCAATACAAAAGGCAAACATGATGGAAGTAGCCCGAAATAGTTATTTAATCAACGAGATATTTTAACGCGTTCGCTCCACTCACGCGTTAATAGTTCAAGACCATTAGTCGCTTGAATAATAACCGAGTTGATTACAAGATTTTTCCGACGATCTCAAAATGAATTGTGTATAAGTTCTTGATTGAAATAAATTCCCATTCAGGACAAGACATACATTTGGCAATTTTGGCATAATGGAATTTCTATGTTCTTGTAGAGTTTTGACATTTTTCGTAGTGCTTCTGAATATTTTGTGTATGGTTGCCATGTGAATTGCACATTAAAATATAGCATTAATTGAGCATTAAAATGGGTCATTAATGTTCAATTTCGTACGCATCAAAACCACCTTTTATTTAGAGGTCGGCGGAAATAGTTATTTAATCAACTAGGTTATTAAAGACAGCGACTAATGGTCAAGATATTTTAATGCGTGAGCGGAGCGAACGCGTTAATAGTACAAGACCATTAGTCGCTCGATTTATAACCGAGTTGATTACAAGATTTTTCCGACGACTTCAATATGAATTGTGTATAAATTCTTGATTGAAATACATTTTCATTTTGCACAAGACATACATTTGACAATATGGAATTTCTACGTTCCAGTAGAGTTTTGACATTTCTCTTAGTGCTTCTGAATACTTTGTGTACGGTTGCCATGAGGATTGCACTATAAAATAACGAAAACATTGAGCATTATAATGGGTCATTAATGCTCAATTTCCTACACATTAAAATCCCCTTTTATTTCGAGGTCGGCGGAAAAATATTTTAATATTTCTGAATTTCTGAAACCTTTCGTTTATCTACTACTATGTGATGAACTGAAAATTATGCAATCGAATATAGAACGGAATAGGATAGAGTTCATTGAATAATTGATCTACATCTTATAATACATAAACTTTTACAAATAATTGTGAGTTAATGAAGAGGTCATAACGGTGTAGGGCATTAAATAATACTTTATTTTTAATACTTATTTGACAGCACTAAAACAAAAACCTAGTTGCACTATAACTAAACTAACAAATTAGTGAAGGATATTTTATAACATGTTGTATGTCTCTCAGTTGGTCAATGTTTCTATGTCGGTTTTGTTTTAGTCTACATCGGTATTGATTCTTTCCTCTCGTAAAATCTTTTTCTATATCCCGAATATTTGTGTTCAAACCCTTTGTATAGAAATTTCATTAATACTGTATTCGACACAACAATCGACAAATCAGCTATCAAATTGGCAGCCTCAAAAAACCAAACCGTATCAACTACACCTAATACCAGTATACACCATTCTTACCATAGAAAAGGGATCCTATAACACCTTGTATTAATTGAATTAAAAGAGCGGCAATTCTTCAGAGGGTCCCGAGAAAAGCGATACTTGAAGAGCATGTCGGATGTTGAATCTCTTTTTAGTTCAGATGAATGCAACCGAAAGGTTTCGGCCTACCTTTTAAAAGATCTCAACTTACGGTGTCATATTTCTCGTCATTGAGCTAGGTATTCTGAAGAATTATAACCAGAGCTTGTATGACAAATTTAAATGTCATTGTAGAGTGGTATCTATTAATATGTGTGTCGGCTGCCAAGAAAAAAATGAGATGAAATGATAATTTGCATTTACTTAATGCATGTCTAGCTCCTAGCAGCTTACCTAATAATCATTTGCAACGTTAAATGAAGACTAGATCAGAATGCAGTTAGTAATTCCCCAGAAAACTGAAATACCGTAAAACGGGGATACTTTGTGACAGTTTTTGAGGTTTTCACACATTTTTAAACACTTCTTGAGCAGATTTAAAGTGGAAAAAATACACAGTAAATATCTGTCCTTTCGGTACACAATGAGAATATAATATAGTTGAAAAAATTATTTTGATATAGTCCTTTTCGAATTTGAAATTGTCACAATTTTACCTCGTGCTTCGGGGTAACATTGTGGCAAAGCATTATTCGAATCAGAGCACAATTAATAATACCCCTGCCTTTTGAGTATAAAATTACTAAAAATTAAAAAAAAGTATGTGCTCATATTTTTTGGATAAAAAAAACATGAAGTAACTTCAACTTTCATTGAAAACAAAAATTAATATTCTGAACAAGAACGAAAACATGTAATGGGCTGAAATAAGAGTTAATATTAAGATTGAATGAGAGTAGGCATAAAACTACACACTCACAAATTTTACAAACTGCAAAATTTTCCTGGGATTACAAAATTTCTAAGTGATCAGGTAAGTCTTGTAATGAAAATGTTTCCCTTTTTTCTCTTTTCCTTCAAAATTTTTTTTTAGTTGTTGCCAGTAGTCAATCACGCAAAAATCCCCAACTTGTGGCAAAATGGAATTCTTTAGTATTCGTTGCTCTTAAAAGGCTTATACTGCTTTTAAATTTTCTGCAGCCTTTTTTTAAATAAGCTCTTGCTCCCAAGCTATTTACGATTTTAACTGACTGAATATTTCAGATTTGGCTGTGCAGACGAAAGTTTCCGGCTTTTGAAAAAATCGACAGAATCGGTATGCTCTTCTCATGGCAGTCTACAAGTTACTAGAGAGGCCTACCACACTTATGAAAATATATTTGATTGGGCTGAGATATGTGCTATCGCACGGCGACAAAAAAATTCTCTATGCGCGCGAAACTTTGGAAAATATTGGGCAGTTTGTTTCGATTTGCGTATAGTCACAAAGTTACCCACTAGTCACAAAGTATCCCCAATTTACGGTAGGTGAAATATGATTATGAAAACATTCAAGAAAGCCCTGAGCAATTTTGTATAGGACTTGAGATTTATACTTAATATACATTGTTTGTAAACAATTGCGAGGGACTTAGGGAGATGATTCATTGATGAAAATAAGCAGGGGTAGTTCATATTATTTTTTTTCGAGATCGACCCCCCTTCCAAGATAAAGCCTTTGGAAGGCGATGACGAGTTTACAGCTTTTAATTTTTGTTAGGAATCCTAAGAACACTGGGTCATAAAACTTTACATAATAGGATTCATTAAGTAGATGTTACTCACACAGTTTTTTTTTGATCCCATAACTTTATTATTAGGGGTTGAAAATAACAACCCCTTATGATTTTCGTTCAAAAATTGTTTTCGTGGGATAGATTTTCGAAAAATAAAATTTTCTCATGGTTTCACATTCAATTCTGAAGAAAAAAGTCTGTTGCTAAATTTCGATACAGTCGATACTTTTCTCAAAAACTAAAAACTTGCAAGCAGTTATGATCACTGTTCATTCCATTTCATCGTATGTTCCATAGAATGAATTGTTTATGATGAAAAGTATTTTTAACAGAAGAAAGAAGATTTCCTATGATTTTTTCTATAATTTTCAGTTTCAGAAGATCGAATTGTAGCATCGTGGGAAACCATAGGAAATACTACCGGTATATTCAAAATAATACGAAAGTCTATGAGGCAGAGAGTTAATGCATGTATTTTAGCAGGAGGTAGTCATTTTGAACATATACTTATTATAGTTTTGCGTTATTGCAACTGGAAAAAAATAAAAACTACGGTTGTCAGTTATTGTGCTTATTAATCGGAGGAGAGTTCTATTTGGGAAATTGAAATATTACGGATATAATTTTCTTCCGGAAATTAGTAATTAAACCTTCAGAAAGATTTATAGATCATCTTCATCTCCTGTCATAGACATACAATATCTTAGAATATTCATTCTATGGAACACTCATACGATGAAATGGAATGAAAATGAACAGTGATCATAACTGCTTGTGAGTTTTTACCTTTTCCGAAAAAAGTATCGACTTTATCGAAATTTCGCAGTAGACATTTTTTCTCCAGAATTGAATTGGAAACCATGAGAAAATTTTGTTTTTCAGAAATCTATCCAACAAAAACAATTTTTGAACGAAAATCATAGGGGATTGTTATTTTCAACCCCTAAAGTTATGAAATGTAAAAAAATTGTGTGAGTAACATCTACTTAGTGTCAACTCGTCATCGCCTTCCAAAGGCTGTATTTTGGATTCCGAAAAAAAATATATAAACTTCCCCTGCTTATTTTCATCGAGGAATCATCTCCCAAAGTCCCTCTCATTTGTTTACAGACACCCTGTATAAATGCAATACTCAACACGATAGGAATAATATTTTGGATATTATTAAAAAACTGAAATATGTAAAAACTTGACAAGTAAAAAAATTTAATTCTGCGGTTCTGATGATGCGATTCTCTTGAAATTTTGTAATGACATTCAATTCTTCAACTGAAGGTTCTTTGAACGAATTGCAGACCATCAATTTTTCAAATTTGTATCTTTCGAAATGGGTAAGGTAATTCATTGGAACACCGGGATCTAAGTTGCTAAGTGTGGACATATCATTTATTTTTCCACCTTCCAAAACACCGTTTACGAGCAGTCAACATTTAAAAAAAACAAATTTAAAATAAATTTTGATGAGTACTCCAGTCACTGTTTCTCGTTCCACATTAAATTATTCAAATAAAATGGCACCTTCGCATGTAAATTGACGGTAAACAGTTGCCTCAGCGCAAACTAATTCGGGAAGGAAAATTGACTCGACAAGGTGGAAAATTTGTTTTCTTCAGGCTCCGAGTTCTGGATGAAAATTGTAAAATCGCATCAAACATGCATTTGTGTCGATCTCAACGCAAAATAAACCGGTAAGCGGGATAGGAAATACCGGGTAAAAAGCAATAAAAGATCAGGCTCAGAGGGATGCGAATCTTGACTGGGAGACAGGGCTGGAGTCAGAATCGGCGTGAGGATATAATGAAGTCTGTTCGAGAAAAGTTGAGTTGTCATTGAATTTTCAATATTTTTGTTTGGGTTCAGGAAACAGTTTTGCATTCAAAATTTAACAAACTTCTTCGTATATTGAAGTGTTCATTTCTTCACTTTTTGATCTTTTTTCGTTTCCATTTTGATCTTCACAAAAAATATGACAACCCTTACTGTGATTGTTGCCTTGAGTTGTCATTCAATTTTCAATATTTTTGTTTGGGTTCAGGAAACAGTTTTGCATTCAAAATTAAACAAACTTCTTCCTATATTGAAGTGTTCATTTCTTCACTTTTTGATCTTCTTTGGTTTCCATTTTGATCTTCACAAAAAATATGACAACCTTTCACTGTGATTGTTGCCTTGAGTTGTCATTCAATTTTCAATATTTTTGTTTGGGTCCAGGAAACAGTTTTGCATTCAAAATTTAACTAAGTTCTTCCGATATTGAAGTGTTCATTTCTTCACTTTTTGATCTTTTTTCGTTTCCATTTTGATCTTCACAAAAAATATGACAACCTTTCACTGTGATTGTTGCCTTGAGTTGTCATTCAATTTTCAATATTTTTGTTTGGGTTCAGGAAACAGTTTTGCATTCAAAATTTAACAAACTTCTTCCTATATTGAAGTGTTCATTTCTTCACTTTTTGATCTTCTTTCGTTTCCATTTTGATCTTCTCAAAAAATATGATAACCTTTCACTGTGATTGTTGCCTTGAGTTGTCATTCAATTTTCAATATTTTTGTTTGGGTTCAGGAAACAGTTTTGCATTCAAAATTTAACAAACTTCTTAATATATTGAAGTGTTCATTTCTTCACTTTTTGATCTTTTTTCGTTTCCATTTTGATCTTCACAAAAAATATGACAACCCTTACTGTGATTGTTGCCTTGAGTTGTCATTCAATTTTCAATATTTTTGTTTGGGTTCAGGAAACAGTTTTGCATTCAAAATTTAACAAACTTCTTCCTATATTGAAGTGTTCATTTCTTCACTTTTTGATCTTCTTTCGTTTCCATTTTGATCTTCACAAAAAATATGGCAACCTTTCACTGTGCTTGTTGCCTTGAGTTGTCATTCAATTTTCAATATTTTTGTTTGGGTTCAGGAAACAGTTTTGCATTCAAAATTTAACAAACTTCTTCCTATATTGAAGTGTTCATTTCTTCACTTTTTGATCTTTTTTCGTTTCCATTTTGATCTTCACAAAAAATATGACAACCTTTCACTGTGATTGTTGCCTTGAGTTGTCATTCAATTTTCAATAGTTTTGTTTGGGTTCAGGAAACAGTTTTGCATTCAAAATTTAACAAACTTCTTCCTATATTGAAGTGTTCATTTCTTCACTTTTTGATCTTTTTTCGTTTCCATTTTGATCTTCACAAAAAATATGACAACCTTTCACTGTGATTGTTGCCTTGAGTTGTCATTCAATTTTCGATATTTTTGTTTGGTTTAGGAAACAGTTTTGCATTCAAAATTTAACAAACTTTTTCCTATATTGAAGTGTTCATTTCTTCACTTTTTGATCTTCTTTCGTTTCCATTTTGATCTTCACAAAAAATATGACAACCTTTCACTGTGATTGTTGCCTTGAGTTGTCATTCAATTTTCAATATTTTTATTTGGGTTCAGAAAACAATTTTGCGTTCAAAATTTAACAAACTTCTTCTTATATTGAAGTGTTCATTTCTTCACTTTTTGATCTTCTTTCGTTTCCATTTTGATCTTCACAAAAATATGACAACCTTTCACTGTGATTGTTGCCTTGAGAAACCAAATGCAAGTTGCCCGAACATAACTTGCCGGTATTTAAGCCCACTCACGGACAAAGGCCTTCTTCAGCGTCTCGGGGCTGGTATAATTTTTCGTTCCGATCTTGCTTTCCAAAATGGCTAAGAGAGAATAAGAATAATCCATTGGATTAAAGTCTGGATAATTCGAAGGTCACAGTGTGGTCGAAGTGGAGTTCGAAACGTTGTTTTTCAACCATTCTTGGTTCACTCGCGTATTGTGAGCCGGGACACAGTCTTGTTGGAACGTCTATGTTTATTTCTTCACTTTTTTCTCTCCTTGCTTTTCCATTTGGATTTCCACAAAAATCAATTTATCTAATTGTTCACTTATTTTTTGGTAGGTGTTTTCCGAATTAACGAATCCATATTTTTAATTTCATCCTAATCAAATTCTTCTATGTTTCAAAAATTCAATGATTAAATTCATGAAAAAATTTCAACATGAAAGTGTTAACTGTTAAACACCCCTGAAACATGGCGATTTCCAGCCTTTTTGGATAAATGTTGAGTTTGGTCCAATAACACAACATTTTTCTGTCTAATTTGACATCTTGGCGTTCCAATAATAAATATGTTAATCACTTTTAATCTTTAAGTGTTCAAAGATTTAAGAATTGGGCATTATAATAAACAAATAAATAAATCGACATACCTTTTCTAGCTATACATGAAATTAGACTCATGGCTTTTATTGCCTGATTTTTGGTTCATCCAAGGCTTCACCTTCTATCTCCTGTAAAATCCGTTCTTTGTTATTTTTCAGAATAACAGTAACAGTTGCCATAACAGTTATAAGCCATTTTTTTCAAATTTAATTTCATCTTCTATTGTTTGTATCATTATTTTTTCATATCAAAACAGATACCATCTTATTCTTTCGAAAATATTCCAACGAAACACAAGCTTGAGGTAGATTATCAATTTCTTCAATGTTTTTGAAATTTTGAAATTACCCCTTGAAACAAAGGCGTAGTGTAAAAGTGCGACACATTTGGGGGAAATTCACCCAACAAATAGCCCTGAAAAAAGGCTCGAATATACCTAAACATGAAAAAGGCATAGTTTAATGAGGGTATATCAGGTGTCCTACTAGATCAAATTGACGTGTTACGAAAATGACTGTAGTTCTCTCAATATTTGAGATTTTAGTCAAAAATTTAGCTAGTCATTAGATATTGATCTGATCTATGTCACTGTTTTCGAATTATAGTTGTCAGTTATACAGGATGAACCAAAAACATCATTTGCCAAGTTACAAAATCTAATAGGCCACTCACCTTGGGACACCCGATATAACGCAATTACAAATTCGATCATTGTCAAACGTGATATTCAGAACTAAGATACAACAAAATTTGTGCTGAATTTCGTTGGAATCGTATTATTAGAGCATTTCCGAATGAATAAAAATTATAGTCTGAACTGAAAGAGAAAAAACGTTTTTTCCAGGATTGATTTGATAGGTTCCAAATATCTCATCTGATTTCGTTAGCAAAATCGGTTAATTCGTTTCGAAGTTATCGTCACTGGAATATTTTCCTCTTAATTGTCAATCCTGAGTGATATTGGCTTCATTCAATTTATTCATGAATTCAACTTTCCCATTCAAATCTGAAACTTATCTTTGAAATTTTTAGTTCAGAAGATGTGTTTATTCAATGTCACACAAGAAATACAAAAAAGTAAATCCATTTTTAACCCATAAATGTTTACATGGGGTAACAACAATTTAGAAAAAATCGATTATGTGTAAATGACAATTGTAGGTAGGTATACAATACATTTAGATAGTCGGCCGTAGGCCGGTAATAGTTTCGCAAGAGTTTGAAGTGAGTCTTTTGAGTAGGCATCATACCAAACAATTACGAAGACAACTAATCAACTTACCAAAATATTGAAATGAACATTTTATCATGCAACGTAATTTCCCAAATCCAACCCTGTATTTCGGTTCTTCGCGGTGGTTCTCTATAACTGTGGGAATGGGAGCAGGCGCGGCGCGACCATCCGGAAAATTCGTTTGTGGAGGAAAATGGAACGAGTTTTTCTGAAGACAAATGATGTGATGGGGTGATGTGTATCCATACTAATGCTTCTCTCTCGCCACACCGAACATATTGAGTTCTGAAATTCGTAAAACTACACTTATCACGCTCAATTTCACGCTGGCAATTTATCTACTCGGGTTTTTCGTTCAAGAAAACAACTTTATCGTTTTTCTCGTTTCTTTTGTCTTCCTTTCGTCGGGTAATGAAACGAAATTGGATAATACAACGTTGAGCACCAAGTAATGCTTTCTTGTGATGGTTTGCATTGATGAAAATGTGTTTTTAGGAGGTTCGGAAATTATTAATTTTCACTTTGAAAACAAAATTGCAGAAGTTACTAATGACCACAGCACTATGAGGTTTGTATTATGGCAAATATTGGAGAAATAATGGTAGCTCTTTGTGAGTGAAAACAGTGTTCTACAATATAGTCGATATGTCTTTAGTTTTTAAATTTTAAGCTGAATCTAGCCTCAAATAACGCAATACGCAAAGATGAAGACAAATGATGTGATGGGGTGATGTGTATCCATACTAATGCTTCTCTCTCGCCACACCGAACATATTGAGTTCTGAAATTCGTAAAACTACACTTATCACGCTCAATTTCACGCTGGCAATTTATCTACTCGGGTTTTTCGTTCAAGAAAACAACTTTATCGTTTTTGTTCCTTTCTTTTGTCTTCCTTTCGTCGGGTAATGAAACGAAATTGGATAATACAACGTTGAGCACCAAGTAATGCTTTCTTGTGATGGTTTGCATTGATGAAAATGTGTTTTTAGGAGGTTCGGAAATTATTAATTTTCACTTTGAAAACAAAATTGCAGAAGTTACTAATGACCACAGCACTATGAGGTTTGAATGGCAAATATTGGGGAAATGATGGTAGCTCTTTGTGGGTGAAAACAGAGTGATACAATATGGCCGATTTGTGTTTAATTATTGAATATTAAGCTGAAACTAGCCTAGAATGACTCAATACTCAATGATGAAGAAAAATGATGTGATGGAGTGATGTGTATCCGTACTAATGCTTCTTTCTCGCCACACCGACCATATTGAGTTCTGAAATTCGCAAAACTACACTTCTCACGCTCAATTTCACGCTGGCAATTTATATACTCGGGTTTTTCGTTCAAGAAAACAACTTTATCGTTTTTCTTTCTCTTTTCTTCCTTTCGTCGGATAATGAAACGAAATTGGATAATACAACGTTGAGCACCAAGTAATGCTTTCTTTGGATGGTTGGCAATGATGAAAATGTGTTTTTGGGAGGTTCGGAAATTCTTAATTTTCACTGTAAAAGAACATTGCAGAAGTTACTAATGACCACAGCACTATGAGGTTTGTATGGAAAATATAGGAGAAATAATTGTATCTATGTGTGAGCGAATACAGCGTTCTACAATATTGTCGATATGTCTTTAATTTTTTAAATAGTTAGCTGAAACTTGCGTCAAATAACTCAATGGTCAATGATGAAGACAAATGATGTGATGAGGTGATGTGTATCCATTGTAAGTAATGCTCCTCTATCGCCACACCGAACATATTGTGTTCTGAAAATCGTAAAAAATAACCCTTACCACGCTCAATTCCACGCTGGTAATTTATCTACTCGGGTTTTTCGTTCAAGAAAACAACTTTATCGTTTTTGTTCCTTTCTTTTTGTCTTCCTTTCGTCGGGTTATGAAACGAAATTGGATAATACAACGTTGAGCACCAAGTAATGCTTTCTTGTGATGGTTTGCAATGATGAAAATGTGTTTTTGGGAGGTTCGGAAATTCTTAATTTTCACTGTGAAAACAACATTGCAGAAGTTACTTATGACCAAAACTCTAATGAATCGTATATTAGCCTTTTTACAGGCGGAATTAATTACCATTGACAATGCGGCGCATGTGCTGATCTGATCTGATATTATAGGATTATGCCATAATAGTCCGCACCGATTCGATGGAAGGGCATGTAGATGTAGTTACACACTCACAAGGAATAATAATAAAAGGAGCTTCAAGCTCCAAACAGAAAACGCTCGAAGGCCAAAGTTTTGAGTTCCTGAGTTGCTTTAGGACAGTTCAAGATCCTCGTTCAATCGTACAAAACTTGATTTTTACCAGATATCGATTGAAATATATTCTGGGAGGATTCTGCATTTCTTAAAAACTTTATAGGTTTTCACTCCCACTCTCTGAAACTTAAATAATTAAAAAATGTTTGATTAAGGTGAAGTGCTCCTGCGAGAATCTTTGCACTTATTTGTCAGGAGCAAATTGGTCTTGAAAAAAATTGTTGCCTAACAGTAAAACTCAAAAATGAAACTAATTAAAAGGATATTGTAACGTTTCGGTGGCAATATCAGACACCTTCTTCAGACAAACTCTAAAAATCTTCAGAATTGTGTATTTTTTTATTTGCAATCTGATTGACATTGATAGTTGTAAATCTATAGAGATGTTGGTTTATTTGATTTTGAAATTTCCTGATGAAATAGGATATATTCCAACAGAACAATTGGCCAAATTATTTACTTCATCTAACAAAATACATACATGTATATTTCCTAATTTTCCTTTTATAATAATCAGGTTCCGTCATGAGGATCTTTGTGTTGTTCTAGTTCATCATATGATCTCCGCTATTTGAACATCATTTATTGGTTTGTTCTAGTTAGAATGGATCTCAAATCATTTTGTTTTTTATCGCAAAAAATACACAGGAAACCACGATATAGAGTTCATAAATCAACCACCAAACAATCGCGGGGAAAATGTAAAATTCCCGATAGCAGCCGCTGCTGACGTCCCGCTAAAAACTGGTTTGTATCGCCGTCAGTAATAGCCTCTATTAAGAGGAAGACCTAATGGCGGGGTGTAACCGGTCTCGATCACGATACACAAACACCGGTATGCCGACGCGCATCGAGAGTGACGTCACTGGGAACATTTCCATAGCATTTGCGTGATAGAAGTGTTAGAACTCGATAGAATTGATTAGAATTTGTTCCTAATATTCTCCCAATGACGTAGATGCTCCCGCCGGACGAGTTTAGACCACGAATCTGGCATACCGGTGTTTGTGTATCGTGGTCTCGATTATAAATTGTATAATAATCTGAGCTACTTGCCATTGAAACTGCGATGCATTTGCCGATCGCATAACGAATCCACAGCAATCTGATTTGAACAGTGAACAGCAGCCATGAATGCTCTTGAATAAAGCTGTTGTACATCGAAACGAGTCAAAACAAAAGACTGACAATTGTCTGGGAACCAAGTCACTCAGGCCACTTCAGTAACGAAGAGGCAGGCCCATTAGCATAACACTTCCCCACAAGAGGAAGTGTTGTGCCAACGGGTCTGCCTGGTCTAACTGCTGTTTGGAGATGATAACAAAATAAGGCCGAATGATTCTTACAACTTCTGGTTAACTAAACTAAAAAAACTCAAAGGGTTCATTACGAAGCATCGAACCAGAAGCTGGCCACCAAGCAAGGGCGTAGCCAGGAATCAATTTCGGGGGGGGTTTTGACATTTTGCCCATTGACTTTTTAGGTGCCGGGAATTGTGAGGGTCGCTTTCTGTAGCAAGTAGTTGTTGTTTAAAGAATTCAATAATCCTTTTCCTACTTCGGAAACCATATTCAACATAAATATATACTTATATTTTTCAAATATGCTTCAGAATTTAATTTTCATTCAGTCAAACAAAAACTTAAAAACAATATTCATTTCCCAAACAATACTTACAGGATGAATCAATATGAAATTAGTCAATTAGTGTGGATGTGTGCTTTCATTGAAACTAAATAGAGTTTTTTAATGTTTTACTCCAAAATAGTGCCAACAACATATGAATAGGTATTAAAAATGAAACAGTGAGAAAACACAAACAATATTTTTTATGGTGAATTCCTTCAGTTAAAGTCTATCCGTCTTTTTTTTCTAGCGAATTGGTCAACCACTTCATTTTCATCAATTTTCACACTATAACGAATATTCATAAGCGCCAACCCATTCAATCTTGTTTCGCTAGAAGAATTGCGCAGGTAATTTTTAATTCTCTTTAAGCTGGGAAAACTTCTTTCTGGAGTAGCAGTAGATACTGGAATCGTAGCTAAAATTTGTAGTAGGATGTAGATGTTCGGATACATATTCTGAATTCTGATTGCACTCATCTAAGCATTCTAATGCCAATTTTGAAATGGAGTTCATTGACATTTCCATATTTCAAATTCTGCTTCTGCAATCGCGGAGAAAATGCAAAATTCCTGATAGCAGCCGCTGTGGACGTCCCGCTAATAACCGGTTCGTATGGCCGTCGGTAATAGCCACTATTAAGAGGAAGACTGAGTGGCGGGACTCGCTAATGAATTGTATAGTAGCCTGTTTCCAGGCAGAATTAATTACCATTGACATGGGCCATCCTCAGAAAATCCAAGATAGATACAGGTCATGAGAGATTAAAGAATCAGAGAGTCTAGTCCTCTCTGAACAACTACATCTCATCTTCGAACCTTCCTAGTGATGTAATGCTCAAGAAAGCAAGTACTGAGAAAAATTTCAGGAAGTTCCTTAGTGAAAAGAGAGGAATGGGAACGGGAATACATCGACTACAACCTCAAAGAAAATACCGTAAAATGGTATACAGGTGATTCCAAAATCTCTACAGGAGATGACACTTGGATATACGAGCCAAATGCCAAGTGTGCACTGCCGCTAGGTTTCTGTATGAGCGTCTTTCAAGCGGAATCTTAGCTATTGAAAGATGTCTAGATATAAATCTAGAACGAAACTATCAGAGGTGCGATATAGCTATACACTCAGATAGTCAAGTGGCTATTAAAGCACTGAGCTCCTACGTCATCAACTCAAAGATGATCTGGGAGTGCCCGAACAAACTCAATGAGATAGGCAAGAAAAATAAGGTCTTTTTAAACTGGGTTCCCGACCATTCGGAAATCAAGGAAACGAAGAGGCAAATACACTTGCCAAAGAGGGCGCACGAATGTCACTCATTGGCACAGAATAGGGCCTATAAGAAGGAGAAGTAGAAAACCGAGAAGGAAAGCTCTGGCGGAATCTCCCAGGCATGGATAAAAAAACACACGAGAAACCGCGATATAGAGTTCATAAATCAACCCCTAAACAATCGCGGGGAAAATGCAAAATTCCCGATAGCAGCCGCTGTGGACGTCCCGCTAATAACCGGTTCGTATGGCCGTCGGTAATAGCCTCTATTAAGAGGAAGACTGAGTGGCGGGGTGCCACCGGTCTCGCTAATAAATTGCTAGCTACACACATCAACGTCAGCCGGTCCTTTTTGTCGTAGGCGGCTAATAAGCATTGTGACGTGTAATTTGCACCGCCACGTGACCGGCACGAGACACCCGACGCCGCTCGCGATTGTTCTTGGTAGTTACTGTATACAGGAGTTGTTTGGCGTATGTTTGGTTGTACGCCGATTCCCACAATTGAATCCTGCTCTGACTCTCTTGGGCACAGGGGTAGTTAATTTTCATAATTAACTTCGTTGGTGACGACGGGATATGTCAGATTGCGACAGTGATTGAATTGGCTAAGCTTTACACTAAACAAAAATCTTTTCGCAATAATCTTTCTGAAGATTGAATCATGTTACCAAATATATTCTTTTGAAATCAAGAGCTAACATAATACAATACATAAAACAAAAACAAAAATCCCTTACTGAGGTTAGTGCAAAACGGGGTACCATACTATTTTTTCGTATGATACCAGAGCTCAGGGAAAAACCCCAGTAGAAAAAACCCTGTCTTGCCGTTCCAACAAAAATAACACTTAAAAACTATTCGAATATTGAAGGATTTCTTCTTTATTGAGTCCAACCGATAACCCTCTCCAAGATGCCTTCGGAATTCTGAATCTGAAACGAAAAAATCGAAGCAGAAAAAAGGAACAGAAAAATAAAATTATTAAAATTCTATTAAATCGATTTGAAATATTCAACCCAATTAAAAACGACTCTGTACTTCATGTATAGCCCTTAAACCATCCTGAAATTTAAATATGGGATAATTATTTATCAGGTATTCTATAGTCTCCTCTGCTTCTCCGCATTCGCAACTAGGGCTCTCAACTGAATTCAATTGAAAAGCATGCTATTACAACGGCCATGACCTGTTCTTATATGATTGAAACAGTCCAAATTTCCTTGGAAGATCAATTCCAGGAACTTTATTCGAGGGGTCAGTTTAAATCGACCCGTAACCACAGACGTGAAAAGATTGTCACGCGGAAACAAACGTGTGGTCATTTTGTCCCCCCCATAAGAAATATCGAATTATCCCAAAAATCTGAATTTTTTTTATGTCTATCAGTCTATAGTATTATGTTGTCATCAAATCTATCATGTCCTTTCGTTTGAAAAGATTATAATCAATGCATTTGGTAAATAAACTGCTATTTATAAGAAGGGTTCTATTATTCACGATATTTAGCAATGGTTTAATTTTTTCAATACATATAGAAAACGCATAGAGGTACGCTTTTATTTCTGGTTTTATATCAAAATATAAGAGTGAATGAACATAAAACAAATATTCAATTAACGAAAAAGGCCGAATCGTGAAAAACTGCAACGCATATTTTCACCCATTTTTGAAGTGGCACAGTCTATGCAAATTCTCGCCTTGTGCATTCCATACAAATAGGAATCTTGCATACAATACAAATATTGCTTGTTTTTCTAGTGTAACTGGCCAGTTTTTCGTCTTTCAAAGTATCATTTTCTCTTATTTTTAAAATTCTTTCGATACTCAATCGAACTCGCGTGTTATATGATAGTTCTTGAATTTTCGCTCCATTTCAGGCCACATTCCGCGTTATCAGCCATTCTGAATTGAGAAACCAACACGTAAATCGATTAGTATTGTATCGCGAAAAACTTACTTACACACAGACGTGTGGTCTTTTTGACCCCCCAAAATTGTTCGAGCGCGATATTTTGAAATACGATCAGTGAAAACTACTTGCTTCATTCGCAGATGTATTCAAACTGAACGATTGAAAGGTACATAGACTGGCAAATCCGTATCTATCATAGTTATTGAAAAACATAGAATTTGAAACCTGGACGGGGTCAATTTGACTCCTCGTCTGTGGTTACGGGTTTAAATCGTTGATTTAAATATTACATGTGTTCCACTCGCATTGCCAAATAGCTTTATCGCTTTCATTCGAGGACAGAAAATAATTAGAACAAAATGGTTAACGTGATTTTAATCGTGGAACCTTATTATCTGTAATATAGGAATATGTTACCAAATGAAATGAACTTATTGATATATTATTTGGGCTATGTATTTTCATCATTTTTTTATTCAACGTACCGATCAGCATTCGCCGCCAGCCGTTGTTGTAAAACTCTTGAGACTTCTAACTTTCAAAAAAGCAACTTTCGTATCCCTTTGAAAATGACAGACATCGTGTGAGAAGATAAATTCGCAACGAGTTCACTGGTTTATAGTCAAAAGTCAAAAGATGCCCTGAACCAAGGCAGGTTAGGTTTAGTGGGTATTTAATCTCAGAGAGTAAAGACCACCACACTTGATCTATAAATTCCCCCTGGGGCTATGACGAGAAAAATTTCTGCATTAAGCAGTGTTTGAAAAAACAAACGACCGGGTTTAGTTGAAGTGGCGTACCACTTCACTACGAAATGCAAAAACCGGAGCTCGACACCGACACCGAATTAAAGGATAAAACTCAGACCTTGATAAATGCTATAGCTATATGAGAACGCTCAGTACATTGATTTTTTTTATTATCCTCATGGTGTTCATCAAGGAAGTCGAAATTTTATTTTTCATGAAACGAATGGACATAGCAAGCTTTGAATAACTTGTTTAAATTGTTCATTCAATCCTTCGCAATTCGAATACTTCTTTCATGTTACATGAAAAAACTAAGTGGTGCATGCTATTGAAAAAACCCTCAAAATTTCGCGTGTGAAGTCGCCACAACTCCGTTATTCCAGTTTCTCCATTTTCGAACCCAAAATCTGTTACTGACGTATAAATCAAACGTCTACAAATTCGAAACTTACATAACAACAGATCCTTTTCCCCCCGCAATAGTCTGTGGTATACGCCAGTTACGCGCCTGACTGGCCACAATCCAACCCTTACCCCCTCCTTTGGCAGGGTTAGAAAAGCCTCCATACGTTCTAACAGGCTCCGACAACTGACGCATTTGTTACATAATGGACCCAACAAAATCCATTGTGTCCCGAAAAGAAATCACTTAAAAAGGGTCATTAGATTAAGGGGCCGGTGTGTTTGAGAGTAGTCACCGAAAGGTGGCAGTGTTGAAGAGATCCTCGAAAATCCATCCATTCGCGATGATGGAATAATAATGATTCTTTCCATTAAGTCATGTGGAACTGGCCTTTTTAGTTTGTATCACTCGATAGGGATGAAAGGGGGTAATTACGTGTTACGTTTTCTTTATACAATTCGATTATCTTTTGGAACCCTTTGTAATTGCTGAAATGCTGAATAATTGGTGATCGTAGAGCGGAAGATATTTGGGAATATAAACATTGGAATCAAATGTGGTGAAGACGGTAAATATATGCCTGAAAAACACTCAATCACAAAGATGAAATTTCAGAAGAATGTTATCGGGATCACGTTAAGATACGTATGAATATTTCATATATTCCCAGCAATGGCGTACCTACGAGGGGATTGGGGTGCTATATCGAATATCATCCCTCCATTTCATTACCATCAGTTGTCCTAATTATAACAACAAACGCAAGAACGATTGTAACGGAATACACTAGGCTGACCAGATCTTTCGTTGTTCAATGACGGACAACCAAAAAAAAGGATACGTTGGTATTGATGTCTTGGGTATTTTGGGAGGTGAAGACCTTCCTTTTTCTTACGTCCACCAAAGATGTGTTGTTGAAGTGTAGGTCTTATAAGAAATTTCTTCTGCTTACCATAGTTATGTGAGTTGACAGTTAATATACATTAAGACAATTCAACAGTAATGAGTTTGATATTTGGTACTTATGTTGGGAGTTGGCAAGGCGTGTAGAGAGAATAACGTCTCAGCAAGTGAATTAATTGCCTAAACAAACACAACAATTATATAGAGAAGTTTAAAATTCATTTACACAGAGAATAAGCAATATCGCTAACGAAAAAAATGTGGTGCAATCGTTACTCGAACATCTTTTATTGTGGTCTGTAAAACTGTGAAACATCAAGAAAATCTGCAAAACCTAGGTTAAGTGGACCGTTTCAAGATTGATACTTTTATTAAATAATGCTCATGAATGTTTATTCTAGAAGGAAAATCAAACAAATTTTAAGCATTGTACTTTCTATTTTCAGTTTCGACGTTGATTCAGTTTTAATGAAATAAGTCGTTTTTTCGCATTTCATCAATAAGCAGCGAACAGTTGAAAAATTCCTTTGTTCAACTTCTGAATGCTAAATCAAAACAACAACTTTTTCCAAAACTTAACAATAACAAATTTCAAAATCATTTCAACGAAAAAGAACCATTTGAATAAACGCGAAAAAGCGGTACAAAGCCAAGAAGGCTCCATTATCGAATTAATCTGATCATTAGCATTTTAATGAAGACAATTTAACAGTAACGAGTTTGATAGTTGGTACTCATGTTGGAAGTTGGTGAGGCGTGTAGAGAGAATAACGTCGCTGCAAGTGAGTTAATTGCCTTAATAGTGAGTAATTAGAAGATGCCCTGAGGGAGGCGCTTTGATTCACCTGCTTTCTCTCTATAAACAACGCTCCTTAAAGCCTTAGCCATGTTAATTAAATCCTGGGTGGATAATTTCGTGAGGCCTCGTTCCTGTCCGGAACTTTGAAGCGGTTTCGGCGAGAGAGCAGGATATGATGTGTATGTGCAGGGGTAAATAGATTGGAGTGAGGCTTTCGAATAGTTTTGGGGTTTGACATCGACTATGTGGAGGAATTTGGTATTAATTTGGTGTATGAATTTTACTGGGTATACAGAGGGTGTCTGTAAACAAATGCGAGGGACTTTGGGAGACGATTCCTCGATGAAAATAAGCAGGGGTATTTCATATATTTTTTTTCGAAATCGAAAATTTTCGAAATGAAGCACTAGGTAGATGTTACACAAATTTTTTAGTTTTCATAACTTTATTATTAGGTCTTGAAAATAACAACCCCCCATGATTTTTGTTCAAAAATTGTTTTCGTGGGATAGATTTTCGGAAAATATAATTCTCTTATGGTTTCCCATTCAATTTTGGAGAAAAAAGTCTAATGCAAAATAAAAAGATAAAGATGTTCTATAAATCTTTCTGAAGGTTTAATCACTAATTTCCGGAAGAAAATTATATCCGTAATATTTTAATTCCACAAATAGAACTTTCTTTCGATCAATAAGAATAATTGACAAAACCAATTTTGAGCATAAACAATATCTCATAACATTCATTTTATGGATCATACGATAGAATGGAATGAACAGTGATCATAACTGCTTGTAAGTTCTTATATTTTCCGAGAAAAGTATAGACTATCGAAATTTTGCGAGGACTTTTTTTCTCCAGAATTGAATGGGACCCATAAGAGAATTTTATTTTTCGAAAATATATCCCACGAAAACAATATTTGAAGGAAAGCCATAAGGGGTTGTTATTGTCAACCCCTAATAATAAGGTAATGGGATCAAAAAATGTGTGAGTAACTTAATGAATGAACTTCAATATCATCGCAAGGCATATTAGAATGTAGTATCACGAAAGCTAGTTGATGTTTATAAACAGCCGGGGGTCCGTGAATTCAGCGAAAAGTTGGAAGCACTAATTCTGAAAATATGTCCAATATTTAGTGCTTAATTAGTGCCTATTAGTGCTTCATCATCCTCTTCCAGCACCAATATAGTTTTTGAGAAATTGACAATTATAGATTATGGTGCTGACTTCATGCTCAGCACCAAAACTTTCCAATTGCTATGAAATTAATATACCAATATTTAGTACTTGATTGGTGCTCATAGGTGCTTTTGGAATTAAGGAAAAAAAATGAACCATTGTTAAAATATCAGAGATTTACCTTGGTGCTGACTTCACGGTTAGCACCAACATATTCGAATTTCTTCAAAATTTTTGTTTCAAATAAAATATAATTAGTGCTTAACAAGTGCCTATCAGTATTCTCAAAACGGCTGTGATGTAATTTTCAGTTCTACAGTAATTGAGTGTTGTTTTCGACCAAGCGTGAAGTTAGCTAAAAGTTAGAAGCATTAATTCTGAAACTTTGGCAGATATCTAGTGCTTAGCTAGGGTTTATTATTCCTTCATAAAACTATAACAGTACTATTGTTGTTTTTGAGATACACGCAATTAAATGTATCCATACCGTGTCGCCATATATGGAGAGTTATTTTTCAGTGGCTTTTTCTACTAGAATCGTAGCAGGGGGGCATAGACCCATAGAGATCTTGTCCTCATTTTTGCCTCGGTTTACATCTGAAAGGGTTCTCCATGTATTTTATTGATCTGAGTTAAAACCCTCCCTCCTAAATTAATCATCCAATAATTAGCAGATCCAAAGTTCGTCATTCAAAACATCAACTGCCAATGACGAGATAAGTAGAGCCGGAATTCGGGGTCCCAGCTTACGTCAAGCTGCGATACCTTGTAGCTAAGACGTCAAAAGCAGACCTGTTTTCCGTAACACAATCTTGAACATAATAGGCCCGATCTGGAGCGGCTGGCTGCCTCGGAGTTACTCAGTTATTAGTCTTCACAATGTCAGTTTGCACCGCCAACAAACGACCCTAGTTATTCCGGCCTGCCTACAAACAAGGATGATTGCCGCCTTTTGAGCGGAAATTTCGGGCTTGTACAGGGTGATAATTATGATCGTTATAATCAACGTATGTATTTGGTTTTCAAGCGAGAAGATTTTGGTTAGAGTTTATTAAATTTTTTCATGGCATTAACTATATCAATCATTCTATTTTTGTATGCTATTTTTGTAATGCGTCAAACATCTTCTTATAGTTGTAATACAGCTGCGAAATGTTAGGTATTCATATAAATTTATTTTTTTGACGTTTTCGATGGTGTTTTCTGTTTCGATGAAAAAAATTATCCTGTTGCGTAAATACATTGCTTTATTGTTCTGTACTATAGTCTGTTCAAACGTAAGAAGGAGCAATAACAACAAGTTTGGCGCAGCGGTAGGAGGGGCTTCGGACAGTTACTTTCCGTCCAGAGTCGAATCCAGGGGATTTCACTCAATCGTTCAGTTTTAACTGAATATTATTATACGAATGCAATTCTTACAGCACATCTAAGTGAAATATATACACGCTCTCATTCATTCCTTATCTAATTTATTCCATTTGGAGGTTCCACACTGTATACACTTCGTCAAAAGATTTTCTCTATTTCTACATATTCAGTACCATCCACAGTCCGTTCCGAGTACAATCCTGGCAGTCTCTTAGGGCGGTCAAAGAAAGCGTTTTTATGACCGTTTGACCAATAGGAGTTTTATTGTGCGCAAACCAGACGATTTTGTTTGTTTACAAAGCTCCTTCTTACATTTGAACAGACTATAGCAGTCAAGTAAGTAATTTTTGAATACCAATTAATTTGACATGTCGTCATGAAATTCGGAGAATTTGTTTTTTCGCCCAAAAGAGGTCAAAAAGGATTAAACGGTCCTGTTTTCCGTAACACAATCTGGAACATAATTGGCCTGATCTGAAGCGGCCGCCTCGAAGTTACTCAGTTATTAGACAGTTATTATTCCGGCCTGTCTACAAACAAGGATGATTTCCATCTTTTCAGCGAAAATTTCGGGCTTGCACAGGATAATGTATTTTTTTTCACGCGAAAAAGATTTTTTATAGGTTTCTCATGTGTTTATCAATATTCGACGAGTTATGAAGTCGGGAGTTTACTATCTTATCGAATTATCTGATTCTGCAATTGATGATAGAGTGATATACAAGGTTCATACTCTTGAAAGTAATAAATATCGAGGAATGATCTTGCAGATGATTTGCAAAAAACTTCTTCTATTCAAAATTTCTTGTTTTCACGGAATATTCCAATATTTTTTATGATGTTCATTATTACGATTCATGGGCGTACCCAGGTAGGAGCAGGGGGGACAGTTGCCCTCCCCTAGAAGATAATATTAACGTCAATTTTCGTGGCAAGTTTTTTGTTTCAATATACCCGACCGACCATCTTCTCGAAACAGGTATGAGCTGCCCCCCTAGCTGAAATTCTGGGTAGGCCCCTGTCACGATTCAGCAGTGAACCAAATCAGTCATATCCTTCCAATTGTTCATCTATGAAAAAATATAATCTTATGTGCTATCTGCTTGTTTTTGCCATTATGGAATGGTGTAGGTACCGTATTCAATACTCCCGACACGAATCAACTGAATCACTCATAAAGAGCTTCAATAATCAATAGTAATAGTCAAGCTCTCAACGGTAATAGTTATTTAATCAACAAGTAATTAAAGACAGTGACTAATGCTCAAGATATTGCGAAAGATAATTCGAGACCATTAGTCGGTTAATAACCGAGATGATTACAAGATTTTTCCGACGTTCTGAATATACAGGGTGTTTCATCATAAACTGGACAAACATATATTTTCGTGTAGAGGACATCGGGAAAATCATTTTTGCCGTATACAATATCCCGTTTTCGAAGCATAAGCGAGATACAGGGTGTCAAACGTCATTTTTGAGCAAGATTTATGAGTGTGGTCAGTTATTATAACACTTGTGTAACGGTTTTTGTTCAAATCTCAGTATTTTTGGGTCCTCTATCCAGAAAAGTTGACGAACTCCGAAAAAATATTTACAAAATGGCGGAAAACCTGCAATGTTCCAAATTTTTTTTGTGGTTGTCAAATTGACTCTTGTTTTCTGAATGAACACAATTTTCTAAGACTCTCTGTGAAAATTTTTTTCAAAAATCGAACACAAATTTTTTTTTACATGTCTACAGCGATGAAAAAATTTCACTCGAAATGGATGAAATTTTGTACAATTGTACTTCTTGAATTATCAATCACGAATATGAAACAGAATCGTAAAATATCGAACGGTTTCGTACTACAGTCATTCAAATGTTTCGTTCGGACCTCTGAAATATTGAAAATAAAACTGTTTTGTGTTCTAGAATCAAAATGATTAAATTATTGGCATGTATAAACATTTTAGATGAATTTAACGAAAAAAATCAGTGAAACTTAGTTGGCACTCGAAACGACGTAGGTATTAAATAGGGAAATGGCACTGTTCTGAGGATATTAATATTCGTTGCCAGGCAACGGTAGTCTGTAGTTCATAGAGTTTGACTACTGGCTAAATTATATTCACTGAAATTAAAATACCAGTCCAACTCTATGAACTACGAACTACTGTTGCCTGGCAACGAATATTAATATCCTTAGAACAGTGCTATTTCCCTATTTAATACCTACGTCGTTTCGAGGTCCCAACTAAGTTTCACTAGTTTTTTTCGTTTAAATTCATCTAAAATGTTTAGACATGCCAATAATTTAATCATTTTGACTCTAGAACCCAAAACAATTTTATTTTCAATATTTCAGAGGTCCGAACGAAACATTTGAATGACTGTAGTAACGAAACCGGATATATTGTAAAAGGCAAAATGATTCTCCCGATGTCCTCTACACGAAAATATATGTTTGTCCAGTTTATGATGAAACACCCTGTATTATTGTGTCTGAATTCTTGATTGAAATACATTCTATTTTGCACGCGCTTACATTTGACATAATAAAAACTATGTATCTATGTTCCAGTAGAACATTTCTCGTAGTGCTTCTGAATACTGTGTGAACGGTTGCCATGAGGATTGCACATTGAAATAGCAGAAATTGAGCATTAATATGGGTCATTAATGATCAATTTGGTACACATTAAAATCACCTTCTATTTTGAGATCGACGGAAAATTTTTTTCGTTTCGTATCTTGGTAACGAAGCGGTTCTCTACCTAGAATTCTTTTCTTCTTGAAATAAGCTGGGAATCTTACATTGGCGTTTGTTGATTGGCGTTCTGAAACACCTTGTATGAAATAAATGGATCAAACACTTTTACGAATATACATGATGAATTGATTCGATAAAAACCTGTCAGCAGTTCCTTAAACAATTTTTTTCGATAGGAAGCAAAATTCACACATAAAACTTTGTAATTATCATTAATAAATGATCAACAATTCACTTGAAAAGTTGCCTTCTCTAACGACGAGAGGTCAGCAATAAAAACCTATTTTCTATTGGACTAATTGAAACATTATCCTTGACGTATTGAATAATAAAGTCTGAACACTACAATAATTCACCCTATAACGTTTTATGACGCTTTTATTGAGAATTGTCAGTGTAGAAGTAGTCATGATTACAAAATAAACACCGTGCTAGAAAATAGGTCACTAAGTGGCATATAATTATTGGAAAAGAGAATTTAAAGAATCGTTAACTGCGGACAGTGGAATATTACTGTCAAGACAAACAAAACAAATGGATGAGTAGTAGGATATTAAGTACATGGTTCTGATAGTCATCAAGGCGGAAAATTCTTTTTATGGTAGGAATTATTTTTTTGATTCGTAACTCTGGTAATAAGTATCAGACAACTACATTTCATTTCTTCAGTGTAAAATTGAATAATTTGTCTGAATAATACACTTGCGTAGATAAGAGAATCAGTCTTATACAGCTAAGTATAATGAAAGCAGAGAATAATATTAACTCATACTTCGGAGCTAATCTCGTTCTTGTTCAAGGCAAAATGCATGGAGGTGGTATCAAACAGAGCACCCAGGCACGTAGCTTGGGGTTGGGCTAGGGGGCTGAACCATGGCGACTGAATTTCCATGAACCCCTCTTTCGTTTAAGACCAACCCCACTTCTCTATTCCTATTCAAAACCATTTTAGAGCGCTTTTATCGGAATTTCTTAGTTGACCACCCAGTATCATAATAGTTCAGAAAGCCCAATTTTGAATTCTGATTGCCTTTTATGCAATTGTATTGAGGAAAAAACTATTATACAGTGCGCCGCAAAATTATGAAACAAATTCATATTCTCAAAAGATTTTTGTTGCACCCTGTGCCATCCCCACCAACACTCTAAATTTTTTGAAAAGGGAAAGTGGGTAATGTGGTACTTTGTTTTGTATCTTCTTTACAGGTGTGCAGAAATTTTCAAGAAAATTTTTTTCTTTTGAATATTAGTTCAAAGAAGTTTTTAGTATGTGCACTCATGGCTCATTTAGTTTGAGACGATGGTACCTGATGAAATTTTTCACCGAATGAAAGTCGACCATTACAGTTTTATTCATGCACAATTTCCAACCCCTTTTCACCCCTATCTTTCGAGTGAAGTGGTTGAAAGTTGTGCATGAACAAAACTGTAATGGTCGACTTTCATTCGGTGACAAATTTCATCAGGTACCATCGTCTCAAAGTTAATGAGTCATGACAAAGTGCACATGCTGAAAACCTCTTTGAACGAACTGTATTTAGTCTGTTCACGTAAGTTTGAAATTTTGTAAAGTCTCGTATCTAAATTTTTCAAGCTACTTGAGTTGAACAATTTTTATTCAGTATGAAACTGGAGTTTACATATAGTCCGTTCACGAAAGTGTGAGCGCATACTAGACGTTGGTTTTTTTTATCTGAAGTTGGCAGTATTTGCTGTCATAACGTAGAATGAAGTCAACGTTGCCGAATGTACCCGAATGACAACATTGCGTATCAATCTGACAAGAAAATAAACAACATAACCTAAAATTTTAATATACACAGTGGAATATGCCAGATTTCCATGGCCAACCGACGGCTCAACCGTTCGTGAACGGACTATATGCATTCTGCTACACGAAAACGGACCTTAGGTCGAAAGTTTTCCCTAAAAACCGTTTTTCAACAAAAGAAAGTGCGTAAAAATGGAAAGAAATTCGTTGAATTCAAAAAAATTAATTTGAAATTACTTCCACCTCGATAAAAAAAATTTCATCCTTAGATTCCTGAGCTTTTTGATGTACTCTGAGGTAGCACTCAAGCAATGTTATTCTCACACCATAATTAATGAATTTCAGGGTCCGTTCCCCTAAAGATAAGGTAGAATATAACAGAAGGTAATAAAGCGAATTTGTAACCCGCTATTTTCTACCGGAATGATTTATTTATGTTATGATATATTACCGGCACATTAGGAGGCACACAATTTCTGGCAGTGAATTTTTAACGACTGCCTTCGTTCTAAATCGTCCATGAGGTAATTCCTCAAACCCTAATGTACGAAAGGATAAATGGCCTCCACAAAAAAGCTTTCACGAAAAACAAATATATAATTTGGACTGAATCAACGATGCCATCTATGGAAACAAATTCTGATGCGTGAATTCTTGGAATTGGGACCATTAGCAAGGAATAGAATAATTTTCAATTTATTATACATTGAAGTTATGATCGCGATATATTTTCTATAACGAAACCAAAACACACGTTATCAGTTACTCTATTTCTACTTGCTTTGCTACTATTTGCAAATGTATTGTTTTGATAGTCTGTGTCTATAACTCCCATACAATGATAGAACCACGTCGTTCTAATGATTAAGATATTTTTCCGTCGAACTCAAAATGAAAGGTTCTAATCTGTACGAAATTCAAAATAAATGTCTCTTTTTAATGTTCAATTTATGCTTTTTAATGTACAATTATGATTGGAAACCGAACACAAAGCATTCAGAAGCAATACGAGTAATGTCATAAGTCATAACTCTACTAGAACATAGAAACATGGAAATTTATATTGGGTCAAATGTATGTCTGGTGCAAAATAAGAAGTATTTCAATCAACAATTATTCTCAATTCATAATGGGGTCGACCAATAGAGTAGAGTGACATTACTCTTATTGCTTCTGAATACTTTGTATTTGGTTGATCATGACAATTGCACATTAAAATGGGTCATTGTTGTACAACTTCGAATACATTTTATTCGACGGAAAATTTTAATCTTCTTTTTGTTATCGATATTTACTGAATCAATAGCTATCAAAGATAATTGTTGATATTGTATAAACGATAATTCGAATTTGAATATCTGGGGAGCTATTGGTTTCATTCTTTTAATTTATGAAATCAACCTTTTCGTTCAAATCTACAACGATATTCGAAAAGAAAAACTATTTATGGCTAAAAATTGATAAATCACCATAATGCTATTAGTTTCAGAGATACAGGGTTTTTTTTTGCAATGCTAAAAATATAAATTCCCATAACTTCGTCAATATGGCAAATTTTTAGCTGATATTTGGCAAGCATGTAAACTTCAATTTCCGTTTCAGGTGAGAAATATCACTCGGTATATGAGATAAAATAAAATGAAATGGAAAACTGGAATCTGCAAAAAACACTGAGCAAAAATCTGTTTGTTGTTTGAATGGCACGAATTTTTAATAGTTTTTATGATATGTTGAAATTCGAATATTACAATTTATTCATATTCGCTTGAGGAAACATGTTATTCCTGAACGCTGAATTCGAGATGAGTATGTTTTTTCAAGTGAATATACCTAAATTGTAATATTCGGCTTTCAACATATCATAAAAACTATAAAAAATTTGTGCCATTCAAACTGAAAACAGATTTTCACTCAGTTTTTTTTTGCAGATTCCAATTTTCCATTTCAATTTTTTTATTCCATATACCGAGTGATATTTCTCAACTGACACGAAAATTGAAATTTTTGAATACGGACCTGCAATTTAAATTTTTTTTTCTCGATCTGATGGAGGATACGTATAGTAACAAGTCAATTGTGAGCGAAAAATTTGCCATATTGACGAAGATATGTGAGTTTATAGTTTTAGCACTTTTGCAAAAAACACCCTGTATCTCTGAAACTAATAGCCTTATGGGATATTTAAACCCACAATCCTCATTCAGTTTGAGGTCCTCTATCTCCAATTAGCCGTTGTTCCTTACGTCACCAGTCACCCTGTATAATATAATCATCATTCAAATCTCACTGAACTGAGACCTATAAGTTTATATATGTTTCATTCCTGCTCAAATCTAACCAATTAAAAATTTCAAGTTTTACAGATGCTTCTTTCGGAAAGAGAGACTTCACAATTGGAAGTCGTCAGAAAAGATTCAGAATTTCAATTAAGAAGTTGCATGAATGAAGAGAATGAAATCCATAGTGCTCTGGAGATTAAATTTGGAACGAACATTAACGCGACATGAACAAATACGCAAAAATATTCTTCAATCGTTTTTTCGATTTATAAGAAACTATCAATAAAGACATCAATAATGAATTTACAAATCAATCAATAACTATTTTTCGGATGTATTCATTATAAATAGGACACTACCCCAATAATAATTCTGTTTTTTTTATTCTAGGTGTGGTTCCAAAACAGACGAGCAAAATGGAGACGACAGGAGAAAATGGAAGCAGCTAGGCTAGGTCTGAGCGAATACCACGCAGTTTCAACACTCTCAAGAGCAGGAGGAAGCAGTTTGGCTCTTCCCATGGACCCTTGGCTATCACCACCTCTACTATCAGCTCTGCCTGGGTTTCTTAGTCATCCCCAAACAGGATATCCTAGTTACTTGACGTCTCCAATAGCTACAGAACTAAGCAGACCGCCACCAGTTGCTCATTCTCACTCTCCTAACACCAACCCAGATCTCAGAACTACCTCCATAGCTGCATTGCGTCTAAAAGCCAAAGAACATGTAGAAAATATAACCAAAGGACTGCAGATGGTTTAAAATGAGTGGTGAACTTGTACATATTATTTAAATAGTTGTGTTATGTAGGTTTGTATATATTTGTGTACATTGACTGCGTTGTGTATAATGGATAGCTGTTGCATTTTATTGTGATTTGATCTGTAAAATAAATAGAATGCTCGAACTACCGAAATAATTTCATGAAAATTTAAATTATATCGAGGAAATTCATATCGATTATAACTCTAATCAATTATTTGCTAATTTGAACGATGGCAGAGCTCTTTGGTTTTACATATTTCGAATGTGGTTTTAGCATTTTTTTGTATACGTAAATATTTCTTCAGAAGTTTCTTTTCTACATAATTTCTCGATATTTATTTTTTCGCACTGAATGTGTTGAATCTAACTAAATATTCCGAATGTTGATTAACATATCCTTTCACTGAAATGATAAGATTAAACATATTTTAAATCCCATAATATTAAGGTACGAATGTTTCCTTTAGAGCTGTGAATTTTTGTAAATAAAGGCACAATGAACTGTAATCAAATCAAAACTTTATTTCATTTTTTTTCCTCCAATATAATATAATACAATTGTCAAGTTAAGCAAGAAGTGTAATGTATTCTTTATTTTTGCTTCAATATTCAGGAAAAGTAATTTTCACGTAAGGTTTGTCACTATATAATTATAAATATGAAACCAAATTCAAAAGAATGAATAAAATTTCAATATTCAATTAATTCTTACCTATTCTTTCGAAATGTGAGAAATAAAATCAGCAGAAAATTTCGAATTGAAAAGAAGCAGGAATAGAGACTAATCCATGGTAAGTATGTTTTATTCGAGTAAAAAATATCCATAGTTTTTTGCTCTTTTTCATTTGTTTTGAAATACCTTCAATATGTCTCATTTATTTCATGTGGATTTTTGGTTAGGAAAATCTATCGATTTAGAAAATACCTCTATACCTTTGGCAATGAAGTAGAGCATTTCGTTGTTGAAAAATTCTATTATGGATGTCAAGAATTGTGCTTAAATTGTGAAGTATCATTCATAAATTATAAAGTTCTACCAGAATTGAGAAGACTTATCAGTGAATCACACAGTTTTTTAAAAATAATAATATATTCTTCAAATCTTTCATAACAGGTAAATTATTAAGTTTAGTGACCAGCAGATATCGACCAGATTTTGGTGTCATTGTATTCATTGAGTCTTTCTGACAAACTTAGTGAAACCAACAGGTGCAGTCTGTCTTAGTTTAGAAGATATGGGCCCCCAGATTTTCCAAAAATGTTCCATCTTCACGTCACTATTTCCACTATAAATACACAAAAACACTCCTCCGATTTGGTCTATAATCACCCTCGAACATTCACATAACGATTCGAATAGTTTCTCATTTCAGGTAAATTCAATAATTAACGCGAAAACATCGAAATTCTAGACGTACCACGTAACCCACTTTTTGGGAGAAAGCGCGCCGTGCTGCAAGGTAAGTTTGGCACAGCCGCATATTAGTTCTTTCGGGAGTGACATATGAACAGCTGTTTTAGAATCTGCTGATCGGAAACTGTTTCGGTTTGATCTAATCTGATTTAATTAACCTAGAATAGGTTCATATAATATAATGTCATATTCTGTGCGTACGTTACCATTATTCATAAATTAATATCTGATTGGATTTTATTTCAACTTTTACAAGGATATGATATAATACCTCAGATCAATAATACTATTTTGTTGATCTGAGTATAATATCAATAGCTATTATGTGTCTGACTGCATAGTTTTAGGAGTTTCTAATGGTATAGACATATTCGTATACACCTTTCAAGATTATTTAGGGGTTTATGAAGAAATTGTAGGCTATGAATTATTATCGAAGTTTGAATGATTTATGTTGATATTGCCTGTTCTGATTGAGCGAGTTGTCATTCTTTAAAATCTAAATTTCGATTTTAATCTTAACACACTTATTATTCAGATTTAATATTATACAGGGTGTTTGGTAGCTGGGTGCAAACCTTTAAGGGGGTGATACACTAGCCCATGTAGAACATATTCATACAAACATTTTTATTTTCTAGCGCGCTTTTGATTTTTAAGGGAACTTTTACGATTTTTAGTACAAAAACCCAAAATTGGTCAATTAATGCTAATAACTTCTAATCTTAACAGAAATGTCCAGTTTTTTCATTTATGTTAGTAGTCTTATGTGTCCCCAATCGTACTAAAGTAGTTTGAAGCACCATTGTATCCAAAAAAGTTATGTACAGAGCATTTAAACTTTACAAAAGAAAGAAAATAAAAATTCTGACCTTTGATGCCAATTAAAAAAAAATAAAATACATACAGGTGTTCAGACACTTTTAAAAACATGCGTAGTTATTGCTCTTTCGTTTGAGGTATCATTTATCTAGCTAAGTCCTAAACTTTTTTGATTAGGGTACCTGAACCAGTTAAAGGTCGTAATATGGATATTTGAAAATTAAAAAAAAAGTAATTTAAATGAATTTTAGCTCGAAAACCTTTAAACTGAAATCCTAAAGCAATATGCGATATTATTTTAAGACTTACATGGAATATAAGAAACTTAGCCCAACTTAAAAGAAGAGAAAACTGAACAAAGCCGGTGGCGGTGGCAATTTACAACAAAGAATTTGACCTGAAGTTAGTCATTAATTGGAATGCATTCTTTTGTTATGATTTAGACCTTATGCTGGGGCCATAAAGTTGCTTTTGAGTTTATCAATTTTTAGATGGATGGCCCAGCACATTGGGCTGTAAGCGTCCGCGAACACCTGAACCGCTGTTTTCCTGGCAACGGGATCGGGAGACGGACCCATCCCCTGGCCTGCCAGATCGCCCGACCGACCTGACTCCGTTGGATTTTTTTTTCTGTGGGGTCGGGCGAAAGAACTCGTATACAAAACAGAAATCACCACGAGAGAAGAATTACTTCAGCGAATACAGGCAGCGTTTTGAAATTATGAAACAGAAATGCAAATGAAAGTAACCACAACTGAAGTACGAAATCGTTGTAGAAAGTGTATACGCAATGGTGGAGGACATTTTGAACACCAACAATAAATTTTTACAGTACAAAACATTTTTTCTTCAATTCCAAAAAATCCATATTTACGACCTTTAACTGGTTCAGGTACCCTAATTAAAAAAGTTTAGGACTTAGCTAGATAAATGATACCTCAAATGAAAGAGCAATAACTACGCATGTTTTTAAAAAGTGTCTGAACACCTGTATGTATTTTATTTATTTTTTCAATTGGCATCAAAGGTCAGAATTTTTATTTTCTTTCTTTTTTTGTAAAGTTTTAAATGCTCTGTACATAACTTTTTTGGATACAATGGTGCTTCAAACTACTTTAGTACGATTAGGGACACATAAGACTACTAAAATAAATGAAAAAAACCGGACATTTCTGTTAAGATTAGAAGTTATTAGCATTTAATTGACCAATTTTGGGTTTTTGTACTAAAAATCGTAAAAGTTCCCTTAAAAATCAAAAACGCGCTAGAAAATAAAAATGTTTGTATGAATATGTTCTACATGGGCAAGTGTATCACCCCCTTAAAGGTTTGCACCCAGCTACCAAACACCCTGTATAACTAACTACCTAAATTGACTTTTATAACGAAATTCCGCCATCATTTTATATGACATTTGGCAAATCGTGCGCACAGATAAACAACCCCAAGTCTTTGACAGTGCGGTAGTGCCAAACTTACCATGCAGAACGGCGCGCTTTCCCTCGAAAGTGTGGTTACGTGGTACGTCTAGAATTTCGATATTTTTACGTTAATTATTGAATTTACCTGAAATAAACTATTCGAATCGTTATGTGAATGTTTGAGGGTGATTTATAGATCAAATCGGAGCAGTGTTTTTGTGTTTTATAGTGAAAAAAGTGACGTGAAGATGAAAACATTTTTGGAACTTTGGGGCCCATATCTCCTAAACTAAGACAGACCGCCACCTGTTGGTTCACTAATGTTGTTCAGGAAGACTCAATGAAAACAATGACACCAAAACCTGGTCGATATCTGCTGGTCACTAATAACTTAATATTTACCATAAATAATCGTAGATAAAAGAAAATTTAAGTTACTTGTCAGGTGAAAGTTAATTAATTTTAATGATGAATTTAGAGCCAGCAGGAGCTTTTGGGCACTCGTTCAATTGTGGAGCAATAACTATTTGCATGAAATTTTGTGTGAGACTTTGGTGTTCAATATATTATTGTAATATTTCTATCCAATTAAAATCATTGTTTAGGAATTAAGTATATGAAAAATTAAATAAGTGAAAAACCGATAACAGAGGAAAAATTCTCGGATTCCAATTGAGAAATTCTTTTGAAACTCTGCAAGAACATTCACTCCGTCAATCTTCATTCTCAAAATCAATTCCATTCCAATCGATTTTTTTTCAGGGCAATATTGGATCTTTATTATATTTGGATGGAGTTCTTTATGGTTCTGATGAAGCAATTTTCGATAATTTTTTTGTACTGTTACAAATTTGCATTGAAAATCTGAATTTCAGCTCGATCGAATTGGCATTTTCGAAATAACCTAAAAAACTCCATTCTATGGTTGTGATGATGCAATCCTTCTCAAGTTTTGCATGAATATTCAGTGTGCTGATGTTCATTATCAAAATGAATTTCCTTCCAATCCGTTGTTTTTCGCTATACGACTTTATTTTTATTATTTATTTATTATTATGTTTCTGGTAATACCACAAAATGCCGTACAAGCTTAATATGAATGTGATACATATGATATCAAAATTTGGAATCGATGGATTCCGTCCTGCTGGAGATATTGTAAAATCTAAATTTTTAATAGCAATATTGTATGGAACATCTTGCGCGATTTTGGCTATTAAAAAACTCGACCAGGCATTTAGGAATCGAACTTACCTTGAAAACTTCAATTCATTCTAGAGTTATTGTGTTTACGGCGGCCGGATGGACGGCCCCGCACACATAATGAATTGGACCACGGATTCATCTTTATTGAGTCCAACCTTATCGTTTGGGACCATTTTCGACTCAAATTTCGAAAATTACAGACATTTGAGCTAAACGATAATTATACAGGGTGTTTCATCATAACTGGACAAATATATATTTTCGTATAGAGGACATCGGGAGAATCATTTTTGCCTTATACAATATATCCCGTTTTCGAAGCATAAGCGAGTACAGGGTGTCAAACGTCATTTTGAGCAAGATTCTTATGAGTGTGGTCAGTTATGTATAGCACTTAAGTAACGGTTTCTGGTCGAATCTCAGTATTTTTGGGTCCTCTATTCAGAAAAGTTGACGAACTCCGAAAAAAATTTACAAAATGGCGGAAGACCTACAATGTTCCAAATTTTTTCTTGCGATAGTCAAATTGACTTTTGTTTTCTGAATGAACACAATTTCTAAGAATTTCTGTGCAAAAATTTTTTCAAAAATCGAACACAAATATTTTTTTACATGTCTAAAGCGATGAAAAAAGTTCACTCGAAATGGATGAAATTTTGTACAATTGTACTTCTTGAATTATCAATCACGAATATGAAAAACAATTGTAAAATATCGAATGGTTTCGTTACTACAGTCATTCAAATGTTTCGTTCAGAACTCTGAAATAATGAAAAAAAAATTGTTTTGAGTTCTAGAGTCAAAATAATTGAATTATTAGCATGTCGAAACATTCTAGATGAATTTATACAAAAAAAATCAGTGAAACTTAGTTGGGACTCGAACCGACGTAGGTATAAATAGGAAATGGCACTGTTCTAAGGATATTAATATTCGTTGCCAGGCAACGGTAGTTCGTAGTTCATAGAGTTGGACTGGTATTTGAATTCAGTGAATATAATTTAGCCATAGTCAAACTCTATGAACTACGAACTACCGTTGCCTGGCAACGAATATTATTATCCTTAGAACAGTGCCATTTCCCTATTTAATACCTACGTCGGTTCGAGTCCCAACTAAGTTTCACTGATTTTTTTTGTATAATTCATCTAGAATGTTTGGACATACAAATAATTCAATTACTTTGACTCTAGAACTTAAAACAAATGTAGGTCTCTTCCGCCATTTTGTAAACTTTTTTTCGGTGTTCGTCAACTTTTGTGAATAGAGGACCCAAAAATACTGAGATTTGACCAAAAACCGTTACTTTAAGTGTTATACATAACTGACCACACTCATAAGAATCTTGCTCAAAAATGACGTTTGACACCCTGTATCTCGCTTTTGCTTCGAAAACGGGATATATTGTATAAGGCAAAAATGATTCTCCCGATATCCTCTACACGAAAATATATGTTTGTCCAGTTTATGATGAAACACCCTGTATAGCACTCGTTGAAGTAGAACGAGCGCTCAATATATCCTATTAGTTTTTAAACCAGCATCGGAGTTAATTAAGAAAATGATCATACAGCAAAAAAAGGATTGGCAATGCAAAATGAATAACTGCTCTGTAGTTTCACCTCGAGTAACACTTTTCAAATGAAACATTTCCAAATACTCCGTTTTCATATGGGTGCCAATAAATCAGTATGCATTAGAAAGTACTTGGGTAAGTTCATGCTTATAAGACTACTTTACCAGCACAGGCAGAAATAGAAATTTTCTGTTAGGGGGGGGGCGTATAGGAGGTCAGGGGTAGTCGTCATGCAGATAAGGTAGGTAGGGAACTTTCTTTGTTTATTCAAATTTTCTGAGGAAACCCCGCGAGCTTCCGAGGAGATCATGGCATCTCCCAGGGTCCCTTCGACTAAGCTTATGTTTCCAGTCAAACACGTGAACCAAACATTGTAACCAAATACAGGGGTTTTCATCATAAACTGAACAAACATATCTTTTCATGTAGAGGACATCGTGAGAATCATTTTGGCCCTATACAATATATCCCGTTTTCGAAGCATAGCGAGATACAGGGTGTCACACGTCATTTTGAGCAAGATTCTTATGAGTGTGGTCAGTTATGTATAACACTTGGTGTAACGGTTTTTGGTCAAATCTCAGTATTTTTGTGTCCTCTATTCAGAAAAGTTGACGAAATCCGAAAAAAAAATACAAAATGGCGGAAGACCTGCAATTTTCCAAATTTTTTTGCGGTTGCCAAATTGACTTTTATTTTCTGAATGAACACAATTTTCTAAGAATTTCTGTGAAAAAATTTTTTCATAAATCTAACACAAATTTTTTTACATGTCTACAGCGATGAAAAAATTTCACTCGAAATGGATGAAATTTTGTACAATTGTACTTCTTGAATTATCAATCGCGAATGTGAAAACAGAACTGTAAAATATCGAACGGTTTCGTTACTACAGTCATTCAAATGTTTCCTTCAGACCTCTGAAATAATAAAAAAAAAATGTTTTGAGTTCTAGTGTCAAAGTAATTGAATTATTTGTATGTCCAAACATTCTAGATGAATTTATACAAAAAAAATCAGTGAAATTGAGTTGGGACTCGAACCGACGTAGGTATTAAATAGGGAAATGGCACTGTTCTAAGGATAATAATATTCATTGCCAGGCAACGGTAGTTCGTAGTTCATACAGTTTGACTACTGGCTAAATTATATTCACTGAAATTCAAATACCAGTCCAACTCTATGAACTACGAACTACCGTTGCCTGGCAACGAATATTAATATCCTTAGAATAGTCTATATAGTCTAAGGGTATATACCACTAATTGTGTTGTCATTTGTGTGTTTACCGTCTTGCTGTTCATTCCGATCTCATAGCTCAACTGATAGTCGGCATAAATGTTCAAATTGTCAATACTGAAATTTATTTTTTGTTTTTTTTCGTTTTTTATTTATGCCTGTGGGCATTATCTGTTTTTTCCTTTCTTGTTTTTTTTTTCGTTTTTTTTTCGATAACCTTGACCTTGAATAACCTCGAAGCTGTCATATAGAGTCACTTAAATTATATTGTTTTTTTTATTTGTCATTTACATTGTAAATAATAGGTTAAGTAGGAATAGCTCTGCTAAACTTCGCCTTAAGCGATATTTTGTGTAAATATATGCACAATAATGAAGACCATTATTATTATTATTATTATTATAAAATGATGTTGGGTGTAGGAAAAGAACCATTTTGAAATCTTGTCGATTTGAGTTATACTTTTGGTACTTACTCATCGGAAGACGGTCGAGTGAACTTGTGTCATTATTTTATTTTGTCACTATACCTTAAAATCAATAGATGTTCATTAGTCTCGCTAAAACTCGAAAACGCCTGGACGGAAAAAAATTCATTCTCGGCGACAGAAACCACAAGGTTAGAAATAATAGAGTGCGCGGAGATAAATGTCACTTGAATAAAATTTAGAACTCTCTCGAAAAACCATATACAATGAAGAAAAGGATAAAAGAAATCTTAGATAAAGTTTAGTATTGATTTATTAGTAAATACAGTTAAAATGTCAGAAAGATACAGAGGGGAAATTTGAGTCGTAGAACAAACCATTCTAGAAGCTTGAGAGATAAAAGAGCATAAATATCACTCGAACAAATACAACAGGAAAATGTAGATATGCGTGTTTACACAATGGCAAGATGCGAAAAATGAAAGGTATCAATGAAGAAGATTCTAACAAAGAGAAGGACGCAGATTCGTAGTCAACAAATGAAGAACATTAAAAAAAATATATTTCAACAAATAATGAAGATAATGGCAATACAACGTCATCCAAAAAATAAAGAAAATTGCAATGAAATATTTATCATTAACTATGTAAAGTATAGTAGAGCACAAAAATATTAATATTTATCGCAGCATTAGCAGATTGACTTCTGAATTGAGCAACAGATCAAACCTAGTATTTGAAAATTTTCTGATTGAGCAATAAATCCAAATTATTAATTCTGCTCCAACCCAACTCTAATCAAACTTCTTAATCCAACATGGCTCCTTCTCATCTCAGCAGATCCACAATTTTCTTCGCCCAATAAGCCCAAGAGCACAATCATCTCGAGAGCTGTAAATTTTTCTTGCATGCCGGCAAGATACTGAAGTATAATTACTTAAACGGCAAACTTCATTTCGTCGACATCAAAGTTTTCTTATATGTGTTAATTAAAATTAAAATTATTACCGTACCTTAATAGAAACAAAATTAAACCAAAACCAAGAGGGAGAATATTTCATCATTTTAACAAGTTATTAAATTGGGTACAAACCGAAGAAACGACAGAAAGAGAAGCAAATACCCAGTCCCGACTCTCTCTTATTTAATAAGCGCAACCAATAGCAGAGTTTAGTTAATACAGTTGAGATCAAAGAGCCCTTCAATTTTAATTCCACTTTATCTAGAGGGCGTAGAGAGTCTGGCTAAAGCAATAAAATGCTAATATGTGTTTGTCGTTGCTAATCAACTGTCAGGACGGCAAGGACTGCAGCGTTCAGCCAACGTGGAAGAAATGAAAATGGGAAATAAATTGATGGTTTTTCACACAGTGTCTTCCACCCACGCTTTTGAATGCGAGTTATTAAACTCAATTTTTAAATTGTTTTATTGGCCAGACATACAGGGTTTTCCTTTTAAGTTGGCTTATTAGACGTTTTTGGAGAACTAGTGAATATTTCGTTCTGAAATTTTGGGTGAAGCCTTGAGAAAGAAGGTTCTCTTCGCCTGAAATATTTTCAAGTCGACAGTGTTGCCACGTCTATCTCAAACACATGTCCACTTTCTTATTATCTATATTTTCATTTATGTATCGATTCAATACCAAATTCGCAGTATAACCTACTAAAAAAATTTCTCTTTCATGCACCGTTGCCAAGTTATGCACAAATTCTTAAAATTTTTTACATCTGCATTGCAAGTGTGGAAATGTCTCACAGTCTCACAGTAGAGATGCCATGCATTCATGAGGTATATTCAATATTTTGATACATTGTAAGGCTCTTCGGAAATTTTGATCCGAAATGGAGAACTTAAAATTAAAATATTTCGAGATTTTCAAATGGCAACCCCATATTTATTTTACAGAATTCGATTCAAAAAGAAGAATAAATGGCAGTTTTTTTACACTAATTATTTATTTTGGATAGTTTTCGAATGAGATGAAATTCTTCAGTATTTAGAGTCATAATTAAATTTGTATACATACCTACTTGACTTCTTTGAAAAAAAATTGAAAATATCGGGTAGTATTTTTTGCGCACTTGTTTCTAGGGGTTGTTTTACCCAAATGTAATTTTAACCGTTTATAGAAACCGATCATTATACAGGATGTTCTGATTTGTTTTCGACAAACTGAAATGGGTGATAGATCCCATCATTTCAAGCAAAAAAGTTCTTATGAACATGGGTCCGGAATTGTATCGTTTCCGAGATAGAGGGTGTTAAAGTTGAAAAAATAATTCGCGTTTTCTTTAATATGTTTTGACTCCTTCGAAATCCTTTCATGAAATTTCGTATACAGGGTTTTTTTTGGACGATAAATTATTATATTATTTGTTTTGTTCTAAATTGTTACTTCTGAAAAATATTCAATTTGAAATTATTACAAATTTGTTTCTACATGTTTTAGAGATTACCATAATATGGATTCAAATGCGTTTTTCTTTGAAACGGTTGCTTCTAGAAAATTAAATGAGGTGAACCTTTTTTGACTGAAAAAGTCAGGAAAATCGATTTTTCTAGTCCAGAATGACGCACAGCGTAGCACAAAAAAGTTGCGGCGGTTTAAAGGGGACGAAATAATTGCCAGAGGCGCCCTCTAGAAAAAAACAACCAAATCGACCACCTCAAAAACCTTGTGTACCAACTTCCATGCAATTATTTGGAATCGGTCGAAAGATATCAAAGAAAACGCGAATTATTTTTTCAACTTTAACACTCCGTATCCCGGAAACTAAACATTTCCGGACCCATGTTCATAAGAACTTTTTGCTTAAAATGATGTGATCTATTACCCATTTCAGTTTGTCGGCAACAAATCAGAACACCCTGTATATTATACGAGTATAATATGAACTAGGTAAGCGACGAGCATATTCGACCTACATTTCGTCAGAATCGGAACATAAAAAGATTTTGAAATATATAAAATTCTGGCGGCTTTTTTATCGACGATGAATTAGAGTGAACGTTTAATAACTGAACAGGCAACGGAAAGGATAATCAAAGTATAAATAACAAGGTAACATTGTCGCTTTGATGTCTCCATAAGTCCATAATCTTCAGAATTGAGAATTTGGGGATATGTGTTGCAAAATGGCGAATGCGTAGGTTGTTCTTCTAGAACAAAATAGTGTCAGGATCTGAATATATCGCATACGTTCATTCTTGGCTGAAGAACACTTATACTTTTTGAATATTGTTTTTGAATATTTTCAGATTTCTTCCCATTAAAGAATGGTTTTGTTCTCGATAAGATGAACTCTAAATATATTTTGAGTCAGAGAATACCTACTAGAAATTTATTCAACAGAACAATGGAATGTGGAAATTATAATCATTTAATTCAATCAAATTATGCATTTGCCAAAGAAGTAATTTTCTCTGGTACCCTAATAGTAATGAAGACTGTGTAGCTTGGAATAGAAGTCCACCAAGTATTCGAACGATACCGATTGGTACCCAAAAATATAAGTATATCGCACAAACATCTCACATGAAAAGAAATATGAGACTGTTCCAGATTTGCTGAATAATGAAACGAATCAGAAAAGTTCAAACAGTACAGTAACAATTTCAATTGAGCCTGATATTTTAGCGCAAACACAGAAGGTTAATTGAACCATCTGGCTCTCCGTGTGATGGTTCTTCAGAACCTCAGATTTGCAAAGAACCAGAAGAAAAATATTTGGCAACAAAATCATGAAAGTTGGCGTTGTGGTAGTTTTTTGGCAACGTCCTTGTATCTTCTTCACAGCCTTGCGAATATTTTCAAGAAAATTTTATTTTTTTTAAATCAGTTGGTTCAGAGAGGTTTTCGGTATGTGCACTTTATCATGCCTCGTTTACTTTGAGACGATGGTACCTAATGATATTTGTCACAGAATGAAAGTCGACCATTACAGTTTTGTTCATGAACAACTTTTAAAGCCTACAGAACCTTCAATGGAGAAAAAAAATGGAGTGACATAGGAAATTTATTTCGGCATTGAAATACCACCCAAAGAATCATTTGTGTATCACATGATTGATTGATGAGTTCAATCAAATGTACAAAATGACCACCATCGTTCTGGATGTATTAAATCGAAGCTCATTCTGAATTTTCACTGTGGGGGTTGAAAGTTTTATATGAACAAAATTGTAACGGTTGACTTTCATTCGGTGACATATTTCGTCAAGTACCAACAACAAATTTCTTGAGAATTCCTTCACGCCTGTTAAAACGACTTGCCAAAAAAGTACCACATGACCCACTTTCCCTATTCAAAAAATTTAGAGGGTTTAGGGGGATGGCACAGGGTGCAACCAAAATCCTTCAAGCATAAACATTTAGTAAGTGAAACAGAATTGACCTTAGTATTTCAGAATTTTGTATAGCCGAATAATTTTCTTCTGAGAAATAGTACATTGTTTACCGGGTAGGAAAAGCTTAACATTCCTGGACGACTGTTGCTAAGTCTCGGCTTGCGCCTCGACTTAGCAACACAGAGTGCAGGAATGTGGCTTTTCCTACGAGGTAAACATACTATTTTTCCGCAAATCGTTTAAAATTCGACAGATATTGAACATTTTTAAAAAAATTCCCGAATTTTTGACATTTCTTAAATTGCATCATTTTTCGATGTCATTCTCATCGGAAAATTAATGAGAACTGTCAGATGTGTTTACGTGAGGGAAGTGCCTGAGAATTTCGGTTCATTGTGAACGAAATAGGGCAGATCCAAATGAAACAAGGTATATGAATATCATTTTTTAATCCTTTAATAACGTTTATTACGAAAGGTTTTTGTTCCAGAAACGATTAAATTGAAATTATGAATGGAATTAGATCGGAGTAAGTGACATTTGTCAAGCGAGTTTACAGGTCAAAAAACCTCTAGGATATTTGCAATTTTATGAAGGAACCCCAACAGATTCGAATGAAACAAGGTACGAATATCCTTTTTGAATAGTTCTATTACGTTTATTGATAAAAATATTTGTTCCAGAAACTCTCAAATTACCATGAAGAACAAATTACTTTTCTATCATTTATGTAGACACTAACAACTGTACGGAAATCATTTCCTTACAGTGAGGAAATGACATTTCCTTACAGTAAGGAAATGACATTTCCTTACAGTAAGGAGTCCTGACTTTTTCTTCAAGAAATTTTGAAAGGAATGTCAAAATTTGTTCGATAATTTTGACGCGCAATGTATTCATATATTGACACAAGTAAAATGCCTACACAAATCATCGTTATAATATGTCATTAATTTATACAATCTACAACTTCATTTGAATGTTTTCATCCCTGGTCATTTGACGAAACGACGACGGCGTGCACAGCATCCGAACACTTGTGTAACCTGTCACGAGGGTTCCAACAGCCAATAAAGAACAAATAAAGCGTAGATGAAGAAAATAAGTCGAGTAGAGAGAACGAATCCGCCGGCAGAGCGAGGAACAAGCAAGGGCTAGGGGGATAAGTGTAGCCAACCGTCAGTTTGGTTAAATTTACCAGATCGAGCGTGGAACGACTGCCGCAGCAATAAAAGGGCAATTAGAATGGCTGGGCGGTCTGGCAACAGACTGATTAAAAAAGAGAAGGACCAAATAGACAGACACAAACCAATAAAGTAATAAGAGAGAGTTAATTATCGCGGCTTCAGGGCGAATAATCAACTGAAGAGGGCGCTGAGGGCGGTTCGGGGTGGTGGGAGAATCGCGGATAAATAGTTGAGGGTGTTTGGAACCCCTAAGTTTGAGGCAAAGGGGCGAAAACTGGCGATAATCGTGGCACTTGCGTGAATTCGCCGGAATAAGTAATGGGGAGTTCATTTGAAGTCTTTAATTATCAGACGGAATCACATTTCGGCTGGTTGTTATTGGTTCCGAGATAGACGAGGTAAGTTTATCTGCAGGAATTCAATCTTGCTATTTTTACGCTTTTGTGGGTTGCGAATTAGATTGATGGTGGATTTTCACGTAATTGTTTCGCTGAAACTGGGAATTATCGTAGGTAATTGCACAAGTGCATCAAAATTACCGATAATTTTGCATGACAACGTGTTGTCAAAAAACTGTATGAGTTCATTTTCATTTTTTTCAAAAAAGAGCCCGACACCGAAGGTAGAGGGCTCTTTCATTTTGGATTTTCACGTTATTGTTTTCCTGAAACTGAAAATAATCGAGATAAGACTACAGTTTTAGACTGAGTATAATTTCATAAACCTTGATTATTTGTTTTCCTGCCTTAGGATAAATAGCTCTATAGTTTATCAGACTATCAAGATTCAAATTCAGGAAGATGTCTCAGATGATTATATGGTACCTAATGATGGAAATTGCATTGTTTTATTGTGCTGATTTTATATGTTCGTTGAAATTTTTGGAAAAGATACAAATTCGAGATAATAAACCAACGAAAGTCGACCCTGATCTCGCTTGAAATGGATCGTCGATTCCTTAGATAGAACCGGAATATTTTGTGAGAAAAAAACTATGAAAAGGAATTCATGAGACGGGAGGCAGCAAACATAAAGGAAACTGTTAGAGTCTTTTATACCTAGAACACTGCTGGTTCATGAAACTTCGGAACTTCGGCGAGCTGAACAGCAAGTACCGTATTCAGCTCATGTTATGTTGGCACAATAAGCCAATGAAACGCAGTGTGCATGGAACCCTTTTGATTAATCTTGAGGTCTAATCGATTCCAAGGAAATCGGAAATCAATTTCACACAATTCACTGACTGAAAGAAAATTTAACAACAGTCCTAAGCGCAAGTTGTGACGTCGCAAGTTTCTAAAATATGATCTTATAAGGTAGGTACGAAACGGATTCTTCATCGAGATACGGAATGTCAAATTAAACAAAAAATTTTCTTGAATTTATTCAAATTGACAATTGCTACTCATTTGAAATGAATTACAGTAGAGTCTCGATAATTTGACACTCGATAAATGCATCTCCCGATAATTTGAAGTTCTTTTCAGTTCCCTTGAATAACACTTGATAATTTGAAAAAAATCAACGTGTTCTGACCCCCTCGATAATTTGAAGTTGTAGCTGACATCTTGCTCAATAACACTCCTTAATTTGAAGTCAAATCACCCAAACATTCTATAATTTGAAGTCCCCACTCTTCTGTGATCCGTTTCATCTTGCACTTGTCTTAATTGAGTTTGCGCAGTCTTCCTTAGAATTGCGTTGAACTAAAACCAGTTTTCGAATTCGAATTAAAAATGAGTGAAAGAAAGAATAAGGGTCTTTCAATAAGAAAAGACTTGTTGTCGAAGAGGTGGAAAATGGCATATTGGAAAAAGATGTTGCGAAATAGTTCGATATTCAACCCTCTACATTGTCCATGATTTTAAAGAATGAGAAACGAATCAATGGAAGTGTCTCCAGTATAGGAAGAAAAGGCTTCGTCAAGCTGAATTTCCTCGCCTGGAGGAAAAAGTCTTTCGCTCAGGCTCTCGGTTTCTGCCCTCAGGGCAGAAACAACCGATGAATTCTTCTCAGCTCTCAACTTTTAGAAATCACCCTGGACAATGCTATGCTAGATAGAAGTCACTAACTCAAATGAAAATTGCTTACTTCTTTTCGAAATGAAATACTCATGTTATCATATACACATAAAGATCATGTATGTAGAATATAATACATAATCACATATACAATATCATTAGTACCTATGTACTTCTGATCAAACTCTTGTTTAATTGAATTTCATCCTTACGCCCTCTTGTTTATTTGAACTCTTTTTATTTTGAACTCTCGGTAATTTGAACTTTTTCGCTGGTCCCTTGAGTTTCAAATTATCGAGAGTCGACTGTAGGTTTACAATTACCCATTGAAAGGACTCTCTGTAAAAATTGAGAAAAGATTGAAAAGTTCAGCTCAGGGGCGTGAAGTGTACTACCCGAATTTATTCGCTCACACTATTTCGAGAACACACACTTAAACATTAAAAACATTAATGACAAGTTTACGTTACAATTTTTTCGAAGGTAAATGAATTGGCATCCCGAATTTGTGCGCCCTGACTTGAATGATGAATTATGAATGATGATGAATGATTTTTCGAATTTTTCCCCATTTTACCTGGCATTTCGATTTTCGAATTGGTTCAGCCCATATCCAATTAGAAATCAGTAGGTAGGTATATCACAACTTGAGGGAGTGAATCTACTTGAAATTTAATTTTTTTTTAAGTTCATATAAACATGGGTCCGTGAAAGCTTCGTTGTGGAGCTACAGGGTGTTGAAATCTCGAAAAATTTTTTTTTCCATAACTCCTGCAGTTTTTGAGATATTCACTGCAAATTTGGAATTCGAATCTTGAATAGAATCTACAGGTTGTTTTCTTTTCAAGAGCCATGTCTTCATCCTCCCTCTAAAACGTTTTTGCAGAACAACACTGATCAGCGTAAAATCAATGTTTGATTTTGATTTGATTTTTTCGTATCTCCAACCATTTTTGAGTAAAACATAATTGAGCGATAGTATGTTATTCGCTGAATAAAAAAAATAATTGAAATACTTTCTGTAATAATTGTTTTTAACCAGTGACTAGTTTATTTATTTGTTGGTTTATATTCAACGTATTGTCTACATTTTTGTGTATTTCCAGCTGGCCTGATGATGGTTTAATACTGAAATCGATCGCCAAAGAAATATAAGTATCAATATAGTGTGACTTTCTATATTTTCTCAATTTATATATGAAATACTTGATAGGTATGCCCAAAATTTGCTTTCATTTTAATAGCTCATCATCAGAGACTCAACTTATTCAATATCGAATTACAATCATTCAACACCCTATAACTCCCTTACGTAGCTTTTGTGAAACTATTATGTAACACCCTGTATAAACATCAATTCTCAAAATAAGCTGTAAAATCTCCCTTCGGCGTCTCATGGCGTTATTCTGAAGCACCCTGTTCATTAGTATTTTGAGGATTCTCAACTGGAATCTAATCGTTCTTCCTGCCGGTGAATCATCCACAACAGATTAATTCGATCATGAAAATTGATGATCTGATTTTCGTGAGAAATCTCAGCTGAACAAAACAAGCGTTACAGAAGTCAAATTTCAGGAATAACGAAAACTGGTGCATTAAATCGCGTGACTATAACAGTTATATTTAATCGGCCAGGTATTTTAATTAAGTTAAGATTAAAACTACAATAAAATAGGGTCACGACAGGTTTTTCCTACATGAAACTTGAGGCTTATTTCCTTAATGATCCAATTACCCCTGTCTGAAATTGAGAAACGGCCTTTTTCGGAAGCTAAATTGTTTTTCTTGACGTTGCATTTTTGCTTCCACGCCGAAACCTGAAAATTTATATATTTGCAGAGATATTTGAGGTCAATTATGAAAAATTTTCAGATTAAATATTTAGGAAAAAATATTCATCAATGGATCCCATTATTATTGAACTCATGTTCCGGAGCTTATTATGTAGATTGTAGGTACAGGGTGACCAGAATTGGTAATCCTTGAACTACAACTTTTAAACACTTTGAGATAGAGAAAAATGAATAAATGAATGGAACATTGGATTCATCTTGTTTTGAGAAACTCAATTGGGTTCAACTGCACTGCTCTATCGTCCTTTGTTCTCGAGTTATAACTCGAAACATTGACGGCAATTTTAAAATTATACAGGGTGTTCCTAAATTGAACGTACAAACGAAAAGGGGAGATTCCTTGAGTGAGTTTAAGAAAAAAAAGTCCCATAAACATGGGGTCGCAAACGTTTCGTTTTCGAGATACAGGGCGTTAAAGTTTTAATCAAAAACATGTGTTGATTATACGCGTTTATCGAATCTTTATGAATCATAGCTACAGATCAGGAAAATCTCCATAAAAACTGACACTGAATTCATTCACCACAGCTTACAAAGTGGCCTTCCCATCGTAATTTGGATTTTCACGAGGATTTCGAGAGAATCGTTCAAAATTTTTTTTCTCGAAATCGTTGGTAGATACGACAAACTACAAGAGACCGAAAAGTTTAGTATTATAGAAACAAAGCTTCTTTTTACATTTTTTCAAATCAACAGTTGCTCACCAAAAAAAAAGTTCTGCAGAAGAACAGGTGGCAGTGTTCCAGAAAAAATATCACCCTGAAGATCTTCTATCGAAATTGCCATGTCACGTGGTGAGAACTCTCAAATGTTATATCTATGCCAAATTTCAGTTGAATATCTTGTGAAGGGTAGATACTATGAGGAAAAAACTTGAAAAAATTCAAACTTCAAAACTCTGTATCTCGAAAACGAAACGTTTGCGATCCCATGTTTATGGGACCTTTTTTTCTTAAACTCACTTAAGGAATCTCCCCTTTTCGTTTGTACGTTCAATTTAGGAACACCCTGTATAGACAGGAATCCAGTGGCATAATCTAATTTAGACTGAGAGGTTTCCTTCCTGATTTATTACGTTAAATTTCATGTTTTCTTATAAGAGCAATAGTTTATATCAACTCTGAAATAATCACGGTTTTTTCTGTCATGTCATGTATCTCTTTCAGAACAGAGGCGATGCTAGAGGGGTGAAGGTTGGCCCAGGAACCTCTTAGATTTTTATGGTCCATGCCTTATAAAATTGTACCAATTCATTCATCACTATCCTTGATGAAAATGCTGGGCCACACCTGCCCCCCCCCATGCGTTGCCACTGACCTGAGAGCAATATATACGACATGGTATATACAGGGTATCTATAAATGATTATAACAGCGAAGATGGCATTGGACTACTATTAATATTTATATTCTGATGTAAACTTCAATTTAAACAAACGATACTGTTAGTTTGGACTGGTCACACCCAAAGAAATTGAATAATGTGAGTGGAATTATAGATTTGTTTAATTTTGCATAAGAAACGATAAGATAAAAAAATTCCAGAGCCACCTACGATGTTACAATCATTTATAAAGACCCCGTATATTTGAAACGGTAAATATAAATTATTGTTTATATTAGAAAACAACAAAATTTCATGTAATCAATCAGGAAGGAAAACACCCACCACAAATTAGATTGAGCCATTGAATTCCCATCGAAAAAATGTCTGTATACAGTTTTTGTTTCAAGTTTATAGAACAAACAGAAACGGGGATAATAAAATATTTTTCTATTTCTCTGAGGATTAAAAATTTGTAGTTCTGGCCAACCTGTGTAGACTTGGACAAATTCGACACTTTCGAATGGAGAGACCCATTTCCCCATTTCTGATTAAGTTGGACAATAGGTGATGTCGGTGTCTGAGGTTCAATTTTTATGAAAAACTCATTAGTGAAAACCTCACGTGAATATCTATGATCGTTTCGTAGTAACTGGGTGTTTCTCGCTAAGGTGCATTTTTGAAATACTGCTGATGAAAATTCTCTATTTCGGAAATTTTTCCAATGGGGCACATTATACTTATACCTTACTCACTTCGATTAATAAGTAAATATAGAAAATTTTCGTCTTCTTACTAATTAAATATTTCGAATGACGCTGAAAGACAATACCAGCACCTTCGCCATTTTGCAACGAATAAAACGCACGATACTGAATACTGAAACTTACAAGATAGCTCGCACATACAGGGTGTTTTGAAATATATGGGTTGGACTTCAGAATATGAAAGACCGTCCAAATATATGAAAATTCAACTCAACCTTCAAGAATGCAACATCTTCAAAATACTTCTGCATTATAGACAGTAACTGCATGCATATAGAAGCTATCAATTACATATAATTCAACTATCTATAATTTGTGTGTTATGACATCAACGCATGGTCTTGGTACATGTTCTAACATTTGATTATGTTCCATTTGAAGCAAAAAAATTTTTTTTTTCACCATTTTTCTATTTTTTCAAAAACGGTTGAGTTTGGAGCATATATAGTCATGAGCTCCTCTTTGTAAAGAAAACATTGGTGATACAAATGGCTGTCCCAGAATCTGCACTTTTTCCAGAAGCAAAGAAATTGAGCAGAGAAACACACTCACCCCTTCAGACCTTTCAATAACTACAACCAAACTCCCGACAAAACATAACTTATGATTTGAAAATGAAAGTTCTTATTCTGTAGTTTAGAAAGTTCCGATAATAATCGCAACAAAAGAATTTTTTTTCAAATTCAAACCTGTAACTCAAAAATGTTGCAGAGAATAGAAAATTTCTTCATATTTTTTTGCGTAGCATATACAGGGTGAATCCTGTTGAACTGTACATACTTCACACAGAGATAGAGGAAACTTTGCTGGTTTCAAAAAGACCCCACATGAAAGGTCTCAAACGATTCGTTTGAATTATACAGGGTGATTTCCAGTTTTGGGTCATATTTTCAAATATTGAAGATTGAACTGCCATGACAGGTTTAATGACTTTTTCATCTACAGGGGGATTTTCTTTATAAATTCCGATAATATCAGAAAAATAGAGTCCGGTCCTGGAAACTGACGAAAATTACCTGAATATTGGAATATTTGAATATCGAGAGGATTCAAGCTGATAATATTCTCCTGTCTTCAACTTTTGATACATTTGGGTTAGGTCGCCCAAAAAATTTATCTCCGAGTACGCATATTCAATATTTTTTTTCTCTAAATTTGTAGGTGTGCCACGTGATTTTATCACTCTTCATTGAAGAGTTTTCAGTGTAGTTTGAACTGTCATGACAGGTTTATTGACTTCTTCATCTACAGGGTGTTTTTTTTCATAAATTCCGATAATATCAGAAAAGTAGAGTCCGGTCCTGGAAACTGATAATCTGTTAACTCAGCTGTATGGAGATTGATATAGTCCTCCTACGTACCAAATTTTATGAATTCGTGATTATTCCTTCATCCAATAGAGCATTTTGAAAATATGACCCAAAACTGGAAATCACCCTGTATAATTCAAACGAATCGTTTGAGACCTTTCATGTGGGGTCTTTTTGAAACCAGCAAAGTGTCCTCTATCTCTGTATGAAGTATGTACAGTTCAACAGGATTCACCCTGTATTATGAAATATCTTATATGTGTCTTCTCAATTTGACAGACTTCGTCATCCGATAACAAACTTCGTCTGGTAGGGGACTGGGGAGTATTATCAGTCTTCTAAAGGCATGGACTCTGATTTCATTTTTGAGCTCTCGTTCTCCCCAAACGATAGAGTTCTACACCCTGATGATGAATTCGTTGTCAAATTCAATTCTGTCTTTGTTTTTGTTCCTCAATAGATATCTCAGACAAAATGAAACCAATCAAAAGGAAATGTTGCGGCCATATGAAAAATGCTCATAATAGGCTTCGCTCCATCAGAACTATATGATTCAATTTTTATAATTATTTATTTTTCATTTTTTCGATAATTTCCAGAATAAAATTCTGAGATTCTGCATTTATATATTTGGTATCAATCTCAAACCACATATTAATCTTTGAGGTAATAGTCTTATGGCCCAACCATAGAACGAGCGCTGAAAAGCACCTGCTTAGGATTTTTCTTAAAATTTTCGTTAGGTTTCTCATAGTCACATTAATCACATTGTATTGTGCTAGTTTAATGTTCTTTATAGAAATTGGTTTATTCACTATGCAGTCATTTAAATTTTCCTCTTCGAATGAGGTTGCAGTTTTATTTCCAGAAATATAAATTCGATATTGAATCAGCAAGGACATTTGCACATTTCGAATTCTTGTAATTTCTATCACAGAAATAAAATCTGTCATTTCAGCATTCAATTGGTATTGCCTGTTTCCGAAATGAAGATTTGAATCCAATGTCAGTAATTTCACCATCATCAATATCAAAAACTCGTTCACAGGTAGGCAAAATACTAGTAGCGGTAAAAATTTATATTGGAGGAGTATAATCCTCATGAATATTATTATTCCTAATTCCTAATACGAATTGGTATCATGATGACCACTAAGAATATGGAAAAATGCAATGGAGAGACATCTATTCGAAAAGCTCCGTAACTAACTGCCCTTCCTCGCGTAATAGTCCTAGTACAGAGCTTTGCCGGGAGAGCGCGCTCCTTGTTATACTTGGTTCGCTATTTGAAAACGTAGTATGAATAGGGTAAAAGCTATTGTAATTGCATGGATGCTGAATACTTTCAGGAGGCAAATTCGGTTCCTAATTTTACTGTAACACTCAATATTACGGAACTATTGTTGAATATTGATATTTTGGTGTTACCTTCAAACTTTAAATAAATATAGATTGAATATTCGAGGGAACACCAATTTCGTCGAAGTTAGGTACATATTTGATAGCCATTTACATACTTTGATAGTAATAGAGACCCAGTATGATAGTCATTGACATAATTTCATCTCAATCTTGCATCAAATTAGGGTATGATATCATCCTGTGTTCTCTCATTTATACATTCTCATTGTACCTATATGGGTCAATGAGACTTTCATACTAGAAATAATAGAGAAATAAGAAGGTTTACACAATTTTATTCCCTATAAACAACGAAGTAGCAAATTATTAGTGATCTTCACATATGTATTATACCGGATGTAATCTCTAGGGTTTTTATTTGTCTCCACATATTTCAGAATGTTTCATTTCTATTTGGTTCAAGTTAAGTTTTCTCAGATTATCATTGTGAAAACGGCATCATTAGATATCAATGTCAATAGGTGAATGTTAGAGTTTACTTAAGGATAGCGACTGCCCATCATAATTGCGTATATTTTCCGATTATGTTCTGTTTCATATCCGTTAGAAGTTTTCTACTGTTTGGAAGGTTCCAATGAATATTTAATTGATGAAGGTAAACTCTTCAATGATTTATATATTAAGGTTAAACCCTATGTCGATCACTGTTCACATATGGTTTAACCTTAATAAACATATAAATCATTGAAGGGTTTAATTACATCAATTAGATATTCCTTCGAATTCTTCAAACAGTAGAAAACTAATGAATATGAAACAGAATAAAATCGAAAAATACACGCAGTCGCTATCCGTGAGTAAAATCTTACAAATACACTTATTGACACTACAGCAAAGTCTCGCGCTAAATATCTAATGATGCCGTTTTAAGAATAACCTGAGGAAATTTAAGTTCACATAAACAGAAATAAAACATTCTGAAATATTTGGAGAGACGAAATTGATTCCTCACATAACCCTTGGTGAAACATGATAGATTGAATAATAAAAAGAAGATAAAAAACACTTGACAAAGTTACACAATTTTTATTAAAATATTTGTTGACACGCGTGTTTCGGGTTTTATCCCATTTTCAAAACTGAATATATATATCAACACAGAAAGGACATATTCATACACATTTCAGGTGGTTATTACATCTTGTGATTTTTAAGAGTACCTTTCTGTAATATATTGTGAGGCGTGGAGTGCTTGCATTCTTGATAGTCGAAATTGATTCCTCACATAACCCTTGGTGAAACATGATAGATTGAATAATAAAAAGAAGATAAAAAATACTTGACAAAGTTTCACAATTTTTATTAAAATATTTGTTGACACGCGTGTTTCGGGGTTTACTCTTGAAAATCACAAGATGTAATAACCACCTGAAATGTGTATGAATATGTTCTTTCTGTGTTGATATATATTCAGTTTTGAAAATGGGATAAAACCCGAAACACGCGTGTCAACAAATATTTTAATAAAAATTGTGAAACTTTGTCAAGTGTTTTTTATCTTCTTTTTATTATTTGAAGAGAGATGAAAAAAACCTATGTAGCACCAATAGTTTATTAGATCGGTATAAATGTGCACAGTGTCAATCAATATCAGGGTGTCAACAACTGCACCTCTCACCCTACATGGGGTGAATTATCTGAATCGTTACAGACAAATAAATATATGTAGACTTAGATATGGGCGAGAAACAGAATAGGAATCGACAATTTTTAGAAATGGAATATTTCAAATATAGTTTTTTCCAGAATTTTAAGACTTTATTCAGGATCTGAAGATGTTCTATCGCATTATGTTTGTGTGTTGTCCGAGGTGTCTAGCAAATTGTGATATAGAAAATGGTGAACATCCCTCATTTTCATTCAATTTCATTTGTTTGCACTGTTTGGTAAAGTTTAAGCCCATTTGACTCTACTTTGACGAAACTTTCATTATGAGCCATCTTCAAAAATATATAAATAAATAGTTATAATTGGTTATGGGTTATGGTTCTTCAAATATTTTCATGATGTGCCGGAAGGCCCAAATGTGAGCGACTTTTTTTCTATTGTAAATATGGCTCCAACCAGTGGCGCAGCAAGGATTTTATTTTGGGGGGGGCTGAACTGAAAAATTTTTGACGATACAGTGAATAACGAAAGTTGCAAAAAAAATAAAGAAGAAAGAAATAACGAAGAAATTAATCTTTGGGGGGGGCTGCAGCCCCAAAGCCCCCCCCTGGCTGCGCCAGTGGCTCCAACCATATACAGATGTGGAAGAAACGGATGGAAACACAGGAGTTTCAGTGTTAAATTCACGCTGGTTCGGAGTCCAGTGGAACAGTGGAAGAATCGAAACCTCGGAGCGATGCGATGTTGAATAAGCGGCTGGTCTGTTGGAATGGCAGTCTGTAGTGAGTGGGGAAGCGCGCAAGCAACGATCTAGGATCGAATATTCGAATATCGAATCAGTAACACTCCAAACGGGAGATGGATAACATCGCATGACTATTGAAAATGAATACGACAAATTTTCTCCACTCTTATGGGCGCCATGAGCGGAAGTTATTTGCCTCAATGAATGAAACAAATAATTTCCTGTGAAAATTAATATTCAGGTTCTTTTTCGTCATAACTGGACGAAATTAGATCAGTATTTCACACCCCTTTAATACCGTTTACCTGCCAAAGCCAGGGTAACCCAAATTTCATAATGGTCCATCGTTCTTACCTGTGTTGGGAGCATGCGTAGACAAATTTTCAGCTTTTATAAAATAACGAAGGTCTGGGGTTCACGGGCTCTTAGACTATTAGTCGTTCACTTCTAAATTTCTGGCACTATACCTCCTCTCCATATTCAGAACTAAATGTTGGATTCAATATTTGCCAAACAACATGAATAACACTTATTTGTTTCAAAATGACTCACACCTTTATCAAAGAAATAACACTGGGTAAAACAATTAATTGAATACCATTGAACACGTGGGCAGCAAACATAGGTACAGCCGTTCATAATAATTTATTGCATATTTATCCGAGGCCGTTGAAATGCTCCTTTGTGTTTATCGTACTGTTCCACTGGTGTCGAATGGTGATGTTGAAGCAAATAAGCGTGTAAAAGGTGGCTTTTTCAAATCGTCAAAAATTTCCTAGTAATAAGTTGGTTTATGTTCTGGAATCCAAATAAAAACATATGGTAGCACGACCTCTTTTCCCATAAATGCATTAAATAAATAAAGCAAATAAATTGATATAGCGATTGGATTGTAACTATATGACATCGTAAATATCAGACCACACGTTATGTACAGGGTGACTCGCTTATCTTGGTAACCTAATTTTTCTCGAAAAGGGGATGAATATTTTTTTATTCTGTTAACGGTATTTGGTAAAGACAATGTGAACTGATGTGCATAAAAGTCGGTGAAAAGAATTCAGTCTTTCTTAAAATCAAACAGACTTGTAGCAAACTATTTCTCAATCATCAAATTCATCAAATGATATATACAGGGTGTCCCATTACTCGACGTCAACCCGGAACCGGGTGAAAAGGCAAGTAATGCTGGTTATCAGAAAAATTAAAAAAAAATCTAAGTTGCATGATTTTAAAATAATGCGCATTTAAAAAAACACGCAAAAAATTCCACACCCTGTGACAGTCTTTTCGCTCCTGTTGCCACAAATATCAACTTTTTCCAACTTTTTTCTTTGCTGTGTAACCTTGAATAATGCTTGTCTAAACTGTAATCAAAATTTTGATACCAGCTGCTCTAGGTTTCATAAAAATAGGGCTTACTTCTCGAAAAAAAATTCGAAATAAACAATTGCCTAGTTTCAACTGACTGTATTGAAAAAAAAATGTACTACGTAGGTTTGGCATGTTTTTTCAAAAGTTGGCGCATTTAGTGAGGATTCCAAAATGGTATAATACTTGTTAAACTGTAGCTGCCGTAGTTCAATTTATTTTCGATTGCCTTTGAATACACTTTTTCTCAAACTGCTTCCCAGTAATAGAGTCCAATGGGTTCAAGTCCGGTGAACGGGCCAGCCACGAGATTGGACCAGAACGTCCGATCCATCTTCCGAGAAAAAATGTTACCAGAAAAAAAAATTTTCAGAGAAATTTCTCAGGAAAAATTTTCTGGGAAAATTATTTTCTCTGCAAATTTTTTTTTCTGATAACATTTTTTCCCGGAAGATGGATCGGACTTTCTGGTCCAATCTCGTGGCCGGCCCGTTCACCGGACTTGAACCCATTGGACTCTATTACTGGGAAGCAGTTAACGAAAAAGTGTATTCAAGGGCAATCGAAAATAAATTTGAACTACGGCAGCTGCAATTAAACAAGTATTATACCATTTTGGAATCCTCACTAAATGCGACTTTTGAAAAAACATGCCAACCTACGTAGTACATTTTTTTTCAATACAGTCAGTTGAAACTAGGCAATTGTTTATTTCGAATTTATTTTTCCGAGAAGTAAGGCCTATTTTTATGAAACCTAGAGCAGCTGGTATCAAAATTTTGATTACAGTTTAGACAAGCATTATTCAAGGTTACACAGCAAAGAAAAAAGTTGGAAAAAGTTGATATTTGTGGCAACAGGAGCGGAAAGACTGCCACAGGGTGTGGAATTTTGCGTGTATTTTTAAATGCTCATTATTTTAAAATCATGCAATTTAGATTTTTTTTTATATTTTTCTGACAACCAGCATTACTTGCCTTTTCACCCGGTTCCGGGTTGACGTCGAGTAATGGGACACCCTGTATATAATAACAATAAAAAAAATTTTATATTAAATGCAACATGTCAAATCATATGTTATATACATATACAGCGTCCATTACGATCCATGCATAAATTATATATTTTCCTTAGTTCATTATAGGTACTTTGTCCAAGTGAACTCTAATAATTTGGCCGAAGTAACTGAGGTATAATGCAATGAGGAAAATATACAATCTATATGAATGGTGTGGAACAGCCAAATGGTATAAATTCGATAACGAATAAATGAGAGCGTGTTTGGAAAAATGCTTGGACTCGTCGATTTGTATTTTTAGATGCTCATTTTTTTCAATATCAAATGATTATATACAGTGTGTCATGCAACAGTGACCGATACTAACGTTTTTATTTCAAATACAACCCCCTGTATATTATAAGTTTCACAAGACGTGCGCGGCGAACATTTGGAACATCTCTTACATTGAAATTAATATTTTTGTGTTTTTTCACATTAATCGTGAAACAAAATAATTATTTTCAATGTTTATTTTATGTAATACATCTGAAAACACTAAATATTTCCGAAACAATTGAAGAGAGGTATGGGACATTGTACTAGAATTATGTCTAGAATTTTCTGAAGAATCCAAAAAACTAATAATATGCAGGTGGTTCTATTTAAAATAAGAAAGTTGGTACCTATCGGCCACTGTCACATGACACACCATATATAATTATTTTTGTTCGAAAAAAATGCGCATCTAAAAATACAAATCGACCTGTCCAATCGTTTCTCCTAACGTGCTCTCATTTATTTGTTATCGAATTTATTCCATTTGGCTGTTTCGCATTGTACAGATCATGTGATTTGACAAGTTTTGTGTGTTATTAGAAATGTTCTCGTTATAAAAGATAATAATTGAGTTGAGAAATAGTTTGCTACAAAGTCTCTTTGATTTTGAGAAACACAATCATATCTATGTCTCTAAATCGAGGCGTACGGTCACAATATAAAAAAAAATGAATGGATTAGAGATAACAAATCACGCAGCAGGTTACTGAACGAAGGACATAGAAAAAAATGATATTCAGAAGAAACATTCAGAATTAAATTACGCAATCTTGATTCTTTTCTCTGACTTTTACTCACATCCCAAGTCAACATTGACTTGTACAAAATACCGTCAAAAGAATAAAAAAATATTCATTCTTTTTCGAGAAAAATCAGGTTACCAATATAAGTGAATCACCTTGTATTATGTTTTGATTTAAGAAACTATCGCAGATACATTAATTATGCACGAAACATCCTCAGACTTGAGGACGGTCATGAAGACTATACACGTGAAATCTGTAAAACTTCGCCAACGTTTCGAATAAGTTACATTCTTCATCAAGGCTGGTTATTCCTCATTCAACAATTATTCCTTCGCTTGTTTAAATGGTAATTATTGAATGCGGAATAACGAGTCTAGATAAACAATAAAACTTATCTGAAACGTAGGCGAAGTTTTCAAGATTTAACAACCAAAGAACATTTCGAATATATTCAGGATATTAATTTCCAATTTATGTTCAGTCGAGAGGCTCCTGTATGTCTCGAAAACCTTTGTTTTCGAGATACAAAGTGTTCCACGTTTTACGAATGAAAAACAAATTTGAAACAATTCGACAATCCAAGTGAAATATTACTACTAAATCCAAGAAGAGATAATCAGCAACCGATGGTGGTGCTCAAGTAAATCAAAAATACACTAATTGAAACGGATATCACATTTGCAAAGATAATGAACAGAATATACTGTTCCGTACCAGAATCGATTAGCATTTCACGTCAGTTCCCGACCACCCAATTTAAACCCAATTTTAGTCCCAATTATTCGAGCAAACCACCCTCTGTTCCCAAAATCGACGTCATCCTGATGCTGCGTAATTAAATAGGTAAATGCAAAGATAATAGAAAGAAATAAATGAAAAAAATGCACTACAAGATGAAGAAAATAAAGCAGTATTTTGATTTTTCATTTTAACTGGTTTGTCTAAATTATGGGGTAGGTATTCTAGAGTCTTTTCACTGATTTAATGAAAGTGAATTTAGTACTATGAAACAAGAGTCACCGTAAAATCATTAATTACGAAGGTGAACGAAAAAAAACTCTCATACTAATTGAATGATAAGGTCGAAATCAATACAAACTGCAAGAAGGGATTATCAGCAACTAGGGGGTAATGGTGGTTGAGTAAATCAAAAACACACTAATTGAAATGGATATCACATTTTCAAAGATAACGAACAGAATATACTTGTCATTTCGTACCAAAATCGATTTGCATTTCACGTTGATTCCCGACCACCCAATTTTAGGCCCAATTATTCCCTCAAACAGAAAGAGATAAAATGCGAAAAAAAGCACAAGAAGATGAAGAAAATAAAGTAGTAGTTTGATTTTTTCTTTTAGCTGGTTTGTCTGAATTTATAGGGTAGGTATTCCAGAGTCTCTTCACTGATTTAATGATAGTGAACTTAGTACTATGAAACTAGAGTCACTGTTAAATCATGAATGAAAAAAGGGAACGAAAAAATTCACTTACACCAATTAAATAAAAATGTCTAAATCAATACAAACAAAAATAAAGAAGAGATTATCAGCAACTAAGGGTGGATGATCGTCGAGTAAATCAAAAACACACTAACTGAAACGAATATCACATTTCTGAAGAAAAATACAGAATATACGTGTCGTTCCGTATCAGAATCAATGTGAATATACATACAATTTGACAAATTATCAATTATGTCTATTATTCAATTTTTTCCAAAATATCTAAATTTCTTCTGAATACAGCAACCAAGGGTGAACTCCCCCTATTCCCAAAATCGACGTCATTGTAATGCTGCTTAATTAAATAGGCAAATGTGAAGATAACAGAGAAAAGGTAAAAGGCAAAAAAACGCACAACGAGATGAAAAAAATAAAGAAGTAGTTTGATTTTTCCTTTTTACTGGTTCGCCTGAATTTATAGGGTAGGTAGTCTCTTTTATAATTTAATAAAATTAATTTAGTACAATGAAACTAGAGCCACTGTAATAAAACCCTAAATAACAAAAATGAACGAAAACAATTTTCTTATACTATTTAAATTATAATGTCGAAATCAATAAAAACTGAGAGAGATTATCAGCAACTAAGGGTGAATGGTGGTCCAATAAATCAAAAACACACTAATTGAAATGGAAACCACATTTCCAAAGATAATGAACAGAATATACTTGTCATTTAGAACCAAAATCGATTTGCATTTCACGTTAATTCCCAACCACCCAATTTTAGGCCCAATTATTCGCGCAAACCGCTCCCTATTCCCAAAATCGACGTCATTCTAATGCTGCGTAATTAAATAGGTTCTCATTCGCAAAAACACGTATGTCCCCGTGGCCCATGTATCAACTGTTTCGTATCAGATTACTCTTAATATCATTTGGACCGTGGGAGCCGTAGCCGCCCCATCGGCAACATTCGCTTCCTTTATTTACCCCCACGTGAAATGAGAATTACCCTCATTATTATCCTAATCTCCGTTATGGCTCTCTGTCGTTCTCTGTTCTCCGATGTCATTATGTTGTGTTGATCGTGTATTCGGTAGTTGTAGATTAACGACCCACGATGGACGGTTGTTGGCTTGATACAATTTGTCGTAAATCTATCGGGTAATTGGAAAAGCAGACGGGATTCAATCACAACCCCTTCCCGAACTTCGCACAATTGGATTGTCGTTATTTCTGTTAGTGTGGTAATTGGTAGTACATGATGGGCAATATGCTTGTGGTTTTAGGGATTTCATTTCAAAGAACTAGTGATTCAATCAACTAGGACACTAGGTTATTAAAGATCAAGATATTTTAACGCGTTCGCTAGATTAATAACAGAGTTGATTATAAGATTTTTCCGACGATCTCAATATGACTTGTGTATAAATTCTCGATTGAAATACATTCTCATTTTTCACGAAACATACCTACATTTGACAAAATGGAATTTCTATGTTTTTATGTTCCACTAAAGTTTTGACATTTCTCATAGTGCTTCTGAATACTTTGTGTACGGTTGCCATGAGGATTGCACATTAAAATAGCCAAAAAATTGAGCATGAAATGGGTCATCAATGTTCAATTTCGTACACATTTAAATCACCTTTTATTTCGAGGTCGGCGAAAATAGAAATTAATAACTGATACAACGACAACTAACTTAAAGCAGCAGTTCTACTGCTGAAATCGTTTTTATTCCTGTCGTTATTTGTAGATTAACGAACCACGATGGGCGGTTATTGACTGGATACATTTGTCGTAAATCTATCGGGTAATTGGAAAGGCAGACTGGATACAACACAACCCCTTCCCGAACTTGGCAGAATTGGATTGTAGTTATTTCTGTTAGTGTGGAATTGGTAGTACGTGATGGGCAATATGCTTGTGGTTTTGGCGATTTCATTTCATAGAAATACAAATTATTAACTGATGCAACGACAACCAATTTAGAGCAGCAGCTTCTACTGCTAAAATCGTTGTTATTCCTGTTGTTAGTTGTAGTTTAACGACCAACAATGGACGGTTATTGGTTTGATACAATTTGTCGTGAATCTGTCGCGTAATTGGAAAAGCAGACTGGATTCAATCACAACCCCTTCCCGAACTTCGCACAATTGGATTGTCGTTATTTCTGTTAGTGTGGTAATTGGTAGTACGTGATGGGCAATATGCTTGTGGTTTTTGGGATTTCATTTCGAAGAACTAGTTATTCAATCAACTAGGTTATTAAAGGTCAAGATATTTTAACGCGTTCGCTAGATTAATAACAGAGTTGATTATAAGATTTTTCAGACGATCTCAATATGACCTGTGTATAAATTCTCGATTGAAATACATTCTCATTTTTCACGAGACATACATTTGACAAAATGAAATTTCTATGTTTTTATGTTCCACTAGAGTTTTGACATTTCTCATAGTGCTTCTGAATACTTTGTGTACGGTTGCCATGAGGATTGCACATTAAAATAGCCAAAAATTGAGCATGAAATGGGTCATTAAAGTTCAATTTCGTACACATTTAAATCACCTTTCATTTCGAGGTCGGCGAAAATAGAAATTAATAACTGATACAACGACAATTAACTTAGAGCAGCAGTTTCTACTGATGAAATCGTTGTTATTCCTTTTGTTAGTTGTGGATTAACGACCCCCGATGGACTGTTGTTGGCTTGATACAATTTGAGGTAAACCTATCGGGTAATTGGAAAAGTAGACTGGATTCAATCACAACCCCTTTCCGAACTTCGCACAATTGGATTGTCGTTATTTCTGTTAGTATGGTAATCGGAAGTACGTGATGGGTAATTTTGTTGTGGTTTTGGGGATTTAATTCCATAGAAATAGAAATTATTAACTGATACAACGACACCTAATATAAAGCGGCCGTTTCTACTGCTGAAATCGTAATTATTCCTGTTGATAATTGAAGATTAACCACACACGATGGACGGTTGTTGTCTTGATACAATTTGTCGTGAATCTGTCGCGTAATTGGAAAAGCAGACTGGATTCAATCACAACCCCTTCCCGAACTTCGCACAATTGGATTGTCGTTATTTCTGTTAGTGTGGTAATTGGTAGTACGTGATGGGCAATATGCTTGTGGTTTTGGGGATTTCATTTCATAGAAATACAAATTATTAACTGATACAACGACAACTAATTTAGAGCAGCAGTTTCTACTGTTAAAATCGTTTTTATTCCTGTTGTTAGTTGTAGTTTAACGACCCACAATGGACGGTTGTTGGCTTGATACAATTTGTCGTAAATCTATCGGGTAATTGGAAAAGCAGACTGGATTCAATCACAACCCCTTCCCGAACTTCGCACAATTGGATTGTCGTTATTTCTGTTAGTGTGGTAATTGGTAGTACGTGATGGGCAATATGCTTGTGGTGGTTTTGCTGATTTTATTTCATAGAAACAGAAATTATAAACTGATACAACGACAACTAACTTGAGTAAGCAGCAGTTTCTACTGCTGAAATCGATAACGATAACTAACGTAGAAAAGCAGTTCTTCTGCTTATATCTTATTAATTCTTGTTGTATTTGTAGATTAACCATACACGATGGACGGTTGTTGGCTTGATACAATTTGTCGTAAATCTGTCGCGTAATTGGAAAAGCAGACTCGATTCAATCACAACCCCTTCCCCAACTTCGCACAATTGGATTGTCGTTATTTCTGTTAGTGTGGTAATTGGTAGTACATGATGGGCAATGTGCTTGTGGTTTTGGGAATTTTATTTCGTAGAAATAGAAATATTAACTGATACAACGACAACTAACTTAAAGCAGCAGTTTCTACTGCTGAAATCGTTTTTATTCCTGTCGTTATTTGTAGATTAACGAACCACGATGGGCGGTTATTGACTGGATACAATTTGTCGTAAATCTATCGGGTAATTGGTAATTGGAAAAGCAGACTGGATTCAATCACAACCCCTTCCCGAACTTCGCACAATTGGATTGTCGTTATTTCTGTTAGTGTGGTAATTGGTAGTACGTGATGGGCAATATGCTTGTGGTTTTGGGAATTTTATTTCGTGAAAATAGAAATATTAACTGATACAACGACAACTAATTTAGAGCAGCAGTTTCTACTGTTAAAATCGTTTTTATTCCTGTTGTTAGTTGTAGTTTAACGACCCACAATGGACGGTTGTTGGCTTGATACAATTTGTCGTAAATCTATCGGGTAATTGGAAAAGCAGACTGGATTCAATCACAACCCCTTCCCGAACTTCGCACAATTGGATTGTCGTTATTTCTGTTAGTGTGGTAATTGGTAGTACGTGATGGGCAATATGCTTGTGGTTTTGGGGATTTCATTTCATAGAAATACAAATTATTAACTGATACAACGACAACTAATTTAGAGCAGCAGTTTCTACTGTTAAAATCGTTTTTATTCCTGTTGTTAGTTGTAGTTTAACGACCCACAATATACGGTTGTTGGCTTGATACAATTTGTCGTAAATCTATCGGGTAATTGGAAAAGCAGACTGGATTCAATCACAACCCTTTCCCGAACTTCGCACAATTGGATTGTCGTTATTTTGGTTAGTGTGGTAATTGGTAGTACATGATGGGCAATTTTGTTGTGGTTTTGCTGATTTTATTTCGTAGAAACAGAAATTATAAACTGGTTCAACGACAACTAACTTTGAGTAAGCAGCAGTTTTTACTGCAGAAATCGACAACGATAACTAACGTAGAAAAGCAGTTTTTCTGCTTATATCTTATTAATTCTTGTTGTTATTTGTAGATTAACCATACACGATGGACGGTTGTTGGCTTGATACAATTTGTCGTAAATCTGTCGCGTAATTGGAAAAGCAGACTCGATTCAATCACAACCCCTTCCCCAACTTCGCACAATTGGATTGTCGTTATTTCTGTTAGTGTGGTAATTGGTAGTACATGATGGGCAATGTGCTTGTGGTTTTGGGAATTTTATTTCGTAGAAATAGAAATATTAACTGATACAACGACAACTAACTTAAAGCAGCAGTTTCTACTGCTGAAATCGTTTTTATTCCTGTCGTTATTTGTAGATTAACGAACCACGATGGGCGGTTATTGACTGGATACAATTTGTCGTAAATCTATCGGGTAATTGGAAAAGCAGACTGGATCAATCACAACCCCTTCCCGAACTTCGCACAATTGGATTGTCGTTATTTCTGTTAGTGTGGTAATTGGTAGTAGTGATGATGGAAATATGCTTGTGGTTTTGGGGATTTCATTTCATAGAAATGCAAATTATTAACTGATACAACGACAACTAATTTAGAGCAGCAGTTTCTACTGTTAAAATCGTTTTTATTCCTGTTGTTAGTTGTAGTTTAACGACCCACAATGGACGGTTGTTGGCTTGATACAATTTGTCGTTAATCTATCAGGTAATTGGAAAAGCAGACTGGATTCAATCACAACCCCTTCCCGAACTTCGCACAATTGGATTGTCGTTATTTCTGTTAGTGTGGTAATTGGTAGTACGTGATGGGCAATATGCTTGTGGTTTTGGGATTTCATTTCATAGAAATACAAATCATTAACTGATACAACGACAACCAATTTAAGCAGCAGTTTCTACTGCTAAAACCATTTTTATTTCTGTTTTTAGTTGTAGATTAACGACCCAAGATGGACGGTTGTTGGCTTGATACAATTTGTCGTAAATCTATCGTGTAATTAGAAAAGCAGACTGGATTCAATCACAACCCCTTCCCGAACTTCGCACAATTGGATTGTCGTTATTTCTTTTAGTGTGGTAATTGATAGTACGAGATGGACAATATGCTTGTGGTTTTGGGGATTTCATTTCATAGAAATAGAAATTTTTATCTGATACCACGACAACTAACTTTGAGCAGCAGTTTCTACTGCTGAAATCGACAACGATAACTAACGTAGAAGAGCAGTTTTTCTGCTTATGTGTCAGTTGCAGGAACGTCCATTAAAATTTAAAGGTCCATTAAACTCTTAATCCTCCATTATTACAAGGCACTAATGGAGGATTAAGAGTTTAATGGAGCTTTAAATTTTAATGGACGTTCCTGCAACTGAGCATATATCTTATTAATTCTCGTTATTAGTTCTTGATACAATTTGTCGTAAATCTATCGGGTAATTGGAAAAGCAGACTGGATTCAACCACAACCCCTTCCCAAACTTCGCACAATTGGATTGTCGTTATTTCTGTTAGTGTGGTAATTGGTAGTACGTAATGGGCAATATGCTTGTGGTTTTGGGGATTTTATTTCATAGAAATAGAAATTATTAAGTGAATAAATGTCAAATGACAACTAACTTAAAGCAGCAGTTTCTACTGCTGAAGTAGCGTTCATTCCTGTTGAAAGTTCTAGATTAACCACACAAAATGGACGTTTGTTGGCTTGATACAATTTGTCGTAAATCTATCGGGTAATTGGAAAAGCAGACTGGATTCAATCACAACCCCTTCCCGAACTTCGCACAATAGGGATGTTGACTCATGTTACGAATTCATATAAATTGAGGTTTTCCTCATAGAAGGAAATTTTTGCAATCCTAAAAAAACATTTTAGTGATCTTATTATTCTCGTTGAATTAAATAAAGCTGATTTAAATTATGTTATTTATTATCAACTATCACGTGACTGCGAACGCCAATCAGAGGTAATCCGTATAGTGACGTCAAACTGTCCGTACTGTCATTGCAAATTCGAATGTTCGGTTCTCAGATCAACAAAATACATTCATAGGCAGGGTTCCACAAAACTCCAAGCACCTTGATTATTGAAATGTCATCATTTCTCTGCAATTTTCAGTTCATTTTTGACATAAACCATCGACTTACTTCAATATAAACGATTTGATTGCCAATCAAGCTTTGTGAAACCCACGGTTCTGTGACTTGAACCATAGTAAATATATAATATATCATATCTATGATTCGAACTTACGAAGTTGAAAGCTGAAAGAGAACAGAATACCTAGTTCGTTACAAGAACGATAATCTACAATTTTCTTTATAATGGAGATATGATTCATCAAGGGTAATAGTAGTAACTTTTACCGAAGATAAATTCCCTTATGGTCGCAAGTTTCTTTGCTGAAAACAAGGATTTTTGTGCAGCGGAGCTTAAAAACGTGAAATTGTCTTTGTAAGTAGCAGACTTTCAACTCATATTTATTATTACAATAAAAGAAGCACCTCATTCAGCATTTACAGACAGACCTATTTATTTTGAAGGCTTAGATTGAACTTTTCCACAAGGGATCGGGCAAAATCAGTTCGCTTTGACAGAAGTCAAAGTATGTTCACTGTATTATGACGTAATCATCAGAACGTGACAAAATTGAGTATTTCCGCGGGATTTTTGAATTGTCTTTTCATTTACTCATTTTTATTGGCAACTACTATATTTTTAAGGAAAAAGTAATTTTTTCGTGTTTGTATAGGGTTCATCTTTAAAATAAAATAAATTCCAAAAAGTAGTCAACATCCCTATTGGATTGTCGTTATTTCTGTTAGTGTGGTAATTGGTAGTACATGATGGGCAATATGCTTGTGGTTTTGGGGATTTCATTTCAAAGAACTAGTTATTCAATCAACTAGGTTATTAAAGGTCAAGATATTTTAACGCGTTCGCTAGATTAATAACAGAGTTGATTATAAGATCTTTCCGACGATCTCAATATGAGTTGTGTATAAATTCTCGATTGAAATACATTCTCATACATACATTTGACAAAATGGAATTTCTATGTTTTTATGTTCCACTAGAGTTTTGACATTTCTCATGATGCTTCTGAATACTTTGTCTACGGTTGCCATGAGGATTGCACATTAAAATAGCCAAAAAATTGAGCATGAAATCATGAAATGGTTCATTAATGTTCAATTTCGTACACATTTAAATCACCTTTCATTTCGAAGTCGGCGAAAATAGAGATTAATAACTGATACAACGACAATTAACTTAGAGCAGCAGTTTCTACTGATGAAATCGTTGTTATTCCTTTTGTTAGTTGTAGTTTAACGACTCACGATGGACGGTTGTTGGCTCGATACAATTTGTCGTAAATCTATCGGGGAATTTGAAAAGCAGACTGGATTCAATCACAACCCCTTCCCGAACTTCGCACAATTGGATTGTCGTTATTTCTGTTAGTGTGGTAATTGGTAGTACGTGATGGGCAATATGCTTGTGGTTTTGGGGATTTCATTTCATAGAAATACAAATTATTAACTGATACAACGACAACCAATTTAGAGCAGCAGTTTCTACTGCTAAAACCGTTTTTATTTCTGTTTTTAGTTGTAGTTTAACGACACACGATGGACGGTTGTTGGCTCGAAACAATTTGTCGTAAATCTATCGGGTAATTGGAAAAGCAGACTGGATTCAATCACAACCCCTTTCCGAACTTCGCACAATTGGATTGTCGTTATTTCTGTTAGTGTGGTAATTGGTAGTACGTGATGGGCAATATGCTTGTGGTTTTGGGAATTTTATTTCGTAGAAATAGAAATATTAACTGATACAACGACAACTAACTTAAAGCAGCAGTTTCTACTGCTAAAATCGTTTTTATTCCTGTCGTTATTTGTAGATTAACGAACCACGATGGGCGGTTATTGACTGGATACAATTTGTCGTAAATCTATCGGGTAATTGGAAAGGCAGACTGGATACAATCACAACCCCTTCCCGAACTTGGCAGAATTGGATTGTAGTTATTTCTGTTAGTGTGGTAATTGGTAGTACGTGATGGGCAATATGCTTGTGGTTTTGGCGATTTCATTTCATAGAAATACAAATTATTAACTGATGCAACGACAACCAATTTAGAGCAGCAGTTTCTACTGCTAAAATCGTTTTTATTCCTGTTGTTAGTTGTAGTTTAACGACCCACAATGGACGGTTATTGGTTTGATACAATTTGTCGTAAATCTATCGGGTAATTGGAAAAGCAGACTGGATTCAATCACAACCCCTTTCCGAACTTCGCACAATTGGATTGTCTTTATTTCTGTTAGTGTGGTAATTGGTCGTACGTGATGGGCAATATGCTTGTGGTTTTGGGGATTTTATTTCAAAGAAATAGAAATTATTAACTCATACAACGACAACTAACTTAGAGCAGCAGTTTCTACTGCTGAAATCATTTTCATTCCTGTTGTTAGTTGTAGATTAACAACCCACGATGGACGGTTGTTGGCTCGAAACACTTTGTCGTAAATATATCGGGTAATTGAAAAAGCTGACTGGATGTAATCACAACCCCTTCCCGAACTTCGCACAATTGGATTGTCGTTATTTCTGTTAGTGTGGTAATTGGTAGTACGTGATGGGCAATATGCTTGTGGTTTTGGCGATTTCATTTCATAGAAATACAAATTATTAACTGATGCAACGACAACTAATTTAGAGCAGCAGTTTCTACTGCTAAAATCGTTTTTATTCCTGTTGTTAGTTGTAGTTTAACGACCCACAATGGACGGTTATTGGTTTGATACAATTTGTCGTAAATCTATCGGGTAATTGGAAAAGCAGACTGGATTCAATCACAACCCCTTTCCGAACTTCGCACAATTGGATTGTCTTTATTTCTGTTAGTGTGGTAATTGGTCGTACGTGATGGGCAATATGCTTGTTTTTTTGGGGATTTTATTTCAAAGAAATAGAAATTATTAACTCATACAACGACAACTAACTTAGAGCAGCAATTTCTACTGCTGAAATCATTTTCATTCCTGTTGTTAGTTGTAGATTAACCATACACGATGGACGGTTGTTGGCTCGAAACACTTTGTCGTAAATATATCGGGTATTTGAAAAAGCTGACTGGATGTAATCACAACCCCTTTCCGAACTTCGCACAATTGGATTGTCGTTATTTCTGTTAGTGTGGTAATTGGTAGTACGTGATGGGCAATATGCTTGTGTTTTTGGGGATTTTATTTCATAGAAATAGAAATTATTAACTGATACAATGAAAACTACCTCAAATATCAGAGAAAATTCAACAGATTTAGAATAGTTTAAATTGGACGTTTTAATTCGTCAATAAATTACCAAAATTATCCCAATTATTCACAGCAAGCTTTGATTGATTTGAAACGTTTTTACTAATCACAGGAATGGAATAAATTTCATTCGTCAGTTTACCCATATATTAAAACAACAACTGAATACGATTTCCATATGTTCAGGTTCTTATCCCTTATGAACACATACTCGCCAACATATTACAAATTAGGGTGGATATAATAAATACTAACCAACATTAATACACTACAGAATGAAAATGCAGTATCCTATTCAAATTGCACACTAGAAAATATCGTTCCCAATAAAACTGAATTTCCGTTTACAAGTAAATCCCTCCCAAATAATATATAAACGTACTTGAAAGGGATGAAATACAATTGTTGCGAACCAATTAACCGATAGTTAACATATCAAATTTATGTCAGTCATATGTCATCGAGCCAACTTGTGGACGGAGATATTGTAAACAACCACAACACCTGGGAACCCCCATAGCGCTATCGAGCTTATGGACCTACAGATTTCAAAGGGCGATCCCTAATAGAGCGTTTATATGGGATCAATTTTGAAAACCAGCCATCGTGGATTCGATGGAGCATCGAAACGGAAATGTTCAATATGTGACGAGCTGAAGCGGTGGTGTTCCTATTAACTATCTGTAGTGAATATGGATTTATCTGGTATTCAGATATGGGAAAATATATGAGTATTTATGCGGAAACATTGGAATCATTCGTCGGATTCTGGGTTCTGGTTCATTCATGCCGTTGAGTGCGAAAAGAAATAAATAAATTCGATATTTCTGAAACTGCAGGCTCTCCCAGAAAATTCTAATATGCGTTGATTTCATTTTGAACGAAGGCTCTTTTTGAGGGCTCGTTCTACTTAATCGAGTTCTACCCAAATGTCTGTAATTTTCGAATTTTAGCCGAAAATGGTCTCGAACGATAGGGTTCCCTGATGACGAATTTGTAGTCAAATTCAATTATGTCCCTGGGGCCGTCCATAAAAATTATCAGATTCAGATGAAATTCATTTTATAAATGAAGATTGATAATCTGAATGTTCATGCAGAATTTGTAACGTAACGTAACGTTTCGGTGTCTATATAAGGCTCCTCCTTCTGACGAAATTTTTTTTTAAAACCAATTTGATCCTGAGAAATTTGTGCAAGGATATACGCAGGAGCATTTCATCATAATTGAAAATTTTTAAATTGTTTCTCTTTCATAGACTGAGAGTGAAAACTTAAAAAAAAGTTTCCTAGAAATGCAGAATCCTCCCAGATTATATTTCAATCGATATATCTCAATGTTGTCTACTCTTAAAAACTTTTTAGCTCACAATAGAAAAATTCATTCGTGTTATTCCCGGCGAAAATATTAAAATATTTTCCATTAAAAATAATGAGAGGAAATAGCCTTCATTTCATTAATATATATATATATTCTTTTGAAATCAAGAGCTAACATAATACAGTACATAAAACAAAAATAAAAATCCCTAACTGAGGTTGGTGCAAAACGGGGTACCATACTATTTTTCGTATGATACCAGAGCTCAGGGAAAAACCCCAGTAGAAAAAACCCTGTCTCGCCGTTTCAACAAAAAATAACACTTAAAACTATTAGAATATTGAAGGTTTTCTTCTTTATTTAGTCCAAATGAACGATAACCCTCTCCAGGATGCCTTCGGAATTCTGAATCTGAAACGAAAAAATCAAAGCAGAAAAAAGAAACAGAAAAATTAAATGATTAAAAAACTCTACTAAATCGATTTAAAATTAACAACCCAATTCAAAAACGACTCGGTAATTTCATGTATAGCTCTCAAGCCATCCTGAAATTTATATATGGAACAATTATTTATCAGGTATCACTCTTGCCCTTTGAAATGCCTTCAATATTCAAACACAAAATACTCAAATATTTGCTCTTTGGCCAGGAGGGTGTTTTAAACCAAGTTTGGCCTTCCAAGCGATGATTTTTCGGATCTTCTGTTCTTCGAAGACCGCTACAGGACCCTACTGAAAGGTAATCATCTCCCATAGATGCACTAATAAAGTTTTATTCAAATTTTTGTTAAAAAATTCTCAGAAAGAAAAATTTCGTGACTGATGTCATATTGTCATATTTCATTAATGAAAGCCATGATCATTATCATTACTCCATGCATTCCGTAAGAATACAGAAAAAATAAATCGAACACAAAAAAACATAAATCCAAAAACTTTGAAGGTCTTCGCAACATATTTTCCTCAAAATTTTCCAAATCTGCCCAATTTTATAGGGATAAATTAAATCAACATTTAAATTAATAGGAATTTATTCTCAAGATCTTTGTAAGGATGAATGGTAATAATTCTGTTTTAATGTCGTCAGATCTATCCAAACAATAGATAATTAGCCTTACAAATAACGAAAATTCCGATTATTAATGCATCGGAAACGAGAAGAATATATGTAAATAAAAGAAACATTTTATAACGCCTTTAGAAGACGTTATATAATATTTTCTGGGATGTTCAAGATCAAAATTTCAACTTTCTCGATCGGATTGATCTATATTTCATGATTCTCCTATCTGAAATAAAAGTTCTGATAAATAATAAAATGGCATAAATCGGATTTATTTATTTATTTATTCTGTTGAATTGAGAGCTAAAAAAATACAACACATGAAACAAAAAAGTCCCTAGATGAGGTTGGGTACCATACTATTCTGTCGTATGATACCAGAGCACAGGGAAAAACCTCAGTAGAAAAAACCCTGCCTCGCCGTTTTTACAAAATTGAAACTTAAAACTATTCGAATAAGTACCTTCAATATTCAGATACAAAATACGTAATTCTTGCTCTTGGGCCAGGAGGGTGTTCTAAACCAGGTCTGGCGTTCCAAGTAATGATTTTCGAATCTTCTGTTCTTATAAGACCGCTACAGGACCCTACTGAAGGGTAATCATCTCCCATAGATTTAAATAGTGATATTTCATCCTAAATATCGAATTTAATTTCGGAATAATGATAAAAAAACGCGTGACAAACTTATGTCAAAATGACATAAATCGGATTAACTCCTTAGAGTCCAGCCTTAATATTGTCTAATATTATTCACCTAATTTGAAAAAAATTGAAACGATATCAATAAGATGATTTTTCTTCGAAGAATACAAATTTCTGATGCACTACAGTATTATTGTCTAGAACTGCACCTTTAACCAACATATTCCATCTGAAAATCCTCAAGCCGAAGTGCTAATAACTCCAAATTATAAATCCTACAACATCGTTACCATTAGACTTAAAGAAAACACCCTCGCCGCTAGACTGCACAATGTTGACAAAAATGCTACAGTTGATGATAATATGAAGCAACATTACAATGACAAAGAGCAAAATACTCCGATGAAAGGCACTCTAGAATTCTTGAGAATGAGCTTATCTCTCATTTGGACTTAACTTCCATTGTCCGGCTCGCTCCTAATGCTATTAGTCAAATCTCCTCAAAAAACAGTGAAACTTCTTCTACGAAATGCAAGCACGCTTCATCATTGGTGGAAGGGTATGAGACGCTGAAACGTATCAGTGGCTTGCCATCTACATTCCCTTTTTGTAATGAGTACAGGTAGGCATCTGAGAAAATTTCAGTGGACGCTGAATAGAAAAAATATCTTTGATTGAAAGGAGCCGACATAGGCGTTCAAGCGTGTGCCTTGCTTTGAACTAATGGACTGAGATCCTGTCTGAGCTGGGTCAGATTAAAAAACATGTTTAGAACATTAAACAATCCGCCGAAGGATAACAAAAGGAATTTCAACAACGCCAAGAGGGGTGAAATGAAACATTGGAAGTGGATTTGTATTAGTTCTCATTTTCTGCAAATTGAGTCGGATAAAGTGTTGATACTTTTTTCACCCTAGTCGGGTACAATAATTCGGTCTGAACCCTGAGAAACTCTTCACTTTCGTCTATTGTTGTTTGCTATCGGATTACCCTATTTTTTGATATCCATAGGTTTTCTGTAGGAATGATATCTTAGCTGGAAGACTACTAGGTACTACTATTGTTATTTGATTGGATAAACCTCATTACAAATAATATTGAATTATAATCTCAAAAAAATTGTGAGTACTGTTTCAAAGTAATTCATTGAATTTTCAGAAAGAAGTACATATTTATTTTCAAAAATGATCCATCATACTGCAGATATTCGACATCTTTCAACCTTACTCACGTTGTACAGGGTGAACCAAATTCGACACTTTTGAATGAAAAGTCCTATTTCTAACAAAGATAGACAAAAACTGATTTCGATATCTAAGGGACCATCTTGATGAATGGAAATTGGATAGCCAGACCTGGTTTGAGAAATCATTCTGATTGTTGAAGGGTTTTTTTAGAATATTGAAGCAATTTCAAGGAAAATTTCCAATGTGACTGTGACATTTATATTGCTCATTACTTATGCAACTTCAAGATGACAAATCATATGGAACGAAAAAAATAAAAAATTTATATCTTTGGTGGAGCAATAAGACTATTAACTTTTTATATGGGACTTGAGATTGATACCAAATATATTGATACAAAATCTCAACACAAGCGGAATTATATTTTGGAAATTATTCAAAAAAATAAATATGTAAAAAATAGATTATTGAAAAAATTAAATTCTATATTTCTGATGATGCGATTCCCTGAAAATTTTGGATGAACATTCAGAATATCAGTTTTGATGCATAGGCGTTCAAGCGTGTGCCTTGCTTGAACTAATGGACTGAGATCCTGTCTGAGCTGGGTCAGATTAAAAAAATGCTTTTAGAACATTAAACAATCCGCCGAAGGATAACAAAAGAATTTCAAACAACGCCAAGAGGGGTGAATGAACATTGGAAGTGGATTTGTATTAGTTCTCATTTCTGCAAATTGAGTCGGATAAAGTGTTGATACTTTTTTCACCCTAGTCGGGACAATAATTCGCTCTGAACCTTGAGAAACTCTTCACTTTCTACTATTGTTGTCTGCGATCGGATTACCCTATTTTTTGATATCCATAGATTTTCGGTAGTGATATCTTAGCTGGAAGAGTGAGTACTGTTCCAGAGTAATTTATTGAATTTCAGAAAGAAGTAGGGACCGGGTTTTCACTATAATTTGACCCCCCTTTAACTTTGTTACTAAAGGAGATACAAAAAATGTTTCGTATAAAAGTTTCACGAAATCAACTGAGGTTTTTGATATGAGTCCAGAAACTGAAATATATACAGGGTGACCAACATATTGATGGCAACTTCATTTTTCAAATGGAACACCCTGTAATTTTCCATATTTGGTTAGCTCTTTTTCCCCTGATTTCGAATATGTAACATATGTTGGTCTGTCTTTCTTATTCTGAGCACCACAGAGTTTCAAATTTCAATAACCATCTGGCATTAGCGTTTTGGAAGTTCGTGAATATTTAAGTGGCCAATTTGATCTTTGAATTAGTAACGGCGTACCCATTTCATGGCCACCAAATTGTCCCGATTTAACACCGTTGGAAACTTTTTCATCGCCGTTCCTGAAGGAAAAAATTTACTTCAGCAATAATGACAATCAATGAAAGCGGAGAATAATATTAATGATATAAAATCAAGCAATATAATTCGGAACTAATCCCGTCAAAGCACAAAGAATAATGATAATATTGTAATGATTAGAAACAAATTTTGAAGCTTTAATTTCTGACTTGAATCAGAGACATAATAATGTTATCAAAAATAGTCTAAACATCTTGAGACAACTATATGAACTATGTGTATTGAATGAAGGTGGTCATTTTGAGCAATTTCTTCAGTTGATGTTATTTTTACCATACTATCATAGTTTATTATTTTTCATTGGTTAAGTAATTGTTAAGTATTCATTCTAAAATAATACTTTTAAGTAGATTGTTTGGGTATAAAGAATTTCGTAGGTATTTCACATATTTTTTATTCGGTGTCACCATTTCAAAACTTTGAAACTCTGAAAATTGAAGAGACACATCCACATACGCATTATATTCGAGATCAGGAGGAAATAGCCTATCAAAAAAAAAACGAGAATATACAGGACAGGGTGTCCAATTGAGAAAAATAGTTGCATTCAATGTTGTTTACCCTGTATATCTTCCATTGACGTTATTATAACTCCAAAAATGAGCATTTTCAGTAAACGCACTCTGCCACTTGTAAAATGATTATAGATCTTGGCAGGTGGTTCTTAAAATTTGAAACTCTGTGGTTCTCAGAATAAAAGAGATAGACCATCATATATTACATATTCGAAATCAGGGGAAAAAGAGCTAGCCAAATATGGAAAAATATACAGGGTGTTCCATTTGAAAAAATTAAGTTGCCATCAATATATTGGCCACCCTATATATATTTCAATTTCTGGACTCATATCAAAAAACCTCAGTTGATTTCGTGAAACTTTTATACGAAACTTTTTTTGTATCTCCTTTAGTAACAAAGTTAAAGGGGGGGTCAAATTATGGTGAAAAACCCGGTACATATTTATTCACAAAAATTATTCATCTTATTCTAGATATTTGACATCTTTCAACCTTACTCAAGTTGTACGGGTGAACCAAATTCAACACTTTTGAATGGAAAGTCCTATTTCTAACAAAGATAGACGAAAACTGATTTCGATGTCTAAAGGACAATATTGATGAATGGGAATTGGATAGCCAGATCTGCTTTGAAAATTTTTTTCTGATTGTTGAAGTTTTTTTCTTATATTGAAGCAATTTCAAGGAAAAATTGACTGTGATATTTTTATTACTCATTATTTGTGCTTCAAGATGACAAATCATATGAAAGGAAAAAAAATAAGAGGAGCCCTGAGCAGGAACTTTTGAGCGCTCGTTCTTTGGTGGAGAAATAAGACTATATTAACTTGAAATTTCATATGGGACTTGAGATTGATACCAAATACATGAATGCAGAATCTCAGCACAATCGGAATCATACTCTGGAAATGATTCAAAAAAGGAAATATGTAAAAAAATAATCACAAAAAAATTAATTATATGGTTCTGATAATGCGATCCTCTTGAAATTTTGCAGGAACATTCAGTATATCAGTTTTGATTCACAAATAAATTTCATTTGAATCGGTTATTCTGTTATGGAAATCTAGAGATTCTTCTTTTCAATATTCCCATTGAATTTTTTATGGTTCGGTAAACACTATGATCACAAAATTCTGCTAGAATATTCACCATAACAATCTTCATTCACAAGAAAAATTTCTTCCGAATCGGATATCCTTTTATGGAAATATATAGATTCTTCTTGTCAATATTCCAATTGAATTTTCTATGGTTCTGTTACCACATGGTCACGAAATTCTGCATGAATATTCAGTGTATCAATATTTATTTATAAAATGAATTTCATCCGAATCAATATTCCCACTCAATTTTCTACGGTTCTGTTCACACAATGGGCAGCAAATTAAGAGCACGAAGTTTTTATGAGCATCTTGCATATGGCCGCAACATTTTTTTTCGATGGGTTTCGTTTTGTCTGAGATATTGAGGAACAAAAATTTTGAGTGGCCATATTTTATGGAACACCCCATTAGATTAGATTAGATTAGATAGTGGTCGATCGGCACGTTGATTACCCTTCTGCACTGCGACCAACAAGGTCTTTTGTGCGTTACCATGCTAAAACTACGTTTTTCCCAGGAATCTAACCTCTTAGCAAAGCTGGTTACTTCCTTAGGAGATTCGCTCTTATGACGGCTGGCGTTAATAACGCGCCACCTAGTAGAGTAAGTCTGGTTTGCGCCAGCGCAGTGCATTGGCATAGTATGTGTTCGGTGGTTTCAGTGGCCGATTCACATAACCTACAAATGTCGGAGTTTTCTTTACCGATCTTGTGTAGGTGATATCTCACGGGACAATGCCCTGTGAGAAGGCCGATTAGCAGCCTTAACTCGTTTTTTGACAACGATAGAGCTTGTTGAGCCTTCTCTTTGGAAGGTTCGATTAGTCTCTTTTGCTTGTCTTTGACCGGATGTGTTTATCCAGTAAGAGTGTTTCTCCTTCTTTTTTTCCCAAACGCCTACCTCTGCCCTAATCAGTGTAGGTGATACCCAACAGGAGGGCACGGGTCCGGTGAGGGGTGTTTGCTCCTCTTTTTGCAAGGGCATCAGCTTTTTTCATTTCCCTCAATGTTCTGGTGGGCAGGTACCCAAGTTAAAACTAGCTTGTTTACTTCGCCAGTGTTTTGAGGGACTGTTTGCAGCTTCAAATGGTCCTTGATCTACAATCAACGGCCATAAGCTGCCTCAGTGCCATCTGACTATCAGAGGCAATACAAATTCTGGCTCCCTTGTACTGTCTGGACAGACAGACTTGGCGCATCTTTCTATGGCCAGAATTTCAGTTGAAGCGTTGTTATTGGCTTTCCCAAAGGCTCCGATTCCCTGTATTTGGGACCGTATATGCCTATGATGCTGCCTGCTCCTCGTTCCCTTAGGACCCATCTGTGTACCAGATGAGATGATTTTTACGAAGTCGAGACAAACCTTCCACACTTTCTTGGCGATCACCTATGATCACTTCGTAGTTGGCGTCAAGGTCATACTCGATTGGCATGCAGCCTCTGCTGGCTTGTCTTTTCTTCAGTTTTAGTCCACCAAACTAAAGAGGCATAAGGTTGTTCCAACTCAAGAATTGACCGTACAATGATCGTCAGGATTCTGCGCAATAGATAAAAATGTGTTCCAACTGAAATTGTATCGTTTGAGAACGGTTTCGTTTTTGTCCATCCTGCTTCGGGACCGTGTGTGGGACGGTTTTTGTGATCGTCATTTCGATCCCTGGTCTGGAGCAAGTACTGTTTGGACGGTTCTTGTACGGTCAAAGTTTAGACGTGCGCATAAGATCGATTACTAACAGTTTCGTGACCGTCAAATTACCGTACAAAAGTCAGCTGTTGGAACAAACCTATAAGTGATAACAGGTCTTACCTTCGTCGTATAGATCCAGTGGATCATACGAGGCTGCAGACCCCAAGTTTTGCCAAATAACTGCGGCATATCCAGAACGCCGTTGTAGATTTGGCAATCACTTTGTTAGGTGAGAGTTCCAATTGAGTTTTTCATCCAAGGTGACCCCCAGATATTTGACCTCATCGGAAAACTCTAGTTTTATTCCTTCAACACCGGTGCTGCTACAAGTGTTAGCTTCCTACGACGTGTGAATGGAACAATAACCGTCTTGGTTGGATTGACGATACGATTGACGCCCATACGATATGGCTGGTTAACGAACATAACCGAGCCATTTGCGAACCGAACATATCCTAAAATTTCAAATCTCATGACAATCCCTTGAAAGTTATTTTGCCAATGGCAGGACGGCCCCACGAACAGAAGTAATTTGATCACGAATTCGTCATCAGGGAGTAGAACTCTATTGTTTGAGACCATTGTCGACTCAAAATTCGAAAATTAGAGACATTTGGCCAAACGATATAGCACTCGTTTAACTAGAACGAGCGCTCAATTATGAAAGCAAACTAGTAGGCGGTACGGCAAAACCAACCCCGTCTAACATAATGACTAAAAATCCTTTGAAGATCTTCGGATGAAATTTTAATGACATCCTATCAGAATCCTATCGAACTCTCGATGCAAATTGTGTAACTCGACAATGCGAGGAAACCGAGAACGTTTCCCTGAAAATATGCCAAACACGTGTAAAAGATCACATGCATAAATTGAATATCGAAATGAACTATAATCCGATGAAATTGGAAGCGTTTCCCCTGCATAAAGTTATTGTTAAAAGGTTTTCGTCTCCATTGTGTGAACCGTTTGTATACTTTGCAGAATGTCATTAGGGAGATCTTATTTTGTTGCTACTAGATGTGACGGCAAATGACAAAATCCAGATAATGGGCCACTTCTGATGCAGGAAATACTTGAGCTATGAAGATCGATCGAAATATAATCTGGAAGGATTCTGCATTTATAAAAAACTTTTTAGGTTTTCACTCCCAGTCTCTGAAACAGAAATAATTTAAAAATTTTTAATTTAGATGAAGGGCTCCTGCGAAAATCTTTATCAGGAGCAAATTGTTTTTGAAAAAATTGTTGCCTAACAGTTAAACTAAAAAAAGAAAATTGACATTGAAAGTTGACAACGCATAGAGATGTAGATTTATTTAATTTTGAGATTTCCTGATGTCATTTCTTTCTTCAATAAATCGAACCAAATACGATCTATTCCAGCACAACAATTGGCCAAATTATCTACTTCATCTAACAAAGTACATGTGGATTCCTTAATTTTCCTTTTATACAAGGGCGTAGCCAGGAATTAATTTCGGGGGGGGTTTTGACATTTTGGCAATTGACTTTGTAGGTGCCGGGAATCGTGAATGTCGCTTTCTGTAGCAAGTATTTGTTGTTTTTAAGAATTCAATAATCCTTTTCCTACTTCGGAAACAATATTCAACATAGATATTCCTGGTTAGGTTAGGTAAACCTATTTTTCAAATATGCTTCAGAATTAATTTTTATTCACTCAAACAAAAACTTAAAAAACAATATTTATTTCCCAAACAATACTTACAAGATGAATCAATATGAAATTGATGTGGATGTGTGCTTTTATTGAAACTAAATAGAGTTTTTTTATGTTTTACTCCAAAATAGTGCCAACAACATATGAATAGGTATTAAAAATGAAACAGTGAGAAAACACAAACAATATTTTTATGGTGAATTCCTTCAGTTAAAGTCTATCTTTTTTTTTCTAGCGAATTCATCAACCACTTCATTTTCATCAATTTTCACACTATAATGAATATTCATAAGCGCCAACCCATTCAATCTAGTTTCGCTAGAAGAATTGCGCAGGTAATTTTTAATTCTCCTCAAGCTGGAAAAACTTCTTTCTGGAGTAGCAGTAGATACTGGAATCGTAGCTAAAATTTGTAGTAGGATGCAGATGTTCGGATACATATTCTGTTTGCAGTTGCACTCATCTAAGCATTCTAATGCCGATTTTTAAATGGAGTTCATTGACATTTTCCATATTTCATATTTTGCTTTAATTACGTTTTTATTTTTTTCTGGGAGTAGTGAAGAATACATCAATAATGCGTCTTCTAATTCATATTCTCTGTTAAAATTCTGAGGTAGCAGACCAGATAAGGCTGATATTAATTTTCGGTGTTTAGAGAATCTATCAGTTAATTGTTGGATAGTATGTTCTAGAAATGGAATGAAGAAATTAATTTTAAAATACGTTGTTGTATCTAGATTTTCGGAGATAAGTTGGTTTAAGTGCAAAATGAAAGATTATTATTTTTGCAACAAAAAATAACTATGTAACATTTCGGGGGGGGTTTGAACCCCCAAAACACGCCCCCCCTGGCTACGCCCTTGCTTTTATAATTATCAGGTTCCGTCATTAGAATCTTTGTGTTGTCTCAGTTCGCTATTTGAACACACATGATCTGCGATTTGTGATCTTGTAATGTCTTTATTTTTGGTGTTGTTCTTATGTTCCCTTTTTCTTATCTCTAAAGGTCTTGATGTCTTTTCTGTATAAGATTTTCCACTTATACAGGAAATATTATAAACCCGATTTTTGTGTCTCATTCATTGGTCTCGTTCTGGTTAGAATGGATCCCAAATCATTTTGTGTTTTGAAAACAGTTCTTGTGTTGAATTTGGAACCAATTCACATTTTTTTCTGAAACGCCAGGACTATAATAATAATAAGGAATGACGTTGAACGTTGCTCTTGACGGTTTTCTGTTTGCACCTGATCATCATTAGAATTCTGATTAGATATTTTTCGTTCTAAATTTGAATTTGTTCTTTCTATAAAATTTGGTGATAATTGATTTTCTAGTAGAAAATATCTTCATTATTTCTGTTTCAGAGACTGGAAGTGAAAACCTAAAAAAGTTTTTCGGAAAAATCAAATATGAAGTTGGTTATTTTGTTTCATTCGAATGATTAACTTGAGATTCGAGCAGTGCAGAAAATATCTCAACATTCCAGAACAATTTAAACGTTGAATATTTCTAGATATTTAGAATCAAAATTTGAATATTGATCTATTTGCGTGCTTGTTCCTAGGTAAACAGCGTGCTATCGTTTTGCCCAAATGCCTGTAATTAATTTCAAAATTTTCAGCCAGAAGTTGTCTCCAACGACTCGGTTGGACTGATGATGAATCCGGCGTCAAAAATGAATCTGTCCTGCCGTCTCGTCGTGACACGATAACTTTCGAACGGATTCGAAATTTTGAATATCGACATGAACTATATTCTGATGAAATTGCATAAAGTTATTGTTACAAGGTTTTCGTCTCCATTGTGTGAATCGTTTGTATACTTTGCAGAATGTGATTAGGGAGATCTTATTTTGTTGCTGCTAGATGTGACGGCAAATGACAAAATCCAGATAATTGGGCCACTTCTAATGCAGGAAATACTACAGCTATGAATATCGATTGAAATATAATCTGGGAGGATTCTGCATTTCTAAAAATCTTTGTACTTATTTGTCAGGAGCAAATTGGTTTTGAAATCATTGTTGCCTAACAGTAAAACTAAAAAAATAAATAAATGAAAAGGATAATGTAACGTTTCCTAACCTAACATAACCTAACAGTAAAACTAAAAAAATTAATAAATGAAAACGATAATGTAACGTTTCGGTGTCTATATCAGACACCTTCTTCAGACAAACTTGTGAAATATTCGGAATTGTGTGTTTTTTCATTTGCAGTCTAATTGACATTGAGAGTTGTCAACACATAGAGATGTTGATTCATTTAATTTTGAAATTTCCCGATGACATCTCTTTCTTCAATAAATCAATTCAAATACGATTTATCCCAACATAACAATTGGACAAATTATGTACTTCATCTAACAAAATACATGTGGATTCCTTAATTTTCCTTTTAGAATTTTTGTGTTGTGCCAGTTTATCATATGATCCCCGCTATTTGAACATAATATATGATCAGCGATTTGTGATCTATTTTTGAAGTTTCTTTTGTTTCCATTTCTAATTTCTAAAGGTCGTGATGTCTCTCCTGTATAAGATTTTCCACATATACAGGGAAAGTTGTTAACACATTTTTTTGATTTTTGTGTCTCATTAATTGGTTTCGTTCTCGTTAGAATGGATCTCAAATCATTTTGTGTTTCGAAGACAGTTCTTATGTTGAATTTGGAACCAATTATTCCTATTTTTTCTGAAGGGCCAGGAATATAAAAAATGGTTTCAAACAAATTTGGTTGTTCTTGGCGGTTTTCTGTTAGTACCTAATCATCATTAGAATTTTGATTAAATTGTTCTTTCTATAAAATTTGGTGGGTATTGATTATCTAGTAGAAAAAATTTTCTGCTATTTCTGTTTCAGAGACTGGGAGTGAAAACCTAGAAGAGATTTTTAGAAACTTCAACTATGAAGTTGGTTATTTTGTTTCATTTTTTTGAAGGATTCATTATGAGATTCGAGCAGCGCAGAAACATTCCAGAACAATTTAAACGTTGAATGGTTCCAGATATTTAGAATCAAAATTTGAATATTGATCTCTTTGCGCGCTTGTTCCTAGTAAAAACAGCGTGCTATCGTTTTGCCCAAATGTCTGTAATTAATTTCAAAATTTTCAGCCAGAAGAGTTGTCTCTAATCATTTCGAGTGAGGCCAATGCGTCAACAGTAATACCTTCTCAGTTAATATATATCATAAATATATCCTATTGATTCATTAATTACTCTCCACAAAAGATAGTGTTTATTTTGAGAAGAATAATTTATTTTACAAAACATTCGTTCATTCAGAACGGAATCGATTCTTCAAGAACTACGTAAATTGTGAGTTTCTAAAGAATTTCTTCGATTTCAAACAAGAGTACATTCCTGTTAACAAAGCTTTCAATGTTGCTAATGATGTGAACTCAAAAAATGAGTCGCAATTTCACGAATTTTCAGTGTCAATATAAAACTGATCAATGTTAACAAGACATACACATTGAACAGAGTAATTTAATATATAAGCAAAAAAACAATATAAATTAAATTTCGATGCTACAAGCAGGATGCTCATAATATAAGCCTCTTGCAAAATTTTGAGACCATAGTGTTAACAGAATCATAGAAAATTCAATATCGAAATATTGAAAAGATGAATCTTTATATTTCCATAACAAGAACTCTGATTCGAGTGAATTTTATTTTTTGAATAAAATTGATATAAACACTTATAATCAATTAAGTTAGTTTCTCGCAGAATATCTGAGATAAATCACATCATATGAAAGATGTCCATCAACGAATTCAACTCTCAAACATTTTTAAAAGCATCATATATAACGCCACTTCAAAATCACTTCATTCAATTGGAATATTGAAAAGATATAATAAATTCTACATAAACGAGTGCTATATCAATATCTGAGATAAATCACAATATATGAAAGATGTTCATCAACGAATTCAACTCTCAAACATTTTTAAAAGCATCATTTATATAGCCCCTTCAAAATCATTTTCGATAGCATAATCCGCTAATGAATTAAGCGTCCTAACAACCATTTCATTAAAAGCAGAAAGCAATAATTATCACCTAGAAGTAACAATGAAACAATCACTTGAAATCATCCTAATTGTCAGTAGCAATTCAATCGAGATAACCGCTTCACTGGCTACCTGTCGTTTGTTAGCAGGTTTGTCGGCATATTAGTGAATCAAATTCCATTTAACACAACACATGGGAGCTTTCTTTCTTCAGATATTCACATCTCAATCAAGATACCAATATAACTGATGCGACTTTTTAACATTGATTACAGATTAATCACCTCAAAAGCTACGTAAATTGAATAAGTACATGATTTCGTGCGAGGAAGTTGTTCACTCCAAAGCAGCTTTTGGTACTCTACAAGGCTCAAGTGCGTCAGGCTATGGAGTATTGCTCTCATGCTTGGAGTTCAGCTCCTAAGCACTCGTTACTCCTACTTGAGCAGTGCGCCAAATAGACGATCTAACGTTAACTGCCAACCTTCATAGTCTCGATCACCGTAGTAAGGGGCTCAATTTGATCGACAAACGAGGCTAGCCGATAATAGTCACCAGTTTGCCGTGCATCTTTCTACAGCTAGGACATCGGTGTATCAGAAGGCTTTTCTTTACCAAATTGCAAGTCTATGAAATACCCTACCTCAAGATGTATTCCCCTTTGATCACAACTTACAGCAGTTTAAGAGACGCACAAACCGATATCTTCTTAATTAATCTCGGAGTGCTTGTAAGGGCGCTAAAAGCTCAGTCTGTTTCCTAGAGATGCGTATAAAAACAAATACAGAAACAGACCTTCTATGCTAATTGCATAAAAGTATCTTTTCATGAAATTTCTTTACTTTTTTTGTTCGCTATACTTATTCACATCTTCAGAAAATTCATTGTAGAGCTTCAATTCAGAAGGATTTGGTTCCCTCCTTGCTGCGCTGTCGCAATTCTAGGGAATACTTCTAGTGTTGTACTCAAGGAGATGGAATTTTCTGAATGCAATGTTGATCTTATTCAGACAGGTAACATACTCAATACTATTGAAGCTGATTTGAAGAGGGGCACAAGAAGAATAATTTCTACATGAACGAGTGCTATATCAATATCTGAGATAAATCACAACATATGAAAGATGTCCAACAACGAATTCAACTCTCAAACATTTTAAAAAGCTTCATTTATATAGCCGCTTCAAAATCATTTTTGATCGCATAATCCATTAATGAATTAAGCGCTCTAATAACCATTTCATTGAAAGCAGAAAGCAATAATTATCTGCTATAGAAGTTACAATGAAACAATTACTTGAAATCATCCTAATTGACAGTAGCAATTCAATCGAGATAGCCGCTTCACTGGCTACCGTCGTTTGTTAGCAGCAAATTCAATTCAGTCAGTTGGGCTGTCAAAATTTTTGTTCCTCAAATTCTCAGGCAAAAAAGAAAAATCGAAATAAAATTTCACATCTACAAACAGGATGCTTATAATAAGCCTCTTGCAAAATTTTGGGAACATAGTGTTAAGAGAACTATAAAAAATTTAATTGGAATATTGAAAATAAGAATCTTTATATATCCATAACAGGACAGCCGATCCGAGTAAAATTCATTTCGCGAATCAAGATCGATATACTGAACGTGAATGGAAAATTTTTAGACGATCGCATCATCAGAACTATAGAAAATTCAATTGGAGTATTGAAAAGATGCATCCTTATATTTCCATAACATCTCTGATTCGAGTGATCAATTAAGTTAATTTTAAGTTAGATAACTCATATCATATGAAAGATATGCCCATCAACGAATACAACTCTCAATAACTTTAAAAGCATTATACGTATGATATATCGCCTCTTTAAGAACCGTTTTCGATCGCATAATCCGCTAATGAATTAAGCGCTCTAACAACCATTTCATTAAAAGCACAAAGCAATAATTATCTCCTAGAAGTACCAATGAAACAATCACTTGAAATCATCCTAATTGACAGTAGCAGTTCAATCGAGATAACCGCTTCACTGGCTACCTGTCGTTTGTTAGCAGGTTTGTCGGCATATTAGTGAATCAAATTCCATTTAACACAACACATGGGGGCTTTCTTTCTTCAGATCTCCACGCCTCCTAAATCAAGATACCAATAAAACTGATGCGACCTTTTAATATTAATTACAGATCAATCACCTCAAAAGCTACGGAAAATAAATAGGTACATCATACAGAAACAGACCTTGTAAACTAATTGCTTAGAAGGATCTTTTCTTGAAATTTCTTTACTTTCCATCGTTAATTTTTGTAATACTTCTTCACATCTTCAGGCAATTCATTGTAGAGCTTCAATTCGGAAGGATTTGGTTCACTCCTTGCTGCGCTGTCGCAATTCTAGGGAATACTTCCTAGTGTTGTACTCAAGGAGATCTGAGGTGGAATTTTCTGAATGCAATGTTGTTCTTACTCAGACAGGTAACATAGGTACTCAATGCTATTGGAGCTGATTTGAAAAGTGGCACAAGAAGAATAAATTCTACATAAACGAGTGCTATATCATATCTGAGATAAATCACAATATATGATAGATGTCGTTTGTTAGCAGGTTTGTCGGCATATCAGTGAATCAAATTCCATTTAACACAACACATGGGAGCTTTCTTTCTTCAGATATTCACATCTCAACCAAGATACCAATATAACTGATGCCACTTTTTAACATTGATTACAGATTAATCACCTCAAAAGCTACGTAAATTGAATAAGTACATAATTTCGTGCGAGGAAGTTGTTCACTCCAAAGCAGCTTTTGGTACTCTACAAGGCTCAAGTGCGTCAGGCTATGGAGTATTGCTCTCATGCTTGGAGTTCAGCTCCTAAGCACTCGTTACTCCTACTTGAGCAGTGCGCCAAATAGACGATCTAACGTTAACTGCCAACCTTCATAGTCTCGATCACCGTAGGAAGGTTGTAGAATTATGCCTCTTTTTACAGATACTAGCACGCAAGGTGTTCTGCTGCCATTGCCTCCATGATTCCACCAGGGGCTCAATTTGATCGACAAACGAGGCTAGCCGATAATAGTCACCAGTTTGCCGTGCATCTTTCTACAGCTAGGACATCGGTGTATCAGAAGGCTTTTCTTTACCAAACTGCAAGTCTATGAAATACCCTACCTCAAGATGTATTCCCCTTTGGTTACAACTTACAGCAGTTTAAGAGACGCAAAAACCGATATCTTCTTAATTCATCTCGGAGTGCCTGTAAGGGCGCTAAAAGCTCAGTCTGTTTCCTAGAGATGCGTATAAAAACAAATACAGAAACAGACCTTCTATGCTAATTGCATAAAAGTGTCTTTTCATGAAATTTCTTTACTTTTTTTGTTCGCTATACTTATTCACATCTTCAGAAAATTCATTGTAGAGCTTCAATTCAGAAGGATTTGGTTCCCTCCTTGCTGCGCTGTCGCAATTCTAGGGAATACTTCTAGTGTTGTACTCAAGGAGATGGAATTTTCTGAATGCAATGTTGATCTTATTCAGACAGGTAACATACTCAATACTATTGAAGCTGATTTGAAGAGGGGCACAAGAAGAATAATTTCTACATGAACGAGTGCTATATCAATATCTGAGATAAATCACAACATATGAAAGATGTCCAACAACGAATTCAACTCTCAAACATTTTAAAAAGCTTCATTTATATAGCCGCTTCAAAATCATTTTCGATCGCATAATCCATTAATGAATTAAGCGCTCTAATAACCATTTCATTAAAAGCAGAAAGCAATAATTATCTGCTAGAAGTTACAATGAAACAATTACTTGAAATCATCCTAATTGACAGTAGCAATTCAATCGAGATAGCACTGGCTACCTGTCGTTTGTTAGCAGCAAATTCAGTTCAGTCAGTGGGGCTGTCAAAATTTTCGTTCCTCAAATTCTCAGGCAAAAAAGAAAAATCGAAATAAAATTTCACATCTACAAACAGGATGCTTATAATAAGCCTCTTGCAAAATTTTGGGAACATAGTGTTAAGAGAACTATTAAAATTTAATTGGAATATTGAAAATAAGAATCTTTATATTTCCATAACAGGACATCCGATCCGAGTAAAATTCATTTCGCGAATCAAGATCGATATACTGAACGTGAATGGAAAATTTTTAGACGATCGCATCATCAGAACTATAGAAAATTCAATTGGAGTATTGAAAAGATGCATCCTTATATTTCCATAACATCTCTGATTCGAGTGATCAATTAAGTTAATTTTAAGTTAGATAACTCATATCTAACATGGGCATATATGAAAGATATGCCCATCAACGAATACAACTCTCAATAACTTTAAAAGCATTATACGTATGATATATCGCCTCTTTAAGAACCGTTTTCGATCGCATAATCCGCTAATGAATTAAGCGCTCTAACAACCATTTCATTAAAAGCAGAAAGCAATAATTATCTCCTAGAAGTAACAATGAAACAATCACTTGAAATCATCCTAATTGACAGTAGCAGTTCAATCGAGATAACCGCTTCACTGGCTACCTGTCGTTTGTTAGCAGGTTTGTCGGCATATTAGTGAATCAAATTCCATTTAACACAACACATGGGGGCTTTCTTTCTTCAGATCTCCACGCCTCCTCAATCAAGATACCAATAAAACTGATGCGACCTTTTAATATTAATTACAGATCAATCACTTCAAAAGCTACGTAATGTGAATTATCGGATCAGTCTCTGGATTAAGTGATGCTAATGGAATGTTTCCAAGTCTTGGTATGGAATTATTATTTTATAGACGAAAGTATGGGTGAGGTTGATAAGACATAGCTTCTATTAGGTTCTCACGAACAATTCAAATCGACAATCATAATAGATAAGTTCTGAGAAGGACCGTTGATCAAAAGTATTGGTTCATTTTTGAGCGCTCGTTCTACTTAAACGAGTGCTTAATCGTTTTGACCAAATGTCTGTAATTTTCGAATTTTGAGCTGTAAATGGTCTCAAACGATAGGGTTAAACTCCCTGATGACGTGGTCAAATTGAATTCTGTCCTTGTGGCCGTCCGTCAGCACAATAACTTTCGAAGATATTGTCCTAGAGACTTGAAATTTCAGGATAAGTGCGGGTCCCAAATGGCTCGGTTAAGTTCGTTAACCAGCCAGAGGTAAAGGACCACAGTGTGAACAGAACCATAGAAAATTCAATTGAAATATTGAAAAGAAGAATATATATCTATCTTTCTATCTATATATTTCCACAACAGGATATCCAATTATTAGTGAAATTTTCATGCACAATTTTGTGGCTATAAAAACAAATGCTTCTACAGAGTGTCTGTAAACAAATGCGAGGGACTTGTGGAGATTATTACTCGATGAAAATAAGCAGTGGTAGATCATATAAATTTATTTCGAAATCGACTTCCCTTCTAAGATACAGCCTTTGGAAGGCGATGACGAGTTGACAGTTTTTTTTAGTAGTCCTAAAAAACACTGAGTCATAAAATATACATAGTATGATTCATTAAGTACAAGTTTCTCACACAATTTTTTTGACCCCATAACTTTATCATTGGGGGTTAAAAATAACAACCCCTTATGATTTTCCTTCAAAAATTGTTTTCGTGGGATAGATTTTCGAAAAATAAAATTCTCTTATGGTTTCACATTCAATTCTGGAGAAAAAAAATACCTTGATAAAGGACCCCGCACATTTTGTATAGAATTGGCTCCCGGTGGATTTGGCTGAAAATTTGATATGATGTTCTACTAATCCTTCTGATCAAATGTCTCTACAGTCACGAAGCTGAAAAATGCATACTTCTAGGAGTTTTTAGCGATTTTTTGTATCCATTATGGCTTACGTATTACCGTTCACACAGAAATGTTGAGAATATTTCGAATTGACAGAATCTGTTTTCAATAATCACGAATATTCTCAAACATTTCTGTGTGAACGGTAATACGTAAGCCATAATGGTTACAAAAAATCGCTAAAAACTCCTAGAAGTATGCATTTTTCAGCTTCGTGACTGTGGAGACATTTGATTAGAAGGATTAGTAGAACATCATATCAAATTTTCAGCCAAATCCACCGGGAGCCAATTTCCATAATACGTAAGCCATAATGGATACAAAAAATCGCTGAAAACTCCTAGAAGTATGCATTTTTCAGCTTCGTGACTGTTTAGACATTTGATCAGAAGGATTAATAGAACATCAAATCAAATTTTCAGCCAAATCCACCGGGAGCCAATTCCCATACAAAATGTGCGGGGTCCTTTCGATACAGTTCTCGGAGAAAAAAAATTACAAGCAGTTGTGATCACTGTTTATTTCATTTCATCGTATGTTCCATAGAATGAATATTCTAAGATATTGTTTATGCTCAAAATTGGTTTTGTCAATTATGCTTATTAATCGAAAGAAAGTTCTATTTGTGAAATTAAAATGTTATACGGATATACTTTTCTTCTAGAAATTAGTATTTAGTATCTTGTAATATTCTTTCAGTATTATATATTATATAATAATAATAATAATAATAATAATAGTGCCTTTATTTGAATGTCAAAAAAAATACATCCTTTCACAGAACAAGGGCGAAGTCTAGCATAAGCTACTCAACTTAACCCTTCCAAATACACACAAAAAACAATTAAATTTTCTAATGAAGTACATGAAATAAAACATATATATTTAGTATCTTAGAATATTCATTCTATGGAACACTTATACGATGAAAAGGAATGAGCAGTGATCATAGCTGCTTGTTTTTATTTTCAGGGAAAAGTAACGACTGTATCGAAATTTTGCAGGAGATTTTTTTTCTCTAGAATTGAATGGAAAACCATAGGAGAATTTTATTTTTCAAAAATCTATCCCACGAAAACAATTTCTGAACGAAAATCATAGGGAATTGTTATTTTGAACCCCTAATAATAAACTTATGAGATCTAAAAAATTTGTCAATTCAAGAACAAAATTAGAAACTGCAATTCGTCATCGCCTTCCAAAAATACTGTATCTTAAAAGGGGTGTCGATTTCGAAAAAAAACTATGTAAACTACCACTGCTTATTTTCATCGAGGAATCATCTCCCAAATTCCGTCGCCTTTGTTTACAGACACCCTGTATAGCACTGCAGCTTTCAGTGTGTACTGACAAGTCTCCAGAGTGTAGCTGTTGTCGGATCCAAATGAAAAAGACTATTCATCAAACCGAAACTGTATCGACATCACAACTTGTGTAAGCCTCTCTAATTGTGTAATATATAATGAAATTCGGGCACGAATCAAGTGGCAGAGGGAAATTCAAAGCAACAGAACGTAGAGGAAGTGAGTTTAGCAGAGAAACCGACCAAATTCAAATACAAAGACAAATACGGGAACGAAAAATATAAACCTCGAGATCAATGTAAACGTAATAAGTTGGCCCTAATGCCATTGTGCACAGATTCCTGCAGGCGTATTACCATATGAGCGTCTCTGTGTGCCCTGGCGTCTCCATTCGTATGCAGCGAACACATCCCCTTCGTATACGTTTATCGTCTCTTATTCGGTTGGGGATATTGGTTTTCTGATTTGCTTGCCTCGGATCATATCGACACCGAGGTTTTCGATTCGTGCCTCCTTTTGATACGATGTTCGGTTACCGAGATTGTCTACTACCGTGCTTGGGGATTTGGAAAAGTACTGATGTTTGGAGTTTTTTGCGCTTTCATATGTTTGGCAAAGTTCCTAGTGATGTAATGCTCAAGAAAGTAAGCACTGAGAAAAAGTTCAGGGCATTGCTAAGTAAAAGAGAGAAATGGTAACGAGAATACACCTCAAAGAAAATACCGTAATGGTATACAGATGGTTCCAAAACCTCTACAAGAGCTGGCGCTGGGATATACGGGCCAAGTACAAAGTGTGCACTGTCGCTAGACTCCTGTATTGGCGTCTTTCAAGCGCAAATCTTAGCTATTGAAAGATGCCTAGATATAAATCTAGAAGGAAACTACCAGAAGTGCGATACAGCCATACACTCAGATAGTCAAGCTGCTACGTCATCGACTCAAAAATTATTTCGTAAGTGCCGGACCAAACTCAATGAGGTAGGCAAGAAAAATGAGGTCTTTTTAACCTGGGTTCCCGGCCATTCTGGAATCAAAGGAAAATAAGAGAACAATACACTTGCCAAAGAGGGAGCACAAATGTCACTCATTGACCCAGAACCATACTGTGGTATATGTAAATGTACTTATAAGAATGAGTTTCTGGAGAAGGAGAAATCCGAGAGGGAAAAACTCTGGCGGAATCTCCCAGGCATGTAACATTCCATCGAAGTCCTTCGGAACTTTGAAACAGCAAGATCCAAAATATCTCAATCTTAGTGAGAAATAATTACACCTCCTCGCTGACTTTCTTACAGTACACTGTCGCCTCAGGAAGCACCTGTTGAGCACAGAACATATAATAAAAGAAATGCGAAGTCCTCACTATTCTGTGGAAACAAATTGGCGGCCATTTTGAGTGGCCAAATACTGGTAGCGACATATGCGGCCACAATAGGAACTAATATCTGTGTATTCTTTCGATATGGCGGTAAAATTCAAATTAATCGAAAATCTCAATAGGTAACGTTTTTTATTTTCTTCCTTTCCTTCGATGAATTCAATCGGAGAGAAAGATGTAGAATTTTCATCTTCCTCTACGATTAAATTCATCGCAAACTTTTGTGAATAAAAACATGACCTATCGAACATTTCAGACATTGCTAAAGTCAAAAAGGTTACTTTGTGATCAATATGGGCAACATTTGTAAACATGATGGTGGGATTAATATTTTAATAAGTATTCAGGACAATATGATCAGTAATATAACAAATTACACTAAATTTGTTGATGAACAAGATTTATAATTTACGTAGCATCAATTTAAATCGCCAGCCACACTATGGAATGCAAATCCTATGAACCAGAACCAGTGATGACCAAGAGCAGTGGATGACCTAGAATAAAAGAATATGAAGATAGTTTACTGCAATTATCCAATGCCAGGTTCTATATTCTATCCTTTGTACCCAAATCATACAAGACATACCTCTATTCTTCGCTTGTGGCTTTCATAAAACAACCCACAACTTATATCTCATCGGAGAGCACAAAAAGGATCAAGCTCGTTCGTATATCTAATCCGAACTTTCAGATGGTTAAATGATACAGATACCAAAATTTATTGAAGTGACCTGAGTTGAACGAAAGGTTAGAGGTATGTAGTTGTATAACTTTCGACTCTTAAATATGGACCTTGAGATATTTCATGCCTTCTGCTAATGGAATAATTTGGTTACATTTTTGGGAACTCGGAAGAATAGCCTTCTGAATTATAGGAAGAGGTACAAAGGAAAAATTTATATTGAAGTATCATTAAACATGTTTGATGAAGAAGGATATGATAAATGGGATTAAATAGTGAGTTAGCAATTCTTGTCAGTATAGAATAGACATAATAGAGTAAAATTTGCCTAATAAATTCAAAAGCAATCCGTAAAGGTTGAAAAATTCACTGATTACCACTTCACATAATAGGTTTGTTCGCGTCGCAGTTCGGAACTATTCGGAACTGTACTTTTCTGTTCCCACCCGTTCGCTTCGCATGGAACAGAAAAGTTCGGAACTGTTCGGTACTATTCCTACTGTTCCTGATCCATAGAAGGAACAGCGGACAGAGTGACAGGTGATCTAACCTAATGTCAAGTGTTGTAAATAAGCAAATGTCAAACGGTGGTTTCCAGTTCCCAGCCGTTCGTGTCACAGAACAATTTGCTTGAGTTCCCTGAGTTCTGGAAACAAGTTCTCTCTGTACCCAGAACAACAGAGAACTGCGACTCGAACAAACCTATTTTCTAACAAAACTGAATTGTCAAATTGATGCGTCAAAGTCAAACGTCAAAATATCCATTCCATTTAGAGCGAGACAACAAACATCATCTTCCATCTCATTCAATCTTGGGTGGCCACCATAGAGTATTTTGTTTCCAACCTAGCACTAGCAGTTTCACCCCCCTGCTGTTGAGGATGAAATTATCGGACGCTGACGAGTGTAGGTTCTGTGGGGATGAGGGAGAAACCGCCATTCACCTAGTCACGGAATGCTTTGGCATTGCGAGCCTAAGGATAGAATGCCTTGGGCGAGAAACTTGTAGGAGTGAGGAACTATCCTTCACAGATATTGGATTTCATCAGATCTCTGGAACTGGAAGTCGAGCTGTGAGGGTATGGTCCGAACAGCTCTGTAAGGGGGCACAATAGAGTAGAATCTGAAGAAATGTTTCAAATGCTTCGGATTTTTTTCAACTGCTTCGAAAATTCAGCAACTGCTCAGAAGTTTTCCAACTCTGATCAACATTAGCCCGTCCTAACATCAACTCTTTTGAAGTATTTCCATTCGCCTCGAAATTTCTTACAAACAACCACGGAGTTTTGTCAACTTCTTCGGAAATTCACCACCTGTTTTGAAAAATTTGTCAACTCTGATAAACATCAGGCCCGCCCGTACAACTCTGTTGGAATCTGCCCATTGAATTCCAAAAAGCTACCAACTGCTTTCAAAATTTAACTACTCTGATCAACATTATGCCGCCCCTGTACAACATCCTCGAAATCTGCCCATAAAGGACCCCGCACATTTTGTATGGGAATTGGCTCCCGGTGGATTTGGCTGAAAAGTTGATATGATGTTCTTAATCCTTCTGATCAAATGTCTAAACAGTCACGAAGTTGAAAAATGCATACTTCTAGGAGTTTTTAGTGATTTTTGTGTATCCATTATGGCTTACGTATTATGGGAATTGGCTCCCGGTGGATTTGGCTGAAAATTTGATATGATGTTCTACTAATCCTTCTGATCAAATGTCTCCACAGTCACAAAGCTAAAAAATGCATACTTCTAGGAGTTTTTAGCGATTTTTTGTATCCATTATGGCCTACGTGTTACCGTTCACACAGAAATGTTTGAAAATATTTCGAATTGACAGAATCTGCTTTCAATAATCACGAAATATTCTCAAACATTTCTGTGTGAACGGTAATACGCATAGAGATAGAATATTCTATCTCTATGGTAATACGTGAGCCATAATGGATACAAAAAATCGCTAAAAACTCCTAGAAGTATGCATTTTTCAGCTTCGTGACTGTAGAGACATTTGATCAGAAGGATTAGTAGAACATCATATCAAATTTTCAGCCAAATCCACCGGGAGCCAATTCTCATACAAAGTGTGCGGGGTCCTTTGTTCAACTGCTCTATAATTTCAGATTGCCGCGAAATTTTTTTAACTCCATTGAAATTTTTCCTACTGCTTAAAAGTTTTACCAACTGTTTTAAAATTTTTCCAACTGCTCCGTAATTTTTCCAACTGCCCCAAAATTTTTCCAGCTACTTTGGAAAATTGAAAACTCTGTTCAACGTTGAGGGGTTCCTCAGATCCATAAAAAAACATAGTTAAGCCTTATCAGATGTAAACAGAGTCAAAAATAGGGACAAGATCTCTATGTTCATATTCCACCCCTGCTGTTTATAAACATTGAACACAAAGAATGTCCAACATATTGAAAACTATTCAAAGAAAAAGACTGCGTGTTTATGCTTTTGACAAATGCGCAAATTCTAGTCACTAAAATAGAGTATAACATCAGTAAGATCTGTATTTTTCAGCGTTTAAGTTACGCTTACTGTACAAACAAAAAAAATAGACGAAATAATACACTACTGGAAAAAATTAAAGGATCGAAAAAAATCCCAAATTTTTAGGCAATTTTGACATGCCGTAACTTTGAGAGGAATGGTCGTACAAAGAATTTAAAAAAAGGAAATTGTAGCTCCAAGTGTCTAGTTTTTGGATTAGAATTTCAAAAATTTTGAGTTTCAGTGGTTTTCGAGTATGATAGAAAAATCAGCAACAGAAAATTTCTCAAAATTTTACCACTTTTTTTTTTTGCCTACGATCGTGGAAATTTTATTTAAGCATAATCGTTATAATGATAGGATACTTTGTTAATTCAGCTTTAATTTATTTTTTTATTGACCTCAATACGTCCACTTCTCGGCGAGATATCGGTCTTCAAATGGAAAAGGATCCATGTTTTATCCGTTATTAAATTAATACAAATTTTATTTGGTAGTTTATTTTATTTTTCATTTTTTGAAATGTATGTACTATCTGCAATTAAAATGTGGAAAAAGCTCGAGAAAATTCTTTTTCGCCTTTTTTGAAGATTATGAGCTTCTCTGAGCAAGAAACGTGATCCTTATTTTTTTCAAAAATTCAATGGAGTCAAACAAAAAAACGGCCCGCTGAATTGAGTTGACTCTTCGTGAGGATTTTATCAACATATTGAACTGTGAAAGTCACACTTAACATTATTGGTTTCCTCAACATTTTCGATCCAGCGGTAGATTTTCCAAGAAACCACCAAAAGCCCATTTTTTGTTAAATATTTATATTGATGCGACATGAAGAAAAAAATTTTTCATGAATAAGCAATGGTTGTTCATTAATCGGAGTTCATTAAAGGTCTTGAAACCCTCCTTCAATTTTCTGTGCGATCATTGGTTGCTGAGAAATCGATAGTCAAAGACAAACGGATCCTTTTCCATTTGAAAACCGATATCTCGGCAAGAAGTGGAAGTATTGAGGTCAATGAAAAAATAAATTGAAGCTGAATCAACAAAGTATCCCATCATTATAACGATTGTGCAAAAATAAAATTTCCAAGCTCGTAGACAGAAAAAAAAAGTGGTAAAATTTCGAGAATTTTTTTGTTGCTGATTTTTCTATCATTACTCGAAAACCACTGAAACTTGACATTTTTAAAGTTCTATCCAAAAACAAGACACTTGGAGCTACAATTTCCTTTTTTTAAATTCCTTGTACGACCATTCCTCTCAAAGCTACGGCATGTCGAAAATGGCCGAAAAATTGGAATTTTTTTGTGATCCTTTAATTTTTTCCAGTAGTGTAGATAATACATCCTGAAACGGTCTCTGAAAACTAAACATAATAGGCAATAACAAAATATACCGCAAATCTCCTGCATTTCAAGTAAATTCTAAAGTTGCCAATCTGAAACCGAAACGTTCTCGAGTTACATTCACGACTACAATCCCACTCTTGACCATTATTCATACTGTTATCATACACCACGCTCTATTTTTCCTTATACTTCGGTGATGAATGAAATCAATAGCTTTTCACTGCGTTTCCTAAAGCGGGGCGGCTGTCTTTAAGAAACTCTGTATCCCATTGAACAGCGTGTGTATTGCTTACAAGCCATTCTCATATTACCTGGTTAATAGCATATAATACTGCTTCAATGTGTCATTGTGAATTTTTATTTTATCTTCATCTGTAGTCGCCGCATACCACCTGGGCACTGGAAGTGTAAATGTGGACTTATTTGGGGTATAAATGACATTAACCATGGTCACATGCTTCGATGGGCAATGCGCTGTGTGGTGTGAAAGGATGTGAAGTTTATTATTGTGGGGGTGAACGAAGTACCGCAAAACGGGACTTATAGAATCATAGGGGGTGTAATGACTGATTGAATGTTATTTTATATTTTGTAAGACGAAAAAAGTAGTTGTCAAATAAATAAAACCTTTGTCAAGACACAAAAACTTTTCGTCTTACAAAATATATAAATAACATTCAATCAGTCATTACATTAGTGGTCCTTCGAGCCGGATCACTAATGTAATGACTGATTGAATGTTATTTATATATTTTGTAAGACGAAAAGTTTTTGTGTCTTGACAAAGGTTTTATTTATTTGACAACTACTTTTTTTGTTTGCAAACGTACTCGATTCTAAATATCAAACTAATAACTGATTCACAATATAAAAAACTGAAAGTTGTCGTAGTAACAACGGGGTAAATGAATCAGTCAGATATTTTCGTGGAAGAAAAAGAAGAATGTTGAAAACCATTGGTTCTAAAAGTACGACGGCGAATTAGTACCTGCAATAAAATAAAATCGGCCAATTGATAGATTTTAATCTGTCATTTTACGCACTTAAAACAAAAATAACTATTTTCGACTTCCAGGTCCCTTCTACGTGTCGTCCTGAATTTTTGTTTACTCGTCCAAAATAATTTAGCCCAGTAAAATTTGGGTTTCACTTCGGAATTAAAGATATATTAGCTGAATTTCGGTATGAACCTTTGTTTTGAAAAATAAAGATATGTGTAAAATATACACCCTACCATCGTCTAAATTTAAAACATAATTAAAAAATACAAGGTGTCCCATAATTAGACCGAAAAACTTCTAGTGGCCATTATAGATCATATTGTAGACAGATTCGACTCAAATCATATAATGCAAAATTGCTTAGTTAAAGAGCTAGCGCCCTTTGAGGATGACGTCCTGTCCACACTTTTTGCCACATATTCGCAAAACGGAGTTACATAAAGTGCTGAAAGTTTACACATTGACTAATATCGAAAATACGCATCGATTAGATTGAATGCATTTCTTTCATGTCAAGCACAACCGTATCATTTGAGGGGGGGCGAGGGTAATTTTAGTTGAAACTCTTTTACTTTCATTATTTCGCAAGATTTACATCATATTCATAAACTCTGATGTTTTTTCTTGAAAAAAGAGGCTCCTGTATAATAACGCCCAGATGCAACCATTTCTGAAAAAAATGGATTTGAAAATTTCTGTCTTTCCACTCAATGTTCACTTTTGTTTTGAATTTAATGGTGCATCTGGGCGTAATTATACAAAACCAACTTTTTTCAAAAAACATCAGAGTTTATGAATATGATGTAAATCTCGCGGAATAATGTAAGTTAAAAAGTTTTAACTAAAAATACCCTTCGCCCTTCTCCAAATGATAAGTTTGTGCTTGACATGAAAGAAATGCACTCAATCTAATCGATGCGTATTTTTCATATTAGCCAATGTGTGAACTTTCAGCACTTTATGTGACTCCGGTTTGCGAATATGTGACAAAAAGTGTGGACAGGACGTCATCTTCAAAGGGCGCTAGCTCCTTAACGAAGCAATTTTGCATTATATGATTTGGGTCGAATCTGTCTAAAATACGATCTATAACGTCCACTAGAAGTCTATCGGTCTAATTACGGGACACCCTGTATATTGGTACATATATTCATTTCATAGCAATTCAAAAATGTTAGTACCTAAAGTCAGCAAAATGTCTATATGTGAGTTGATAAGGCCCTATTAGGCATTAATTAGGCAATTAGGTTTCAGAATTAGCTTCTAACTATTTGCTAACTTCACACACCCAATACAGCAATCGAAATAAAGAATCTGTTGAATTGCCAGATAAAGTCTGTCGATTGACAGATTGAAAAGTGTCAGCATACGGGATCAACCCCAATTGGCCAATTACAAGAATTCAATACTTCAAGAACAATAACAAGTAACCACAATTAATATAAAAATACATCTACATAAAAATACAATATAAAAACAATAACATTTCCACTACAGATTGAAGATCAATCTGTTCAACACCCATAATCTATAATATCCTTTGTAATTGGGAAAGGGAAAAATTGTTTTTTTTTCAAACATTCAATGTTCATTCTAACGAGACTAATAGAATCATAGTAGGTATAATGAAACTGAAGTCTCGTGTTTCCATTTAAATTATCGTCAGAAATATAGAAAATTGAACGTACTTTTTGGTAATTCTCCTCTTAAACATAATTTCAATCCTCAATATCTGGGCGTTACTAGATTCTTCTCTGAATTTCAAAGCCCATTTAGTTTATTTACGTATGGAATTGAAAACTAGAAATAATATTATTCAAAAACTTGCCGGCCGGTACATCATGGGGTGCTGACACAACAACTATTCGTATGCCTTCTCTAGCCTTAGTGTACTCTACTGACGAATATTGTTGCCCTGTTTGGCTCAACAGTTCACATTCACATGTATATAAGATTGATGCACAATTTCCATAAGAATAGTAACTGGAACGATAAAAATCAACACCAACACCATGGTTACCAGTTCTTTAAAATATTGCTCCTCCACATATCCGCAGGCAGGCCCTAACTTTGAAAATTAGGAATACATTTAATTCTTCTAAAAATTCATATTGAATACTTTCCTATATTCCAGATTATAAGGTTCCACGATTAAAATCACGTAAACCATTTTGGTCCAATTATTTCCTTATCTCGAAGGAAAGCGATAAAGCAATTTGGCAATGCGAGTGGAACACATGTAATATTCAAAACAAAGATTTAATAACTGATTCCTCCATTAAAGTTCTTGGATTTTATCTTACAAGGATAATTTGCACTGTTTTTAATCGTATAAGAACAGGTCATGGGCCTTTGTAATAGTATGCTTTTCAAGCAGAATTCAGTTGAGAGTCCTATTTGCGAATGCGGAGAAGCAGAGGAGACTTTAGAACATCTGAGAAATAATTGTCCAATATTTAAATTTCAGGATGATGGCTTGTGCTATATATGAAGTTGCAGAGTCGTTTTTGAATTGGGTGGTTAATTTTAAATCGATTTAATAGAGTTTCAATCATTTTATTTTTCTGTTTCTTTTTTCTGCTTCGATTTTTTCGTTTCAGATTCAGAATTCCGAAGGCATCTTGGGGAGTTTCTTCACGGTGCCGAAAAAATATTGTATGCAACACTTTCAAAAATAGTTTTTTTCGACTCGCAGACTTCCAGGACTCCCCCACGTCTCGTCCTTAAATTTTGTTCACTCGTCCAAAATAATCTCTGTTTTCCTAACTTGTTTAGTAAATTACTAATCCTTACATTTTCTTTGCAAAATTAGTTTTCCAATGGGTTTACAACATTTTCGACTATGTTCTACTTTCACCATTAGGGGAAAACCCGGATAGATGCCCCACTTTTTGAATATGCCTCATAATTTTGAAAATATTGATTTAATATGTGTAACTTCTATGAGTGTTGGAAGCCCCATTATTTGATTTGGAATACTGAGACTTTTCTCTGACATAGCAATCCCAATTGCACAATAATTTGATTTTTGTAGAACCCTTTTTTGGGGATACCTAGTTGCCTACGAGTATGGATAGTTGCCCTACCATGAAAATACTGGGAGGGATAGATGCCCTTCATACTGTGTGAACCAAAACCCAACTAAATACAATGATATTTTCTATGCTTAAAACAGCAACTTTTGCTTAGTCTGAAAATATGACCTGCGGAGCGAGCAAGATTATCTGTGACGTCATGATATTTGTTGTGGAGTGAAAATAATAAAAGAACGCTCAGGCGCGAAGGCTTGTCAAGTCAAAGGAATTCGTAACTTCAAATTTATTATTTGCTGTCTTTCGCTCTGAAACGGTGTCTCTGCTTTCGCGGTACCACATATTGTAACAACAAAATTAGTTTCATCTTTCGTTAAAACATCCAGAACATAAATAACTAACCTAAACTGTCCTAAACTAACTTTTAGGTTAGAATAAAATGACATTTGGAAGAGCTCTCGCTTTTGAGCGGGAGCGAATATATCTGATCTTGTTGCTCGCTCTGATAATAAAAGATCACGATGCAGAGTGATGTGAGCGAAGGGAGTTTAATAAAAGACCAGCTGAGAGCAAGAAGTGCAGCCGAGCAGAATATTCAGACTAAGCATATATGTACGTAACATGGATCGAATTAACAACAATTGTGCATTTAATTGAATTTCAAAAGCATATATTAAACGAAAAGTTGAATTCTTCATATTAACATAAAGCATTATTCCACACATTCATGATAAGTTAATTAAATAATGAGTCTCAACCAAAATGATCAGGAACCAAGTTTAAAATCAAAATAACACAATGAATCGAAAATCTGCTGAGAAGATATGGTTTTAGTTTAGATGTCCTAAGAGGCACCTACACCTCAAAAAATCAGGGCAACTATCCTTTTCGATAGGGATAGATGCCATAAATGTTTTTAATAAATTAAGAAGAAAACAAAAACTGTTTGTACTCAGATGTACACTCAATGAAACACTGTATTGGCGTAATAAAAAAATTAATGAATTTATTACCACTTCAAAAGTTATACAGCGGCAAATTCCTACCTCTAGAAGATTGGCATGTTTGTGAAGTTCGCTGCTGAGATGATCGCACACACTAGCGAAAAACGGCTTCACTTTACAATAACCCTTACAAAACTAAGTTCCAGGGTGACTGTAGCAGCTACTTATAAAATTAATTTTTTGATACGTGTTTCGGAAGTTAGGTATTTTGAAAATGGGGCAACTATCCAACTGAGGCATCTATCCGGGTTTTACCCTACATCTAATGTGTATATTACAGAGTAATGGACTTTACTTGGTTCCATATGAGACGTGTTTTCCGCTTTGAAACCTCTGTCAGCGCGTTACGAGTTGTTATTTATTGTTTGTTGTCGAAGATTGAGCTGTAATAACCCAATCGATACTCATTGTTCCCATTATTATCGACAGGTTAGGATTTAACGGCCACCGCAAGCACTTATTAAATAACCGGTAAGTTGCTTATTTAATTTCCAGGATTTAATGCTTTTGACCATGTCAAATTGCTACAAGTATTCCTTATGATATGTTCATTGTTAGGTGAACGGACCGAGTTGATTGAATGCTATTTTTCAAGGAATTGAATGCATTTCCAATTAGGTCTTTATAATGGTATTGTTTTGAGAGACAGCATTAATTTATGATCGTCTGTTCTTTATTTTGGCGAATATGAACCAATCGTCTGCAAGACTTTTTTAGAAGTTTTTTGCATTAGTTGTTTTGACTTTTCGGAGAATGAAACTTCATTTTGCGGTTGAGTTCGTTAACCAGCCAAATCGTACAGGGTGTTCCATGAAATATGGCTGTGGGTATTCATATTTTTGGTCCTCAATATCTCAAACAAAACGAAACCAATCGAAATGAAATCTTGTGGCCACATCCAAGATGCTCATAATAAGTAAGCCCTATGCCTTATGCAAAATTAAACAATGCTATTGGGGAATGAAATTGCCTCCATCATCTTCAGATGGATTTTTCTTGTGTTTTCTATTTGTATACTCAATTTCAATGTTTTTAGCATAACAGACATTGAAAACACTATAATTCATACTAAGTTATTACAGGTTTCATTCGCAACTTTCCCAGAATCATTCTGAATGGTGATATACTAAAAAAATATTTTAATCTCAAGCATTAGTTGATTTGTCATCAGAAAATATCAAGGTAGAATCAATTGTTATACCTTCTGGCTAGTGGCTTCAGTGGTGAAATCCTCAGAAACTACAATAAACTATGTACCAACGAAAACATGGTGTTTTTCTCTTTATTACTGTATCACCATGTACTCGAATAACAGCATTTAGTTATTCTCCTCACAACTCTTCATTTTATTTATTTCGAATTGTTAAGTTAAATTATTCGTTGCCAAGCAATAGATATGTGTGGTATACAGGGTGTCTGGTGAGGAATGGGACAACGTTTAGGTGGTGATGAGGGATGTCTCAAGGAGTGAGAAAATGCCATTTGAAATCATCTGAGGTACATGGTTCCTGATATACAGGGGGTTTTCGAAAAAATTAGAAAATTTCAAATGGCCATAATTCAGGAAATAAAAGAGCTAATCCGATGATTTTTCGTATGAACAATGATAGAGTAAGTACGAATCTGTTTGAACGAAAAATTAGAAATAAAATCAGATCCGGACTCAGAAATTTCAGTTTTTCTGGAATTAAGTAAAAACAACACCCTGTATGTGGTTTTCGATTTTTTTGACTTCAGATTCTGAGAGAGCAGAAAAATACTTTTGAACTTAACTGTCATCCCGAATGGCACAAATTTTCCCTGCTTTCTATGACCCTTCGAATGTCAATCTTCCGATTTTCGCTCCTTACATATTATTTTCTCGACATTTCAAATGACCATAATTCCGGAAATATGAGAGCTAATCCGATGATTTTTCGTATGAACAATGATACAGTGAGTACGAATCTGTTTGAACGAAAAATTCGAAATAAAATCAGATCCGGACTCAGAAATTTCAATTTTTCTGAAATTAGGTAAAAACAAACCCTGTATGCGGTTTCAATTTTTTCGACTTCAGATTCTGAGAGAGCATGAAAAATACTTTCGAACTCAACTGTCATCCCGAATGACACAAATTTTCCCTCCTTTCTATGGCCCTTCGAATGTCAATCTTCAGATTTTCGCTGTCGTACAAAGACAATCACAGAGACGTTTCAGTGTTAATGTGTGGTGCGCAGTTTATAATAATAATTTAATAGGTCCTCATTTTTTCGAAGAAAGACTCACCGGAGAAATTTATAGAGATTTCCTTATGAATGTTCTTCCTAATTTATTAGGGAATATTAATCAAAGAGGACTTATCTTCCAGCATGATGGAGCACCCCCACATTTCTCAATTTTAGTGAGAAATCATTTGAACGAGGTCTATCCAAATAGATGGATAGGTCGTGGTGATCCAAGAGCATGGCCACCTCGGTCCCCCGACATGACACCGTTAGATTATTTCCTTTGGGGACACCTTAAAACTATGATGTACGGGCGAGAAATAAATACAAGGAAACAATTAATTCAGCGCATAATAGACGCATGTGACGAAATACCAACAACCCGAATGTGATAAGGAAAGCAGTTTTGAACTTAATGAAAAGAGCAGATAAATGTGTAGAAGTTGGTGGTTTTCATTTTGAACAATATTTGAAGAATTAATTATTAATTTTCCAAATTTCGCATTTTTGATAATTTTTATAAAAATTTTGATTCGTTATGATCTTTTTTTTACTTATTAGTACCTATCTGAGATCTCATGTTTCTGAAATGTCGAGAAAATAATATGTAAGGAGCGAAAATCGGAAGATTGACATTCGAATGGTCATAGGAAGCGGGGAAAATTTGTGCCATTCGGGTTGAGAGTTGAGTTTGAATGTATTTTTCCTGCCCTCTCAGAATTTGAAGTCAAAAAAATTGAAAACCGCATACAGAGTGTTGTTTTTACCTAATTTCACAAAAACTAAAATTTCTGAGTCCGGATCTGATTTTATTTCGAATTTTTCGTTCAAACAGATTCGTACTCACTTTATCATTGTTTATACGAAAAATCATCGGATAAGCTCTCATATTTCCTGAATTATGGTCATTTGAAATGTCGAGAAAATAATATGTAAGGAGCGAAAATCGAAGGATTGACATTCGAAGGGTCATAGAAAGCAGGGAAAATTTGTGCCATTCGAGATGACAGTTGAGTTTGAATGTATTTTTCACGCTCTCTCAGAATATGAAGTCAAAAAAATTGAAAACCGCATACAGGGTGTTGTTTTTACCTAATTTCAGAAAAAATAAAATTTCTGAGTCCGGATCTGATTTTATTTCGAATTTTTTGTTCGAACAGATTCGTACTCACTCTTTCATTGTTCATACGAAAAATCATCGGATTAGCTCTCATATTTCCTGAATTATGGTCATTTGAAATTTCCTAATTTTTTCTAAAACCCCCTGTATATCAGGAACCATGTACCTCAGATGATTTCAAATGGCATTTTCTCACTCCTTCAGACATCCCTCATCACCACCTAAACGTTGTCCCATTCCTCACCAGACACCCTGTATAGTCCGTTCACAAAAGGTTGAGCACATATAGTAGTAGGCGTTTCTATTTATCTGAAGTTGGCAGTATTTACTGCCATAAAGTAAAATAAAGTCAACGTTGCCGAATGTACTCGGCCTCGTCTAACGAGCTTGCGAGTTATCAGAGAACTCCATGCAATATTGACAACATTGCGTATCAATCTGACAAGAAAATAAAGAACATAACCTAAAATTTTAATATACACAGTGGAATATGCCAAATTTCCATGGCCAACCGACGGCTCAACCTTTCGTGTACGGAGTATAAGTGTCTCGTGAGGACATAGAATATGTCTATCATAACAGTTGGACCAGTCTCCATTTTTTTTTCTATGTACCATGAGCATTAAGGCTAACAATGGACTAGTCTGGTTCTAAGGACACGAAATGTCATGGAGTGTAGAATTATAGGAGAAACACAGATTCAGCCACCATTTAAGTCTGGAGGTTACTGGAGTTGTGGAACTAGAGGGCAAGCTGTACTACAGTTGTCAAAAGAGGTCTTGAAGGGGCACAATAGATCACAGTGGAATGTAACCTGCTCAACAATCTACAAACTACAATTTATAATTTTCATTTCCTTCACTCAGAACATGCCATAAGGCGTTTTCGGAAACTTACTCAGGTTACAAACTCGATCTTTGTGTCACGTGATGGATTTACTAGGATCACGGACCCGGGTTCTAAGTTCACGAACACATCAGATTTAGGATTTGAAGTATCAATAACATAACCAAATATTTTAAGCATTTAGTTTTTCAGTCTCAGTTTATTTTCAGATTTTTTGAAACATAGATAAACTGAAAATAGTAATCATCGAAATGAATACAATCTTCAATTTATAGGCACACAGAACTTCCTTCAGGCGGACTGGGATGATTATTCAGATTGTCTCTAGCTTTGCTTGCATTCATTGGCTCCTGTAAAATATTGCTTATAATTTCTGGTGTGCCCTTCTATGTTACAGAAGTGAAGAATTTATTTTTTCAGTTCCAGTTTATTTACTGATGATCACTAGCTTTGCTTGGGTTTATTGGCTTCTGTAAAATCTTTCTTATAAATTTCTGGTGTGCCCTCGCATGTTCAATGTTATCTTTGAGTGCCTATCTTGAAGAAGTAAAGAAGGCTTTAGCTTTAACGCAAAAAGATCTGCATATAAAGTTATAAAGAAATCGTTTGACATTATTTTCTTGACTCATGGAACCACACATTTTACACTAAGCCAAATTCTCTTCTCTTTCCTTAATTTTTAGGGAAAAATATATGAGATTACTAAAAAAAAGAGTAGAAGACTTATTTCAGCCTTTTCAAAAGCAAAATTGAACTGTAGTGCGCATGCGGTGACTCTAAGACCCTGCTCTCGAGTAGGGTTACGATAGATCACCTGAGTCAGTGATCGAGTTAATAGCACCGTACTTTCCGAGCACGGGTTGGATGTTCGGGTTAGGTAAACGTGCGCGAAGGTAAGGGATCGAATTAACCCGAGTAAGTTTCTGAAAACGCCTGTAACCAAATATAATAAATAATAAAGGGTTTTCCAATAAGAGGTGTTATTTTGAATAGCCCGCTATTTCGGTAGATGTCACGTTTAGAGCTGTCATTTTTTGACATTTGATTTTTTTGTAATTTTTTTATATTTGACCAGTAGAAACTACGCCATTTATAAAAATGGAACGATAAACGTTTCAAGAACGCATTGATATTATTAAAAATCACTATAAAAATGGTGACATTTTGGCAGAGACGTATCGTGAAGTACCTTGTCGGACCGCAATAGAGAAATTGGTGGAAAAATTCGAGCTGCTGGGCAAGTTAGTGATGTGAAGAATAAAACCCGTGCACTTCGCTCAAGAACAGCCGAGAATATTGCTGCTGTAGCCGAAGGGGTTGAAGAAAACCCAGGTTTGTCCATTTCTCGTCGTCCTTTGAAATTTGACATTCCACAAACGTCATTACACCGTATTTTGATTGGGGTCTTAAGGCTTATAAAGTTCAGTTAACACAAGAACTCATTGATTTTTTGCGGGAAAAGTTTCCGGACCGTGTTATCTCTCGAAGAGATAATCACAATTGGCCACCGAGATCTTGTGATTTAACAGCATGCGACTTCTTCCTTTGGGGCCACGTGAAAGAGAAGGTCTACGCCAATAGCCCAGCGTCGATTCAAGACCTCAAATATGGAATTCGTGAGGCTATCAAGGATATATGGCAGCCACTTTGCGATTTCGTTATGGAAAATTTCATTGAAAGTATATGGGTCCTGTAAGCGTGGTCGTGGTGGCTGATGTTATTTTCCACCGGCATAGCTTCTTCTTTATAATGAAATGAACATTCGATCATTTATATTGAAAAATGGCATTTTTCTTTGAATATCAAAATAACACCTCTTGTTGGAAAACTCTTTACTAACAGCAACCCAAATGAAATCCAGAATTCTCCGATCGCTGCGGTAGGTGGTCACAAGACCTCGCATCATATTTTCGAATCAAACTCTTCAGCATAGTCAGATCCATAAGAAATAGAGCTCGTAACGTGAGAGTCACCTGAGCGGTTGCAGACTAAAACTAATTACTCCATACGTGCTTTCTACGATATTGTCATCGGCATTGAGGCCATTAAACTTTATATGAGTCATAAACTAATATTCCGTAATTGACTTAGTTGTAGGACATTTTTTATGGGAGCCAGCAACCTAGGAGGCCTTGATACGGTGGATGGGCGACTTCATGGGTATTAAATCTGGCATTCGAGTGGGCTTTCTGCTACACGCAGGTGATTTATGGAGGTGTTCAATTAAGAAGTTTTTTGTTTCGGATATTGATATGGTGTTTCGCTTCTATGGATTATTGTTTGGCATGATGAATCCCTGGAAACACATTATTGGTTGCATATAACTTATATCCTATTGGAAATGACAGAGGCAAGTGATGAATTTATATTCATTTCAACTGGAATTAATACTTGACTCTTTTTCATGAATACCTACATGGTTGTACAGCCAAAATTGAGATTTTTCAAATATTAATTCCTAGCTCTAATTCATTGAAGGGAGTAAAATCTCAATTTTTTTTATTATTTTTGAGCGCATGTTCTACTGAAACTGGTTCTACGGGGTCTTTATAAATGATTGTAACAGCGCAGTTGGCTTTGGATTACTTTGCCGCTACAGAATACTAATCTCTATTCTCTAACCAATCAGAGCATAGCATGATCACGGAATTATGTGGTTTACATAGGAAGCGGAAAAATGAGGATAATCCAAAGCCAACTGCGCTGTTACAATCATTTATAGAAACCCTTATATCAATTTGCCCAAATGTCTGTAATTTTCGAATTTTGAGTCGAAAAAGGTCTCAAACGATAGGGTTCGATTTCCTAATGACGAATTCGGGGTCAAATTCAATTCTGTCCGTGGGGCCGTCCATCCGACCGTTAGCGCGATAATGACGAAATGACAAATTGTCCTAGAGACTTAAGATTTTCAGGGTGAGTTCGGTTCCCAAATCCCTCGGTTAAGTTTGTTAACCAGCCAAATCGTACAGATGCCCCATGCAAGATGTTCCTTGTGAGCCTCATGCAAAATTTTGTGGCCAAAGTGTACACTGAACCACAGAAAATTCAATTGGAATATTGAAAAGAAGAACCTTCATATTTCCATAACAGGATATTCGATTCGAGTGAAATTTTTTATTTTTTTTCATTTATTGATTGATGTTTTACATACTACATCTTTTGAATTATTTCCAGAATGTAGTTTCGATCGTGCCAAAATTATGCATTCATTTACTTAGAATCTCAAGTCCTATTCAAAATTCACCCATGAACGAGCGCTCAAAATCAGTTTTTCGGGGCTTTCCTTCAATTTTTTTCAGATTTTTCGTATTTTTTTCATTATACCTCCTTGTAGCCTCTCAGAAGCTATTGAGCATGTGTCAGCTACTGATCTGTGTAGTCTTGCTACTGTGAAATATTTGTTTTTCCTAGTTTCCCGAGGATTTTATTTCCTGGAGCATTTTTTCAGTCTTCTGGAAATTTCATAATAGGTACGGCATAAGTAAGTATTTCTAATTTGAACTTTGAACCTTCTTCATCCTCTTGCACTTAAAGTGTTATAATTATGTTACCAATGTTTCACCACTTGCTTAAGTTACTGATACCTATCTGATAGATATTGTTGAAGTGATTTGTCTGCATTTTATTATAACGAAATACTTTCTGATTTGTAATATGGAATATCATAAATCTTATAGAAAGAAAAGAATATTTTCCCGACTGCAAAATCTGAAAAGCTTCAATTTTAATGAATAGAGATACATATTTTCATTTCAATGATATCTGTTAGATAGCAATCAGTACCTTATCAACAAGTGGTGAAACGGCCCTTAGTCTCTGTTGTAACAATGAAAACATTTATATTAGGTTTTTATGTTAATAGTTCTTGTATGCAATGACAGATGTATCAGATTCTATGTTCTAGAAGTCATTCATAGTATATTTGTTCTATGGTCAATAGATTGACACAAGACGTTAAGGTTAAATGGTGTATTACAAAAGTTGGAGAATAAATCAGTTTATTTAATCCAGTGTTTAATTCAGTATAACACATTTCCACCTGAAAACAGTGAATACACGTACAAAATAACAGGTTATGGGCCCAGACATGCAGAAACTGTAAAAAGGAAGAAAGGAAAAAGGTCTGAACGGCCACGTGTTCACGTGAAACAAAAAGGCGGAATTTGGTAGAAAGGATAAAATACTCCAGAAGAGAGGTTCGAGGAAGCTGGAAAAATGACGGAACAAGTTGGACTCCTGAGTATTGTAAGACTGAATGGAGAAAATTGGGCAACATGGAAATTTCAACTGCAAATAGCGTTGAAATCGAAGGGCTACTTTGGAATTGTAGAAGGTACAGTAGCAAAACCAATACCTCCAGCCAGTACTAATGATTGGGATGAAAAAGACGCTAAAGCCCAAGAAATTATTGTGTCTAGATTGGACGAGAAGGTTATCACTCACATTTTGACATGCAAGTCGTCAGCTGAAATGTGGAATAAACTGAAGAGCATTTATGAACATCAATCCCAAGTAAGTGTTCATTTATTAACCCAAAGATTCTTTTCTTTAGAATACAAAGAAGGAAATGTAGCAGAGTTCATCTCTCAGTTGGAAGAATTGAAAGGAAGCTTGAAATCCTTAGGTGAAGAAATTAGTGATAAAATGATCATAACGAAGGTACTTATGTCCTTGCCTGAAAGTATGAAGCACTTTATATCAGCGTGGGAATCAACCCCTGAAGATAAGCAGACTCTAACAGATCTTTTGTCACGACTGATGCTAGAGGAAGAGAGAAGTAAGGCTTGGAAAAGGCTCAGGCTCTTGCAGTGGGAAACATCAAGAAAGACATAAAATGTTATATATGTAACGGTAATCACTTGAAGAAAAATTGTACCAAGGAGTATGCAATTACTGCAAGAAACCAGGTCATTTGATGGAAAAATGTTGGTTCAGGAAGCACAAGAAAGGTGAAAATGGAAATGCAAAGAAAACGACAGATCAAGCTTTGATATCGGAACGCCAGATGACAGGTAACAAATATGAATGCGAACAAAATTGGTGGATGGACAGTGGAGCGACCGAACATATGTGCAATGACAAACACCAATTCACAGAAATGGAGAAATCAAAGATGAAGAAACAAGTAAGAGTAGGTGATGGAAAACTGGTTGAAGTTGAAGGAGTCGGAACAGTTCAAGTAGATGCTTATAATGGAAAGAATTGGGTAAGAACAAGTTTGCTCAATGTATTATATGTTCCAGAATTGGCAGTAAACTTATTTTCATTAAGCGATACATTGGACAAAGGTTTTCGAATGAACTCAGATAAGGAAAAATGTGAAGTAACTGACAATAAGGGCAAAATTGTAGCGATGGCTAGAAGAAAGGGCAGGCTATTCAGGATGGAATTTAGGGTGAATAGCCAGTCACAGTGCAATGCTGTTATGAGTTTAGATGAATGGCACCAAAGGTTGGCCCATATACATTTTGACCAGATCAGAAGAATACTAAAGAGAAACAATGTTGAATTTGAGGACCAGAAAAAACCGTTTTGTGGTAAGTGTTTAGCAGGCAAACAACACAAATTACCATTTCCAGAAACCACCAGTAGAGCTCAAATGATAGGTGAGTTGATACATAGGACCTATGTGGACCATTAGAAGTTGAATCTCTAGGGGGAGCAAAATACATGCTCACATTGAAGGATGATCACTCAAATTATAGAAGAGTTTATTTTTTGAAGAACAAATCAGAAACTGCAGGGAAAATAGAAAGTTTTTTGAACTGGGTAGAAAATATGACTGGAAATAGAATAAAAACGCTAAGAACAGATAATGGACTCGAATTTGTCAATGAACAGGTCAAAAAATATGCGACAAAAAAGGAATTGTGCATCAGAAAAGCTGTGCATACAGTCCACAACAGAACGGTCGAGCAGAACGAGAAAATCGAACTATTATGGAATTGCTGAGAACAATATTGCATAGTTCTAGCTTAAATAAGGAATTTGGGCAGAAGCAGCCAATACAGTGGTGTATACACTTAATAGAGCTGGAACTAGTCCACAAAAGGATAAAACACCTTATGAATTATGGTTCAACAAAAAACCCAACATGAAATTTTTTCAAGAGTTTGGAACTAAAGTTAGCATTCACATACCTAAACAGAAGAGGCTAAAATTAGATGCGAAAAATATGTTTGGGATTTTGTAGGATACAGTGAAGAAGTGAAAGGCTACAGAGTTTACCTACCAGAGAAGCCAAGAGTGGAAATACATAGAGATATTATCTTCATACCACAAAATGAAGGCCCTTCAGCTATCAAGAAGGAGAAAAAGGAAGAGGTAATTTATTTGAATTTTCCAGATAACCAAGAGGTAACAAGGGAGTATAATGAGACAGAAGAAGATAATAATCTGAATAACCAGGTAAATGAGATAAATTTGGATGACAGCGATCATGAACATACACCAGAGGAATCATATGATGAAGTAGAGGTAAGCAATGCTTCCAATAATGATTACATACAGCACACAAACATTAGGGAACCAGGAAAAAGGCAAGTAAAACAACCCTTATGGATGAGAGATTATGAGATGCATGAATCTGATATATGCTTTTATACAGAAACTGAAGAACCATTAGATCAAGAGGAGGCACTGTCTGGGAAGCAAAGTCTTAGATGGAGAGAAGCAATCGATAGAGAAATGAAAGTACTTGAGGAAAACGACACTTGGGAAGAAGTTCCAAGGCCTCAACATCAAAAGGTCATCGATAGCAAATGGGTGTTCAAGATAAAAAGTGACGGAAAAATCAAGGCCAGATTGGTGGCTCGAGGCTTCCAGCAAAAACTAAGCCAAGAATTGTATGACCTATATGCACCCGTGGCAAAATTAACTACATTCCGAGTATTGTTGGCTATAGCTAATCATTATGGTATGGAAGTGCATCAGATGGATGTCCAAAGTGCGTTCCTGTATGGTGATATAGAAGAGGAGGTATTTATGACTTTACCTGGACAAACCGTAAGTGAAAAAGTTTTTAAACTAAAAAAATCGATTTATGGACTCAAAAAATCGCCAAAGTATTGGAACTCCAAGTTTGACAGTTTAATGAAACAAGAAAATTTTATCAGATCAGAAAATGATTTCTGTCTATATACAAAAAACACAAAATTCAAATTATTTGTTCTACTTTATGTAGATGACGTACTAATTGTAGGATCTGAATTAGACGAGATATTAAACGTTAAAAATATGCTTAAACAAAACTTTAAAATGAAAGATATTGGACCAATATCTGAATATTTAGGAATTACAGTAAAGCAAAATTTGAATCAGGGAACAATAGAATTGAACCAGGAAAGGTATCTTAAAAAGATCCTCAGTAGGTTTAACATGGCAGATTGTAATAATGTTGCTACACCTTTAGATGCGAATTATGATTTTAAAATATTAAAAGATGGAGATCCTGATGAAAAATTAATCAAAATGTGTAGGAAGATAGTTGGTAGCTTGATGTACGCAGTGTCCGGAACACGACCTGATTTATGCCAAAGTGTCACAATTATGAGTAGATTTCAAGATAAAGCAAATCTAAATGTTTTGAAAGCTTTAAAGAGAATCTTACGATATGTGAAGAGTACCTTAAAATTGAAATTAGTATTTACTAGAAGCAATAATGCAGAAGTACTATGTGGATATGTAGACTCTGATTGGGGAGGTGATGTTTTCGATAGAAAATCAACTACAGTTTTTTGTTTAGGTTATTCGACTGTACAGTAAGCTGGGTTAGCAAGAAGCAACAGACCGTAGCTATTTCGTCAACAGAAGCAGAGTATTGTGCTTTATCTATGGCAGTGGCAGAAATGAGCTGGTTGCTTAAATTATTATCAGATTTCAAGTTAAATCCAACACAGTTACCTATTAAAATTTATGAAGACAACCAGTCAGCCATAAGGATTTGTAACAACCCAGAAAACAACCGCAGATTGAAGCATGTGGACATAAAGTTCAACTTTATTAAAGAAAAAATAGATAAAGGTATAATAGAAATTATTAAAATTAATACAGAGGATCAACCAGCTGACATGCTAACAAAGCCTTTATCAAAAGTCAAGTTTGACAAATTTTGTGAGCAGATATGTTTGTTTTTGTAATTAAAAAGAAAGAAACTGTTTTCATTGAGAGGGGGTGTTGTAACAATGAAAACATTTATATTAGGTTTTTATGTTAATAGTTCTTGTATGCAATGACAGATGTATCAGATGTTCTAGAAGTCTTTCATAGTATATTTGTTCTATGGTCAATAGATTGACACAAGACTTTAAGGTTAAAAGGTGTATTACAAAAGTTGGAGAATAAATCAGTTTATTTAATCCAGTGTTTAATTCAGTATAACAAATTTCCACCTGAATACAGTGAATACACGTACAAAATAACAGTCTCGCTCACAGCAATATCCTATGTTTTCAAAACTTGCCCAAGGATATCGAAGAGAACAACTAACACTTGACGGTGTAGAACACTCGATGATATTCTTATGGGAAAATTCGCATAACTTAATAACCAAAGCCAACACCATCCATGCATCAACAATTCCAGTATAAAATATTAATTTCCACAATAAACTAATTGAAGTGTGATCTCCACCATCAAATCCGAATGCACAGGGTGCGTTCCGAAATCTCGCCGTGATACTTTCGAAGTTCATTCGGATTCGTTCGGATACTCTGTGGGTGACGAGGTGCTCAGTGATCCGCAACACTAGTCGATAAAAAAGAACCCGTGAGAACCCTCGGTATACGACCGACAAGGAATTAAGAGAGAAATTGCCCCGTTTATCGGTGTTCAACGCTTTTGCGACTCATTTAACGAATTCAGAAGAGCTGATTAGTTGGGAAGGCCCGAGCACAATTGGATGAAGAACACGTGTTTTCCACCCCTTACCGGATTGCTCTGACCCAAGTCCGTTTTCGTAAACGGAGCATTAATTAATTGGGAATTGGAAGATTTATTCTTGTACGATGTAGGCTGAATTTTACAACAGCATATTAGTGCCACGGTAAGATGAATATCTGTTAATTGACAGATTTAAGCTGGGTTTCACGAAACTCCAATCACGTTGATTAATGAAATGTCATCATTTCTGTGTAAACGTTAACTATCAACTAAATTCAAAATCAACTATTTGATTGCCCTATAAATCCATGTGAAACCAACTGTTAATCTGTCAATTTACACTTATAGTGTCAGTTGCAGGAACGTCCATTAAAATTTAAAGGTCCATTAAACCCTTAATCCTCCATTAGTTCCTTGTAATAATGGAGGATTAAGAGTTTAATGGACCTTTAAATTTTAATGGACGTTCCTGCAACTGACACTTAAGCCGGGTTTCACAAAAACCCCGATCACGTTGATTGATGAAGTGTCATTATTTCTGTGCAAATTTCAGTTCATTTTTGACGTAAACCATCGAACTTTTCCCAAAATCAACGATTTGATTGCTAATCAAGCTTTGTGAAACTCGCGGTTAATCTATCAATTGACACTCTATTTCGATTACTATTTCCGCACGTCGGGAATCAACTAGTTGACGTGTATGGGGTCTGTGAAGTTAGCGAAAAGCCTAATTTTAAAACTATGTTCTGCAAACAATTTTTTTCAAAAATCGTAAAATTATTCTAGTTTCATGAAATTTATCAGACATGAGCACGTCTCATGAATTCGCAGTCCAATTCTGAATTTCAGATCGACAGGATAAGCACTTATTGAGATAAGGAAAATATTCCAGTGAAAATTGTGTGTAATTCTAGAACAGCAATACTGGCCAGATTTTTATATTTTTCAAAACCTTTTGATTTTCGATTCTGACGAAATGTAGGACGAATATGCTCGTCGCTGATCTAGTTCGTAATGAGATTGATCGGATTCCATTAACGGCTGAAATTACAGACATTTGGGTAAAACGACAGCACCGCTGTTCCTCTAGAAACAAACGCGCAAAAAATACTGCCCGATATGAATTCCAATTCAATTGAAATTTCTACAACTGTTCTGAAATTTTGACAACGGTTTCCAGAATTTTTTCCTACTGCTTCGATATTTCACCAATTGCTTCGAGACTTCACCAACACTGATCAATATTTGACATGCCCCTAGACCAACTACATTGATATTTGTTCAACCGCTTCAAAATTTTACCAGTTGCTTCGAAATTTTTTTAACTGGTCTGGAATTTTTTCAACTGCTTCGAAAAACTACCAAATGCTTCGCAAAATGGTCAACTTTGATCAATATTAGGCCGTTCCCTGCATCACTCCATTAATTTTTCAAACTGTTTTCAAATTTCATAAAATTTTTGACAACTTCTCCAAATGTTTCTATAATTCGCCAATTCTGATCAATATTGGGCACGCCCTTAGACCAACTTCATTGACATTTGCCCAACTGTTTCCATAATTTTTGAATCTGCTTCGAAGTTTTGTCAACTGCTTCGAGAAGCTACCAACTGCTTTGAAAATTGCCAACTTTGTTCAACCTGTATCGACTCCATTGAAAATTTTTCAACTCTTTTAAAACTTTTCCAACTGCTTTGACAATTTTCCCAACTGTTTAAGATTTTACCAACTGTGTTCATCATTAGCAGTGGCGGCTTGTGACAGAATAAAGTGATGAGGCACATCAAAAAAAAAATATTAATCTTATAAATTTTTTTTTGTCAGCTCCATACTTATCATTATATCATTATGAAAAAATCCTTCGGTATTAATGCTCCAATGATTCTATAGCGTTTTATTGGGTGGTAATTGCCCTGAGGTAAGTTTTTCAACTCGCTTCAACCAGTTTTTCACTAAACCCTATCGGAATATGTATTATTAACACTGCCAAAAAATAATTTGACTAGAGTTACACTGCCAGTAGGCCAGTAGTGCTCTCATTTTGAAACCCCGATTCGATTTTCCTGCCGCACCGATAGTCAAGACTTGGAATAGGTTGTATAACTTCTTCAATTGCACATATTTTATACTCATAGGAATGACTCAAAAACTGTTTCTGTTTTATTGAAAACTCTGCAATATCACACGTACTGCACAAACCCAATAACCCCAAACCAGAGTGAAATTTCACTATCTTCCGCTTCACGATTACCCGAATATGTGCAGTTTGCCGATGAAACGAAACGAAACGATCACGGATCAGGGTAGATAGTCCGGTAAATCCAGACCAAAAAAATTAGGGTGAAGTTACATAAAATCCCAACAAGCTGAAAATCGGTAAAATTGTTCAAAACATAATTAATAATATATAAAAGTTCCCAATCATTCCCGTGGATGGACAAAAATTATTCAAGTTCGAAGGTCGAAAATGAGTTTTTCGCGATTTTCAGCAAAACGGTGAGTTTCATCAAAAAGTAATTCAGACAAAATGTAGATGTTAAAATTATCTTCAACAATGTATCAATACTTTTTTTTTCTACGAGGCACCGTTTCTGAGATAAAACGCTTCAAATGTTCTGAAAGTTGTTACTGAGGCTAGCCTCAATTCACCTTAGAAGCCGCAATAGATAAACTACGAAGGGGAGGTTCATGATCTCGTCACGTCGATGTGAATAACGCGCTAGACAAGGAAGCGCGTGAGGCAAGCCTCACCTCACCGTTTACGCCTTGAAGAGGAAGTGAGATGAATGTACAAAAATCGGACCTTAACGCCTGTAACATGTAACGTTACGGTCCGATTTTGGGCATTCATCGTAAAGTCAGTAACGTGTGATGTTACAGACGTCTGTAGCTGTACCTGGCTTGAGATTGAGCTCGGATATTATGGAAGACGAGTGTAGTAACGTACAAAAAATTGAGACTGAAGAACATAATGGTTTGATGAAATTGATTAATAAAATATTGGATTAATTCGCTTGATATTATTTGTGATTTCCGTGATTTATTTGGTGAGGCACTGCCTCACCTGCTTCATAGGACAAGCCGCCACTGATCATTAGGGGGAATCTTCACCCCTTTTTCCCGTCTCCGGTTGGTGATAGGTACTTTCACCATTGTTTAAACAATGCTCTTACATTTCAGCTACTCTATCGAATCCTGTTTCAAAACACAAAAAAATTAATTCAAGGATTTTATTAATGCTAATGGAACAAAGCATCGCAAAGAATACGCTTTTGGCTCGGGTCAGCATCCAAAACTTCATCTTAATTTTCCAATTACCCGAAAGAAAAGACTGAATGGAGCAGTTCAAGTGGCAGGCAATGCTAGTCAATTCATACACGCCTACATATTAAATTCGAAGGGACAAGGGTCCCGATTGCAATCCGAAAACAAAGGACCACTTCAATGCGGATGAAAATTCGAAGTAATCCTTTATTTGCCAAAGCATCAATTTTAAAGCCCACTCGTATTTTAATATGGATTTGAGCTCTCAATAAAGCGCTTAATGTTCGGACGGACATGTTTCGAGCCCCGAAATGTTCGGTATACATCCGATTTTTGTAATTTCGTTTTTGACTGGTCGGTCATGATCGTTCAAGCACGTAGAATTGTTTAATCTTCTTTTCCGGGTATGGTTTATGATTTTAGTTTGTTGTTTTTGGTAATAGAATTGTTATGAATTAGAACGAACACGGGCGTATGTGGCTTCATCCGTATAGTTCAGATTTTTCGAATTCATTATATCTTATAACTATTTTTAGTTAAAAAAAATTTGAAAAAATTCCAATTTTTTAAATGCTGAAGTTAATGAAGACAATTTCCTATCTGGAAATAAAACAATCTTATGTTTCAGAGTGAAAAATTATAGTTTTCATCATATCATCAAACTAATAATGGTTTTCTCTTTGCCTTCGTTTCTTCCAATTGTTGCAACAATACTTCGAAGTCTAATTTTTTAGCTACTCAGATTCAATGCACAAAACGTCCAGAGAATTCAAACGCTCTTGAGACATGCTAGATCGCAACTACGATAAAATTCGCTTCAATGCTGAAAACTTGCTCTCTGCTGAACAGTTCATTGCAAAAGGGCATAAAAACAATTTAATTGTAATATCGATATAGGGAAACACTTGCACTAAGCTTTTATCACTTCCACTAATGAAGGTAAGTACCTACTCATCTCGTATAGAGTTTTTGTAGTTTGTTCTAACTGAGCTAAGTAGGATTCGAAGTGCCAATATTCATCGTCAATTTTTTCATCCAAATCGTCAAGAAAACTTTAGCTGAGATTAGTAGCCGCTATTCCTAATTCTTCAAAACTAGTCGATTGCAATTTTAACAAAAAGGAGAACTTTACAGCAAACTCTTGTACCAATTTTTAAGTTCATTCAATTCTCGTGTCAGTCAATTATAACAAGACAAACCTCTACTCTGAAGTATTCCCTCCCACTCAAAATAGTATGTCCCACTGGCCACTCAAGTTTCATCAGCAGAATCAGTTCTTGTTGTGGCTCTTATTTCTTCACTTCGATATTACTCAAATCCAGAATTGATCTTCGCTCTCTCCGCAAATCGATCAAATTGCTTAATCCTACGATATAATCAACCAATGACTCATAATACAAAACTACTTCATCTATGTCAATGTCAACTTTCTGTATTGCTTCGCTCACTTTATCAAATCTTTCCAAATTTTAGATGATAATACAAATGCTAGGAAACCGTACTATCGTAACAATTCCCACTCATCTGAATTCACGTTTGATTGAAAAAGTTTTATGAATATTATGAACAACACGGTAATGAAGTGCAGAATACATTTGAAACTGTATACAGTACAAGTTATATTTGGGTTGCCTTAGAAAAGTATGAGGCCTCAAGAATAAAAAATATTTTACGTTGGATCAGTTGTTCATATTATCACGCACTGACTGTTCGACGTTATCATCTGTTCAGAACGTTGAACTACATAACTACTATAATTCGACTAAAGTAATGGTTTTAACATGATTTCGAATTTCGAAATTAAACTAAAAATCGTTGATTACAACGTTTTTCTCCCAAAATAGAAATCGGATGTAGCTAACATCCTATTCGTCATCGTTGCTACGTAAACCACAGAAAAAGAAATACACACACCGGTAACACTATTTTAGATTGGATGGATGAATATGAATCAAACCGAAAAACGCCATCAGTATTATCCTTGAAAGGTTGAAATTCATCAATTAGAACTTATAACTTGAGGTATAGTCCGGTCACGAAAGTTTGAGCGCATAGTAGGAGTTTATTTATCTGAAGTTGGCAGTTTATTTATCTGAAGTTGGCAGTATTTGCTGTCATAACGTAAAATAAGTGAAGGTTGCCGAATGTACCCGGTACCGCGCCTCGACGAGCTTTCGAGTTGAGATCAGAGAACTCGGGGATTCATGAAACTTTCTGTGACATTGACAACATTGCGTATCAATCTGGCAAGAAAATAAACAACATAACGTAAATTTTCAATATACACAGTGGAATATGCCGAATTGTCATGCCAATCGACGGCTCAAACTTTCGTGAACGGACTATATCTAAGATCAGATCCATGAAGAACAAAGATAGGCCCTGTCAGATGTATACAGAAGCTATAGTTTAAGGACAGGTCTCCTTAAACAATGCAGAAGCAAACAAGAGGAACATATCTCAAAAAAGCACGACTCTGCCTCCCGTTTATATTGAACTGTCAAATTTCAAACCAAAAACGAGCATTTGCTTTGTATATCTGATCCTCAAAATCATTCCATTGATATCGCATTCGGAGCCTTTCTTTGTTCTTTATGGATCTGCGAGTGACACAAGAGTTAGATCCTTTAAGAAGCATTCAAGAGATTCTTTCTCAGAGTAAGTACTTCTTACTCTGATAATTCCTTATATTCTGCCAAAAATAAATAACTAATCTCGAATACTTTGGAATAATTTTTCTGACAGTTGATCATAGTGGATTACAGACGTTTATCTGAATAAAAGTTATATTTCCAAATATCGTATCATGTGTGCTTCATGCTTTTTCTGATTGAAATTAATAATGCATGGATCAATATATTGAAGGATGTTCAAATCAAACAATTTTATAAATTTATTACTGTATTTTATTTTTCTTTCTAATGGTTTCAATCGTATCGATAAAATGAAATATGTAAAGTGGTACATATAATATTTTATTATACTTTTTTGCCTATGCTGTATACAATACATTTCACACGCTATTCTTTTCCGGATTCATAAATCTATCATAATAAATATATATTTACAAAAATGAACATATAAATAAAATCTAAGTATATGATTAAAACAAATCTCCCTCAAATCAATGAAGGAGATTACACATTTCGTTTACAACAGTTATAATGTTTTGTGAACAAGAAAAAATGACGCGAATATGGAAGTAGTTACCTCTAGAGTCTTGACGTTGGTAGAAAATGAACATTCAAAACATAAATTATATTGAAGAGCAGCCTAGCTAGATATAAAAATAATAACTGAAATTATTTTCAAATTGTTATTTAATATTCCGAATAATAACAGAATATTCAGCAATGAAGGTGGAGCACAAGAGGTTGTAGAAATGACTACTTCATACAGTTTGGGCATTCAATTAATTGTGAAGTAAAAAAAATATATGTCCATACTTTCTTAGTTCCAAAGTAATTGATTTCCCACTGATGAGAAACAATGATTTCAAATATTTGGAACAATTTGAAAAAGCGAGTAGGTAGATACAATTTACCTTAAAACGAATCCGTATGTACAAAACGAATAAATATTGCACTATGTTCAATATATACAAAGGCCTTATAAAACTATGGATCAGCACAATTGAGCTAAAGAAACGAAGTGAACAGTTGATTTCTTATGACTTTGCTTGCACCTTGAGATTCTCTTGAGGCCGGTTGACATATGCCTCAAGATTTGATGGGGAAACACGTGATGTGCTACTGCTGATAGTTTCAGGACTCACGCTCCTTGACCTTTCGTCAGAAATGGGATTGCTCCCGATGTGGGGCATGCCTCCAGATAGATGCATGTATTGCGAGAGCAATGCATGGAATGCTGGAACGGGTGCCTTCACACCCCATGGCAAACTGGCCAAGGTTGGATTGAACATAGGGGGAAAGGTGAAGAAATTGGGCCAGAATTCATGGCCAAGGGCTGGTAGTCTAAGAGGTGATTGGTAATTGAAATCTGTTGGGAAAAACAGGTTGTTCCGGTTGCTGCATATATGGACAGTTTCTCTCCCCATTGCCTTTTCGCGCTTCCTCCATTTTGTCTCCTCTGTTTTGGAACCAAACCTGACAAAGAAACAAAAATTCGTTAATCTCAATGCTTGTGAATCAATGTGAAATTGCTTCTACTTCAGGTACTAGAAACGATTATAAATTAATCGACCAAAATAAATCTCAAAAGATCATTGACAACTTAAGAGTGTCAGATATCTATTCAAACTTCACTATGGGTACTGAAGGCTTTTTCAATGAAAGAAGTTATTTTGATATAAAAAATGCAATTTTCAGTATAAATGATCCGATGTTTGTTTCATTATGAAGAAAAAGCTATGCCGTTAATAGTGGAAAATCACATCAAGCAAATGCGACCACGACCACGCTTACAGGACCATATTCTTTTAATGAAATTTTTCATAACCAAATCGCAAAGTGGTTTCTATGTCCTCGATAGCCTCATGTCCTATAGACTCCAAATTTTCAGGATGCGTTCGGGTCCCAAATGGCTCGGTTAAGTTCGTAAACCAGCCAAATCGTACAGGGTGTTCCATAACATATGGCCATTAAAAATTTGTTCCTCAGTATCTTAGAAAAAACGCAACCAATCGATATGAAATGTAACGGCCAATGCAAAATAATAAGAAGCGTCTTGCAAAATTTTGTGACCATAGTATGAAGAGAACAATAGAAAATTCAATTGGAATATTGAAACAAAAAAACTTCATGTTTTAATGAAAAATATCCGATTGAGTGAAATTTTGTTTGTGGATGGGGATCGATATGCTGAATGTTCATCCAAAATTTCGTGGACATAGTATAAACGGAACCATAGAAAATCAATTGAAAAGAACAATCTTCATGTTTCCATAACAGTAATAGTAGGAGAGCTGGCACGAATTTTGGGTAGGTATTTGAGGCAAGCTGCAAAACTTGTCAGATGCCTTCCTATTATATCCAACTCGGGATTGCAGATCTGGCTGGTGAGTAGCGGGGCTAAATCAACCCCTACATTTTTAATGGCCTGGCAGGTAGAAAGCCCTACCGAAATGATCTGTCTTTTTGGGAATCTTTTTTTTAGTTATAAGTAAACACTCCATTAAAATTTCAAGCTGCCTAAAAACACATTTTTATAATTTTTTGCAAAATATTTTTGCACGCGTCTGGCAATGTTAAAACCTGATTAAATTATTGGCAGCTTTAAATTTTAATGGAGTGTTACTTATAACTAAAAAATAAGATTCCAAAAAGACAGATCATTTCGGTAGGGCTTTCTACCTGCCAGGCCATTAAAAATGTAGGGGTTGATTTAGCCCCGCTACTCACAGCCAGGTCTGCAATCCCGAGTTGGTATATAATAAGAGAGTAATCTGACAAGTTTTCAGCTTGCCTCAAATACCTACCAAAAATTCGTGCCAGCTCTCGGACTATAAATTCCGATTGGTGTGAATAAAGATTGATATACTGAATCTTCATGCAGAATTTTGTGGCCATAGTGTTAACAAAACAATAGAAAAATCAGTCGGAATATGAAAGACGAATCATTATAATTCCATTACAGAATATCCGATTCGAGTGAAATTTATTTTGGGAATGAAAACTAATATACTGAATGTTCATGCAAAATTTATTAGAACCGCATCATCAGAACCAGAGCATTTAATTTTCAATCTATAGCTTTTTCATTTTTCATTTCCTGAATATTTTCAGAATACGAGATATTTCCGATTGTAAGAGATTCAGCTTTTTTTATTGGTATCAATCTAAAATTTCGTTTAAAATTTAAGGTAAGTCTTATTGCTCAGAAGCTCTGCTCAGGGCTTTTCTTGAATATTTCACATATGCGATCCACAAACTGTTGATGTTAAAATATTTATTTCAACCATAAATCCTATTGTGATAAGAAACTTATGATTTCCGCAATTTTTACTGCGATCAGACAATTCGTTCGCGATTTGTTTTGGTCTTATATAGAAACGTAATACTCTCGCATTAAATGTTTCAATAATTGTTATAAAAATGTCATTAATTGCAATTCCTGTTCAGGCAATTTGTGGAATGAGCTATAAATCACCATAAATTTAATTGAAATTGGAATAGGTATAATTATGTCACAATAAAGACAAATAGAAAATCCGAAATATTAATTGATAAAGCCGTTTTCAATTACAATTAAATGTTAACATTTCTGTTCGAAGTCAATTCATGCAATTGCAACAGTTAAAATTCTGATGAACCAGAAATAAATGACGATGTCACTGTGGAAACGTAATTCTCGTTTGATTTTTTGTATATAAATATAAAGGCCTAAAGGTCCGGAAAATACCGAAAAAAGTTAAATTCGAATGGCTGAAGTTCAGTCAACAATGCATACAGTGGACCGAACGAAATTCAACAGATTTTTTGAAGAGGACTATTGCACTAGACCAACAAGGGTTAAAAGCCGTATTTGATTCAATGTCCGAGGGCAATTATAAAGAGGACAGCAACAGTGGCAGCGTTGTTCAAAAAGGAGAGGTGATTCTGGATGAAGTCCTGTGAAGAAGCAGAGAGGGATTTAGCCTAATCTGATCTTATTCACATTATTAAGAAAAATTGCGTCCAATACATTAGTAAGGTTGTTGTATACGTTTTAAGTTCCATTAAAGACAATAAACAAGTGGCGTATATAGAGGACCCCCCGAAATGAATAAAGAAAACTGAACTACTATATAATAAATTAAACAGGCTCAAGAAGCATGGCATCTAACCTAATCTAACCATTGGATCATTTGATGGTGTAAGCATCTCTGATATTAAGAACTAAAACAGCGACGCGTGTCATAAGATTAAAAAAAAATAGAAGTCTGGCCAGTTCTGTTGGTTTCAACATCAAAACTCATAATTTAGGAACGGACGAAGTAATTGTAAGTGGAAAATATCTTGGTTTAAAAAAAAGAGCAAGGTTGAGTTGGAGATAAGAGACCGAAAAAAATATTCAATTTTATTGCCTGAAAATAAGTCCTTGATTCAAAAGATATTAATTTTATTAAGGGCTTTCGCCCAACGCTTCATGTAATTGACATGGGTATGTCAGATGTCTAAACAATTTTATGTTGTAAGCGTGATACGAATATGACCAAACTATAAAGTTACTGGTTTCAGACACTTTTCTTATGAATTATCCTAGTTACTTTTTGAGCGTTCGTTCTACTTAAACGTGTGCTATATCGTTTTACGCAAATGTCAGTAATTTTCGAATTTTGAGCCGAAAATGGTTTCAAACGATAGGATTCGACTCCCTTACAACGAATCCGTGGTCTTATTGAGATTTTCAAGGTGAAGTGGGTTTCCAAATAACGCGGTTGAGTTCGTTAATAAGCCAAATCGTAAAATATGGCCAATCAAAATTTATGTCGCTCAATATCTCAGACAATTTATTATGACCAAGATGATGCTCATAATAAGCCTCATGCAAAATGGTGTTTACAGAAACATAGAAAATTCAATCGGAATATTGAAGAGGAAAATCTTTATATTTCAATAACAAGACATCCGATTCGACTGAAATACATTTTGTACATGAAGATTGATATAAGTACTGAATTTTCGTGCAAAATTTTAAGAGGATCGCATCATCAGAACCATAGAAGTGAATTTTTTACATATTTCATTTTCTGAATAATTGCCACAATATAATTTCGATCGTGCTGAGATTTTGCATTCATATTCATAATGATGGCTATTAATATAAGCCATCATTATGCGCTCGTTGCATAATAAACTATTATTCGAAAGTTCAGAACTTAAGCATTTCCTGAACATATTGAACGTCACGAAGACCTGTGAAGATTTCAATAAATATTTTATTCTTATGTTTTCACCAATGCCTAAAATCAACCCCTAAGGGGTCATGTTAGCCAGGTTCTTATCCAAATTTTCATTTTGGACATCACTTGTTTATATCTTATGTAGTTGTATGGATGAATTTAGGTAAGCATGGTACGAATAAAATTCCAAGTCGATATTCTTCATAATTTACTCCAAATAATGTGGTATTCCAAGTTTAGATTTACAAACATCGCATAAAAATATTCCTTTTGATCCCATAGCACATACAAAACCAACAGGCTGGGCAGGTAAAGTTCATTAGCATTAGAGAAAGCAATTTACCTAGGAGAACGATACTCTGAAATCAAACGCTGGCCCTCCAGATTCGGGATAACTCCTCGATACTCATAAAAATTTTAAAATGTTAAAAAAAAACCAATAGGAGCTTCGTAAATATGACTCGACACAACAATGAACGACTTAAGCGAACTAGAAGACTGCAATATAAGGCACTAGCAATGGGTATCGGACAACGTCTTGGGATGTTTAAAACCGAATAAATAAATAATGATACGAATAGCTACAAACTATATGAGTATACATACAGATGTGGAAGAAATATAGTTTCTAGTATTAGTCACATTTGTAGCGAATTATCCCAGTTACTTTTTGTAACAGCTTTGTGGGATCTTCGAAGGTAAATTTCGAATCTATCGGTGACACTATCGCCGATCAACGTTCGAGACGGGCCTGATGGTACAGAGAAAGGGGAAGAAGAGACAAGCGCGGGGGTGGCTATGGAAGCGAAGATCGTCACGAGCTGGTTCCGATTACTCCGATTACCCCCATTGTGTCGAACAATGGCCAATTGCGCCGGCACTTACGCCGCCACGGGCCCCCATTTAATTATCCAAATTGTAACCAATTAAGATGCGATTCATGACGGTCATTATATCCTGGCTGAGCCAGATCGCACGAATCGTCGAACCGACCATAATGGGACGCATATCAATTCTGCCCATTATGTGCGGATTTGTCCTGGGCATTTGCATCTTCCAAGTTTGCGTTCGCCAAATTGGCAACGTTGGTTGGAGCTATAGTCCGTTCACGAAAGTTTGAGCCGTCGGTTGGCCATGGAAATTTGGCATATTCCACTGTGTATATTGAAATTTTAGGTTATGTTCATTATTTTCTTGTCAGATTGATACGCAATGTTGTCAATATTGCATAGAGTTCTCTGAAAACTCGCAAGCTCGTCGGACGAGGCCGGGTACATTCGGCAACGTTGACTTTATTTTAAGTTATGACAGCAAATACTGCAAACTTCCGATAAATAAACAAACGCCTACTATGCGCTCAAACTTTCGTGAACGGACCCGGGTTCTAAGTTTACGAATACACGGGGTTTAGGATTTGAAGTGACAATCGTATCAATAACATAACCAAAGATTATATGGATTTATTTTTCAGTCCTAGTTTATTTTCGGATTGTCTCTAGCTTTGTTTGCATTCATTGATCTTTATGAAATATTTCTTATAATTTTCGGTGTGCCCTTCCATGTTTAATGTTATTTTTGAGTACCTTTGTTAAAGAAGCACCTAGAGAATTTATTTATTTTTTCAGTGCCAGTTTATTTTCGGATCGTCTATAGTTCTGCTTACATTTATTGGCTTCTGTAAAATCTTTCTTATAATTTCTGGTGTGTCCTCGCATGTTCAATGTTATCTTTGAGTATCAATGTAAAAGAAGTAAAAGAGGCTTCAGCTTTAACGCAGAAGGATCTGCAAACAAAGTTTGAAGAAGTTGTTTCATATTATTTTCTCGGCTCATAGAACCACACATTTTACACTGAGCCAAATTCTCTTCTCTTTCCATAATTTTCAGGAATAGAATATATGAAATAACTAAGAAAAGATCACTGACTCAGGTTGATTTATCGTAACCCTACACGAGAGCAGGGTCGTAGAGTCACTTCGATTTTGTATTTGAAAAAGGTTTCTCTTCTTATATCAGTAATTTCATATATTCTATTCCTAAAAATCATGCAATGAGAAGAGAATTTGGCTCAATGTAAAATTTGGGGTTTTATGAGCCAAGAAAATAATGTAAAACAACTTCTTCGTAACTTATGCAGATCTTTCTGCACTAAGCTACAGCTTTCTTTACTTCTTCAATATAGTTACTCAAAGATAACATTACATGAGAGGGCACACCGAAATTAAAAGGAAGATTTCACTCAAGCCAATAAATGCAAGCAAGGCTAGGGACAATCTAAAAATGAACTGGAACTGAATAAACAAATTCTTTGCTTCTTTTACATTGGTACTCAAAATAACATTTAACATGGGAGGGCACACCAGAAATTATAAGAAATATTTTACAAAAGCCAATAAATGCAAGCAAAGCTAGAGACCATCCGATAATAAACTAGGACTGAAAAAATAAATCCATAAAATATTTGGTTATGTTATTGATACGACTGTCACTTCAAATCCTTAACCTGATCTTCGTAAACTCAGAACCCCGGTCCGTGATCCGAGTAGATCCGTCACGTGACCCAATTGATCGAGTTAGTAACCCTGAGTAAGTTTCCCAAAACGCCTATTGTGGCGTTGAATTCCCATAATCCTTAGAAAAATGTACAAATTTCAATACTACGGTTCGCTACACCGCAATTTTTAACGCCGTTGTTGATTAAATGGATGATACGGTAGAACGTTCCTCAAAACTGAGAATTATTCCAACGAAATGTAGATGCAGCAATTTCTTCATAAATGTAAAAAACTGCACGCGTTTACTTTTTATACAACCAATCATTTTATTACTACCTACATGATACACTAAACATTATCTTGACCGTTGAATGTTTTTCGTAGATCATTTTTCCCATTCGGAAGTACGATTTATAGCAGTAATCAATAACTTGTTTTGAATTGAATTAATAGATATTAATTGAAAAGAGAATACCTAGATATTGCTAGAAATCATAAATGTTATATTAGGAAAATCATTATAAATCAAATAAAATGTTCATTAAATCAAAAGGAATATTATAATATTGATTTTATTTTTGATTTACGATCGTCATCAGAGCGATAAGTAATGAGTAAACAGAAATTAAATTAACCATAATTATTAAAATAGTCTTCGGGCAAGGTGAGTTAGTTTCAAAACGATAATTATCTGGTAGTAAAAACTATGAGGGGACAAAAATATTCGAATTCATTATTATTGATGAGAAAAATAGGTATTCTCGAATCATACTGAAAATGTGTATTTTTATAGGTTCTCGTATGGTTATTATTTATAAAATAATTATGTTCTAACATTTCATCAGTGAATATACTCACATATTGGTTCTGTTTCTTTTTATAGTGGGTAATCGAAAATATAAAAACGCTTGAAGGCACATATTATATCTACTATAACAACTTTTAAAATAGGTATACACATTGCCTAAATTCTTGGATTGAATCTTTACTCATTTCAGAGGTGTCCTGCTTTAATTTTAGATGCCGAGGTTTTTAGTGATTCACATGTTTTGCCAGAGCTGATTCATACCATTGAGGATCAATAATTATCTGGGGAAGCATAATGCATGGCCGTGACAATATTGAACGCATCTTACGAGAATAATATAAAATGAACTAGAGATGATGTGGCCAGCAAAATAGCCAGACATGAGTTCCATTGAGCTCTTGTAGTATTATGTTTCTTTTTTTGAGCGCTTGTTCTACTTTAACGGGTGCTATATCGTTTTGACCAAATGTTTGTAATTTTCGAATTTGGAGTTGAAAATGGTCTCAAACGAAAGGGTTCGACTCCCAGAGGAAGAATCCATGTTCAAACTAAATTCTGTATATGGGTCCGGCCGTAAGCACGATAACTTTCGAAGGGATTGTCCTAGTGACTTAACCAGCCAAATCGTACAAGATTTTCCATAAAATATGGACATTCAAAATTTTTGTTTCTCGATATCTCAGACAAAGCGAAATCAATCGAAATGAAATGTTGTGGCCAAATACCATATGGCTCGTGCAAAATTTTGTGGCCATAGTGTGAACAGAACCATAGAAAATTTAATTGGAATATTGAAAAGAAGAAACTCCATATTTGCATGAGAAGATTCGAGTGAAATTCATTTTGTGAATGGAGATCGATATACTGAATGTTCGACCAAAAGTTCGTGGCCATGGTGTTAACAGAACCTTAGAAAATCCAACTGGAATATTAAAAAGAAAAATCTTTATATATTCGTAACAGGATATTCGATTCGGGTGGAATTTCTTTTGTGAATGAAAACAGAATTTTGCTGCAAAATTTCGTGACCTTAGTGTTAAAGAACCATAGAAAATTCAATTGAAATATATCATCGGAATTCAGTTGAGAGTCCTAGTTGCGAATGCGGAGAAGCAGAGGAGACAATTGAACACCTGATAAATAATTGTTCCATATATAAATTTCAGGATGGCTTGAGAGCTATACATGAAATTACCGAGTCGTTTTTGAATTGGGTTGTTAATTTTAAATCGATTTAATAGAGTTTTAATCATTTAATTTTTCTGTTTCTTTTTTCTGCTTTTTCGTTTCAGATTTAGAATTCCGAAGGCATCCTGGAGAGGGTTATCGTTCATTTGGACTAAATAAAGAAGAAAACCTTCAATATTCTAATAGTTTTTAAGTGTTATTTTTGTTGAAACGGCGAGACAGGGTTTTTTCTACTGGGGTTTTTCCCTGAGCTCTGGTATCATACGAAAAAATAGTATGGTACCCCGTTTTGCACCAACCTCAGTTAGGGATTTTTATTTTTGTTTTATGTGTTGTATTATGTTAGCTCTTGATTTCAAAAGAATATATATATATATATCGGAATCATAGAATTTAATTCTTTAAATTTATATTTTTTACATATTTAACTTTCTGAATAATTTCCAAGATATAATCCGATTGTGCGATTCTGCATTTATATATTTGGTCAATCTCAAGTCCATATAAAAATTTGAGATAATCATTTCATTGACACCAATGAACGAGCGCTCAAATGCTCGTGCTCAGGGCTTTTCTTACATTTTTTCATTTTTTTCTTGTTCATTCAAGATCCAATCGGCGTTATATTGGAACATAACAAAACCAAATGAAGTCTGTAATACATTAATAGTGTATCATTTCACAAACATGAGGGGGTCCAAGAATTTTGGCTAGTATTGAGTACTAGAAATTTGACCTACCTGTACCCGTGCTTCGCTCAAATCTAACCTCATCGCCAATTCTTCTCTAGTAAAAACATCAGGGTACTGCGTTTTTTCGAAAGCTCTTTCTAGCTGATGAAGTTGATAGGTTGTAAAAGTTGTCCTTGATCTTCTTATTTTTCTAGGTCTCGATTCATTCAACTCGTCTTGTCCATCGTCCAGTAATTCATTCTCGCTCAAATTGTTATTTTTTGAATCAGTTTCATCTGAAAAATTGTGAGAAATTAATTTTTATTCAATATAGCCTTTGAAAAAAATTCAATTCAAGAGTAAAATCTGTAGAAAATAGAAATATGAGAAATTTTCAATTTATTTGAAGGGGAGATTGGGAATATAAACAAGAGAACCTCTCTTTTCCATCTATTCTATTCTATTCTTTATTCATCCTTTGGACATAGAATAATGTATAGGACAAGTCAACACAAGCAAAAAGAAAATGCGAATATCAACACTCAAATGCAATCAACAAGACCACAAAGATAAATGAAACATAAATCAATTCAATGAGTCACAAAGAAACTCCTGGGTGCTGTAAAAGCATTTATTGATCAATAAAGATCTGATCTTTTTTTTTAAACTTTTGGTATCCAATGTTTTCAGCTCTTTCGGAATATGATTGTATAGCTGGATCCCCACAAAAGCAGGTGACGACTCAAATTTACTAGTGCTATGCTGTGGTATGCATAGAACACTATCGTGTCGTGTCCGGTATTGATGAAAGTCAGAACACTTCGTTAAGTTACGGATGTTATGTTTTACATGTAGGAGACTATTCAAAATGTAAACACATGGAAATGTGAGAATTCCATAATTCTTGAATGTCGATCTACAAGACTCCTGAGGGCCTAAACCAAAAATCAACCGAATGATTTTCTTTTGAGCAATGAAAGTTCGATCGGTACCAGAAGACGCGCCCCACAAGACTACATATAGCTGAGGTGACAATTTACCATACCGTAGTAGATATTTATTAATGCATCCAACGGTAGTGAACCCTTGAGACGATGAATGGCAAAGAAGTTCAATTTTTTGGACAGATGTTCGATATGGGAAAACCATGACCATGACCAAATCATGAGAGAATTGACAATAGATAGGAATCAAAATTGTTTTTTGTAGAGATCATTAAATAAATTATGTAATTTTCCATTTCAGTCGATGTAATTGAATATTAATATAATTACCATCGACTAAAGTCGATATATACAAATTATCGCTTAATAGTACTGGTGAATTTTCTGGTTATTGAATAATATTCCAAAAAAATATAAACGCCAATTAACTGATTGATTGATGCAATTAAAACAAGCGCATATTATGAAAAATTGATTGTAATAGCTTATTAAAAGTATAAATGTTATAACAACAATTTAAAAAGATTGCCGTCAGAATATTTCATTCACGAATACAATTGAAAATGTTTCAAAGAATGATCCTCACGTGAGGGGGTCGAAAGTGGTGCACGAAAAAAACTGTAATGGTCGATTTTCATTCGGTGAAAAATTTCATCCGGTACCATCGTCTCAAAGTAAATGAGCTATGACGAAGTGCACATACTGAAAAACTCTTTGAACTAACAAATGTTTAAAAAAAAATTTTTTTTCTACAAACGTCAAAAAATGACAAGGTTCGCGCATTGGCAAGAATATGCGAAGTGACCCTTTTTTTCATTTCCTTTGTTACTATGACACCGTGCGCGAAGTAATGTGCGAAATACTTACTTCGCACACTGCATGTAAACTATATGGGATTTTTATATTTTAACTTGGTAAATTTCTTGAAATCCACGTTTTCTTTAACATTGAGTGTTGCTTTCAACATATTGCAATATATTGCCCATAGTTATAATACCTAATTACTTGATTTGGAAAAACAGTTCAAACCAGTTAATATTTTTTTTCATATTAAGCTAAGCGTTTGTAGAAAAATTTTGTTTGAATCTCATGCGCGAAATACTTTGGTGATCTCGACTATTTTTTTTAACTCGGCTGCGCCTCGTTAAAAAAATCAGTTCTCGATCACCAAAGTAGCATTTCGCGCACTAGATACAAAAATAACTATTTTCTTGAACATTTTCGCACGCCTGTAAAGAAGATACAAAGCCTTTTGAAAAAAGTACCACATGACCCACTTTCCTAATTCAAAAAATTTATAGGGTTGATGGGGATGGCACAGGACAGGGTACAACAAAAATCTTTCAAAATGCATAAACATTTGGTAAAAGTGAAACAAAAATTGACCTGTCACAGGATTTTGTTGCCCAATATTTTTCTTCTGAGAAAAAAATTTGTTCCATAATTATGACGTGCATATGTAGATTAGGTACTTTTTTCTCTATTAATTTAGGGGTGGTAATACTAAACCACAGAAATCTGACAGTACCCTATACATTAGATCTTTTGTACCTGCAATCCGAGTATATTTGAAACACACTGAATTCAATTTTATTTAAAATGATGTAGAAACTGATTCAAATTATTTTACACACTGCAGTACCCATATTCATCTCTGATCTCATCTGAATACTCGCACATGCCAGTTTTCGAGTCAAAGGATATCCATCATACGCTTAGTTATTAAATGGACTCATGTGATAAAATACCTTATTAATTCAGAAATTTATTCAGTAATCGCTGTATTTGAATATACCGCTTTGAAGTACGCATAGGATGCATACTGTGTCATGAATAAAAATGACGTATGCGAATCTCTATATAATCTTAATACAGGGGGGGATATTACGGTCATTAACAGAAATTTAATAACGAGCTTCAAAGCATTCGCTTATGCAACTCATTTTGAACAATTCAATTTTGCCTTTATACATATTTCCTTCGTTAAACTCTTGCATTTGATTTGGGGATGGTTATTTCCGCATGCCGAGGTGAATAGAATAGAAAACACTTTCCTAAAAGTGTAGCACACCGGTTTTTGTAGAGAGCGAATAGGATATAAATACAAATAAATAAATAATAAAGTCCTATAAGTTTTTTTAAATAGGTAAGTATTCCCAGCTGCAATCATTCCTAATGAGGAACATATTTATACAGTGCGAGTCAAAGTTTTGGAACAAATATTTGGCAACAAAATCCTGAAACAGGTCAATTTTTGTTTCACTCTACCGAATTTTGATGTACTTTTGAAGGATTTTTGTTGCACCCTGTGCCATTCCCATCCACCCCCTAAATTGTTTGAATCAGGGAAAGTGGATCATGGAGTATTTTTTTGGCAAGGTCTTTGTATCTTCTTCACAGGCGTGCAGAAATTTTCCAGAATTTTCTTTTCTGAAAAATAGTAAGTTTTTCAGGCAGAGACGGTTCGTATAACTCGAACATTTTTGGGTAGTCGGGAAGCACCTCGTTGGACCGCAATAAAGAAATTGGTGAAATAATTCGAGCTGTTGAGACAAGTTAGTTATTTAAAGAATGAAACCCATGCACGTCGCTCCAGAACAGCCTAGAATATTGCTGCTGTAGCCGAAAGTGTTGAAGAAAACCCAGGTTTGTCTATTCCTCATCGTTCTTTGGAATAAGACATTCCACAAACCTCTTTACACCGTATTTTGGATAGTATTGATCTGGACAACGTTTCCTTTCAAAAAGACGGCGCTACGTGCCACAAAAGCAACGAAACCATTGATCTTTTGCAGGAAAAGTTTCCGGACCGTGTTATCTCTCGAAGAAGTGATCACACTTGTCCACCAAGATCTTGTGATTTACAACCTTGCGAACTTTTCCTTTGGGGCCACGTGAAAGAGAAGGTCTACGCCAATAGCCCAGCGTCGATTCAAGACCTCAAAAATGGAATTCGTGAGGCTATCGAGGACATAGGGCAGCCACTTTGCGATTTGGTTAGGGAAAATTTCATTAGAAGGATATGGTCCTGTAAGCGTGGTCGTGGTGGTCATTTGACTGATGTTATTTGCCACTTTTAACGGCATAGCCTCTTCTTTATAATGAAATAAACAGCCGATCATTTATATTGAAAAATGGCATTTTTCTCTGAATATCAAAATAACACCTCTTATTGGAAAACCCTTTAGAATGTCAATTTTATCCTATAACGAAAGAAGATAGAGCAATGTAATTAACAACATAATAAGTTTCCCGACAAAAGATAACAGCAATGTGCATTCATTTTTCTCTCTCCTAGGGTTGAAAAGTTGTAGTAGGGATCACTAACTCTGAGCACCCTGTATATTTCACAATTAGACCAGCAACCGGCTGATTAGCACTGTGAGAATTTAATATTACCGTATTAGTACTATTAAATCCTCGACCATAAGTCGCGAATATATTTTGACCCTAACTTGTAAGCGTAAGATAAAAGACGCCCATAATAATCTGCCTATTATAGATCCGGCTTTCGAGTCGGCTTTTACACATGATAGCGTTCACGATGTATTCCACTTAGGGGGATCAATGGCCCAAATTAAAAGCGGAATAAGACTCAATTGATGAAACAAAATAGGCGCTGAAGGGGCACTTGAACTGCTGGTGTACCTGATGTAAAAATGGGGATGCCCAAACAGCGATTTATAATGTTGAGTCAAACTTAAGCCTATGTAGAAAAGGTAATTCGAATGGATGAATGATCCCCTAATTAGCTGAGCTCACAAAGAGGATTATGTATTTTATGAAAGCTTCAATAAAACCAGTTGAAAAATTAGAGTTCAAGTTAAGCATAATCAGCAATCATATTTCTTTTACGATATTATTTCACTAGGTAAATTATATCGTAGCAGCAACATGTAATTAATATTTCCGAAAATTTTTCTGTATAACGTTTAAAATATAGAAGTACATATAACCTAAATACATATAAACTATCGACCAGAGAATGTTGATTAAGATTAACTAGATGGATTCGAAATAAAATTACTGAGAAATTGCAATTGTGCCGTTTCAGAGCTTCATTCCACAAAATCGATCAATAGAATGAAAAATTAAAAATAGTACACAATATGAAACAGTTCAACTGAAACCTATTAACAAATGAAATGAATATCTATAGGTACTATTATAATTTCGAAGGTTTTGAAAATATGTTTGGTTCAAGATTTCTACAAGTTTTGGATGATTTTTCAGAAAAAATCACGAAAGTGTGGTCGTTGGAGGTATTGTCAATGTCAATGTTGTTACCAATTACCTGGCAGTCTTTATTATTTTTTCTATGGAGGACATTCAAGAGATAGTATAATAAATATTTATCCATAACCCACCCATTTTATCTACGTCTGTTTGCTCGGCCATAATAATACCTATTAATCACAAGTGAATAATGAGTTATTATTCACTGCTGTCAGATAGAGCTTCATAGATTCAGATTTGATATTAGGTATATCCGAGGGTATATTCTTCGAATTGATATTTCTTCAGTATTATAAAGTACTCCAAACAACAAATAGGGGTTTACATTGTCAATCGAGGGCCAAGTCTACTTTTGTTACATCAATTGAAGCAATTTTTATTACAAAATATACAATGACGAGTTCCCAAAACATTTCTCATGTGTCAACATGACTTTTTCCACACTTGTAACAAAAAGGTCTTGTCACAGTCGCCAAATATTAAAATCTTCAAGAAATAAATTCAGTAGTCGTGAATAAAATATAGTATACTACTCGCGTATAATGGCGATTATTCACTCGGTGATTTGGGCGACTCGCCTACGACACGTAGCCTAATCTTCACCTCGTGAATAATAGCTACCATTATAGCCTCGTTTCATAATATACTATTTGGAAATTATTACGGTTGATGAAATATAATATTCTATAATATTCCGAATTATTGAATTCGTTCTTGAAGAAATAATTACCAAACACTAATTGCCAAAATATTCCGTTCGAAAAACGAATAAATTAAATTAGGTAGAAAAGTTGTTGAATTGGGTAGAATGCAAGCATAATTATCACTCTACTCGTTATTGAAACATTCGCTTGACATTGAGAAGCACATCATTACTTTTGAAAAGACAAATTCTATTGATTTTTAATTCAGGTCGTTAATAACTCACGTACACAAAATAGTCTGTTGAAATTAATGGGATACGATAGATGAAACTTCTTGGGTTCTCAAATACAACTTTTATTTCTTGTATTCTTATTAATTGTTATGCAGTGGTGCAGCACTGTTACACACAGTGTTATGAGAGAGCTGAACTGAACAATTCTTGATGATACAACAACTACGAAAGTTACAAAAAAATTAACTCAGAAAAAAAACTGCTACAATCTTTGGGGGGCTGCAGTCCCAAAGCCCCCCCCTAGCTGTGCCAGTGTTGTTATGCATTATTCAGAAATGAACGAGATAAAATCTGTACCTTTTCAGTATTCAGAATAAAATAGGTTAAAATATAAATTTCGTGATAGAAACATTTTTTTCCGAAAATATTTGAGTTAACTTTTGCAGTTGCGGTGAAGTTTTTCAAACTTACAATATAGAAAATTAAATCCGGACGTAGAATTCCTTTTGTTTAGGTACAGACACTACATAAATCAAAACACACCTGTTTTCCAAACTCGCATAAAAGAAAGAAATGGAAAAACACTGCATAAAAGTAATTATGTCGAAACGAATGGTAAATTAAAAATACGGAATTATTTATACTTTAGTTACACTGCCCCCAAATTATTATTATCTATAAGAATATTTCATAACTTCCTAAACACTTATGATTGAAAAATTTGGAAAACCTATCAAAAAATTTTTGTTGATATTAACGATGAAATTTATTAACTTCAGCATCACACCGTTAACTTTTCGTCAAAATTTATCTAGATGACTAAAGAAAAGTACTCCCAGTTCACAGAAAAACAAACTATTAAAAAGTAAGTACATATTTGACAATGAAAATTCGAAAAAAATATTTTTCAACTTTAAATATTTCTCTTCTAATAATGACCTATTCGCCTCAATTTACTTGTCGATTGATTGAAATTATATAGATCATTCACATATTGAGTCGGTAAAAAATTAATACACAACCAAACCATTTTTATGCTTTTTGAATTATATATTGATAAAATTCCCTCAAAAAACTGATTTTCGACATTTTCATTATTTTCGAATTAAAAATCCACTCACTTTCTACAACCCTCGGCTTCTTGCTAGGACAAACACCCAGTATTTGGTCGATGCTATATTTCGCTTTGGGTTTGTTCATTTCTCCGTTGGTATCAGGAGACGATGTTTTCACTTGTTCACAGTCCATTTTTGAACACTTATCGAAAACAAACTCTAATCAATACTGTTATGAACCGCACTAGTGAAACTGACAAAGTACACTGCCTCCCGTCCTCAAGTATAGGAGTTTTTGATGGGTATGGCAACTTTCCCCTCCTACCGATTTCGACCAATCAGGACTCCCAAAAGGCAACGTGGTTGCCTTGGCGCAGTCCTACCACGAAGTGTGCCGCCTTGATAATACTTTTTGAATCCTGATAATGTTTTAATATGTTATAGAACTGATTAGTTTTATACATAATGAGATATTAACTTGTTGGGAATTCATCAGGTGTTCTGTTAATATTAACTCTATTAGGGTTATCTATGTTATATTTCAATTTTGTTCAATTTATTAGTTTCGGTACTTTTATCAACTCCGCTAACTGATAACGTATTTTCTCATATCGTTTTATTGCCCATGATTTATAATTTAGGTTGATTTAATTCAATAAAATCTTATCCGTGTTTTCATTAAAGGTGATGTGTTTTTCCGTATTAATGTATTGCATTATTTATTATATGGTTGGGAACTCTAATTAGTGATATCAATTGAATACTTACTTTGTTAAAATGCTGAATGGTAGCAATGGTTTTAACATCGCGAATGTGTTATTGCAAGTTATTGCGCAAATGACAAATTTTAATGTCTATAGTTAAATTGGATAATTATTCCATCTTCTGATTTTCTGAGTCATAACTGTTCTGAATATTGCTCATCTTGGGACAGTAACGTCTGAATTCATATTTTTTTATGTTTTTGTTAAGTCACATCGTCCTTTATTCTTAAAAAAATATAAACGCATATCTATTATTTTCAATTTATTCGATTAAAAAATTGTTAAGTAGGTAAACCTGTTATTTATGTTTTCTAACGTTTAAGTGTGTATTTATTGAAAATGAGTAAGGATATCAAGTTGGATCGAAAAAAAATGGTCAAAAACTTACTAAGTTTTATGTTTGTACTATTTTATGAACAACATAGCTACCCTGTTATAAAATGACGTTATTCTAAAACACCCTTCATTGACTTTCAAAGAAACTGTCTATGGTAACCAAAATGGATTAAAAAATGGCGAAAAAATAGGTATAAGTACATATAAACATAAAACGAAATGGTGAAAAACAATAGGAAAAACGATAAGCAAGAAATTTAAGTATACAGGGTGTCCCATTACTCGACGTCAACCCGAACCCGGTGAAAAGGCAAGTAATGCTGGTTGTCAGAAAAATATAAAAAAAAATCTAAGTTGCATGATTTTAAAATAATGCGCATTTAAAAAAACACGCAAAATTCCACACCCTGTGACAGTCTTTTCGCTCCTGTTGCCACAAATATCAACTTTTTCCAACTTTTTTTTTGCTGTGTAACCTTGAATAACGCTTGTTTAAACTGTAATCAAAATTTTGATACCAGCTGCTTCAGGTTTCATAAAATAGGGCTTACTTCTCAGAAAAAAATTCGAAATAAACAATTGCCTAGTTTCAACTGACGGTATTGAAAAAAAAGGTACTACGTAGGTTTGCATGTTTTTTCAAAAGTTGGCGCATTTAGTAAGGATTCCATAATGGTATAATACTTGTTCAATTGTAGCTGCCGTAGATCATATTTATTTTCGATTGCCTTGAATACTCTTTTTCGTTAACTGCTTCCCAGTAATAAAGTCCAATGGATTCAAGTCCGGTGAACGGGCCGGCCACGAGATTGGACCAGAACGTCCGATCCATCTTCCGGGAAAAAATGTTACCAGAAAAAAAAAATTTTCAGAGAAATTTCTCCGGAAAAATTTTTTCTGGAAAAATTATTTTCTCTGGAAATTTTTTTTTCTGATAACATTTTTTCCCGGAAGATGGATCGGACTTTCTGGTCCAATCTCGTGGCCGGCCTGTTCACCGGACTTGAATCCATTGGACTTTATTACTGGGAAGCAGTTAAAGAAAAAGTGTATTTAAAGGCAATCGAAAAAAATTTGAACTACGGCAGCTACAATTTGAACAAGTATTATACCATTTTGGAATCCTCACTAAATGCGCCAACTTTTGAAAAAACATGCCAACCTACGTAGTACATTTTTTTTCAATACAGTCAGTTGAAACTAGGCAATTGTTTATTTCGAATTTTTTTCTGAGAAGTAAGCCCTATTTTTATGAAACCTGGAGCAGCTGGTATCAAAATTTTGATTACAGTTGAACAAGCGTTATTCAAGGTTACACAGCAAAGAAAAAAGTTGGAAAAAGTTGATATTTGTGGCAACAGGAGCGAAAAGACTGTCACAGGTGTGGAATTTTGCGTGTTTTTTTAAATGCGCATTATTTTAAGATCATGCAACTTAGATTTTTTTCTATATTTTTCTGATAACCCGCATTACTTGCCTTTTCACCCGGTTCCGGGTTGACGTCGAGTAATGGGACACCCTGTATATGTACCGAGAGAGAAAATAGAAGTGTCCCATATGCGGGACAACTCAATTTTTGAAAGAAATAATCCGATTGAAAACACCAAAATTAAGGGGGCTATTGAATAACTGAAGTGTGATTTTTTGAGATGAAAATAAATTTTGTAGCATCATGTACATTTTCACGTTTTTTAAATCTAGATGATATTCCCAGCTTGATAAGTAAGCAAGAATTGTAATAAATTTTTTTCCAGTTTTTTAGGATGATGGTTTTTTACATGTTGAACATTTCTCGTCAATCATTTTTGTCGGAAAAGTACTTATATTGAACAGAGTGTTCCATACCACTCAAAAAACTTGAGAAACTCGAAAAATAGTGATTTTGCCACATTCGAACTGCGGCACTATTTTATAATTCAATTGCTAATTTCTAAAATTAATTTTTTGGATAACATGACATCGAAGTGAAAACGTTCCTTATGTAAAAAAATCATTAGCCATAGGTAACAAAAGTTAATAAAAGGAACTCTCATGTTCCAGAATTTTTTGATTCTATAGATTACAAAAATGTGACAATATAAAAGATGTTTCATTACAAAAACTGATACTCAGACCATTTCTGGTGAAACCAGTTGTGCTACAGAATTAATTTTCATCTCAAAAAATTACAATTCAGTTGTTCTAAGTATAGCTCTCTAATTTTCGTGATTTGTATCGTAGGTATCATTCCTCTCAAAAATAGTGGTAAATTTTAAAATAAATCTAATGAAATTTTTTATCATTTGTCGGAAAATTCAATTTTTTTCTACAGGGTCAATGCTCATTTCGTTATCTATTAAACCAATTGATTAGTTCTCAGATTCTAGTTACTAAAAGGTTTTCCAATAAGAGGTGTCATTTTGATATGAAAAAAAATGCCATTTTTCATTATAAAGAAGAAGCTATGCCGTTAATAGTGGAAAATAACATCAGACAATAGACAAATGAACACCACGACCATGCATGCTTACAGGATCATATCCTTTTAATGAAATTTTCCACAACCAAATCGCAAAGTGGCTGCCCTATGTCCTCGATAGCCTCTGCACGAATTCCATCTTTGAGGTCTTGAATCGACGCTGGGCTATTGGCGTAGACTTTCTCTTTCATGTGGTCCCTAAGAAAGAAGTCGCAAGGTGTTAAATCACAAGATCTCGGTGGCCAATTGTGATCACCTCTTCGAGAGATAACTGGTTCCGGAAACTTTTCCCACAAAAGTTCAATGGTTTCGTTACTTGTGTGCACATATAGGGCCGTCCTGTTGAAAGTAAACGTTATCCAGACTAATACTATCCAATTTCGGCCATAAAAATTTTGTGGAACGCCTAATTCCAAAGAACGACGAGGAATGGACAAACCTGGGTTTTCTTCAACACTTTCGGCTACAGCAGCAATATTCTCAGCTGTTCTTGAGCTACGTGCACTAACTTGTCCCAACAGCTCGAATTTTCCACCAATTTTTTTTATTTCGGTCCGACAAAGTGCTTCACGACGACCCAAAAATATTCGAGTTTTACGAACCGTCTCTGCCAAATTTTTTATTTAATTTAATTTCTATAGTGAATTTTAATCATTTTAATGCGGTCTTGCAGTGTGTATCGTTCCATTTTTATTAATGGAGTAGTTTCTACTTGTCAAATTTCAAAAAATGACAACTTCAAAATTGACATCTACCGAAATAAAATAACACTTTCTATTGAAAAACCCTTAACAACATGAAATTTCATCACCTACTTCAATTATCTGTGTGTGTTTATTAGTATCAAGTATACCTATACTTATATCTTTTCATATGGTTCCATTCTCTTCAAAATTGTTGTTTTCTCGTTATCATTTTCATTGGAATGACAATTTATCACTATAGTAGTAAAGAAATATTTCGGATAACTACAGCTTGTTCAATTTAATGATCTTATTGATTTGACAGGACAGTACAGATAAACCTATCTAGAGGGTGTTTCTGAATACCGTAAATTCGGGATCATCTGATGATATTATGACATAAAGTTTAAATGGACTAGGAGTTTCTGACCAATTGTTCCTAAGATACGGGGTGTTGAAATTTAAAGGAAAAATTGTTTTTTTGAAAATATTTTCGACATTATACCTACACCATTTTTTTATGAATTAATACGTTATGATTACACCTGAAAACATGTTTTTTCAATTCGAAATCATTTTTAATTTTTACCAGTGGCGTACGTTCTGATTTCTGAGCGAATAAGTTTAGTGAAAAAATTGTACGACAATGCTTTTTCCAAATTAAATTTTTTTCGTAATCACCACATAATCAAAGGTGAGAATAGAATACTGAGTGTTTCACCTGCAAAGAATACTACGGGTATATCCCGTATCTCAGAAACATTATGCGTCAGAGATAATTTCTAGTTCCGTCAAAGTGTTCGTAACACAAATGAGACCTATTAAGTTGAAGACAACTTAACTTAATTAAATATGAATTTGTTCTTCACAGTTGTTATTGATACATATTTCAGGCTACTTTTACTGGTGGTTCATTAAATGGTCATTGTGGTCCTATTATCACATATTATGGATTAATGTAATCATATCGTTATATAAATTCGACCCGGAAGTAGTTTTGATTGAAAATAGTGCTATTAGCGCAGCGAAATTAATTAGTCATTGAAAAAACTGTTATTCCGATAGAAAAACATTATCATGTCTTTCAAAAACGAGGCCGTTTGATTATACATGAAAAATGAAGGTAAAACGTAATTTGGATTTGAATATTTTAATCTGCTGATTTAAAGTTCCATTTGATTAACTTCTTTTTAATCGATACTCGATGAAAGTAACAAATCAAATTTTTTTGTATTTTTTTCGTCTACTATCAGTTATTTATCATAATAAAATGTCTTTTCGGAATCACACTCATCTATCTCAAAGATAGGTACAAATAATCTTTTCGTGAATATCAACTGAAATAAACTATGAATTCTAAGGTAAATGAGAAAACTGATTTGGTTGGTTAATCTCAGGGACATTGACACCGTGAAATTTTATTACACGAAGTTTAAATTAATCGCACTGTCACCCTGTAATTATATTCCGGCTAATACTAATAATTCAAAGATTTTTATGATTTTTGTACGAACATTATATTACTTCTAAACAAGCGACTAAACTGTCACTTTGGAAATCCAGGTCCGGATTAACAAAAATTTCATATGCCTTCTCATCCTGAAAACAACACCCAGTATTTTCGAATTTTCGAAATACGGTTTGATGTTTTGGAACAGCGCAAAAAATGAAGTAGGGAAAAACCCGGATAGATGCCCCATATTCAAAATACCTAACTTCCGAAACATTTATCAAAAAATTAATTTAATAAGAAGCTGCTACAGTCACCCTGGACCTTAGTTTTGTAAGGGTTATTGTAAAGTGAAGCCGTTTTTCGCTAGTGTATGCGATTATGTCCGCAACGAACTTCACAAACACAATAAACTTTTTGAGGTAAGTATTTGCCGCTGTATAACTTTTGAAGTGGTAATAAATTCATTAATTTTTTTTATTACGTCAATACAGTGTTTCATTGAGTGTACATCTGAGTAAAAAAAGTTTTTGTTTTCTTCTTAATTTATTAAAAAAATTTATGGGCATCTATCCCTATTGATAAGGATAGTTGTCCTGAATTTTTGAGGTATAGGTGCCCCTTAGGACATCTAAACTAAAACCATATCTTCTTAGCAGATTTTCGATTCATTGTGTTATTTTGATTTTAAATTTAATTCCTGATCATTTTTGTTGAGACTTATTATTTCATTGATTTATCATGAATTTGTGGAATAATGCTTTATGTTAATATGAAGAATGCAACTTTTCGTTTAATATGTGCTTTCAAATTTCAATTAAAAATGCAATTGTTGTTAATTGTATCCATGTTGCGTAGATAAAGTTGCTGTTTTAAGCACAGAAAATATCATTGTATTTAGTTGGGTTTTTGGTTCACACAGTATGAAGGGCATCCATCCCTCCCAGTATTTCATGGTGGGGCAACTTTCCATACTTCTAGGCATCTATCCCCAAAAAAAGGGTTCTACGAAAATCAAATTTTTGTGAAATTTGGTATTGCTATATCAAAAAAAATCTGATTATTTCAAATCAAATAATAGGGCTTCCAACACTCATAGAAATTACACATATAAAATCAATATTTTTAAAAATATGAGGCAAATTCAAAAAGTGGGGAATCTATCCGGGTTTTCCCCTAAACTGTGTACTTTTCATTTTCGCGCATGTTTTTTGTCTACTTCCTTTTAAACTTTGCATTTCACGTTTATTCATTTTGAAATTTTAATATAGGTGCTTTTCTATTCGGGAGGTTAAAGCTTGTTAACCACCCGATTCAAAGACCTTGCTAAAAGAGTAACACATGAACCACTTTCCCTATTCAAAAAATTTAGAGTGTTTATGGGGATGGCATAGGATTCAACACAAATCCTTCGAAAATGCATAAAATTTGGTAAAAGTGAAACAAAATTGACCTGTTTCAGGATTTTTAGCCAAATATTTCTTTGAGAAAGTGAACAAACTTACATAGTTACATATAATTTCTGTTTGGGAGTCGAGACGCCTCGTGAGATTGAGCAGGACCAAACGAGAGAGAAAGAGCTTCAGGAAGTATAGATTTTAGACTTGAATGGCAATCAAGAGCTAACATAATACAATACATTAAACAAAACAAAAATCCCTAGCTGGGGTTAGTGCAAAACGGGGTACCACACATGATATTAGAGCTCAGGGTAAAACCTCATCAGTGAAAAAAACCTGACTGGTCGTTCTAAGAAGAATAAAACTATTTGAATATTGAAGGATGTTTTCATTATTGAAACCAACCAGTGGCACAGCCAGGATTTTGTTATGGGGGGGGCTGAATTCAACAATTCTTGATGATACAACAAATACTAAAGTTGCAAAAAATAAAGAAGAAAGAAATAACGAAGAAATTAATCTTTGGTGGAGGGGATGCTGGAGCCCCCCTGAACTGGACCAGTGAAACCAATCGATAACCCTCTCCAAGAATTTAAAACAAAAAATCTAAGCAGAAAATAATACCAGAAAATAAAATGATTTAACATCTATTGAAGCGATTAAAAATTAACAACCCAATTCAAAAAACGAATCGGTTATTCATGTGTATAATCCGTTCACGAAAGTTTGAGCCGTCGGTTGGCCATGACAGTTTGGCATATTTCACTGTGTAGGTATATTAAAATTTTAGGTTATGTTGTTCATTTTCTTGTCAGATTGATAGGCAATGTTGTCAACATAACATAGAGTTCTCTGATAACTCAAAAGCTCGTCGGACAAGTCCTGGTACTTTCGGCAACGTTGACTTTATTTTACGTTATGACAGCAAATACTACCAACTTCAGATAAATAAACAAACGCCTTCTATGCACTCAAACTTTCGTGAACGGACTATAGGTTATGCCGCCCTAAAATTTAAATATGAGACAATTATTTATTTGATGTTCTATTGTTGAATTTATGAATGCATAGAATGAACCCAATAGCCCTCAGGATATTCAAATTTAAAAAACAGCTTTCTTAATACAAGAGCCCAAAAACTTCTGACTTTAGGTTTGTTCCAACTCAAGAATTGACCGTACAATGATCGTCAGGATTCTGCGCAATAGATAAAATGTGTTCCAACTGAAGATGTATCGTTTGAGAACGGTTTCGTTTTTGTTCCATCCTGCTTCGGGACCGTGAGTGGGACGGTTTTGTGATCGTCATTTCGATCCCTGGTCTGGAGCAAGTACTGTTTGGACGGTTCTTGTACGGTCAAAGTTTAGACGTGCGCATAAGATCGATTACTAACAGTTTCGTGACCGTCAAATTACCGTACAAAAGTCAGCTGTTGGAACAAACCTTTTATGTCAGGGCTTTCAAATTGTTTTCGAATGTGATTCATTTTTCTGATTAATTCATAGGTTTAGGTTGAAACTGAAAGAGAAGCAACGAAGGAAGTTTCTAAAATTTCTATATCTCCACTTCTCGTAATCTATTGTAAGAGGCACACCGACTTTTGTTCATCACAACAGAAATTGCAAATAAAAGGTGTCGATTAGTACTCCGTAGGTATCTTACCCTAAGTACCTTTGTTGAATACATAAGCATATTAAAATACCGTCTATTGTGAAAATGGGACATTAACCACAAACCAAGGGAATGAATAGGACCATTAGTTACCAACTAAGACATGAAAAATAACACATTATTACTGCTAGTTATAGTCTGTAAACCGACATCTTTGCACTAATGGGCAAGCTCAAAGAAGGTTTCTTGTTTGGAATGAAAGGATGCACAAAAAGTTTGACTTGTTGAATCATTCACATTCTTTTGACCCCCTTTCCTTAGGAATATTTGCGCTATTTAATTTGTATACGAAGATGCTAATGATCCGTATGAAAAAAAAACTCATTTTCAATTTGTTGATCTCGATTCTCATGGGCCATTATTTGAATCATCATCACAACCCTACAACTTTTCAATTCGAAGAGATTGAAAGAAAAAATTAAACTAAATTAAATGATTCTCTTAGAAACTCTATAGGTTTTCACTGGTCTCTGAAACATAAATAATTAAAAAATGTTTTTAAAACACAAAATGATTTGAGATCCATTCTAACCAGAACAAAACCAATGAATGAGACACAAAAATCAAAAAATTGTGTTTACAATATTCCCTGTATATGTGGAAAATCTTATACAGGGGAGACATCAAGACCTTTAGAAATAAGAAAACGGGAACATAAGAATAACATCAAAAATAGAGACATCACGAGATCACAAATTGCTGATCATATATGTTCAAATAGCGGAGATCATAATGATGAACTGGAACCACACAAAGATCCTCATGACGGAACCTGATAATTATAAAAGGAAAATTAAGGAATCTACATGTATTTTGTTAGATGAAGTAAATAATTTGGCCAATTGTTCTGTTGGAATAGATCGTATTTGGATTGATGAAGGAAGTGACATCAGGAAAATTCAAAATCAAATAAATCAACATCTCTATAGATTGACAACTATCAATGTCAACCAGATTACAAATGAGAAAATACACAATTCTGAAGATTTTTAGAGTTTGTCTGAAGAAGGTGTCTGATATAGCCACCGAAACGTTACAATATCCTTTTAATTTGTTTCATTTTTCAGTTTTACTGTTAGGCAACATTTTTTTTCAAGACCAATTTGCTCCTGACAAATAAGTGCAAAGATTTTCGCAGGAGCACTTCACCTTAATCAAACATTTTTTAATTATTTATGTTTCAGTTCAGAGACTGGGAGTAAAAACCTATAAAGTTTCTTAGGAATGCAGAATCCTCCCAGAATATATTTCAATCGATAAATAAAATGAAATGAAAAATTTTAATTTGTTATAGCATAAGTTGAATTCCTCCACAATGAGCTCAACCATTTGATTCAAACATTCATGCCAACGATCTTTTCTAATTTAATCACAGAACCTAAAACATCAAAGTTGGCTTATTTTGGATAGGGAAGGCCCATAGTGGGATATCCAAAATTTGGAATCTGGTGTTAATTCCAATTTTTTTCTTTGAAATGCCTAAGAAAGTAGGTAGGTACTCCTTTATAAAAAATGGAATATGGAAAATATGATAAATCCCATTCAACGCCTCTTGAGAAAAAAATTTATGTTTGTAATTTCTGCAAGGACAATATGGGTTCCTTATTTTGGTATCCAATAGTACGAACCTATTTTGAAAATGACGAAAATTGGTGTTTTTCAGTTAAGCTCACTTTCATATTATTTTGCTGAAAAATAAATAGTTCACTATGTTCCATATGTTATTATTGAGGTTATGCCATATTCAAGGCAGGAAAAAATAATCAAAAATGAAATCACAAGCAAAAAATCTTGAGACGATCCTCGTACCACTGTCCAGTTTGTTCAAAACCGTGCGATCTTTATTCATATAAATATTCTCATCACTATTATCATTTTATGAAGTAAATTCTGAAGTTCTTTCTGTTGAGCAATCTTGATATTTGAATTCCGAACCTTGTATCTAATTTAAAAGGCATCAATTCGTGAAGATCCATAAACGATTTTACGCGGAAATTCATTTGAATATTCTTTTTATCTACTGGAAGAATTTTAGTGTATATGAGTTCCTCATTATATTACGACATTCATTTGATAAAATGATTCCATTTCTAGAAAGCAATCAGTGATAAAATCAGATAGTGCCCTTCATCATTAGATTTCGAAATACGATTATTGGACAATTCATCATTTCACTTTTGATATTCACGAAGATTAACATTTAAGGAAGTAGCTAGAGGATATTCATTTCACGATTTTTACCTGGAATATAAGCATTTGGAATTATAATAATTGTACTTCCTCGAAAGCAGTATTTTTCACGTACTTCATATTTCAATAATTATGCTCCAGTAGATTGTATTTGGTTCGATATTACTTCCATAGAATTCAAATTTTGTGTCATTAAGAAATTAACTATTTTGTGTGCTCATTCCTTAAGAGAAATAATACCGGATTTTTTATTGGTGATTGGTACATATGATGAAAAGTGGTTTCAAACGATTCGTTTGGACTTACTGATCAATAATCCGCAGAGCCATAGCCAGAAGAAAATTCTGTACTTCCGAAAAATGCCTCGTTAAGGCCTTGACTTGTTAAATAATCAGAGGTCAACATTGGTGATAAACTGATAGAGATTGAATATTGAAAAATTACTCAATTTTAATCATGAATTTATGTGAATATGCAGGGTGTTTCATTGGAAAATGAAAATACGAAAACCTGAGCTAGAGCTACCCTTGGAGAGGCTAAAAAACCCATATATGACTTGTGGAAGGGAATCATGATTTCCAAATTTCAACCGACTATATTGCTTATGGCTCAAAAGTTATGGGAATTTAAATTTTTTGATGAATACATGATCCACCCTGTATCTCAGTTAGGGAATTGATTAGACTTCCGTCCGATTTTTTTAAATAGTTCGCCAACGACTTATTTCAAATTTAAAATTATTTTCGAAATGCACTCTTATAATTTACCAAAGTGTAAACAAAAATCTTGTTACCAAATTTTTCTCCAAATTTCAACACCCTGTATCCCAGAAACTATGCTTCAGAGACCGATAGTTCATAGGAACTGTATATCATCAAATCATCTAAGGATGGCAATCTACTGAAAGCCATTGAAAATTTTTTCCAAATATCTCAATCAAATTCCAATATGCAGCTTGGAAGAAGTCCGAAAAAGTTCAAATACCGGCCTGCAATTTTTGGGGGATTTAAATATAAATCGATCAACTTGTGGATGAAAATCATAAGTTCTAAATATCAACCGACTATATTGCTTGGTTCAAAAATTATGGAAATTTAAAATTTTCGATGAATACATGAACCACCTTGTTTCTCTGTTATGGAATTGATTAGATCTGTCATATAGGGGTTTTTTAGACAACAAAATTGTTGTATTGTGTTCACCAGTTTAGCTATTATATCAAAATGATCCCTGAGCATATTATAATCGTAATTATTTTTTTGTAATTTTGATAATTTCATTATGCTTAGAAAATATTGCGAGCCCAATTGTTTGTAGTTTTGATCGCGAAATTTTTGTTAAAAATGAAAGTACTTCACTACCTCAATCTGTGTCTAGACGATTTTGGAAATAATCAAAGAATTTCGTTATTCTCTTAGATGCATTCGAATTTTATTTTTTATTTCAGGGAGTATTCTTTGGAGGTAAAAAACTCAGGAGATGATTCTCACCGTAAATGAATTGGTGATTACGAATAATAATTTTCAATGGAAAAAATGTGTTCTGATGCGTACTCATGACCTTAAAAAACGCAGAGAAAAATTGTGTATGCTGTCGAAAACATTTTTGAAAAAACAATTTTTTCTTCCAAGGGTATAACCGGTGGTAAATCTGCCCCCGCGGCGGTTTCGATTCGTATTGAGGGGTTTGATAAGGTCTTGAATGAAAATAATTAGGCCAACTTTTCAGCTTTTTATCTCTAGCCATTTTTGAGATTTGTGTAAAAAAATTTTTTTTCGATTTTATTTTTTTTCTGTTGTGAAACCCAAAATTTTCAAATGGTGATCTTTTCTCTCTATTCTTTGCATTTAAAAGGATAGACGTAAATTTTTTCCATGAATTTCAGCTGAAAAATCGATTTTTAGAAAAAAAATTAAATTACAGACAGTTGTTTTTCGTTGTTTTTCAAAAGTGTCCACCGCCATTTTTTGAAATAAAATGTCTTTTTGGTCCTTTATACCCTGGAATTTTTTCACATTTTTAAAACTTTTTTTTCGGAATCAGCACATATCCATCTAATTTTGGAGCCGTTTTATTCGTATTTGCTCCCTGAACAATATTAGTGAAAAAAAAATTGGCGATCTGAAAAGTTGGCTGAATTATTTTCATTCAATGCCTTATCGATCCCCTCAATATGAATCGAAAAGGCCGCGGGGGCAGATTTATTATCGAAACCCGGCTATACCCTTTCAACACGCCATATCTGAAAAAATGAGACCCATAGTCAAGACAACCCTTCGGTATTGATGACCTTTTTTTTTTGGTCCACCAAAGATTATTACAGGATTTTTTCGACGATCCCAATGAATTGTGTATAAATTCTTGTTTGAAATAAGTAGGGCATCTGAATACTTAGTAAACACATATCACTTCTCATTCTGAGATCGACGGAAAAAGAAATTTCCTCTGATTCTAACATCAAATTCAAGATTTTGAGTTTTGACGGACACTTTGACGGACGCTTATCAATGACGGACTCCTCGTACGAATGACGGACGTCTGGTCACCCTAGTCAATAGGAATTTTATCACAAAATCTTCCCTAATTTGCGGAAACTTATTCTGAAACACTCGGTATATCTTTAATTAATTTAAGATATCATTCCGTGAATTTTCATATCTCATTCATGAAATCGATTAATCAATCGGTTCAAGATATCAATTGTCTGATAACACGATCAACAGTGTTTCCCCGATCTTGTATCAAGCAAGCCTGACTGCATTCAAATGTAGATAGACCCGGAAAGATCGATATTTTAATGAATTGGGAAAAACAGTTCGCGGTACGTACGTGAAAATTGTCAAGTTCGATTGCTAAGCGCTCATTTGTCATTGTTTTAACACATCAAAATCGAATTAGAATCTGTAACTGAATGCCATTTTAGAGCGGATGCCAAATAGATTTGAGGGAATGCAATCGAATAATGATGAATATTGAAATAATAGTTTTTTTATTCAAGAAGCCTGTAGCCTCTTATCTGGGAATTGGCCAGACTTTAATCTTTCGATTTGAGGAAAAAACATAATCATCAGAGGAAACCTAACACGCATATTTTATCTGCTTGTTCTCGAAAATAATTCAGTTACAATAAATGAAGAAACCCAGAATAACTGATTCAAATGATATTTATTATGTGAATCAAGACTGATATACTGAATGTTCGTGCAAACTTTCAGGAGGATCACGTCATCAGGAATTTTTCCAAGCCCGTAGACCAAGGAAAAAACTGAAAAAAATTTCGAAATTTTTTTTGGTGATGGTCTTTTCAAGATTACTCAACAACCGATGACGCCAAAACATTTTGAAGTTCTAATCCGAAAATAAGACACTTGGAGCTGCAATTTCCTTTTTTTCAAATTCTTTGTACGACCATTCCTCTCGAAGTTACGGCATGTTGAAAATTGGCCTAAAATTTGGAATAATTTTTTTGATCCTTTAATTTATTCCAGTAGTGTATATTCCTGATAACTTAAACTACTCTGAGTGTGTGAAAATTATGAATAAGTTTTGGAATACCGTTGCTTGGTGATGGTAATGAAAACTAATATATTCCTAATAATTCTATCTATAGACAGCCGCCAGAGTTTCACTGAAATTTTGGATATTTGTTTTGTTGATGTAAATTCATATTGCCGTCTGGAATGTTTCAAGCAGTCCCATTTCAAAATTTTAGCCTCCACTTCTCAACCAGTTTCCTAAAAAAATTCACCAATACGATTGCAAACTTCAGCTGGCAGAAAATCTCATTCGATATTTTTTTATTCTGGTTTCATATTTTTGTTCAGGTGGAAGAATAGAATAACCAAATCAAATTTCCTCGGTTTCACATGATTTTTTTTTCTCTGTGGATATCTCAAAAAAATTGAGTTCGGTTTTGGAAAAAATGTTTTCACGGAAATCCTCAAAAAAACCGATAATTCACAAAAAGCATTACAATTTGATCATATCCAGAAAAATCGAGGAATTTTCATGTTTTCCTATTTTGGTTGATTTTTCGGAAATATCATACCATTTCTGAACCAAGCACAAAAAAGTTGTGGAATGTTCTCAAAAACCGTTACTTCAAATGATACACATAACTAACACTCAAAAGAATAACAGAATATCAGGTGGAAGATCAGAATAACTCGGTTTCGGATGATTTTTTTCCCTATAGACTTCGCAAAAAAATTGAGTTCGGTTTTGGAAAAAATGTTTTCATGAAAACCTCAAAAAAAACAGTTAATTCACGAATAGCATTGTTAAATTGACCACCACCAGAAAAATCGAGAACTTTTCATGTTTTCCCACATTTTGGTTCATTTTTCAAAAATATCATACCGTTTCTGAACCAAGTTGTGGAATGTGTCCAGAAACCGTTATTTCAAATGATACACATAACTGTCCACTCTCAATAGAATATTGCTCGAAATTGGCATTCAACTGATGCTTTGAAAAAAGTTTATCGAAACACCCTGTAATTTTAAGGCTCAATATCGTTTTGTCATGGAATGACTAGAGAATTCCCATGATAAATATATGGTGGACTGGACTATCTCAAGTGAGTTTTTTGATGGGCTGAATCGGTCGACAGATTTAAATTTTCATTCACAAAGCTGAAAATTTCATATTCAACTGTTCAATAACGATAAAGAATTATGCAAAATCTCATGAAGAAGCTAAGAATGAAAAATTAAAATAATTATAGGCTTTTGAGCGCTCGTTCGACTTGAACGAGTGCTAAAGCATTTTGCCCAAATGTCTGTAATACTCGAATTTTGAGCCTGATGACGAATTCGTGGTCAAATTCAATTTTGTCCGTGGGGGCGTCCGCCCCTGGGTTATCACAATAACTTTCTAGGGATTGTCCTAGAGACTTGAAATTTTCAAGGTGAGTTCGAGTCCTAAGTTAAGTTCTTTAACCAGCCAAATCGTACAGGGTAATCCATAAAAATGGTCAATCAAAAATTTTGTTCCTCAATATCTCAGAAAATACGGAACCAATCGGAATTAAATATTACGGCCAAATGCAAGATGCTGATAACAAGCCACATGCAGAATTTTGTCGTCGTAGTATGAGTAGAACCATAGAAAAATCAATTGGAATATTGAAAAGCAGAAACTTCCTATTTCAATAAAACGATATCCGATTCGAGTGAATTTTTTTGTGAATCGAGATCGATATTATGAATGTCCATCTAATATTTCGTGGTCATAGTATCAACAGACCCATAGAAAATTCAGTTGGAATATTGAAAAAAAAATTCTTTATATTTTATTACAGAATATCCAATTCGAGTGAATTTTTTCTGTGACTGAAGATTATACTTCATACAAAATTTTGTGGCCATTGTGTTAACAGAACCATAGAAAATTCAATTGGAATATTGAAAGAAGAATTTTTATATTTCCATAACAGAATATCTGATTTCAGTGAAATTATTTTGAGAATGAATACTACTATACATGCTGAATGTTCAAGCAAAATTTCAAGGGGATCGCATCATCAGAACCAAATAATATAATTTTTGTAATTATTTATTTTTTACATATTTCATTTTTTGAATATACCGATTGTGCTGAGATTTTACATTTATATATTTCTTATCAATTTCAAATTCCATATAAAATTTTGAGGTAATAGTTTTATTACTACACCAAAGAACGAGCGCTCAAGAGCTCCTGCTCAGGGCTTTTCTTAAAAGTTTTTTCCAAGATGCTATTTTTTGTATAAAAGTGGAAGAATATATATTATAATGCATTTTATCAATAATTTCTGGCAGAATTATTTTACGAAAAATACAATTACAAATCAGCCAAAATATAAAATTGGGTGTCAGATCGATTAATTCAAACTCATGGCACCGGTTTTCTTTTTGTATGAGTTTCTTTATTTGGCCGTTTTAAAATCAATTCAAATAATAGTAAATAAAATAAATAAATGATAAGGTTGTTTAGGTTGTTGCTATAAATCTTTGTATATACGATTGCGTCACTTGAATTCCTACACCTTGCCGTATTTAATATGTCATAATGGAGTTTGTATTTGAAACTAATCAGGCGTGAATAATAGGGGATTCTGAAAGCAAGCTATCACTTGAAATGGTCAAACTGTCCGTAAATAATCTGTATTATTTCATTGTATCATCAAAATTAAATACACAACAGGTACAGACCGCAACAATGGGAGGTTGTTATTTGAAGCCGTTATGAACAATAGGAATAAAAATATGATTTAACAAACCTACCATACGAGCATGAGCTTGCTAGAAAAAGTCATTTGCAGATACAGGTAGACACAACTAAGTGATTATTTTGATAAAATCTTATTTTCAGAAGATCTTATGGGGTTTTAATATTTGTGTGTTGATTTTAACATTACATTCAATTATTCAAGAATAAATATTGTCTTCATCTGTTTCCATGATTATTTTCACCTCATAAATTAATTTTCGCATTATTTTCATCTTTTTTCGATTGATAGTTCCTCAAGAAAAAATTTAAGAAAACCCCTGAGCAGGAGCTTTGGAGCGCTCGTTCTTTGGTGGAGCAATAAGACTATTACCTCAAAATTTTATACGGGATTTGAGATTAATATCAAATAATATATAATTGCGAAATCTCAGCACAATCGGAATTATATTCTGTAATTTATTCAAAAAATGAAATATGTAAAAATAAATAATTACAAAAATTGAATTCTATGGTTTTGATGATGCGATCCTTTTAAAATTTTGCATGAACATTCAGTATATAAGTTTTTATTCAAAAATAAATTTCACTTGAATCGGTTATTCTATTATGAAAATAAATAGAGATTCTGCTACTCAATATTCCGATTGAATCATTTATGGTTCGGTTGACACTATGGCCACAAAATTTTGCGTAAACATTCAGTGTATCAATCTTCATTTATGAAATAAATTTCATCTGAATCGAATATTTTTTATGGAAATATGAAGTTTCTTATTTCAAATATTCCAGAAAATAGAAAACTCAATTTTCTATGGTTCTGTTCACATTATGGCCACCAAATTTTGCATGAACCTTATTATGAGCATCTTTCATTGAGGAACAGAAATTTTGAATAGCCATATTTTATGGAACTGAACTTACCCTGAAAATTTTGCTAAGAAGGTTAGATTCCTGGGAAAAACGTAATTTTAGCATGGTAACGCACAAAAGACCTTATTGGTCGCAGTGCAGAAGGGTAATCAACGTGCCGATCGACCACTATCTAATCTAATCTAATCTACCCTGAAAATTTCAAGTCTCTAGGACAATCCCTTCGAAAATTATCATGCTAACTGACGGACGGGCGGATGGACGGCCGAACACCGATTCATTTGGAAACCGAATTCACGCAGGATGAACGGGCGGGAAGTACAGAATTGAATCTGACCACGAATTCGTCATCAGGGAGTAGGAACCTATCCTTTGAGAACATTTTCGGCTCAAAATTCGAAAATTACATTTGAGCAAAACGCTATAACACTCAAAAACGTGCTATGGTTTCGTCTGAATATTTTTAATATTGTAGTTTTAAATTGCTTATCTAAAAGGTCTAGGTAAACCATCTGAAGAAAATTCCGTTTCCGGGATGAAAAATGATCTTTTTGACCATAAGCAGAATAACTGATGACAAAAAGAGGAAGCATAGGAGAATTTTCAGAATATATAGATATCTTGCTTGAATATCTCTAATGCAGTTTCAACAGAATTGAATTTCGTTGATTTTCTTCCCATGTTTTCATCTATCAATAATTCCTACATATCTGGTGAATTCGTCACATATATGATGTATACATTAACACCTTGTATTGTAAATCTGTCGTAAGTACCTAATATCAGTATGATTGAGAACAATGGACACAATATCGCTACTGAACTTGTAAGCAGTAATCAAATAAATTGGCAATTGTCAGAGTAAGATATCCAAGGAAAATCATTCGCTTTTGTAACGCGATTTGTTTTCGATCACTATAAACTTTTATGGTGAACTTTTACGTTCGAACATTTGAGATAAATTGATCAATTATTTATTGTTTCAATTTTCAATTGAACAAGTTATGTTAAGAATATAATACCGCTGATTTAGTACTAATCGAACTCAATTTCGAATTGCAATCTAATGTTTCAATTACTGTAGTTTCGAGAGAACGTTATTGTTTTATTGTACAATCGAAATTTCGATACGCATCAGATTGCTTGAATGAATGATACATAGGTATGAAGTGATTTAGTACCGCAAATATTATTTTTTTTATCCACTACTATTGTAAAATCCGTCTATTGTAGTCTCTGTGCCCGGCCTTAATAATACCCATTAATCACAAGGGAATAGTGAGATTATAATTCACTGCTTCATAGATTTAGCTTTGATATAATATTCTTTAAATTGGTATTTCTAAAGTATTCTAACAATGAGATGGATAGTTTGGATTCAGTTCACTCAGAAAGGTACGCGAGATCAATGATTTGGTGTTCATATAATATATACACTTACTCAATAACCGGATTGATTCATCGCTTCTACTTACCTCAGTACTGCTTTATGTTCCTCGTTTTGCGTCAAGATCGCCTGTGACCTTTCATGTTAATGTACCAAACACTCAGTATCTACTGAAAGAAGTTTTTCGAGCTTGAGGAAAATTAAAAATTACCTGCGCAATTCTTCTAGCGAAACTAGATTGAATGGGTTGGCTCTTATGAATATTTATTATAGTGTGAAAATTGATGAAAATTAAGTGGTTGACCATTCGCTAGAAAAAAAAGACGGATAGACTTTAACTGAAGGAATTCACCATAAAAAATATTGTTTGTGTGTTTTCTCACTGTTTCATTTTAATACCTATTCATATGTTGTTGGCACTTTTTTGGAGTAAAACATTAAAAAACTCTATTTAGTTTCAATGAAAGCACAAATCCACTCTAATCTCATATGATTCATCCTGTAAATATTTTTTGGGAATTAAATATTGTTTTTTTAAGTTTTTGTTTGAGTGAATAAAAATTAAATTCTGAAGCATATTTGAAAAATAGGTTTACCTAACCTAACCAGGAATATCTATGTTGAATATTGTTTCCGAAGTAGGAAAGGATTATTGAATTCTTAAAAACAACAAATACTTGCTACAGAAAGCGACCCTCACATTCCTGGCACCTACAAAGTAAATTGCCAAAATGTCAAAACCCCCCCCGAAATTAATTCCTGGCTACGCCCTTGGGCTTAGAGTTTGTCTTTTCGTCTGAATTGAGAACATATTATTGTAGTTTACCGCCTAGTCCTTGTAAGAGCGTGCAACACACGTTACACTCTTACATACTGATGGGTAGGCCATCCATAACTTTCCACCCCGAATTGTGAGCTTTGGAATGGGATAACGAAAAAACGTTCAGACGGGTCAAATTTTGTTCAAAGGGGGACAAATAAGGGTGTTCAAATAAGTTTGATATCACCACTCCTCTAGCCGCAACCCCTAACAGCTCTCATTCTTAAGTGAGAGTAACTCCGAAACCAATCAGCACATTTTTGTACAGAATACGTTGACCAGTAATGTGAAAGACACATCATGTGAATTTTAATATTAATCATTCTACGGACGTCACTTCATGTTGTTATGTATCAGTTTCAAGTTAGATTTTAATATTGATTTTATATTTTCGTTGATATTCAATTAACTGAAAAAAAATCTACTATGTACTTGATTCAATAATGGTGGAAGCGCCGAAATATGTTAGCGGCAGATAAATTAATATAGTTCCATCAAAACTGTTCTCGAGAATTTTCCTTTTCCTCCTTTTATGAAGAATTTTGCCTGCTTATACGAAAATTATGTACGCAGTCTATATAATTTTTGTAATTCACTGATGATTCCACAAGGCAAAGAAGTAAACGTTTATCTTATGAATTGTTACTGTATCTCTTGAGACAAAACCAAAATATATGCATATGTAATCAATAGTGCGATTTTTAGTCAATTAATCCCTCACAGAAATAGTAATATACTCAACCTTATTCTCTATATGCATATCTCTTCTTCAATGTCTTCCAGAGTACCTTTCAAAGCATTAAGCAAATTCAATTGTGGAATGTGTACTGAGACAAAATTTTTTAATTTAATTCATGGAAATCCCCAGTGATCTAGGAAAAGGTATTAAAAATACAGGGTGTCTGTAAACACATGCGAGGGACTTTGGGAAATGATTCCTCGATGAAAATAAGCAGGTGTAGTTCATATGATTTTTTTTCGAAATCGACCCCCCTTCCAAGATACAGCCTCTGGAGGCTGGAGGGCGATGGCAAATTGACAGTTTCTAACTTTTTTACGGCTTCTTGAAAACACTGAGTCATAAAACTATACATAATATGAAGCACTAAGTAGATGTTACCCACATAATTTTTTTAGATGTCATAACTTTATTATTAGGGGTTGAAAATAACAACCCCTATGATTTTCGGTCAAAAATTGTTTTCGTGGGATAGATTTTCGAAAAATAAAATTCTCGTATGATTGCTTATTCAATTCTGAAAAATACATTTCTAGAAAAAAATAAAAACTTACAAGCAGTTATCATTTTTTATTACATTTCATCGTATAAGTGTATAAGTATATTGTACTCGTATGTCTATGACTGGAGATAAATATGTTTTATGAATATTTCTGAAGGTTTAATTACTAATTTCGGGAAGAAAATCATATCCGTAATATTTTAATTTCACAAAGAGAACTCTTTCGATTACAAAGCATAATTGACAAAACCAATTTTGAGCATAAACAATTTCTTAGAAAATTCATTTTATTATCATTACTACTTTTAAGTTTTTATTTTTTCCGAGAAAAGTATCGACTGTATCGAAATTTTGCACCAGACTTTTTTTCTCTGGAATTGAATTTGAAACCATAAGAAAATTTTATCTTTCGAAAATCTATCCCTCGAAAATCTATCCCACGAAAATAATTTTTTGAAAGAAAAACATAAGGGGATGTTATTTTCAACCCCTAATAATGAAGTAATGGGTTTAAAAAAAATCGTGTGAGTAGGTAAAATCTACTTAATGAATCACATTATGTATAGTTTTATGACCCATAGTTTATAAGAAGCCACAAAAAAATTAAAAACTGACGATTTCGAAAAAAAATTATGTGAACTAGGTACACCTGCTTATTTTTCCCTCGCATTTGTTTACAGAGTTTTTGGAAGCCACGTCGAACTGGATTTCTTATATCAACCGAATCCATGGTAGATATTGTAAATTGAAGAATTCTCGATAACACCCGTGGTTCTGAAATTGAAAAATTTGATACTCTGCTTGCAAATCTATTATTCGTCCAATTGGTGCTCCATTAGTATCTGGAATTCAACGAATTATTCTAATAACTCCTTCATAATATACTCCTCTGAAAATAAAAACCTACTGCTCCTGTTTCAGCTGAAATTCCAAACGGACCATTAAAGCTGGAATGATATTGAATTCTTCCAAAATTGAACATTGATATTCCTAATTCGACACAAGAAGAAAACTTTGATCAATCCTATCATTTTTGAAGATGAAAATATTGTTGCTATCTCCAAAAATTTCTAGGACAAAAAAGAAAAAGATTTTATCCTCACTGAGTCGAGTCGTTGGTGGCCGCGTTTCCGACTCAAAATGACGAAATCACAGACATCTGGACATAATCATAACACCATTGCTTCTGTATGAAGAAATTGCGCAAAAACTAAAATTGATATTTTTATTGCTTTATCGTGAATTTTTCGGGAAAATGATTCTCTGCTCCTGCTCATTCATGGCTTCATAACATACTCCTCTAATAATGCAAATATACTGCCCATGTTGCATAAAAGCAGGAATGATATTGAATTCCTCCAAAATTGAATATTAATTTGCCTAATTCGACACTAGCGGGAACGATTCGAAACAAGTCACCGAGAAGTTTTTCGGGAATGTATAGGGTTATCCATTTTGCGGTTTCAAAAGTAAACGTAATAAAACACATAAAAAATATTTTTATCATGATATTTCTTTTTTATTATGAAGTTAGAACGTTGATATTTGTGTGAACACTACATCATTTAAATGACAACCACCCGAATTGTTGCAAGCATCGATTCTTTTGAGGTAATTTTCGACAACTTTTTGACACATATTGGGCGGTATCTCAGCCATAACTTGACGAATATTGGTTTTTAACTACTCAAGAGTTGAAGGTTTATCTGCATAAACACGGTCTTTCGCGTAGCCCCACAAAAAAAGTCAAGCAGTGTCAAATTGCATGATCTTGGTGGCCAGTTGATATCGCCGTCCACCGCCGTTGTTCAAGCACCCATTCGACGTATCCACGATGTTGATGTGAATGGTCGGCTGGCTTCAGTTGTTGTGTGAGCTGGATTTTATTTGGGTGTAGGTGTAGATCTTAATGCAAAATATGCCATAATGTGCCGTAAGACAGTCCTAATTCCTGAGAATGACGAGGAATCGACAGATTCGGGTCTTCGGCAACACTTTCACTTAGAGTAGCGATATTTTCAGTGGTACGAGCGAAACGATGATGCACAGGGCTTACAATATCTGTAACCAATCCAGTCTCTTCAAATTTCTTCACAATTTTACCAATTGCTTGCGTAGTTGGACGATTATGTAAACCAAAATTGCTCTTAAAGCACGAATGTGGCTGTGGCAGAATCGCCATTTTTGTATTAGGTTTTTACAATTTTCATGCGTTGTGCGATAGTAAAGCGATCCATTTTCATAAATGTCAGACTTTCAACTAAACAAAAAAAATTTTTTTAAAAACTTCGTTTGACAGATATCGAATTCCAGCCGTATACTTCTGAAACCGCGAAATGGATAACCCGTTATAAAAAATCGAATTAGGCGCAAAGCAGTCACGATTACAATCCAAACAAGTTGGAAAATCGATAGATGTACTAAGTACTCAGCCATCAGGTATCTAGTGCATTAAAATTTGTTGATGAAGAACTGAATAAACCGAATTATTTAAGAATTGCTTGGTTGATAGATATATGTGAAAATGGTCTTCCGAACTGCTATTATTATATCAACCAACTCCATGGTATTACAATATTACAAATTGAATTCTCAATAGCAGACAGTGGTTATGAAATCGATCCTGTGCTTCAAATCCATAACTCATCCAATTGTTTCTCTATTTGCACCTGGAATTATTCTAATAACTCCTTCATAATATACTGTTCTGATAATGCGAACCTACTGCTCATGTTGCAGCTGACATTCCAAACGGCACATAAAAGCGAGAATGATATTGAATTCCTCCAAAATTGAATATCAATTTGCCTAATTCGACACTAGCGCGAACGATTCGAAACGAGTCACCCAGAAATCTTTCGGGAATGTAATAAATCAAATTAGGGTAAAGCAGTCACGATTAGAATCCAAACGAGTTGGAAAACTGACAGATGTACTATGTACTCAGCCATTAGGTATCTAGAGCATTGAAATTTGTGGCTGAAAAACTGGATTCTAGAACTGCTGGGTTCATAGATATCTGTGAAAAATGGTTTTATGCAATGTCTTCCAGATCGCCTTCCTATGCATTGAGCAAAGTCAATTGTGGAAAATTGCAATGAGACATAATATTTTGATTGGATTTATGGAAAGCATCAGTGATCTAGAAAAAGAATTAAAAAATATACGTATGAAAGCTCTACCGAACTGCAATTCTTATATCAACGAAATCCATGGTATTACAATAATACAAATTTAATTTTCAATAGAAGACAGTGGTTATGAATTCGATCCTGTGCTTGCAAATCCATAACTCATCCAATTGAGGCTCTATTGGTACCTGGAATGGAACAAATTAATGCTTATAACTCCTTCATAATATACTCCTCTAATAATGCAAACCTACTGCTCATGTTGCAGCTGACATTCCAAACGGCACATAAAAGCGAGAATGATATTGAATTCCTCCAAAATTGAATATTAATTTGCCTAATTCGACACTAGCGCGAACGATTCGAAACAAGTCACCCAGAAATCTTTCGGGAATGTAATAAATCAAATTGGGGGCAAAGCAGTCATGATTACAATCCAAAGAAGTTGGGAAATGGACATATGTACTATGAACTTAGCCATTAGGTATCTAGAGTATTGACATTTGTTGCTGAAAAACAGCAGTATTCAAGAACTGCTAGGTTTATAGACATCTGTGAAAAATGGTTTTATTCAATGTCTCCCAGATCAACTTCCAATGCATTGAGCAAAGTCAAATGTGGAAAGTGTACTGAGACAAAATATTTTAATTAGATTCGTGGAAATCATCACTGATCTAGAAAAGAGCATTAAAAATATATGGAAGCTCTACAGAACTGCAATTCTCTAATTCTCACATCAACGAAATCCATGGTATTACAATATTACAAAATAAATGCTCAATAGAAGACAGTGGTTATGAATTCGATTCTCTGCTTGCAAATCCATAACTCATCCAATTGAGGCTCTATTGGTACCTGAATTTAATTCTAATAACTCCTTCATAATATACTCCTCTAATAATGCAAACCTACTGCTCATGTTGCAGCTGACATTCCAAACGGCACATAAAAGCGAGAATGATATTGAGTTCCTGCAAAATTGAATATTAATTTGCCTAATTCGACACTAGCGCGAAAGATTCGAAACAAGTCACCCAGAAATCTTTCGGGAATGTAATAAATCAAATTGGGGGCAAAGCAGTAACGATTAAGATGAAAAGGAATTGGAAAAAAGACAGATGTACTAAGTACTAACTAAGACATCAGAAAAGAGGTTTAAAGCGTAACATCTCCATGAATAAAGTGAAAGCAGAGAATAATATTAATCGATAGAAATCCTGTGCTGAAGAGTCCTAATAAGGACGAAATGGCCATCCATAGGTGCTCTGATTGATACCACTTCCTTGCATTTTGTCTCGAGCGAGGACGAAATAAGCTCCTAAGTATGAGTTTAATATTGGTTGATTTCTATCGATTAATATTATTCTCTGCTATCACTTTAAGCCATTATATTTATTATATAGAGCATCAAAATTCGTTGCTGAAGAACTGAATAGATAGATAGATAAATAGATAGATAATTTTATTCAGGAAAGGGACCCCGCACATTCTGTATGGGAATTGGCTCCCGGTGGATTTGGCTGAAAATTTGATATGATGTTCTACTAATCGTTCTGATCAAATGTCTCCACAGTCACGAAGCTGAAAAATGCATACTTCTATAAGGAGTTTTTAGTGATTTTTTGTATCCATTATGGCTTACGTATTATGGGAATTGACTCCAGGTGGATTTGCCTGAACATTTGATATGATGTTCTACTAATCCTTCTGATCAAATGTCTCCACAGTCACGAAGCTGAAAAATGCATACTTCTAGGAGTTTTTAGCGATTTTTTGTATCCATTATGGCTTACGTATACCGTTCACACAGAAATGCTTGAAATTATTTCGAATTGACAGAATCTGCTTTCAATAATCACGAAATAATTTCAAATATTTCTGTGTGAACGGTAATACGTAAGCCATAATGGATACAAAAAATCGCTAAAACTCCTAGAAGTATGCATTTTTCAGCTTCGTGACTGTGGAGACATTTGATCAGAAGGATTAGTAGAACATCATATCAAATTTTCAGCCAAATCCACCTGGAGCCAATTCTCATACAAAATGTGCGGGGTCCTTTACAATATTCAATACATATTTGGTTGGATCAAACACCTAAGCTATAGTCCGTTCACGAAAGGTTGAGCCGTCGGTTGGCCATGATAATTTGACATATTCCACTGTGTATATTAAAATTTTAGGTTATGATGTTTATTTTCTTGTCAGATTGATACGCAATGTTGTCAATATTGCATAGAGTCGTCTGATAACTCGCAAGCTCGCCGGACGAGGCTGGGTACATTCGGCAACATTGAATTTATTTTACGTTATGACAGCAAATACTGCCACCTTCAGATAAATAAAGAAACGCCTACTATGTGCTCAACCTTTCGTGAACGGAGTATAGGCTTGTGTTGTGTTGTTATCCAAACCTAACAAATAACCATATTAACAAAACAACAAATAGGTAATTACAATATTAAACTTCAAAGGAGACAAAAATGGGCAGGAGTCAGTGAGATAGCGTTAAAACAAAGAGAAAAAAACTTTAACAAATCCTTGAAAACATCGAAATTTTCCACAATAAATAACCGCAATCGACGCGTTCTATTTTTAGTTGTAATACCTCGCAAACGAGTAGGTAATAAATTATACAGTTTGGGTCCTAGATATGAGGAAAAGCGTTCTTACCTGCTTTTCTACAAAATGGCACAGTCAGATTCATGTTGATTTTTGAAAGAGTCGCGACCAACCCAGCACCGCAAAATCCTGCTGAAAACTTCAACATCCGCATCAAAGTTCTGAAAATGAATAACTTTCGAACCTCTAGCAGACCGGACTCTTCATATAGAGTTTCTGTTGGGAATCGTTTATTCTTCTTGAGTATAATCTTTATTAGTGTCTTATGGGTAATACTGAGCCTGTGAAGAGAACTCTCCGTGAGCCCACCCCCGCAGTATTCAAGAACTGCTTGGTTGAAAGATATCTGTGAAAAATGGTTTTATTCAATGTCTTTCAGATCACCTTCCAATGGATGGAGCAAAGTCAATGGTGGAAACTGTACCGAGACAAAATATTTTAATTGGATTTATGGAAATCACCAGTTTTCTAGAAAAAGGCTTGAAAGATTTAGGTATGAAAGCTCTACCAAACTGCAATTTTTATATCAACCAAATCCAATTCTCAATAGGAGACAGTGGTTATGAATTCGATCCTGTGCTTGCAAATCCATAACTCATCCAATTGAGGCTCTATTTCACCTGGAATTATTCTAATAACTCCTTCATAATATACTGTTCTAATGATGCAAACCTACTGCTCATGTTGCAGCTGACATTCCAAACGGCACATAAAAGCGAGAATGATATTGAATTCCTCCAAAATTGAATATTAATTTGCCTAATTCGACACTAGCGCGAACGATTCGAAACGAGTCACCCAGAAATCTTTCGGGAATGTAATAAATCAAATTGAGGGCAAAGCAAGCATGATTAAAATCCAAACAAGTTGGAAATGGACCGATGTACTATGTACATAGTCATTAAGTATCAAGAGCATTGAAATTTGTTGCTTGAAAACTGGATAAACCGCAGTATCCAAGAACTGCTAGGTTTATAGATATCTGTGAAAAATGGTTGCATTCGATGTCTTCCAGATCACCTTTCAATGCATTCAGCAAAGTCAATTGTGGAAAGTGTACTGCGAAAATATATTTTAATTGGATTAATGGAAATCATCAGTGATCTAGAAAAAAGACATTAAAATATATTGAAGCTTTATCGAACTGCAATTCTTATATCAACGAAATCCATGGTATTACAATAATACAAAATAAATGCTCAATAGAAGACAGTGGTTTTGAATTCGATTCTCTGCTTGCAAATCCATAACTCATCCAATTGAGGCTCTATTGGTACCTGAAATTTAATTCTAATAACTCCCTCATAATATACTCCTCTAATAATGCAAACCTACTGCTCATGTTGCAGCTGACATTCCAAACGGCACATAAAAGCGGGAATGATATTGAATTCCTCCAAAATTGAATATTATTTGCCTAATTCGACACTAGCGCGAACGATTCGAAACAAGTCACCCAGAAATCTTTCGGGAATGTAATAAATCAAATTGGGGGCAAAGCAGTCATGATTACAATCCAAACAAGTTGGGAAATGGACAGATGTACTATGAACTTAGCCATTAGGTATCTAGAGTATTGACATTTGTTGCTGAAAAACTTAATAAACCGCAGTATTCAAGAACTGCTAGGTTTATAGATTAGATATCTGTGAAAAATGGTTTTATTCAATATCTCTCAGATCAACTTCCAATGCATTGAGCAAAGTCAAATGTAGAAAGTGTACTGAGACAAAATATTTTAATTGGATTCGTGGAAATCATCAGTGATCTAGAAAAGAGCATTAAAAATATATGGAAGCTCTACAGAACTGCAATTCTCACATCAACCAAATCCATGGTATTACAATATTACAAAATAAATGCTCAATAGAAGACAGTGGTTTTGAATTCGATTCTCTGCTTGCAAATCCATAACTCATCCAATTGAGGCTCTATTGGTACCTGAAATTTAATTCTAATAACTCCTTCATAATATACTGTTCTAATGATGCAAACCTACTGCTCATGTTGCAGCTGACATTCCAAACGGCACATAAAAGCGAGAATGATATTGAATTCCTCCAAAATTGAATATTAATTTGCCTAATTCGACACTAGCGCGAACGATTCGAAACAAGTCACCCAGAAATCTTTCGGGAATGTAATAAATCAAATTGGGGGCAAAGCAGTCATGATTACAATCCAAACATCGCCGAACTACCATCGAGAATCCATGGTGACTGATTTAATAATTTCCGAATTGTATTATATCCGAACTCAATAACGACTCTGATGTTTCGGGTTCGAACAGTCTGCCTATTGTTGAAACTCGCTATTGTTTGCTATTTTGCACGCCGAATTTAACGTTAACGTGCCACTTTTAGCATTTCCACGTTTCATTCGATGGCATATCGGACAAAGGGAGCGATACATAGCTCCTCCTCCCACTCAGGCAGCCGATCCATATAATCTCTGATAAATTGAAAATATTTCAATCTTCATGATTGCGCGAGATGAATATTAATTGTACCTTTATAATTATATTTGTTTGAATAATCTTAATCTCCTGTAGGTTCAACCATGATCCTTATACACAGGATGTCTCTGAATGACTAGATATTCCTGGAGTATTTTATAGAAAAGCTTTAGAGCGCTATGAAAAAACTACAGAAAAAAATTTGAGAAAAGCCTTGAGCAGGTGCTTTTGAGCGCTCGGTTATTGGTGAAGCAGTAATGCTATAACTTCAAAATTCTGTACAGGACTTGAGAACTTGAGATTCGTGCTCAGTATGTGAATGCAAAAATTAAATAACATAAACTTTATGGTTCTGATGATCCTCATGAAATTTTGTATGAACATTCATTATATCGACTATAAAAATTTCGATTGGTTTGATTTTGTCTGAGATATCAAGGAACGAAAATTTTTATGGAAGACCCTGTACGATTTGGTAGGTTAATGAACTCAACCGCGGCATTTGGGAACTAGACACCCTGAAAATCTCAAATCTATAGAGGCCTTTTCGGAAACTAAATCGGGTTAATTCGATCCCTTACCTTTGCGTTCAACTACCTAACCCGAACATCCAACCCGTGTTCGGAAAGTACAAGAGCAGGGTCATAGAGTCACGGCATGCGCACTGCAGTTTAATTTTGTATTTAAAAAAGGCGAGAATGAGTCTTCTCCTTTTTTCCTAGTAATTTCATATATTCTATATTTGGCTCAATGTAAAATGTGTTGTTCTACGAGCCAAAAAAATAATGTAAAACAAATTCTTCATAACCTTGTATACAGATCTCTCTGCGGTCAAGCTACAGCCTTCTTTACTTCTTCAACAGAGTTACTCAAAAATAACATTAAACATAGGAGGGCACACCACAAATTATAAGACAGATTTCACAATAGCCAATAAATCCAGGCAAAGCTAGAGACAATCCGAAAATAAACTGGGACTGAAAAAACCAAATTCTTCAACGTAGGTACTCAAAAATAACATTAAACATGGAAGGGCACACCAGAAATTATAAGAAAAATTTTCTAAAAGCCAATAAATGCAAGCAAAGCTAGAGACAATCCAAAAATGAACTGGAACTGAATTAAACAAATTGTTTACTTCTTTAACATAGGTAATCAAAAATACCATTAAACATAGAAATGCACACCAGAAATTATAAGAAATATTTTACAAAAGAAGTCAGAAAACAGACTGGGACTGAAAAAATAAATTCAACCTTCAACTGTTTATCCCAGGTTACCACTATAGATAATTTTTTCGATACTTACCGTTCTATAGGTGTTTGAAACACGTCTGGCTAGTTGAAGTTATTTGTTTTATTTTTTTTGTAAACATTTTTGTTTCTGAAGTAGATGTATTTTTAGGCCTGATATCTAATGGCGTTTCCGGAAACTTACTCGATCACTAACCCGGGTTACAAATTGACAGCAATTGAACTGTTTATCCGTCAATTTGTAACCCGAGTTAGTGATCGAGTAAGTTTCCGAAAACGCCACAAGTTACGTTATGATGTATGTTGATTATGTGGATACTATTTTGGGTTAGCCCCATTTGTATCCCAAAGGAAGATACATAGGAATAAAATAAAAAAATTAATAAGTAAATAGAAATAAATAAATAAATATTTGACTATGTTATTGATACGTCTGACACTTCAAATCCTAAACTTGATGTGTTCGTAAACCTAAAACTCGGCTCCGTGAACTGAGTAGATCCGTCACGTGACCCAATGGATCAAGCCAATAATCCATTGTGAGTTCTGAGTTGTGACAGAGGAGTTGGGAATCGTCATTTAGAGAGCACATACGGATACTCAAACAAACCGTCTCCGTCCAAATCGTCCCCTGAAAAATTGAAATCGTGTGAGTAGCATGTTGGTTTCTTAATAGAAATAAATAGACTCAACTACATTTCTCTGCAAAAATAGAAAAAAAAACAAAAAATACTGAAACTTTATCTATTCCTTGTGACATTCCAGAAATATATTTCAAACTATCGATTGAAATATATTCTGGGAGGATTCTGCATTTCTCAAAAACTTTATAGGTTTTCACTCCCAGTCTCTGAAACATAAATAATAAAAAAAATTTAATGAAGATGAAGTGCTCCTGTAAAGTTTTAAAAAAATATATTTTAAACTGTCCGTCCTAACACTAGGTAACGTGAATAAAATATCAAAGAAAATCTCCAAGATTATGAACTGCGTCTTCTCCACATTCATTCCTGTATAAAACATTAAATTATTAAGGTATCTGAAAAGTTTATCCTGCTATAACGGAAATTTCCTGAAAAATACCATGATCATCCGATATTTCAATGATGCCAAAATAATATTAGGCAATATCCATTGTGACAGATGGTCGGGAATCGTCATTTAGAGCACATACGGATACTCCAAATAAACCGTCTCCGTCGAAATCGTCCCCTGAACATCAATTATTCCATTCGTATGGGAAAGGCCAAAACTAACTTCGTATGATTCCAATAAAAAAGAAAAATTGGAATCGTGTGAATAGAATGTTGATAGAATGTTGGCTCATGATACCCGCGGGGTCCCAGGCGAACGTCCGGATGGAGGGTACGCCACAGCCCGAATGCGCCTAGCACTAAAACCAGATATTGGTTTTTACGGGACAAACATGGCCAAAATTAAATCCCCAGGCGTAACGCTTTCACCAGAAAAACATTTCGGTATTTAATTTCTACTTAATTTGGACCGAATCTTCCCCTTACGACAATGAAAGTGTTTGAGAATCGCGCGTCAGCGACAGAGGGAGATGTTTATTGAATCAGAAATAACTGCTCCAATTCGATTTTGGCCATGAGAATGATGAGGATATTTGAGGCGTGTTCTGGTGTATTTTTATTCTGAATAAAATGTACCAAGTAGGATTCAGAGGAGTTTTTCTCTAATGGTTTCTTAGTTTAGGTGAGAACAACTTAGGAGTCCCCATGGATCGGTTTTGGGACCACTCTTATTCTTGTTGTTTATCAACAATGCAGGAATACATTTTTGCCCGATTCTATTTGCTGAAGATGAATCTATAAGTAGTTATCAAGGCTGGTAGTCTGCAGGAGCTGAAAAACCTGTGCGAGTCTATCATTGAACTTTTTCTTGACTGGTACCACCGACATTTCGTAATAGGAAGTAAATTTGGATGAAACCCAAATAATGAAATTTCAGCTTCGTTCAACGAAGTGATGCTGAATGACTCTCAACACAGTATATCAAATTCCTTGGGGTGTTTGTGGATTGAGATTTGAGGTGAAATAATCAGGTTGATCACGTTTGTAAAAAGTTAAATAATGCCTTTTGTGCGTTAACACGTCTTGAGGACGTTAGTAATTCAAAAAATGGCACGTTTAATACAGTATTGCGGACAGTTTGAGACGCCGCATCGGTATGGTATACTACTCTTTCGTACTCTGGCTATCGTATAGGTAGGTATGTGATAAGGCGTTTTCGAAAACTTACTCAGGGTTATTAAATTATTTTGGCATCAGTGTGATATGAGATGATTCTGGTATTTTTCCGAAAATGAACATTATAGAGTACCTAATAAATTTATGTTTTTGAACGAGGATATATGCAGGGTGTTCCAGAATTAATGGATTCTGGAATACTTCAACGAAGAGCTATTTGGCGACATGAAAAAAAAATTAGCTAGCGAAAACATAATTTTTTCGCATAATCAATTTCACCACACTACATTGACTTTTAATGTACCTTGCTCACAAATCGATCAAACCCATCAGTTACTTCATGTTAAAACACACTTTACATTAAAATATATCAAACGTATGGCGAAAATCGTTTGAAATGAAAAAAAACGAAAAAACATTTGGTCAGTAGATAGTAATTTACGTCCGAAAAGTTGGGTTTTTTTGGACGAGTAGACAAAATTCTAGGACGAGCCATAGCCGAGTCCTGGAAGTCTTCGAGTCGAGAAGAACTATTTTCGGACTATTTTTTCCGGCAATCGTTATGAGACACTATCGAAGTAATGAATTATTGCGAATTGCGATGAAAATATGGAAACTTCTGCCAACTAAGTAATTGAATATGGAATTGTCGTTACTTTGCTATATTGATGATCAACTACATTCATCAAAATCATATTTACTTCCCACACTAGGCCGGGAAGTGCTACTCTCCCAGAGAAAAAACGTCCGGGAAGTGGGTACTCCCCACATCCCGCCACATAATTTTGCATGATGCTTATTACGAGCATCTTGCGTGTCGCCGCAAAATATCTCGATTTGTTCGGTTTCGTTAAGATATTGAAGAACAAATATTTCGAAAGGCCAGATTTTATAGGACACCCTGTATGATTTGGATGCTTGACGAAAGTAGCCGCGGCATTTGGGAACTCACCCTAAAAATCTCAAGTGTCTAGGACAATCCCTTCGAAAGTTATCGTACTCACGGCTGGACGGCCCCACGGACAAAATTGAATTTGACAATGGATTTGTCATCACTCATCAGGGAGTCGAACCCTATCGTTTAAGACCATTTTCGACACAACATTCGAAAATTACAGACATTTGGGAAAACGATATACGACTAGAACTCGTTCAAGTAAAATATAGAATACACCGACTATAAACTCAATTGAAATACCGTAAAATGGTAAACAATGGTTCCAAAACTCGTTTGCGTGAACTTATCCACACTTTTCCAGCCACGGTTTTTGACGTGTATACTGTCGATGTTGGGATAGAGGACAATCGTGCGTCATTTAGCGACAGTGTTGCCAGATGTATCTCATGTATGATAATGAGATTAACTTACAATGGAAAACACGAACGAGTGATTGTGTTTTTTAATATCTAATTACCCAATATCTAGAACTTTTTTAGTGTTCCGTCGAAATATAAGGGAAAAATTAAAAACTGACCAGCCACGGTTTTAGCGATAAACTGTGCAGGGGGTCATCCGGGGGCGGTGCGTTCTCAATAAAATTTTTTTGCATAGTATTTTTGACACAGATATCAAATCTATTGAGACATTTTTTGGGCGTCCGTCTAAGTACGAGAAAAAAATTAAAAACTGACCAGCCACGGTTTTAGCGATTACTGTGGGGGGTTATCCGGGGGCGGTGCTTCTCAACAAAAATTTTTTTGAATAGTATTTCGAATACATATATCAAATCTAGTGAGACATTTTTTGGGCTCCGTCGAAGTAGGAGAAAAAAATAAAAACTGACCAGCCATGGTTTTAGCGATAACTCTGCGGGGGGTTATCCGGGGGCGGTGCATTCTCAACAAAAATTTTTTTAATAGTATTTTTGACACAGATATCAAATCCGATGACAGATTTTTTTGGGCGCCCGTCGAAGTACGAGAAAAAAAAAAATTAAAAACTGACCAGCCACGGTTTTAGCGATAACTCTGCGGTGGCTTATCCGGGGGCGGTGCATTCTCAACAAAAAATTTTTTGAATAGTATTTTTGACACAGATATCAAATCTAATGACAGATTTTTGGGGCGTCCGTCGAAGTACGAGAAAAAAATTAAAAACTGACCAGCCACGGTTTTAGCGGATAACTCTGCGGGGGGTTATCGGGGGGCGGTGCATTCTCAACAAAATTTTTTTGCATAGTATTTTTGACACAGATATCAAATCTAATGACAGATTTTTTTGGGCGTCCGTCGAAGTACGAGAAAAAAAAATTAAAAACTGACCAGCCATGGTTTTAGCGATAACTCTGCGGGGGGTTATCCGGGGGCGGTGCATTCTCAACAAAAAATTTTTTAAATAGTATTTTTGACACAGATATCAAATCCGATGACAGATTTTTTTGGGCGCCCGTCGAAGTACGAGAAAAAAATTAAAAACTGACCAGCCACGGTTTTAGCGATAACTCTGCGGTGGCTTATCCGGGGGCGGTGCATTCTCAACAAAAATTTTTTGAATAGTATTTTTGACACAGATATCAAATCTAATGACAGATTTTTTTGGGCGTCCGTCGAAGTACGAGAAAAAATTAAAAACTGACCAGCCACGGGGTTTTAGCGATAACTCTGCGGGGTTATCCGGGGGCGGTGCATTCTCAACAAAAATTTTTAATAGTATTTTTGACACAGATATCAAATCCGATGACAGATTTTTTTGGGCGCCCGTCGAAGTACGAGAAAAAAATAAAAACTGACCAGCCACGGTTTTAGCGATAACTTGCGGTGGCTTATCGGGGGCGGTGCATTCTCAACAAAAAATTTTTTGAATAGTATTTCGAACACAGATATCAAATCTAGTGAGACATTTTTTTGGGCGTCCGTCGAAGTACAGAAAAAAATTAAAAACTGACCAGCCACTGTTTTAGCGATACTGTGTGGGGGGTGTTATCCGGGGGCGGTGCATTCTCAACAAACAATTTTTTGAATAGTATTTCGAACAAGATATCAAATCTAGTGAGACATTTTTTTGGGCGTCCGTCGAAGTACGAGAAATAAATTAAAACTGACCAGCCACGGTTTTAGCGATTACTGTGTGGGGGGTTATCCGGGGGCGGTGCATTCTCAAGAAAAATTTTTTGAATGTATTTCGAATACAGATATCAAATCTAGTGAGACATTTTTTTTGGGCGTCCGTCGAAGTACGAGAAAAAAATAAAAACTGACCAGCCACGGTTTTAGCGATAACTCTGCGGGGTGTTATCCGGGGGCGGTGCATTCTCAACAAAAAATTTTTTTGCATAGTATTTTTGACACAGATATCAAATCTATTGAGACATTTTTTGGGCGTCCGTCGAAGTACGAGAAATAAATTAAAACTGACCAGCCACGGTTTTAGCGATTACTGTGTGGGGGTTATCCGGGGGCGGTGCATTCTCAACAAAAATTTTTTGAATAGTATTTCGAATACAGATATCAAATTAGTGAGACATTTTTTTGGGCGTCCGTCGAAGTACGAGAAAAAATTAAAAACTGACCAGCCACGGTTTTAGCGATAACTCTGCGGGGTGTTATCCGGGGGCGGTGCATTCTCAACAAAAATTTTTTGAATAGTATTTTTACACAGATCAAAAATCTAATGACAGATTTTTTTGGGCGTCCGTCGAAGTACGAGAAAAAAATTAAAAACTGACCAGCCGCGGTTTTTAGCGATAACTCTGGGGGGGCTTATCCGGGGGCGGTGCATTTTCAACAAAAATTTTTTTGAATAGTATTTCGAACACAGATATCAAATCTAGTGAGACATCGCTAAAACCGTGGCTGGTCAGTTTTTAATTTTTTTCTCGTACTTAGACGGACGTCCAAAAAAATGTCTCAATAGATTTGATATCTGTGTCAAAAATACTATGCAAAAAAATTTTTGTTGAGAACGCACCGCCCCCGGATGACCCCCCTGCACAGTTATCGCTAAAACCGTGCTGGTCAGTTTTTAATTTTTCCCTTATATTTCGACGGACACTAAAAAAGTTCTAGATATAGAATTGATAATTAGATATTAAAAAACCAAATCACTCGTTCGTGTTTTTTCATGTGTAAGTTAATCTCATTATCATACATGAGATACATCTGGCAACACTGTCCTAAATGACGCACGATTGTCCTCTATCCCAACATCGACAGTATATACACGTCAAAAACCGTGGCTGGAAAAGTGTGGATAAGTTCACGCAAACCAAACCTCTTCAGGAGCTAGTGCTGGGATATACGGGCCGAGTACCAAGTGTGCACTGTCGCTAGGCTCCTGTATGAGCGTCCTTCCAGCGGAAATCTTAGCTATTGAAAGATGTCTAGATATAATCTAGAAAGAAACTATCAGAAGTGCGATATAGCCATACACTCAGATAGTCGGCTCAAAAATGATCTGGGAGTGCATGAACAAACTCAATGAGGTAGGCCAGAAGAATAAGGTATTTTTAATCTGAGTTCCCGGCCATTCGAGAATCAAGGGAAATGAAGAAGCCAATACACTTGCCAAAGAGGGTGAACGAATGTCTCTCATAGGCTCAGTACCTTTCTGTGGTATAGGTTAATGTACTATAAGAAGGAATTTCTGGAGAAGGAGAAAGCCTAGATGGAAAAACTCTGGCGGAATCTCCTAGGGATGGATCATTCCACTGAGTTCCATCGGAACTTTGAAACAGCTAGATCCAAAAGATATCTGGATCTTGGTAAGAAATAATTACACCTCCTCACTCAGTGGCGCATCCAGGATTTTTTTTGGGGGGGCTGAACTGAACAATTTTTGATGATGCAGCAAATAACGAAAGTTGCAAAAAAATAAAGAAGAAGAAATAACGAAGCAACTTAATCTTCGGGGGGGCTGCAGCCCCAAAGCCCCCCCTGGCTGCGCCAGTGTCCTCACTGGCTTCTTACAGGACTTTGTCGCATCAGGAAGCAACTGTTTAGAATGGGAGTATCGGACACACTGACGAGTGTAGGTTCTGTGGGGAGGAGGAAAAAACCCCCATTCACCTAGTCACGGAATGCTTTGGCATTGCGAGTTTAAGGAGAGAACGCCTTAGGCTAGAAACTTTTAAGAGTGAGGAACTAGCCACATTGAAGGCTTCGCAGATATTGGATTTCATCAGATCTCTGGAACTGGAAGGCAAAGCTGTAAAGGGTGTGGTCAGAACAGCAATAGACCCTGACGTCGCAGTGAACTGTAACCCCTTTTTTAAACAATAAACTATATAAACTATAAGAAGGAAGAGCGCTCGAAAATGAGTAGATACACAATCCTTAAACTTCTTTCTGTGAATCAATATGCATTGCAGCCCTCGATATGATTTATAACATTCACAGAAATATTTTACATTGGCACTCTATCATCTAAATAAAATCATTCACTGCAGCAGAAATGATACTGAAGGATATGTCGGTAAATTAGTATTTTATTGACAACATTCGGTGATCATAAATATTTACAAAAGTATGAATCATCACAATTCATAACACTATCAGTATTTATATCCTTGTTGCTGTTGCTGGTAACTTCCCTGAACTTTTGCTTTTGGAGCCAAATATTGACGGTTCACTTGAGCGCTTTTGATTCCCTCTGAAGTATCTGGCCTGTATTGTCCATCATCAACGATTCCTCTAGCTTCATCAGCAGCATTTTGTTCAAGAGATTTTAGGATTTCATCCGGGATTGCTGGAGCAACAGGAAGATGGTCACCAGTAGCTCTGAAACCGAGTTCATCAGCTACATAGTTGATGGTGTAGGTCTGACCATCGTCTCCAACATAGGAGTAAGATCCTTGGACTACGGTGCTTTCTTGGTCGGTACCAGCGTTCTTCAGTTGACCAGATTCTTCTTGACTGATTTTGTTGGCTGTTTCATAGCTGAATGGAAAAACATGATTAGAAGAACAATATAGTTCATTGGTGGGGTAATAATACTATCACCTCAAATTTTTGTATGTTACTTGAGATTTATACCAAACTTATGAATGCAGAATCTCAGTACAATCGGAATCATATTATGTGAATAATTCAGAAAATGGAACATCTAAAAAATAGAGAATTAAAAAAATTGAATTATATGGTTGTGATGATGCAATCCTCCTGAAATTTTGCATGAACATTCACTATATCAGTTTCCATTCTCAAAATAAATCTCACCGGAATAAGATATTCTGTTATGGAAATACAAAGATTTTTATTTTCAATATTCCAATTGGATTGTCTATGATTCTGTTGACACTATTGCCTCAAAATTTTGCATGCAAATTCAGTATATCAGTCTTCGTTCACAAAAGAAGTTTCACTGGAATCGGGTATCTTGTTATGGAAATAAAGAGATTCTTCTTTTCAATATTCGAATTGAATTTTCTATATGGTTCTGTTTACACTATAGCCACAAAATTCTGCATGAGGCTATCTGAGAGCATCTTGCATTTAGCTGCAAAATTTCATTTCGATTGGTTTCGTTTTGTCTGAGATATTGAGGAACAAAAAATTTGAAAGACCATATTTTATGGAACACCCTGTACGATTTGGCTTGTTAACGAACTTAACTGAGGCATTGGGGAACCGAACTCATCCTGAAGATTTCAAGTTTCTAGACAATCCCTTCGAAAGTTATTGTGCTGACAGATTTCTGGGCAAAACGATATAGCACTCGTTTATGTAGAACGAGAGCTCAAAAATCAAAAATATAATGTTTCCTTTTCAATTTGGTCTGTTGGCAGTATTTGGAGAACTAGTGAATATTTCGTTCGGAAATTTTAGGTAGAGCCTAGGAGATGAGGGAACTCTGCACCTGAAATATTTTCAAGTCGATAATACCTATTGCCATAACTATCTTTAACGAATATCTTTTTTCTTATTTCAGATGGAACTGCCTATAATATTATTGATGTATCGATCCAGTACCAAATTCACAGTAAAACCCTCTTTTTCTGCCATGCACTGTTGCCAAGTTATGAACTAATTCCTGAAATTTTTGACATTTGCATTGCCAGTTCGGAAATGTAATATCTCGATCATTTTTCATGAGAACGAAACCAAATTCAGCAGCCTCATAGAAGAGAATTCCAGTATTCATAAAATTATCCTTTTATTCCCTAAATTGCAAAAAAAGTAATACTTACTCGAATTTGTAAGTACCATCGCCATTATTGTCGTTATTGAGCCTCAAAATGGGGACTTGAGATTCGGATGATGGTCCAGAAGAGTAGCTGTTGATGGCAGATTGCTTTTGGTTGGTATAAATGTTTCCTTGTTGAGCGTTTTTGTAGGTACTAGAGGAAAACTGACGACTAGGTTCGTGAGGAGCACTCAAGATGTGCCCATTACCTCCTGCACCCAAAGATCTAGTTGGTGGAAGATACACGTTGTTGAGTTTGTCTGCTACAACAACTGCTAGACAGCAGAAAGCTGAGATGAACTAGAAAGAGAATGCATAATAAAAATATGGAATAGAAATGGGATATTATGCAACGAGCGTATAATGATAGCTCCTATTCACGAGGTGAAGTTTAGGCCACTAGCCGTAGGCGAGTGGCCCAAAAATCACCGAGTCAATAACCGCCATTATCCGCGAGTAGCATACTATACTTTATCCACGACTACTGAATATATTTCTTGAAGATTTTAACATTTTGCGACCACGACAAGACCTTGTATGAAAAGCGTGGAAAAAGTCAAGTTGACACATAAGAAATTTTCGGAGAACTGGTCATGGTATATTTCGTAATAAAAAAAGCTTTAATTGATATAATAAAAGTAGATTTGGCCCTGACTTGACTCTATTTGTTAGTTGGAGTAGTTTAGAATACTGAAGAAATACCAGATTCAAGAATATTATATGAAAGCTAAATCTATGAAGCATCTGACAGCAGTGATAAATATCACATTATTTCCTTGTGATTAATGGGTATTATTATGGGTGAGCACAGATATGTACAATGGACGGATTTTATAATAGTGGATTAACTCAGTTTTTTATGATTTCGTCAAGGGCGTAGCCAGGGGGGGGTTTTGTTTTTTGGGGTTCAAACACCCCCCCCCCGAAATGTTCCAGAGTTATTTTTTGTTGCAAAAATAATCTTTCATTTTGCACTTAAACTAACTCATCTCTGAAAATCTAGTTAAAATTATCAATTCATATCAGCAATATGGATGATATTAAAGTTTTTAGCTACGATTCCAGTATCTACTGCTACTCCAAAAAGAAGTTATTAAGAAGAATTAAAAATAACCTGCACAAATCTTCTAGCGAAACTAGATTGAATGGGTTGCGCTTAAAATATTCATTATAGTGTGAAAATTGATGATGAAAATGAAGTGGTTGACCAATTCGCTAGAAAAAAAAAAGACGGATAGACTTTTACTGAAGGAATTCACCATAAAAAATATTGTTTGTGTTTTCTCACTGTTTCATTTTTTACCTATTCATATGTTGTTGGCACTATTTTGGAGTAAAACATTAACTCTATTTAGTTTCAATGAAAGCGCACATCCACACTAATTTCATATTGATTCATCCTGTAAGTATGTTTGGAAAAATAAATATTGTTTTTTAAGTTTTTGTTTGAATAAAAATTAAATTCTGAAGCATATTGAAAATAGGTTTTACCTAACCTAACCATCAGGAATTATATGTTGAATTTGTTTCCGAAGTAGGAAAAGGATTATTGAATTCTTAAAAACCAACAAATACTTGCTACAGAAAGCGACCCTCATAATTCCCGGCACCTACAAAGTCAATTGCCATAATGTCAAACACCAACCCCCCCCTGGAATTAATTCCTGGCTACGCCCTTGGATTTCGTGATAAATTTATATACACGGTATGTGATTTGGGGTTGATGTTTATGAAGAGAAAATTTCGGAGATAATAATATAAAGAACACTGCCTATCTAAATCAATCGAAAATTTCCATAAATATTTCTATCACTGAAATCACCGAACGAATAACAGCCATTATACGCGAGTAGCATACTAAACTTTATCCACGAAACCTGAATCTACTTCTTATAGTTTTCACATTTTGTGATGGTGACAGGACCCTTTTACTACAAGTGTGGAAAAAGTCGAGTTGACATCTGTGAAATTTTTCTGAGAGAACTTTCATTGTATATTTTGTGATTATAGTTGATTTAATTGATAATGAAAGGAGATTTAGACCTCGATTGAGGTATAGCCATATTTGTTTGTTGGGGAACTACTGAAGGAATATCAGTTTTGAGAATATACTATCTAGGCTAAATCAAGGAAGCTTCCGACACCAGTGAATAATGATTTATGGGTATTATTATGGCCGAACAAATAGAAGTATAATTAGTAGATTGTACAATAGTCATGGATAAATATATTATTATGAGATTTAGTTTTAGAATCACGTTATCAAATGCCAAAAGAGGATTTCCTAGCTTATTTCAAGGAGAAAAGCTTATATAAACGTGGTCACGAAACGGCTTTGTTACCAAGATAAGGGATGTTTTACTGCTTCTGAGTTATAATTGTCAGTTATACAGGATGAACAAAACATCATCATTCGACAAGCTACAAAATCGTAAAAAATTATAGGGACATAAATGAAAAAATTGAAGAGTGTGTTGTACTGATTTAAAAACTTCAAAAACATACTAGGTGTCTAATTTGAAAAAAACAGATTTTTTGGTCCATCCTGTATAGCTGATAATTATAATTCAAAAGCAGTGACATAGATCAGATCAATATCTAATTATTTGCTGAATTCTTGACTTATATCTCAAATATTGAGCGAACTAAAATCATTTTCGTAACACGCCAATTTGATCTAGAATTTCGAAAAATAATAAATAATTCAGAAACCGTCAAAGATAAGTGTAAAACAGTAAGATTGAATGAATTTAATATTTTATGGAGTATCCTAAAAAAATAGAAATACCGGATGTTCCATTTATAATAACATAGTTGTTGCCAAATTGTCTTACATCCGGCATCACTGGAAATGCGAAATTAATCTTAAAATGTGCCTTACTTGGCCAAATATCGTTCTACAAAATTTGAAATTTTAACCATCAATAGTTTCCATAATAATCTAATAGGCCACTCACCCGGTATACGATTGCAGAAAAATGCGTCTAGAAATGCATGGTTCGAAAATCTATGGTTACGGAAATTTTCCATTTCGTGATCGAATAATATTTTTCTCAAAGCAAAGGAGATGGTACTCATTTCTTGCGAAAAAGTATCAACTAAAAATTCTGATAACCCAAGAAATACAGGGTCGTAAATAATTGCACCTGTTCTCTTCATAAAATATCCATAAAAGAATGGAGAATTACTCGAACAAACTATTATGACACCGTGTTCAAATGTAAGGAAAACTTCCCTGTTTCGTTTGCTTTTCAAAAAGGTAGTTTTTTTTTCGAGTCACTTACATATACCATTCTCCCCTATATTCACTAGCTCACAAAACATGGAAGCTTTTCCTTACATTTGTATACCAAGTTCGTGGTACTTTTTTCGAGTAATTCTGAATTCTTCAATCATGAATTTATGAGGAAAACAGGTGTAGCTAATTATGACCCAGTATATCTCGGGTTATCAAAAATTTTAGTGAATATTTTTTTGCAAGAAATGAAGATCATTTTCTTAGCATTGAAAAAAATTTTCATTGAATATTTGGAGTCAAGTAGTTTTCGCAAAATAAATTCTTTTCGATAACGATGCAGAAATTTCCAGAAAAGTTTAAAAATCGCCATATCTTCGGAACCATTGAATTTCGGACCATGCTTTGTTAGACACATCCTCGAAAGGATCACTACAAATTCCCAAACACCCTGTATATCGCAACACTCAGAATTTTCAAACATTTCGAAGTAATTTTTTTCCCGACGTATTTCATTAACATGTTCAAGAAAGTGAGAATACAAATGCCTGAGGATGACAAGTACCTATATAAAACCGAAACGGATAGCGAAATTATACAATTCCTACTGAAGAACCCACTCACTGTTATGGTACTCACATATTTCATGGTTGAATTTGTGTGTATATGATCTTCAAATTTTATCGAACTGAATGATGTAAAACAAGATGCTACTTTCGCTTTTATACCTGATCCAAAAGGATGTACCTTTCAAGATGTTCCATTCAAATTTTTGAACTGCATTTCGGAAGAAATTGGTCTTCAAGGTGATACGCAAAATAACTGAAGCAGCTAATTTTACCAATTACTATCAAAGGTTATCCGCTCATGCAGGATGATCTAGAATCGAATAAATTGGCGATACAGATATTTATCAAGGTGTTTGCTAATTAGGGGGTTCACTTTTCCTAAGGCAATAGATAAACGAACATAAGCATCTATAATTTAATAATAACATCACATTATTCAAATGCTTTTAATTGAGCGCTTCTGAATTTAATGTGAAAAACTGCTAAGAATTCGAAAAGAATCCAATCAGTGGACTTGAGTTAGGAAAAAACAAAATATTCATTGAAATATAGATATATTATTAATTATACAGGGTGAGTCGGGAGGAACGGGCGTACCTATGGTAGAGGTGAAAATGATTCTTATATTATGATTTTTTTCAAAATACAGTATGTTAAAGTAGGAAATTTGTTTTTTTTTACAGTATCCACACTTCACAAGATATTCATCTGAAATTTGGCATAAATATGATCAGTGATAGTTTACACTATGTGACATGCCAATTTTGATAGCAAATCGGATATTTTTCCTGGAACACTATCCACACGATTTTTTTTATTGGGAGCCACTGCAATCCGAAAAAAAATCTGAAATGTCATGAAAACTCCAGGTGAGGAGCTGCGGTGAATAAGTTCATTTTCAGTTTTTATGGTTACTTTCTGAATAAGTAGCAATTTTTATAGAGATTTAATAAACTCTTACAATAATTATAAAAATTGTATTCAAACATCAACCCTGTATCTTGAAAGTAAATGAGTTTTTTTGAATTACTTTAACGATAAATTTCTCTATTCATTCAGTAGATCGAATTTCAGATTTGTCCTTTTTAAATAAAAACACTCACTGCAGAGAAAAATTGTTGAATATAATATTCTTAAGTATTGGTAAAACTGCACATGTAAACCCACCAGCAAAATAACCAATTCACTCAGTATATCGATGAAGTTTGTTGTCATAAATGTGTTATTTCGAGTCCGATATTATTGATTTTTTTTCGACTGCAGGTAAGTTCGTACGGAATCAATCAACAATTCCAAATTTCAAGAAAACTTATCGTACGTAATTCTATACTGGGTGAAACGAAATCTGTGTTTTAAATCACCTCTGGTGTGTTCCATTTGTTCCACCATGTGATTTCTTATTTTATCATCAAGATACATCTTCTCGTGACAATTTCAGTCTCCATTTATTACAATAGCATAATTTTTGTTAAGGATACAGGGTTTTCAGAAAAAACATTATATTTCACAATTTCTCTATGGTTATGACATTACTTCAAATAAACTTTAAATAATAAAACCTAAAATTCGAACGTTAAAAAAATAAACTGAAAGCTGAATGAAAAACAAAACACACTTACTGCGAGGTGTTTCCTTGCGTGCAAGGGTAAAAGTTACAATTCTTCTTTGAAAGCCCTCAATAAGGTTTTGCTTGTTTGATTCGATTCCGTTCTTCAATTGAAGAGTCACTGAGCTGCTGCAAATTGGAGGAGTTGATGATCCAGTTCGAATTTTTCTACCAAGAGTATCCCAAACATCCCCAATTGGGTTTAAGTCTGGGCTTGGATCAGGCCAATTTCTTTTTTGCATATGAACCTCTGCCGAATACTGCCCAACAATAACAATCCTAGTTATCAACAAAAATTGGTGAAAATACTTTTGTAGCTACAGCAAAATCCCTGTATATTCAACAAAAATAGGGCTATTGTAATAAAAGACGGATAATTATTATCAAGCGAAGATATGTTTTGAGGATGAAATAAGAAATCACAAGGTGAAATAACTGCAAAACGCCAGGTAAGTTTTAAAGTTAGCGTGGAAAATTTAGGAAAAGCCCAGAGGAGGAGCTTTTGAGCGCTCGTTCTTTGGTGGAGCAATAATTTTATTACTTCGAAAATTTCTGTGAGATTTGAGATTGATACCGAATATATAAAAATAGAATCTCAGCACAATCGGAACTATATTCTGGAAGTTATTCAAAAAATGATATATGTAAAAGATAAATAATTACGAAAATTAAATTATATGGTTCTGATGATGCGATTCTCTGAAAAATTTTCATGAGCATTCAGTATATCAGTCACAAAATGAACTTCACTTGAATCGGTTATTCTGTTATGGAAACATAGAAATTCTTCTCTTCAATATTCCAATTGAATTTTCTATGGTGCTGTTACCACAATGGCCACAAAATTCTGCATGAACATTCAGTGCATCAATTTTTATCAATAAAAGAAATTTCATCCGAATCGGATATAACTTTTTATGAAATTTGAAGTTTCTTCTTTTCAATATTGCAATTAAATTTTCTATGATCCTGTTCAAACTACGGCTACCAAATTTTGCATGAAGCTTATCATGAGCATCTTCCATATGGCCGTAACATTTCATTTCGATGGGTTTTGTTTGAGATATTGAGGAACAAAAATTTGGAAAAGCCATATTTTATGGAACACCTGTACGATTTGTCTGGTTAACGAACTCAACCGAGCCATTTGGGAACCGAACCTACCCTGAAAATTTCAAGTCTCCAGGAAAATGCCTTAGAAAATTGTGCTAACAGAAGGACGGACGGCCGGAAGGACATAATTGAATTTGACCACGAATTTGTCATCAGGGAGTAGAACCCTATTGTTGAGACCATTTCGGCTCAAAATTCGAAAGTTACAAACGTACGCCATGTTTTTTTGATTCATTTGATTGATTTCTCATGAACTCACCAACAATTAAAACAAATTGAATCGAGTCCGACTTGAAATAAAATAAGATACTCGAAGTTATAAATTGATAAAATTCGTCGATTCATTGAGTTGATCGATTATTTTGCCGGTCAGTGTAGTTAATTTGAAATCACCACAAATTCTAATGTGAAATGCCAGTAAAAGAAAAATGAATTATGCATAAATTAAAAACTATGTTACTGAATAAGGGATTTGGTTGGTAGTTGACCAAGTTTACTCCATGCAATTCCAAAATAGGGAATGTCTCATGGGTCGATTACACTGAGATAACTACTTTACAAGCTTGCTGCTACTGAGCGAATTTATAATACGCCAAGCAACAGAGCTACAAATGATTAGTTTTTTGACAAAAATACTACCTGGACGCCACCTGTGCCATTCCGTGCAGGACAGCCCGTAGTTTATTCCCACCATGTTTTAAACACGAAAATGCCATTTTTTTATTTGTTATTAACAAAAAACAACAAAAATACGCGTTCTTTTTGGTTTTTTCGTTGCAGAATGGAAACTATTGATGCAGTGATAACGTTGCAACGGGATGAATTTTAGAGAATTACATTGTGAAGAGAATGAAGGGTCAAACGATCCGATCAAATAATTAAAACTGGAGAAAAGCGGAAAAAACCGGAAAATTGCGTGTTTTTTCTTTTAACTCATAACTCTGCCATTTTGCAATATTAAGAACTGAAACTTCACACGATAGTAGCTATTGACGTGCAATTCATGTGTGCCAAAATGGATTCACATAATTCCCATTTGAATTTTGTTTGGACATATTTTCGCGGAGAGCTGGATGCGTTTGAGGTCGTCCGATTGAAATTTAAAACAATGATTTGGAAAGAAGACGTGATCAGTAACAAAACGTCTATTCTGATTTTTCAATAAAACGTGTTTAAGTGTGTTAAAAACTAGTGAGAACATGAGGGAAAACGGCCGACCGAGCGAGAGCGGTCGAGTGGAGAGGAAATAAGCGAATCGTGGGGAAACGTATATGTGTACAAAATTTGGTGCGCTGTCCGCGCAACAATTCTTAAACTCGGCGACCGTTGGCTTCCGCGGCGTTTCCCCTCGATTCCCTCACCACTCGACCACTCTCGCTCGGTCGGCCGTTTTCCCTCATGTTCTCACTAGTTTTTAACACACTTAAACACGTTTTATTGAAAAATCAGAATAGACGTTTTGTTACTGATCACGTCTTCTTTCCAAATCAATTTTTTTAATTTCATTCGGAAGACCTCAAACGCATCCAGCTCTCCGCGAAAATATGTAAAAAAAAAATTCAAATGGGAATTATGTGAAAACTATTTATCCGACCGAATCCAATTTTGGCACACATGAATTGCACGTCAATAGCTACTATCGTGTGAAGTTTCAGTTCTTAATATTGCAAAATGGCAGAGTTATGAGTTAAAAACACGCAATTTTCTGGTTTTTTCCGCTTTTCTCCAGTTTTAATTATTCGATTGGATGATTACACACAAAACTGTCTACTTGATAAGCAGCCTTAGACTTTGTCTAAGTAAGCAGCCAACAATCTAGCGATCCACGTGAGGTTTATGTTTGTATCCTTGTCAAGAATCTAAGATAAATGTCAAATTCGTTTTCAAAATTTCAAATTTGAGAACAAGGACCACCGAATAGATGAGAACCCACAGATTGTTTGGTAGCAACTGTGATTACACACGGCTTGTTTACATGCCAAGAAGCCAAAACGCCAGAAACTTAACGTGTAAAGTAGCCCAGCTTTTAGACGGAGAGCTGGCTACGTCGTATTTCGTTAACTGGCTCCGGCACGAAAAATTTTTCCTGGAAAAGGTTCGATTGCTGCCGTCAAAGCGAAAGCCCGATCGTCAGAAGGCGCGCTGGAGGAAGCTATGTGCGTGGGCGGGCGTTCGAACATGTAAATTTTCCGAATAAAAAAACTTTTAATCGGCACGGCTGAAAATTTGCATAGATATCGGATAACACAAGAAGAAGCAGGAAAAAAATTGTCAGAAGTGTAAGTGGAAGCTAAGGGTTGTCAGAAGCTGTCAAAGTGGTGAAAAATTTCGGAAAATTTAACTCTCAAGGGGCACTTCTGATAATTCGCATTTGTATTGTTTATGTATAGAATAAACTATATGCAAAGTGTTAGAAGGCAAAGTGGAAGCGGTCATGAGGTATTCGGGTGCAAAGTGCGAGAGCGTCCGAGTGGGCCGATCACTTTTCTCTTTGTTATTACACCTTATATATTTTTTTATAGCACTTCTGGCAATTTATGAAGTATTATAAATATGCCAACAGTTAATAATGAAGATATTCATTGAAAAAATAAATGTTATTTATAGCAGTTTTTGTATTTGTAGCACAGTAAATTAAAAAATCAATTAGTATCACATTCGGTATCTTGCACACTCTCTTCGTATTCAGGATCTTCGTCGCTGTCATATTCGGACTCCTCATTATCAACTGAAATTGAATAAATTATAAAAACCATATTAACCGTGAGAGTAGTGCTTTAAAATTACCTTCCGAATCCTCGTTATTCAAAATGATTGTCTTTCACTGATGGTGGCAATTGTGGGCCTTCAAACCATAAAAAGTCATATTTGCTCCATCACTTAATATCCATCGTGATGTTTCGGGCTCAATTTGATTGGTTCCGATAATGTTGCATTATTCCATAAATGCGCAATATAGTGTGCTCTTCTCATTTGTGAGAAGCTCGGTGTAGCAAGGTGGCAACAGGAAGCGTCAAAGTTTTTAAATTTTTTATTTTAAAAGCTTCGTTGGTATTTTTAATTTTATAATTGCGGAGGAACAATTCGAAATCTACATTATCGATTTTTTTACATGACTCATACCCGTACATGCTACAAACGAATGCTTCTATTTTGTCAAAAGTATCGGCGGTATCGATTGATATGTCTCCTAAAGTAGCGAATGCCTTCTGAGCTTCCTCATTTTTTGAAAGTAATTTAAATGGACGCTGTTTACCTTTCCTGTAAAATGCAAGATTCTAATCGCAACCTGTAAACGCATGAAATCCGGCAATGCTTGCACAGATCTAATCCCAAAGTTCATATAATATGTTATAATAAAGAGGAAATATTTGTATGTTTGTGGGTTTGATACGAGTTAACTCATAAGCTACTAGAGATTCCAATAATTATTTCACCCTTAGAATGCTACGTACTACTACTTTCCTGAGTAACATAGGCTATACTTTTCACCCGGGAAAATTGAGGAAACCTACTATAACTTCAATGATAATAAATATGAGTACCAAAATCAGCTATTTTCAGGTACGCTGCAAAAACCGTAAGACGTACATGGAAACAATGTATGACGGAAATGTACCTCTTCAATAGTTTTACAAAAAAGTCCGCGATAGCATATATCTATCTTTCAAGGTTTACTCGGTGAGTAATGTTTCTCAAAATTATGCATTATTTGGGAGTATTTTTTTATGAATACGCTATTGATCCTTATCCAATTAAATACGTCGTTCATACCCAGTATTTAATTTAGAACGAAATCGCCTCTCACATCATTCAATTATGATGAATACCTCAAAAGATATGGCAGCAAAATGTCCCGAGGTAGGTACTAGGCGGGTAGGAGAAGGTACCGAAGTGTGAGGGATGTTTTGTATAAATGTATTTTGGATTGCCTATGCCCGTATGTTTATGACCACAAATCAGATCAACAGATGGCGCTGAAGTCGTTATTCAGGTTATTCATCTACTCTGCAACTAAACGGCTCGATCGAATTGAATGAATTTTTGTGTATACAGAACAACGTCTGTTGGATCTACTAGTTTATAATATGCCGACTATTGGAGACTACGCATTTAGTTTTTGATCGCTACTGTTCGCCGTCTATCAAAGATTATGCGTCTTTAGACGCAGCTTTTTCACAATCAGATTGTTGACTTGTGAACACGATTACACTGAGCGTTTTTACTATCAGCTACCTACTAAATTCGCTCCGTAGCAGCTTGTAATGAATCTCAATGTAATCGACTCATTAGACAATCCAGAATTCCATGTAAAACATCCTGCCGAGAGTATGGGAGTATAAATTAAGCATCTAGGAGGCGAAGCTGTGTCAAGATATCAAAGTCGCTGGTGCTTTGACCGAGTTGATTACTTGTTATTACGTGATTTTTGGGTAAAACACAAAAGCAGAACGAATCGGGAGCTGCTGCGTTTGTCTCCGATTGGTATGATAAGAGATAATGGGGGCCAATAACGATGTCAGGTGGTGATGACAGTATCATGCTGAGAAGAGTCTGCGTCTCCTAACAATGTACAGCAATTAATATTCAATATCAGAATTTGATACTTAGTTGCTGATTCACTCGGCTCACGATCAGGAGGGGGGCTTCAATAAATATAGACGTTTTTCCCGAGTTTCGATGTCTAATACTGTAGAGGTTGGACAGAATTTGTGATCTCTATCCCTAAGAGATAGAGAAAAATGAATGGCATAATGCCGTAACCGCATTGCTAATTCGTCTTTTGTTTTCGAGTTACAAGCCAAAATTGACATTTAGGCCATTTCAATTTTGGTAATTATATGCGTTTCTGTTCTGTGCTATAAGCTTGAAACAAAACATTACGTATACTCCGTTCACGAAAGGTTGAGCACATAGTAGGCGTTTCTTTATTTATCTGAAGTTGGCAGTATTTGCTGTCATAAAGTAAAATAAATTCAATGTAGCCGAATGTACACGGCCTCGTCCGACGAGCTTGCGAGTTATCAGACAACTCTATGCAATATTGACAACATCGCGTATCAATCTGACAAGACAATAAACATCATAACCTAAAATTTCAATATATACAGTGGAATATGTCAAATTATCATGGCCAACCGACGGATCAACCTTTCGTGAACGGACTATACACATTTTTTATAGAAATCCAGTTCCTTAATCTAATTTTTACTGAGGAGTTTCTTTCTTGATTTATTTCTACATGAAATTTCGTTTTTTTTATGTAAACAAAAAATTATACAGATTATATATTTCAGTTTTTGAATAAGTTTCAGAATATTATTACGATCGTGCTGAGATTTGGCATGTACATATTAAATATCAATCTCAAGTCCTGTACAAAATTTTGAGGTAATAGCATCATTGCTCAACCAATGAAAGAGCGCTCAAAAGCACCTGCTCAGAGCTTTATTAAACTTTTCATTATTATTCCGAAATTGAATGAAAATTGAAATTTATTTGGGAAAGGATGAAATAACGCTTTTTAAATCTTTGGGAAATGATTAATTTTTAAAAGAATCCTGTAGCGATCTCAGAAGAACAGGAGATTCGAGAACTTGAAAGGCCAGAACGGGTTTAAAACATCCTCCTGGCCAACCACCAAGAATTAAGTATACTTACTGCACCTGAGTTAGGGTTACTGAGATTAAAAAAAAAATGAATTAATATTAGGCCGTAGTTTTGCAGCGGAAACAGGGTGGTTAAGAAAAATCGAGAAAAATAACGAAATTCTATTTCCAGAGAATTCAAGAATTTTAAGACTAACACGACCCCTCGGATGGATGGGCCTCTTGGACATAGCGACGATTACGGGGTACGCGTGGGATTGTCCATACCCTTATTCTTCGAGAATCTGAAACTCGTCCATATCTGGATTCATCAGTGAAAAAGACACTACGCCATTGATCGTTCCAATTGATGTGTTGCCTTGCCCGTGCCAGACTTTGACGTCTAGAACCTAGATTCACCTCTTTCTAACGTCGTCTGAAGGTTTCGATGGAAACTTGTACTCATCTGCATTTTGAAGGGTATTCTGTAGCATTCTACACGTATACTCCGTTCACGTAAGGTTGAACCGTCGGTTGGCCATGAAAATTTGGCATATTCCACTGTGTATATTAAAATTCTAGGTTATGTTCTTTATTTTCATGTCAGAATGATACGCAATGTTGTCAATATTGCATAGAGTTCTCTGAAAACTCGCAAGCTCGTCGGACGAGGCCGAGTTCATTCGGCAACGTTGACTTAATTTCACTTTTTGACAGTAAATACTGCCAACTTCAGATAAATAAAGAAACGCCTACTATGTGCTCAACCTTTCGTGAACAGACTATAGATGTAGGGTTTCTTCTCACCCAAACGGCGATGAAATGATCCTGAGCAGATGTTGTTTTTCGTCGCCCACCAAGCCTTAGAGGTTTTACCAACACGGGACCTTTCTCCCTGAAAATAATACAAAGTCGAGATATCACACTTTGGCTGACCTGAAGCCTTTTCGCAACAACAACCTGAGTTAGACCACCCTTTAGCATTCCAATAGCCCTATTAGCCTCAGCGTTTGTTAATTTACATCTTATCATTTTCAGAAAACTCGTTTCAAAATAAGAATATTCATGAAGCATATGCCAAGAACCAAGCTTCAGAAAAATGGCGACCAGATTGACGAAATGTCTCCTACTGATTTTATTGGATCGATTCAAGTTGTTATTGAGTTTCAAATGATTTTTCCGCCGACCTCGAAATGAAAGGTGATTTTAATGTGTACGAAACTGATCATTAATGACCCGTTTTAATGCTCAATTTTTTTGGCTATTTTAATGTGCAATCTTCATAGCAATCGTTCACAAAGTATTCAGAAGCACTACGAGAAATGTCAAAACTCTACTGGAACATAGATACATAGAAATTTCATTATGACAAATGTATGTCTTGTGCAGAATGGAAATTTATTTCAATCAAGAATTCATACACAATTCATATTGAGATCGTCAGAAAAATCTTGTAATCAACTTATTAATCGAGCGACTAACGGTCTCGAACTATTAAAGCGTTCGCTCCGCTCACGCTTTAAAATATCTTGACCATTAGTCGCTGTCTTCAATAACTTAGTTGATTAAATAACTATTACGGCTATTTTCTCGAAGATTACATACTTTTCAAAACGATTGAATACGATATCCCTAACTCTTGTGGAGCAGTTTATTCAGTTATTTAGTATCTGAATATTGAGGGTATTTATTCGAATAGTTTTATGTTTTAATTCTGTTAAAACGGTGAGACAGGGTTTCTTCTACAGAGATTTTTCCCTGAGCTTTGCTATCATACGCAGACTAGTACGGTACCACCCCGTTTTTCACTACCTTCAGCTAGGTTTTGTTTCATGTATTGTATTTTGTAAGCTCTCGAATTTGAAGAATTACAGTGGAACATCCTTATAACGAAAGCGCTTAATCCGCAAAAAATCGGCATAAGGTAACTTCGTTATACAGAAAATTTGTTTCTATAGTCGCGGTCGACTTCACTGATAATGTAATTTTGTCATTCAAACTTAAGCACTTCCTTTCAGACATTTTCGCACAACTTTTCACATTAGCGTAACGGTTAGATTGAAACCAAACCAGTCAGGGGTGGCTTTAAAACCATTTCAGAAGGATATCTCTGTCCGCCGTCATGATTTAGTTTAAGGTCGGAATTTATTACGTATGTCCAGAAAAATTTCGGAACAGAGCCACTCTTATACCTTCTTACCAATAACTTTGACTTTCTTTGAATATTTCGTTATAGAGAGAGTTTACATCGTTTCAGAGGGTGTTTTTAACATGGAATTTGGATTCAAGGTGCAATGTTGTACGAAATTCGTTATACAGAGAAATTCGTTATATAGACGTTCGTTATAGAGAAGTTCCACTGTACCTATATTAACGATGCGTAAAACCTCTGAGTTTTTTCATAGTAGATTCTTAGCCTTATTTATTGGGGTTGCCTGGTCGTAAAATACGCAGATTAATTCAAACATGAAGCTTACGCGTTTTAATCTAGTTTTATTGAGTTCAACAGAGCGACATCGTCGTTCATGGAATGGGGATAATGCAAGAGCTCGTAGAATGGCATAATAGTTCACCGATTCTTCTCTTTCTATCCATGGACCACCGTTATCCATGTTCAACTCCAAATGAATAGGAATTAGCCAATTTCTGTCAAATTAAATATGCATTAGAGTTAAGTACGAATGAATGCCAGATTCAAATTCTAAATCGTAGAATACAGTGGTACCAAAACGGACGTGATGCATAAGGAAATCCCAGACTTGTGAGTGTAAATAATAGGCAATTTTATTATAGGTAAGCCATTTATTTCCCCAATTACCCAATTACAGGAAATTATTCAATATTGAATCAAAATCTAAATACAAAAACCGAAAAAAAAACAAAAAATCAACAATTTGATGTCAAAAGTAAAACATATTGTAGAAAAGGTTTGTGTGATGATAGTTGGTCCATAATATAGCATCAAAGTTCACATCACAAACAGCAGATAAAGGATTGAAGGTTCGACACCTAAGTTCAAAACGAAAATCATCAGATATAATAGTAGGTATATTATGCAACGAGTAATCTTGAATGACAATAGTAACATTAATATAATATTATAACACATATTTCATGTTCCTCCTATCATAGTACACAAATTTTTTGTTGTATAAACCTTGTCCTGGCAATTATGAACACAACAAAAAAAGAATTATACCCCCCCAATGTTGAACAGAGTTGCCCAATTTTCAGATCAATTTCGAAACAGTTGGAAAAATCGTCAAAGCAGCTGGAAAAATTTCAAAAGAGTTGGAAAATTTTCAATGGAGTTAATACAAGTTGATTAAAAAACAAAAAAAAAATATATATATATATATATATAATTTGTAAAATTAATACAAGTTGATCAGATTTGGCCATTTTTCTAAGCAGTTGGTAGCTTTTCAAAGCAGTTGAAAAAATTATGGAAACAGTTGGGCAAATGTCAATGGAATTGATTTAGGGGCCTGCCCTGGCTGCCCTATATTGTTCAGAGTTGGCAAATTCTCGAAACACTTGGAAAATTGTCAAAATAGTTGATAAAATTTGAAAACAGTTTGAAACATTTCAATGGAATTGATACAGGGGCCTATTTAATGTTGATCAAAGTTGGCAATGTAGTTGGTCTAAGGGCGTGCCAAATATTGATCAGAGTAGATGAATCCTCGGAGCAGTTGGTAAAAAATCTGGAAATAGTTGACCCATTTTCAGAACAGATGTAGAATTTTCAACTAAAGTGGAATATCCTATATTTCGTCAAAATCGAAATATCAAAAGATTGTGAAAAATATATAAATTCTGGCTGGTATTGCAGGTCTAGAATTAAGCACAAATTACCTTCGGAAGGAAGAGGGAAGGCTTATGGCCGTTGATTGTAGATCAAGGACCATTTGGAGCTGAAAACAGTCCCTCAAAACACTGGCGAAGTACAACAAGCTAGTTTTAGCTGGGTACCTGCCCACCAGAACATTGAGGGAAACGAAAGAGCTGATGCCCTTGAAAAGAGGAGCAAACACACACTTCACCTATTGTTGGACTTTATGTGGAACATTTCGCTAATTATTCTTCTGCTGTAATTGGGTTCACGGTCGAGAACTGTGACCTCTTCAAATCTGAATTTATGTCCTTCCGTGTGTGTATGTGGGTGAGGGCTGTTTTATGAGTGTTATTCAATTTTTTCGTGTCATTTATGTGTTGTTTTACTCTGTCCTCCAGCGGTTTTTTTGTCTGTCCTATGTAGCATTTCTGGCAGTTTCCACAATTTCGAGTTGAATTTTTTCCAATTATCCAGTGTGTTTTAGAATGCCGCTGTGCAGTTATACTCACGAAGAATTTTATTGATCTTATACGATAAACTTGTGTAAAATGTAAGTTTAACGTATTTCGTTGATGTTGAATTTTGTATAATAATACAAAAATATAATTTAAATTTTTTTAATTCACTAGTGGAATAAAATGTTCACCACTCACTTTCTGGAAATAATTCTTTCCACACACAATGCACCTAAAACTCATTTTAAAGTATGTTTATTAAAATTTATCAAAAATCTTCTACATTAACAGTCATTTCTATCCTAAGTAAAAATTACAATTATTAAGATTTTAAAATGGAACTGAAATCTGCACTTCCTCCAAAGGAAACACGCTCAGTCGTTATAGCACATGTATTTGAGGACTTCTCAGACCCTGCTGGAATATCCATTTCTGCATCAGGAACTCCGGTTTTTGTGAACCCACCAAGTATTTGTTCAGAAATATTTATTTTGTTTTGTAGTGAATCTCCAATATATCCTTCTGCAACAGAACTTGAGCGCCATCCACCATGTCTTCTCAAACTGTCAAATCTGCCCCCAGAATTGCGAGTAGGGTTGCAGAAGAACGCCTGAAACTGTGCCCTGTGTATTGTTCAGCATCAGAAAGGCCAAAATTCTTTGCAATAGTAGCGGGCATTTTCGAAATGTATTCACACCTACAGGCTGGACGGTACATTTTTCATGTTATAATTTATAAATAGTCGCTTGTGATCAACTTTGCCTGGCCTCAAGTTCCTATACTTGCGGTATATATCGAGTGCAGCAACCTTATTAGTACCATTGACCACAGTGAACATTTTTTTAATAAGTTTTCGTATCTGGAATCTGAATAACTAATACGCTGCCCCGATCTTCCACGTCATCTACGGTCATAGTCACCAGCTCGCCGATTCTACACCCTCCAGCAACACCCATAATAAAAACTACCTTTATCAATAAATATTGCTCATCAGGAGCGGCATCTAAAAAGTATTCTAACTCCTCTCTTGTGAATACCTTCGACTTCTTTGCTACGTATCCCCTGGAATGTTGCTTCAAAAAAGCGGTGACTTGGTGAAATCTGCCGATGTCTATTTTTTTTTCAGAGCCAACATTTTCTTAAGTTGCGAATAGTAATCCCATCAATATAAGCAAGTGCTCCGTTCTGCATATCGGAAAAACAATCCTCGCCGCCCATACAACTTAGGCGGTCAGGCTATAGCTCCAGTTTCTCAGCTATCCGACCTTGGAATCATCGTCTCGGAGGATCTCAGCTGGCGTAGCCATATCGAGCACATCTCTTCCAGGGCCAACAACTGACATACATGTTCTATAAATCCTTCAAGGGTTGCAACAGCCGAACATTTGGTACCATATTCAAGATCTACATTCGCCCCACCCTCGAATACGGTGGTCCGGCCTGGTGGTGCACAACAAGAGGGGAGGTTGACTTACTTGAGAGCACACAAAGGGGGCTACTCGTGTGGATATGACCCATACGACCCCTTACCATCAGAGACTTACATCTTTGGACTGACATCCTTCGAGGAGAGGAGAGCTCGAGGTGACTTGATTTTCTCATACCGAGCCATACGAGGATTTCTGGGTGACCAAGTCAGAGATTTGTTCACACTAAACGACGGTAATCTCAGAGGTCACGCTTATAAACTGAAACGAGAACTTTTCAGAACAACCCAGCGCCAGAAATTCCTACCCATAGAGTCTTCAGTGATTGGAACAGTCTTCCCAATTCCGTCGTGCAAGCCCCTTCTGGGAGCTTGGGAGACAGTGACCTCAGTTCTGCAGTTTGGAGTGTTCGTGTTTAGTGTGGTGTTATTCAACTAAGACATTCATTTGTTTTTGTTTTTTTTTTTGTCAATTTTTCCCAAGTGTCGGGAATGCGTATCGAACTTTGTATTTTTCTTTTTGAGTTTATAGGTGTTGACCTCAACTCTTGTAATTTTTATAATAATAGTAGGACCATAAAGACGACGACTTAACTCTCTTGGATTGTTCGGAATATACGCCAAAATTATTTTTTCTACAAACGTCAAAAAATGACAAGGTTCGCGCATTGGCAAGAATATGCGAAGTGACCCTTTTTTTCATTTTCCTTTGTTACTATGACACCGTGCGCGAATTAGTGTGCGAAATACTTACTTCGCACACTGCATGTAAACTATATGGGATTTTTATATGTTAACTAACAAATTTGGGTATACTTGGCAATCGAGGGCAAAATCTACTTTCATTACATCAATTGAAGCAATGTTCATCATTAAATATACAATGACAATTTTTCCAAAAACTTCCATATGTCAACTTGAGTTTTGTCACAGTTGTAATAGAAGGGTCTTGTCACGATTAAAATCCCCATAATAGTTATTTTTTCATATTGAGCTAAGCGTTTGTAGAAAAAATTTTGTTTGCATCTCATGAGCGAAATACTTTGGTGATCTCGACTATATTTTAACTCGGCTGCGCCTCGTAAAAAAAATCAGTTCTCGATCACCAAAGTAGCATTTCGCGCACTAGATACAAAAATAACTATTTTCGTTGACACCTTTGGCTTTTTTTATTTCTCCAGGCAAAAATTGCCGTATATTGCTTTCGTACAATATTTTTGATTTTAATGGAATTACTGCTTCTGCTGCCTCGTTTGCTTCTTGTATAATGCACTCAGAAACTACAACCTCGTCGTCAACGCTCAACATGTTTTCGAAACAAAAATTTCTTTGACTGTTCTATAATTTTCATTGACACTTACAAACAATTAATTACATAGTGCCCTAGCAACCATCCATCGAAGGGGAATCTCGTTACGAATTTGAATTATACCTAATATTTCCTCTCAAAAGTATTCATTATTTGAATTTTCATCAAAATGGGATAAAATTTTGTAAAGGGTCTTTCAATAGGGACGGGTCGATGTTGGCAGCCTGTGGCGGCCATGTTGTTTTAAACGTCGTCTTTCTAACCTATATTTTTTTATTCAGTTAGTAATGCCAAATCACCATGGCAAGTTACACGGTTGAGCAACACGTCCAAATATTAAAAATGTATTACCAAATGAGTGTTCGTTAGTGCAAACGTTACGTGCATTGCGCCCATTTTACGGCAGACGAGGTGGTCCTTCAAAGTCGACTCTCCAACGTTTGGTGGCCAAATTCGAATCGACCGGTTCAATAAACAATCTGCCAACACCCGTACGTGCAAAGACCGCCAGATCGGCCGAGAACATCGCTGCTGTCCGTGATAGTGTGCAGGAGAACCCGAGGCAGTCAATTCATCGACGTTCACAAGAACTCGTGGCGCATTTTGCGTCAGGACTTAGGGCTGCACCCGTACAAGATTCAACTCACTCAGGAGCTCAAAGTTACTGACCATAGGCAACGCCGTTCGTTCGCTGATTGGGCTACAGTGTGTTTGGCAGAGGACCCCAACTTTGGCAGAAAAATCATTTTTTCCGACGAAGCGCATTTCTGGATGAATGGCTATGTGAACAAGCAGAATTGCCGTATATGGGATGACAACAACCACACGAAGTTCACCAAGTAGCCATGCATCCACAAAAAGTGACCGTATGGATTTTGGGCCGGCGGTGTTATTGGTCCGTACTTTTTTGAAAACGATGTTGGTGAGGCCATTACCGTCACAGGCGAACGGTACAGAAGGATGATCACCGATTTCTTTTGGCCCAAATTGGACGATCTACACTTAGACGACATGTGGTTCCAGCAGGATGGCGCTACGAGCCATACAGCGGATGCCACCATGGATCTTCTGCATGAACGCTTTGAGGGCATGGTTATCTCTCGCAGAGGTGACGTGAATTGGCCACCGAGATCCTGCGACTTATCACCTTTAGACTTTTTTTTGGGGTTTTCTTAAGTCGCAGGTCTATACCAATAAGCCACAATCGACCGATGCCCTTAAAGTCAACATAGCTCAGGCTATCGCTGAAATTCAACCCGAACTATGCGGCAGAGTTGTTGAACATTGGACAACTCGAATTCGTGCCACCGTGAGAAGCCGCGGCAGACATTTAAACGATGTGATTTTCCACACATAATGGCATATATAGCTCTTTCAAATAAAAAAAATCGTTAAAATCTCACACACGGCCTTTTTTATTCATGTCAAAATCGACCCGTCCTTATTGAAAGACCCTTTATATGACAGGTGAGTTAAAAATGTTTATTCACTCGAAGAAATTAGATATCGATTGAAATATATTCTGGGAGGATTCTGCATTTCTTAGAAACTTTATGGTAAGTACACAATTCTGATATTTCAAGAGTTTGTCTGAAGATGGTGTGTGAGTGTGATATAGCCACCGAAACGTTACAATATCCTTTTAATTCGTTTCATTTTTCAGTTTTATAACAATTTTTTTCGAGACCAATTTGCTCCTGACAAATAAGTGCAAAGATTCTCGCAGGAGCAATTCACCTTAATCAAACATTTTTTAATTATTTATGTTTCAGAGACTGGGAGTGAAAACCTATAAAGTTTCTAATAAAATCGAAGAAGTTAACCCACTCGCCTTATACTACAGTCTCGTGGTTAATCTTTCCTCTCATGAATACACATTCATTTAACTCACTTGTTGTTTAAATAACTATTTAACGTTGCTATGGGCCGTGTTTGTGAGAATCATGGTTGACTGGTTTTATTTTGACGTCTTGTCAGAAACAAAATTATTGTAATAATGTCGAAAACGTCGAAACTCAAGCGGCGAAAGCCCGCGTGCCAAATCTAAAGCTGCCTATTGTAAAGAGTAGCAGGCTTTCAGAAGTGTGGTGGACGGTGTCAGCGAAAATATTTTTGTTAGCATATTTTGAAGATTTGGTATGTTGCTCTGGTTCTTGTTATTTTCAATGCATGATCAATTCATTCGATCTCCAGTCGCAGAAATATTCACCAAACACGTTATGGCCAAAATTATCTATGTTAAGGTACATGCTACATTTGAAGGAAAAACGAATGTGAAATTATTCGATGAAGTGGGAGCAATTGTTAAGAACAAAAATAAAGGATACGTTCCCAAAAAATCAGCAGATCAAGAAGTTCTTGATAGAAGCTCCAAATGATTTTTTCTGATGTATTACGTGAAAATTTGCATAATATACTATTTTTAGTAAAATAAGACTTGACGTTTCATATTTCCCTTGGGAAATATGAGTGTGTTATGACCATAGAGATAGAATAGTATTCTATCTCTATGGTTATGACAATGGTAACTAAGGCGATTGTTCTATCTTTTCTCAATTTTTTTCTGATAATGAATCAATCAGAAAAAAATTATCATTTTTAATGCTCCCAGAAAAAAATATTGGATCGCAAACCAAAATATCACTCCCTTTCACTATCGGTTTTCCAAGCCATCAATGCACAGTTGGCAAATTTTCGAAACTTTGTCCCCCCAAAAATTTTGCGTCGGCCCGTTCTTGTCTACATTTCTATTTCAGCAATGGAATCAGTCTCAATTGCACCCACAATCCGAAATTTGAAATGCCTCGGTCTTACTCATATTTTAATCAGTATACAGGGTTTTCCTTTCAAGTTGGCCTATTAGACGTTTTAGGAAAACTAGTGAATATTTCGTTCTGAAATTTTAGGTGGAGTCTTGAGGGTGAAGGAACTCTTCGCCTTAAATATTTTAGAGTCGACAGTGTTGCCACGTCTATCTCAAACACATATCTGCTTTCTTATTTCAAATGAAACTACCTATATTTTCATTTATGTATCGATTCAACAAAAAATTTCCAGCATAACGTACTAAAAAAAAATTCTCTGCTATCCACTGTTGCCAAGTTATGCACAATCGCTAAAATTTTTGACGTCTGCATTGTCACTTTGGAAATGCAATATCTCGATTATTTTTCATGCGAACGGAATCAAACTCAGCAGTCTCATAGTAGAGAAACCATGCATTCATGTGGTACATTCAGTATTTTGATACATTCTAAGGTTTTTCGAACTCAAAATTGAAATATTTCGAGATTTTCAAATGGCAACCTCATATTTATTTTACAGCATTCGACTCGAAATAGAAAATGAATAGCAGTCTCCTTTTACACTAACTATTGTATTGTTTTCGAATGAGATGCAAAATACTGAAAATTTTCAGTATTTATATTCATGATCTATGGTGTTTAGATAAGATGGCTCTTTGATTATGAGGTGAATTATTGGAGTAGATTCTATGGTTGAAGTCATAAAAAGTGTTCGATGATCATGGATGTCTTAAAAAAAGTTTATCCATATTATTCAAACACGATTCGAGTTGTTTTACAATTGACGGAGAATGTCAAAAATTATTGAATGGATCTATAGGACCTTTAACAATCGTTATCCACAGTCATCAAGAATGACTGGAAAGAAATTCCGAAAACTGTTTTGGATTTCTGTAGTCCTGGATCAATGATCATGACCTCAACCATAGAATTAATTCTGATACTTCACTTTATGATCACACAGCATTATGTCCATAGATCATGAGTATACAAACTGAAAATTTTCTGTATTTTTCATCTCATTCGAAAACTATCCAGAATTAATAATTAGAGTAAAAGGAGAAATATTTCAATTTTGAGTTCGACATTTTCGGAGCAATATCTTCGAAAAACCTTACGATGTATCAAAATACCGAATGTTCCACATGAATGATGGGATTCTTTACTATGATACTGCTGAGTTTGGTTCCGTTCGCATAAATAATGATCGAGATATTGCATTTCCAAATTGGCAATTCGGATTCAAAAATTCAGGAATTTGTGCATAACTTTGCAACAGTGCATAGCAGAGGAATTTTTTTTAGTTGCTTATACTGCGAATTTGGTATTGAATCGATACATAAATGAAAATATAGGTAGTTCCATTTGAAATAAGAAAGTAGATATGCGTTTGAGATAGACGTGGAAACACTGTCGACTTGAACATATTTTAGGCGAAGAGTTCCTTCATCCTCAAGGCTTCACCTAAAATTTCAGAACAAAATATTCACTAGTTCTCCTGAAACATCTAATAGGCCAACTAAAACGGAAAACCCTGTATGTGGTAAAAGGAAAAATAAAATACAAGTTAATATGTGCATATATATTTTCGACCCTTACATTTCTATTTCAACAATGAATCTTACTTTCTTCCATTTATAGCTTTGGACACTCCAATCGCAGCTGCAGCTCCAGCTGCACCTGAAGCAGCAGCAGCAGCAGTTACAGCAGCAGTCTTACCAGCAAACATTAAGGCAGGTATGAGAAAAGCAAGAAAGAAAAAACGTTTCTTCAAAAATTTGTCTGCCAATGCTGGAATAGGGTTAGGTTCGATCTTCATGATATCAAACCTGAAACATCAAAAAATCCATATTGAATATCTCAATAAAGTTCGTATTCACTTGCAACAGAACCACTGGCCTATTAAGGGGAGGTCCAGGGGGGTCAGGCCCCCCTGATGCACCTCTGGTCCCCCTAAAAGATTCTAATCAAAAACTACGTATAGGTATCACAAAAAAACTTCTACTACATAGGGGCAGCGACCCCCTGAAAACTAAGGAAAGATACGCCTATGAACAAAACACTACGAACGAACCAAACGCGCCGAGCACATCTAACCATAGACAAACTAATAAAATAGATGAGCCACTCGTATATTCCGCGACATCTGTCGGAGGAGGAGACTAATACACGAAAAATTTATTTTCAATTTGATAGTTAGATGTCGTTGCATTCATGGAAATCCTATCGAGAAAATAGTAAGTATGTAAAATCATTATTATCAAAAAACCTTTGAATTGTCAACTGACACAAGGAGTGGTTTGACACGTTCTTTTTGAAATATAATAAATTTCGATATGCCTGCAAGAGTGAAGACGTGCTGTGTTATTGGATGTGAAAATCGAGATGCAAGAAGGTAATTATAAAATTTACATGTATATTCTGTTAACTATAAGAATTAAGATACTCGTATTTTTCAAAAAAGTTTTTCATGTAATGAATAATTTTAGTCGGTAAATACTCATATTTTGTATTATTGAATTCATTAGTTTTAGTTTTTGAAAATGTTTTCAATGCAATTATTAATTTATTGATTAGATATTTATGAAATAAATCTGTATTTTCAATTGGTGATACCTATTTCAGGTAATAAATTTTATTCTATCCAGAATTTGATTATTGATCCTCATTTCTCGGTTCCAAAAGAAAATCAGATGAAAGTTCGTTGCAGGTATTATTTTCATGAAAATAAATTTCCTCACTCGTCGATAACTTGCACGAATCCATTTCTGTTTTCCTTTTGGAAATTGAATTGCAAAAAAATTTTTGCCTCTTGTATATGGGTGTACCTACCTATTCAAAAGGTGCACTACAGAATTCTTTTTGAGGCAGCTTTACGATACAGATTCCTTTTTCAATTGAGCTTTTTTCACGAATTAGTAATGTTGTACAAAAAAAGATGGCGTTGAAGCTTGTTCTACTAGTGTCTCATCTATTCTCCGTTTAGTTAGTCTATGCATCTAACCGTTATGTTGTCTATTGAACCGATTGCAACAGATTAGGCCCGTTTACACGAACAGTTTTCCTGGCAGTTTTGGAGCGTTCGCTCCATTTCTTAACTACATACAATCTTGTGCGTGTGAATGCTAGACCATCGTGAGTCCAAAAGTGTCGATTTGATGCGACTTGCCAGATGTGCTGGTTTGTGATATCAACGTCGTATTCACACGCACACTCCGATCTACCGAGATATGTAGCAGAAGATGCTTATCGTTCTCTCGAATTTTCGCAGTTGAATGTTTATTTATGTTATAAAACTTGAATTCGGCTCATTTTCACCAGTACCTACATACACAATGAGGAATAGGGATAATTCAGAATTATTTATGAACATGTACAAAAGCTTTCCGTGTTTATGGAAAATAAAAAGTTATGTCATCCATTCTTAAGTAATTTCTGTAGTCTTCTGGATAATTTTCTCGGAGTTCCCTTAATAGAGGCATATGACCAAAACGCTCTCTATTCAAACTCCACTGCTTAATCCATATTTTCCGAGGAGTTTTCTTCTCATCTTCATTGATGACATACAGGCCTAAACAAGCAATAACCTTCCTTTTTCTCGAATCATGTTCACCACACTGTCCACTTACGGGTATTCGAATCAACTGACTGGTATTATAAGAGAGCACGGAACGTGGAGTTTCCGCCACAGCGGAAATTCCACGCTCCACTCCAAAACTGTTGTATTTTGCATTCACACGGAGAGTTTTGGGGCGTACAGTAAAATCTGCCGCATCGATGCGCGATCCAAAAGTGTTGCTCGTTGCTCGTATGTGTAAACGGGGCTATTGTATAGAAAGGTGTGTATTCACTTGCAAAAGAACGCTCCGAACGAACCGAACTTGCCGAGCGCGCTGTAACAAATTTGTCTTTACAGGGTCTTACAAAATAGTATGTCATAACTTGAGGGGATGAATCTACGCATAATGGGTCCACAAAAGCTTCGTAACGGGGCTACAGGGTGTTGAAATTTACAAAATAAATTGGTTTTTTCTTCGTAACTCTAGCAGTTTTTGAGATATTCAGTCCAAATTTGGAATGCGAGCTATTTTTAACAGTCTCCATCTCTGAACATCCTGAATCTTAACTAGAATCGACAGGGTGTTTTCTTATCCAAAGCCATGTCTCCTTTTTCCCTCTCATTTTTGAGCAAGATTCTTATGAGTGTGGTCTGTTATGTATGACACTAAAGGGCCCCACTCACTTCGTTCTTCTCCGCCGTTTTTACCCGACGGTTAAAAACGTCAAGAGAACGGACGAAAATCAGGCCTCGTCTGAAATTTGCAACGTCGGGTAAGTGCGCCGTTTTTAGTCCATACACTTCGTTTTTGCGGCAGTTTTACCCGACCGTTTTTAAACGTCGGGTAAAAACGGCGGAGAAGAACGAAGTGAGTGGGGCCCATAATGCTCAGTTGCAGGAACGTCCATTAAAATTTAAGGTCCATTAAACCCTTAATCCTCCATTAGTTCCTTGTAATAATGGAGGATTAAGAGTTTAATGGACCTTTAAATTTTAATGGACGTTCCTGCAACTGACACTTAAAGTAACGGTTTTTGGTCAAATCTCAGTATTTTTGGGTCTTCTATTCAGAAAAGTTGACGAACTCCGAGAAAAAAATTACAAAATGGCGGAAAACCTGCAATTATCCAATTTTTTTTTTCGGTTGTCAAATTGAATTTTATTTTCTGAATGAACACAATTTTCTGAGAATACCATCTCCATTGATTGTTCGAATTACTATTGTTGTTCTTGTTTATTTTTTAGTCCAAATAAAATTCGTTTTTTCAATATAAAATTTTTTTATGTTTATTGGTATTAAGTGTTATATTTTACTCCAATCAGAAAAAATATTCATTTAAATGGTTAGAAAGATTTAAAAAAAATTTGATTTTTAACTCTGAAACGATGTTCCAGAAAATTTTCTATTGTACCTATGTCAGTTACAATTTTCATCTTCAAACTATCATAAGAGGTTTTCTACATACTATCCCCGAAAATTCCATAATTTAAAAATCACCCTGTAACTTTCAAAGTTCATCATATATGAAAAAACTGAAAGCAACTTAAAATTTATCACGAAAAAGTAACCCATACATTTCCTAATCAAACTTGAAAAATACGCCATGTACACAAATCGTAATTGTTAATGTTACAAGCATCAATTAACTTACATTTCTTCTAACTTTTTCCAGCATTTTTGTTCCTTTGTCATCTCAGCAGTATCATCTTCTCTAAAAATTTCATAAAATAAATAATAAATCTATGAAGCAGAGAAAAAACATGTTATGAATAAAAATAAAAATTAATTTCAGTTATTTTTATTGCGTCTATGTGGGTAAGAGTCGATTATTTACTGAGAGTATTTTTCAGCCCACTATTCTTTCGTACCTACTTCTTTCTTGGAGAATATAGTGTCTTAGTTTTACCCAAATTTTAATATTGAATTTTGATTGTAATTGGTCTTGATCGACTCCGTTCGACTTATTATTGAGTAATTCTGAGACAAAAACAATTCTGTAGAGTCGCACGTTCTAACATCTTTAACTTTCGGATGGAGGATGCCAAAGACTTGAAATATTGATACATACTAGAAATCCGATCGATTTTGAATCAATAATTTAGGTGCACAACGATGCAACATTGGTAAAGTTATTCATAACTTTACCAATGTTTGTTTGTGTCATATCTGTGAAAATGTGTACTTAATTGTGTTTTTATAATTTTTAACTGATAATGCAATATTTTGACGAAAATAAATTATTGATGGTTGTACTATCCTTGAAAAAGGCCATAATAAGGCCGAAACATATGTCGGAACCAATATATTTTATAAAAAGTAAATATACTGTTTACTGGTAAAACTTAGTGCTAAAAAAACCCAAGAAACTTCAATCAACATTTATAAATTAAATAGCACAAGAAAACTAAAACAACGAAAAAAGAAAGAAAATATACAGGGTGTCTGGTGAGGAATGGGACAACGTTTAAGTGGTGATGAGGGATGTCTCAAGGAGTGAGAAAATGCCATTTGAAATCATCTGAGGTACATGGTTCCTGATATACAGGGGGTTTTAGAAAAAATTAGGAAATTTCAAATGACCATAATTCAGGAAATATAAGAGCTAATCCGATGATTTTTCGTATGAACAATGATAGAGTAAGTACAAATCTGTTTGAACGAAAAATTCGGAATAAAATCAGATCCGGACTCAGAATTTCAGTTTTTCTGAAATTAGGTAAAAACAACACCCTGTATGCGGTTTTCAATTTTTTTGAATTCATATTCTGAGAGAGCAGGAAAATATATTCAAACTCAACTGTCATCCCGAATGGCACAAATTTTCCCTGCTTTCTATGACCCTTCGAATGTCAATCTTTTTTCGCTCCTTACATATTATTTTCTCGACATTTCAATGACCATAATTCAGAAAATATAAGAGCTAATCCAATAATTTTTCGTATGAATAATGATAAGTGAGTACGAATCTGTTTGAACGAAAATTCGAAATAAAATCAGATCTGGACTCAGAAATTTTAGTTCTTCTGAAATTAGGTAAAAACAACACCCTGTATGCCTTTTTCATTTTTTTTGACTTCAGATTCTGAGAGAGCAGGAAAAATACATTCAAACTCAACTCTCATTCCGAATGGACAAATTTTCCCTGCTTCCTATGACCATTCGAATGTCAATCTTCCGATTTTCGCTCCTTACATATTAGTTTCTCGACATTTCAGAAACATGAGATCTCAGATAGTTACTAATAAGTAAAAAAAAGATCATAAACGAATCAAAATTTTTATAAAATCATCAAAAATGCGAAATTTGGAAAATTAATAATTAATTCTTCAAATATTGTTCAAAATGAAAACCACCAACTTCTACACATTTATCTGCTCTTTTCATTAAGTTCAAAACTGCTTTCCTTATTACATTCGGGTGTTTGGTATTTCGTCACATGCGTCTATTGCGCTGAATTAATTGTTTCCTTGTATTTATTTCTCGCCCGTATATCATAGTTTTAATGTGTCCTCAAAGGAAATAATCTAACGGTGTCATGTCGGGGACCGAGGTGGCCATGCTCTTGGACCACCACGACCTATCCATCTATTTGGATAGACCTCGTTCAAATGATTTCTCACTAAAATTGAGAAATGTGGGGGTACTCCATCATGCTGGAAGATTGGATGATTGATTATTTTATTTCGAATTTTTCGTTCAAACAGATTCGTACTCACTCTATCATTGTTCATACGAAAAATCATCGGATTAGCTCTCATATTTCCTGAATTATGGTCATTTGAAATGTCGAGTAAATAATATGTAAGGAGCGAAAATCGGAAGATTGACATTCGAAGGGTCATAGAAAGCAGGGAAAATTTGTGCCATTCGGAATGACAGTTGAGTTCGAAAGTATTTTTCCTGCTCTCTCAGAATCTGAAGTCAAAAAAATTGAAAACCGCATACAGGGTGTTGTTTTTACCTAATTTCAGAAAAACTGAAATTTCTGAGTCCGGATCTGATTTTATTTTTCGAATTTTTCGTTCAAACAGATTCGTACTCACTCTATCATTGTTCATACGAAATATCATCGGATTAGCTCTTTTATTTCCTGAATTATGGCGATTTGAAATTTCCTAATTTTTTCTAAAACCCCCTGTATTCAGGAACCATGTACCTCTCAGATGATTCAAATGGCATTTTCTCACTCCTTGAGACATCCCTCATCACCACCTAAACGTTGTCCCATTCCTCACCAGACACCCTGTATATAGCATCTGACAGCAGAGCAACCCTGCTAGCGCTTGACTCTCCACAAGTGAAGTCAAAGTTGATCTGGGAATGCAAAACGTCACTAACCTACTCGGAGAAAAGAACCAGGTCAATCTCATTTGGGTGCCTGGTCACTCCGAGATTCACGGCAATGAAGCGGCAGACCAACTGGCCAGGGAAGGGGGGAAAACCCCCTTCACTGGACCAGAACCTTTTTGTGGCTTCCCAGCCAGCCATCAGGCAATGGCTATTAAGGACTGGGAACAAAAGAAGAAGCTTATGTACTGGCGTACGACCGCTGGTAAAAGGCAAGCTAGGTCACTTCTCTCTTACTCTCGACAGCTGGACCAAGAAAGTTCTCTCACTCAGCAAATTGGAACTGAGAAAACTGACAGGCGCTCTCACTGGACACTGTCCCGTGAGGTATCACTTAAAAAACATGGGAAAAGGGCCCGATAATACATGTCGCTTCTGTCAGGAAGCCACCGAGACAGCCAAACACCTGCTATGCGAGTGTGAAGCTGTTCACCAGAAACGGCTACGGCATCTTGGTTCCTGGTTCCTAAAGCCTGAACAAGTAATGGATGTGGCCCCCAGAAAGGTGGTGAAGTTCATTGAGACTTTGCTGCCTGACTGGTAAACAGCGCTGGAATGCACAATAGATCTTAAGGTCAAGGTGCTCGCAAGGTCGGTTTTGATCTGTCGCCCCTCCTCTAATCTAATCTAATCTAATCTAATCCTCTGTGAAAATATTCTGCATCGTGAATATCATTGACATTCACCAAATCACTTTTTATACTATACAGGGTGTCTGTAAACAAATGTGAGGGACTTTGGGAGATGATTCCTCGATAACAATAAGCGGATAGATTATATACATTTTTTTCAAAATCGACTCCCCTTCCAAGATACAGAACCTTTGGAAGGCGATGACGAGTTGACAGTTTTTAATTTTTTCACGGCTTCCAAAAATACTGAGTCATAAAACTATATATTACGATATATGAAGAACTTAGTAGATATTACTCACACAATTTTTTTTGATCTCATAACTTTATTATTAGGGGTTGAAAATAATAAACCCCTTTGATTTTCGTTAAAAAATTGTTTTCGTGGGATAGGTTTCCGGTTTCCCATTCAATTCTGGAAAAAAAGTCTCTTGCAGAATTTCGTTACAGTCGATACCTTTCTCGGAAAAAATAAAAACCAACAAGCAGTTATGATCACTGTTCATTCAATTTCATCGTATAATATAATTTATTCTAAGATATTGTATTGCATTCCACGAAAACAATTCTTGCAGAAAACTCATAAGGGGTTGTGATTTTCAACCCCTTATAATAAAGTTATGAGATCTAAAAAATGGTCTGAGTAACATTTACTTAATGAATCATATTATGTATAGTTTTATGGAAATGGGAAAATTACAGACATTTGGGCAAAACGATACAGCACTCAAGTAGAACGAGAGCTCAAAAAGATAAAAAATAAAAGACTTGTGCGGAATTCCTTGAAGATCCCCATAAAAGAAAATCAAGAAAAAGGTTTCTTTCTGAATATTGGGATGCTACATACATCCCTAGAATAAGGACTGCACATATAGAGGGTCTTCAAAACCAGGTATACGAAAATACGCATGAACTGCCAACTGTGTAATACTTAAAAGTACACATCGAAAGGAAAAAATGAATACATTCAGAAAAATTATGTTAGTCAGAATATGAAATCAAGAACTATCTACTCCCGATTATTGTTGTGCTCGAAACAAAAAAAAATTTGTATACTTACTCGCAAATGACACTGCAGAAAAAAGCAACAAATATCACGGCGAATAGAACCTTCATGATGAATTTTGAATAGGCTTTTTCAGGGATTGTGCCATTCGAAATCCATATTTATAGGTATTTCAGATCGAGTAATTCTGCTGAATGTTCAAGAAGCTCGTAATATTCGGGTGATATAATTTCTAATTATGGTATAAAATTACCATTAATAACCTAATTGTATCTGCAAATCAACGGACTGGTCGCAAACGCAGATTGTCAAATTCATTGAAACGAAAATAATCAACTCTTTTCTTTGTTGGTCTGTATATTTTCGCACGATAAAATACACATTTTCAAAAAGGAATAAAAGGAAATTACAAAATGGGGTTAAATGCTGCAAAATCAATTGGATATAAAGTAGGTTGTAGAGTATGATGATACGGTCGTAATTGAATTATCGAAATGAAATAAATACAGGATGTCCCAATCAAAAAAAGTTTTTTCTGATATTTTCATGATCTTTTAACGACAGAATTTATCTGCTGTACCGTGCACCTAAATTCGTTGTCCCCTGGCGGCATTTCATCAACCGTTGATATACACTCAAAATATTTTTGGCTTTCCTTTTTGAGTTTTTTTAAAGATACACCCTAAATTTCATTTCACTAATAAATTGCGTATTTTTTCCGATTGGTATAATTTATTGGGCATCTGATTATATTTTCGTCAATTGAAGTTTGAATGTCGAATAAGTGTGATTCGACAATTATTGAAATGATGACTTTGACGGAAGGAAGTCATCTTCACTCCGAATTGTTGAATTAATTCACGGATATCGTAACCGCACGCACAATTCGAAATGCTATAATATAGCACTCGTTTAAGTGGCTTGTTAACCATCTCAACTCATAATGAAAATCTCAAGTCACGCCTTCGGCAGTTATAGCGCTTACGACCGGACGGCCCACAGACAGAATTGAATTTGAACACGAATTCGTCATCAAGGAGTCGAACCCTATCGTTTGAGAAAAGTTTCGGTCCTCAATATCTCAGACAAAACCAATCGAAATAAAATTTTGCGGCATATGCAAAATACTCATAATAAGCCTTATTTAAGATTCTCTGTCCATAGTATTAACAGAACCATAAAAATTTTGATTGGATATTGAAAAAAAAGTATCAACCATCCTACTCATTATTTTTTCAGTATACAGGGTGTTCTATCAGGAAACGGAAAAAAGTGGAGGATGAATGAAGCCGCTGTAGGTGCTATACTATATTTTTGGGTCTAACAAGTTTCATCACAGAGATACAGACTGTTTAATCAATTTGGCCGATTTCTTCGAGTGGCCATAGCTTACGAACCACGCAGAATATTTTTATGATCTCTGGTACCTACGAACATTAGGGTGAATGTGTATAAGAGTACGCACTTAGTGATTTAAGTTCAATATCTTTTCGATTTTCAATGCCAGTGCTGTGTTTTATGTTTTCACGTCTTCCATGAACACTGGATTATGTTTCAATGGTTTGTTAGATCTGAAAGGCACTTTTCCTGGACCTCTTCGAGTGCGTACTGTGCATGAAGCGAGCTATGTACCGGGTTTTTCACTATCAGAGCCGGAACTAGGATTCTAGCGCCTGTGGCAAACTTTCAAAATGCGCCCTTGAAGAAATTTATTTTTCAATAAATATATGATTTTTATAATTGACATTTACTGATTATAACGGGTTTTCCAATAAAAGGTGTTATTTTGACATTAAAAGAAAGAAGCCATTTTTCAATAATGATCGGATGTTTATTTCATTATGAGAAGAAGCTATGCCGTTAATAGTGAAAAATAACATAAAGCAAATGACCACCACGACCACGCTTACAGGACCATATCCTTTTAATGAAATTTTCCATAGCCAAATCGCAAAATGGCTGCCCTATGTCCACGATAGCCTCATGAATTCCATCTTTGAGGTTTGAATCGACGCTGGGCTATCGGCGTAGACCTTCTCTTTCACGAAATCGCAAGTAGTTAAATCACAAGATCGCGGTGGCCAATTGTAATCACCTCTTCGAGAGATAACACGGTTCGGAAACTTTTCCCGCAGAAGAACAAAGGTTTCGTTGCTTGTGGGCACGTAACGCCGTCTTGTTGAATGTAAACGTTGTCCAGATCAGTACTATCCAATTTCGGCCATAAAAGATCATTGATCATCTCTCGATAGGGCCATCCATTCACCGTAACTGTTGCTCCAGCCTCATTTTCCGAAAAGTAAGGTCCAATGACTCCGCCGGACCATGAACCGCACCAAACAGTCACACGTTGAGGATAGAGAGGCTTTTCAACAATAACTCTTGGGTTTTCCAAGCCCCAGATGCGACAGTTTTGCTTGTTGACGAAACCACCGAGGTGGAAATGGGCCTCCTCATCACTCAAGATGATTTTTCGACGGTATTCCGGATCATTTTCATGCATTTCAACGACCCAATCAGCAAAGACACGTCGTTGTTGATGATCGGCGGCGGCTTGAGTTCTTGTGTTAACTGAACTTTATAAGCCATAAGACCCAAATCTTTATGCAAAATACGGTGTAATGACGTTTGTGGTATGCCTTATTCCAAAGAACGACGAGGAATGGACATATCTGGGGTTTCTTTAACACTTTCGGCGGCAGCAGCAATATTTTCGGCTGTTCTCGAGCGACGTGTACAGGTTTTATTCTTCACATCACTAACTTGTCTTGTCCCAGAACTCGACTTTTTCCACCAATTTCTTCATTGCGGTTTGACAAGGTGATTCCGACGACCCACATTTTCCACCATTTTTATAGTGAATTTTAATGATTTCAATACGTTCTTGAAGCGTGTATCGTTCCATTTTTATTAATGACGTAGTTTCTACTTACTGTCAAATGTCAAATAGACAGCTTCAAACGTGATATCTACCGAAATAGCGGGCTATTCGAAATAACACCTCTTTTTGGAAAACCCTTCATTTTGAAAGACTTTTATTGACCATAATCTCCCTATTTTAAGAAATGGACAATGCACCGCGAGTCGTGTTTCTCCCCATGTATAATTTTCTAGGATTTTGTTCCGTTTAGTAGTGTTCGTTTACTACGTGTTTCTCAATTTTGTAAACTGTTAAATTCGCCACTTTGAAATATAGACCTTGTTGTCAATCTTGATTTAAAATGGAATACATATATCATATTTTCACATTTTGCGCCCCTAGGTCGTTTGCGCCCGTGGCAAATGCCTCTCTCGCCACGCCCACGGTCCGGCTCTGTTCACTATAATTTGCCCCCCCTTTAACTTTGTTACTAAAGGAGATAAAAAAAATGTTTCGTATAAAAGTTTCACGAAATCAACTGAGGTTTTTTGATATGAGTTCAGAAACTGAAATATATACAGGGTGGCCAACATATTCATGGTAACTTCATTTTTTCAAATGGAACCCCTGTATATTTTTCCATGTTTGGCTAGCTCTTTTTCCCCTGATTTCGAATGTGTAACATATGTTGGTCTATCTCTTTTATCTGAGAACCACAGAGTTTCAAATTTTAAGAACCACCTGCCAAGATCTATAATCATTTTACAAGTGGCAGAGTGCGTTTACTGAAAATGCTTATTTTTGGAGTTATAATAACGTCAATGGAAAGATATACAGGGTGAACAACATTGAATGCAACTATATTTTTCAAATGGGACACTGTCTCTTCTTTTCAGAGTTTCAAGTTTCAAAGTTTTGAAATGATGACACCGAATAAAAAAATGTGAAATACCTACGAAATTCTTTATATCCAACCAATCTACTTAAAGTTTTGTTTTAAAATGAATACTTAACAATTACTTGACCAATGAAAAATGATAAACTATGGTAGTACGGTAAGAATAACTTCAACTAAAGAAATTGCTCAAAATGACCACCTTCATTCAATACATACACATAGTTCATATAGTTGTCTCAAGTTGTTTAGACTATTTTTGATAGCATTATTATGGCTCCGATTCAAGTCAGAAATTAAAGCTTCAAAATTTGTTTCTAATCATACAATATTACCATTATTCTTTGTGCGTTGACGGGATTAGTTCCGAATTATGGGTTAATATTGGTTTATTTTATATCATTAAATTATTCTCCTCTTTCATTAATTGTCATTATTGCTGAAGTAATTCTTTTCCTTCAGTAACGTCTATAAAAACGTGTCCAACGGTGGTCAATCGGGACTATTTGGTGGCCATAAATGGGTGCGCTATTACCAATCCAAAGATCAAATTGGCCACTTAATTATTCACGAACTTCCAAAACGCTATACCAGATGGTTATTAAAATTTGAAACTCAGTGTGTGCTCAGAATAAGAAAGATAGACCAACATATGTTACATATTCGAAATCAGGAGAAAAAGAGATAACCAAATATGGAAAAATATACGGGGTGTTCTATTTGAAAAAATGAAGTTGCCATCAATATATTGGTCACCCTGTATATATTTCAGTTCCTGGACTAATATCAAAAAACCTCAGTTGATTACGTGAAACTTTTGTATGAACATTTTTTTGTATCTCCTTCAGTAACAAAGTTAAAAGGGGGGTCAAATTATAGTGAAAAATCCGGTACTTTTCACTTCTGTGCATGTCCTTCGTCTACTATCTTTTGATCTTCGCAGTTCACTTTTATGCATTTTGAGAAAAAAAATTTAAGAAAGCCCTGAGCCAGGTGCATTTGAGAGCTCGTTCGGTAGCGGAGCAATGAGGCTCTCACCTCAAAATTTTGCAAAATCTCAGAACGATCGGAATAATATTCTGGAAATAATTCAAAAATAGTACGGGTGTTATTAACCTAAAAAAGGCTAACCTTGACATCCAAAGTAAAAGTTTTATTCCAATTCCAATTGTTCTATATAACCCTCTTATTGTTTGGTAAAAAGTTACACCATTTTGAGCGTCGGGTTTGGGGGTGGGGGGGTGGAAATTTGAAAAATCACTAGTTTTTTTAGTTTTTCGTAAAATTTCAAAAACTAAGCGGTTTATCCCAAACATTGTTTAATACAAAAATGTTCTACGTTAAATTTTAAGTAAGAATGGCCTTTTTCATAATCACTCTAAATTGTACGGTTCAAGAGTTACGGTTCTGTTAACTTTTTCGTAATTTTGATAATTTTTTAAACAAATAAGCTTCGTAAAGAATGTTGCTATTTCAGTGGCCGATGGTATGTTAGTGATAAGCCCTTGAAGGAACGACAACCACCTTATCAAGGGGCACTCTTTCTTAAGGGAAAAGAGGCTTCCACAGGCCTAGGCCATATAAACCTGTGGTACGGAGAAACCCACCCTGAACTTTCTAAGTACGAACATTGCAACATAAATTCACTTCTTAAGCATAAATATCTTTCAAATTTGAATGTTCAATGTCTTTATTAACTTCACTCATCCTCCAGCACATTATCCTCCTCCTCTAGCTCGTCGTCTGAGATGTTATTATGTCCATGTTATCACATGCTTGGCCTGAACAATTGCTGCATATGCTGGTGCAGTTTAGACCACTCCTTCTGCATTCACAATTACGAACGCATTCATCTTTGCAAGTACACATTATTCGTGAAAAACTTCTGGTCTTCAACAACCCCAAAGCCGACCCCAGTGCAGTGGCTGATGCAGGAAATTACTTCCTACTTGCAATGTTTGGAGCCAAGAACACTGAAGATCTAGATTGTCTCCGCTACCAGTCCTACTTGAAAACGATTGCAAAGCAGCCTATACATGCATTACTGAAGTTGGATGCACTACCCCCCACTTCAGGAGCGTCCAGACAGCATTCATTTAGGACCTACCACCAGGTACAACAGTGGCTGAATGAAGATAAGGATCCACTCGAGTGGGGTTTGAAGAAGATTGGCGACCACCTGACACCATTGAACTCAATAAACACATGGAACGGCCTCGCGATGCAGCAGAATCGACTAAACGTGTGTCCAAAAGTGTGGGAGAGAGATGGGGCAATTGAGGAATCTCTTTCTACATACTTGTAGAACTCCAATAACTCTCCATTTGAAATCGGAGGATATTCCCGCTTATGAATCGCGCAAGATTACGATGGAGACCCCCACCATTGTGGGATCATCATTACACTCTGACATTCTATCTCAGTCGGCCTCACTTCATCCGGATCGCGAGGCCGTTCCATGTTTTTATTGAGTTCAATGCCTGACACCAATTAACAGCACCTCCTGCACCCCCAGGAATTACTGTCCCTTATAATGTGTACTTGCAAAGATGAATGCGTTCGTACTTGTGAATGCAAAAGGAGTGGTCTAAACTGCACTAGCATATGCAGCAATTGCTCAGGCCAAGCATGTGATAACATGGACAATAATAACATCTTAGACGACGAGCTAGAGGAGGAGGATAATGTGCTGGAGGATGAGTGAAGTTAATAAAGACATTGAACATTTCAAATTTGAAAGATATTTATGCTTAAGAAGTGAATTTATGTTGCAATGTTCGTAGAAAGTTCAGGGTGGGTTTCTCCGTACCACAGGTTTATATGGCCTAGGCCTGTGGAAGCCTCTTTTCCCTTAATAAAGAGTGCCCCTTGATAAGGTGGTGAGGTTGTCGTTCATTCAAGGGCTTATCACTAACATACCACCGGCCACTGAAATAGCAACATTCTTTTACGAAGCTTATTTTTTAAAAAATTATCAAAATTACGAAAATTAACTTTTACATTACACCGTCTGTAACTCTTGAACCGTACAATTTAGAGTGATTATGAAAAGGATCATTCTTATTTAAAATTCAACGTAGAACATTTTTGTATATAACAATGTTTAGGATAAACCGCTTAGTTTTTGAATATTTACGAAAAACTAAAAAAAACTAGTGATTTTTCAAATTTCCACCCCCCTCACCCCCAAACCCGACGCTCAAAATGGTGTAACTTTTTACCATAGAATAAGGGGACTATGTAGAGCAATTTGGTGTTGGAGGAAAACTTTTACTTTGGATGTTGAGGTTTAGGTCTAATTACACCGTACTAAAACTGAAATATATAAAACTTGAAAATGACATAAATTGAATTCCATGGTTTTGATGATGCGATCTCTTGAAATTCTGCATGAACATTCAGTATATCAATCTCAATAAAAAAATTACACTCGAATCGGATTTCTTGTTATGGAAATGAAGAGATCCTTAATTCTTTTCAATATTTCTATTGAATTTTCATGGTTCACAAAATGCGATGTTCTTAAAATTTTGCATAAATATTGGGTATGTATATCAAAGTTCATTCTCAAAATGAATTTCACCCTAATCGGATATCTTGTTATGGAATTATGAAGTTTCTTCATTTCAATATTCCAATTGAATTTTCTATGGTTGTGCTAACACTATGGTCACAAAATTTTGTTTGAGGCTTATCATAAGCATCTTGCATGTGACCGCCAAATTTTATTCTGATTGGTTCCGTTTTGTCTGAGATATTGATAAAGAACAAAAATTTTGAATGGCCATATCTTATGGAACACCAGTTACGATTTGGTTAATGGTTGACGAACTTAACGGAGCCGTTTGGGAAAACTTGTCCTCATTATAATATAATCAATATATGAGGCAACGTAAATAATGAAATACAAGTTGATATGTACTTTATTTCGTCCTTTAGATTTCTATTTAAACAAACAATTTTTCTTGATCGTACGCTCAATCCGAAATATGAAATGCAACCGTTTTACTCATTTTTTCAACCGTATACTAGGTGACGTAAACAATAAAAAACAAGTTATTATGTTTACTTATATTTTCGTCTGTTACACTTCTTTTTCAACAATCGCATGCTCAATTCGAAATATAAAATGCAACCGTTTTACTCATTATTTTATCAGCAAATGAGAAAACGAGAAAAATAAAAGACAAGTTATTATGGTTACTTATATTTTCGTCCCTCACATTAATTTCAACAATCAACCTCCCTACATCGCAGGCACAAATGAAAATATAAAATAATTTTGCTCATTATTTTATCAGTATATATTCAACGTGAAAAATAGAAGACAAGTTATAATATGTGCACTTATATTTTCAACCCGTACATTTCTATTTCAACAATCAACCTTTCTCAGACGTACGTGCAATCCAAAATATAAAGTGCAATCATTTCACTAATTGGTTTATCAGTATATGAATAACAACCTTTGTACTAATTTCGGCGGCAGGGGTGATTGGTTCGTTCTGACCCCCTTCCCTGGCTACGGCCTTGATATGAGGCAACGTGACAAATAAAAGGCAAGTTAATATGTTATTTATATCTCTATCCTTAAATTTCTATTTGAACAATCAAAGTTCCTTGCTCGCACGCTCAATGCGTAATATAAAATGATAACCTCGTACTCACTTTTTAATAATTATAATTATTTCTCTCTATTTTATGTTCACTTATATTATCGTCTCTATTTCTAATTGAACAATCAAACTTCCTTGATCGCACGGTCCTTGCGAATATAAAATGATAACCTCGTACTCACTATTTTATCAGTATGAGTTTCTCTTTCTCTATTTTATGTTTACTTAAATTTTCGTCCCTTAAATTTCTATTTCAAAAATCAAAAAAATCGCACGCAAAAGTCGAAATATGAAATTAGACCCTTTCACTCATTATTTCATCAGTATATGAGGCAATGTGAAAAATGAAATACAAGTTAATGTGTGTACTTATATTTTCGTTTGTTACATTTCTTTTTTATAATCAACCATTTTTGTTAGTACGCACAATTTGAAATACCTATAAAGTGCAACCCTCGTACTAATAATTTCATCAGTATATGGGGTAAAGTGAAAAAAAAGTTAATAATAATAATAATGAGAGAATTGATTCAGAACATCACTACATAAAAAACTCTATAATACTGTGGTTAATATGTAACTTATATTTTCTTTGCTTACATTTCTATTTCAACAATCAACCTCTATATTGATCCCACGCACAATTGAAAATATTAAATGCAACCCTCGTATTTCTTATTTTATCAGTATATGAGATAACGTGAAAAATAAAATGAAGGTTAATACTTATTTTTTCGCTGCTTACTTTTCTATCAACATCCATCAACCTCTATTGATCCCACGCACAATTGAAAATATGAAGTGCAACCCTCGTTTTTATTTATTTTATCAGTTTATAAGGTAACGTGAAGAATAATATACAAGTTAAAATGTGCACTTATATTTTCGTTTATTACATATTCATTTCAACAATCAACGTCTGTTGATCCCACGCACAATTGAAAATATAAAATGTCACCCTCGTAGGTACTCATTATTTCATCACTATATGAGACAAGGTGAAAAATAAATTGAAATTTAATATGTGCACTTATACGGAGTCTTTATAAATGATTGTAACATCGTAGGTTGCTCTGAAAATTTTTCGTCTTATCTTTTCTTAAGCAAAATCTCGATTCCAGTCACATTATTTTCGATTCCAGTCACATTATTCGATTTCTTTCGGAATGGCCTCCAAAACTCACAGTATTGTTTGTTTAAATCTTAAGTTTATATCAAATTATAAATATTCATAATAGTCCTACGCCAACTGCGCTGTTATAATCATTTATGAAACCCTGTATTTTCCCTGCTTACATTTCTATTTCAACAATCAACGTCTGTTGATCCCACGCACAATTGAAAATATAAAGTGCAACACTCGTTTCCATTATTTTATCAGTATACAGGGTGTCCCAAAACTCGACGTCAACCCGGAACCGGGTGAAAAAGCAAGTAATGCTGGTTGTAAGAAAATATGAACAAAAATCTAAGTTGCACGATTCAAAAATAATAGGCAAGCAAAATTCCATACCCTGTGCCAGTCTTTTCACTCCTGTTGCCACAAATATCCACTTTTTTTAACTTTTTTTTTGCTGTGACCCCCTAAATAATGCTTGTCTAAACTGTAATCAAAATTTTGATACCAGCTGCTCTACGTTTCATAAAAATAGGGCTAACTTTTCAGAAAAAAAATTCAAAATAAACAATTGCCTAGTTTCAACTGACTGTATTGAAAAAAAATGTACTATGCAAGTTTGGCATGTTTTGTCAAAAGTTGGCGCATTTAGTAAGGATTCCAAAATGGTATAATACTTGGTAAATTGTAGCTGTCGTAGTTCAAATTCGCTTTCGATTGACTTTAACTGCTTCCCAGTAAAAAAAGTCCAATGGATTCAAGTCCGGTGAAAGGGCCGGCCACGGGATTGGACCGGAACGTCCGATCCATCTTCCGGTAAAACATGTTTCCAGAAAAAAAATTTCTAGAGAAATTTTTCCGGCAAAACTTTTTCTGGTAAAATTATTTTATCTGGAAAAATTTTCTCCCGGAAGATGGATCGGACGTTCTGGTCCGATCTCGTGGAGTTTTTTTACTGGCAAGCAGTTAAAGAAAAAGTGTACTCAAAGGCAATCTAAAGCGAATTTGAACTACGGCAGCTACAATTTACCAAGTAGTATATCATTTTGAAATCCTTACTAAATGCGCCAACTTTTGACAAAACATGCCAAACTTGCGTAGTACTTTTTTTTCAATACAGTCAGTTGAACCTAGGCAATTGTTTATTTTGAATTTTTTTCTGAGAAGTTAGCCCTATTTTTATGAAACCTTGAGCAGCTGGTATCAAAATTTTGATTACAGTTTAGACAAGCATTATTTAGGGTTACACAGCAAAAAAAAAGTTGGAAAAAAAATGATATTTGTGGCAACAGGAGTGAAAAGACTCTCACGGGGTCTTGAATTTTCTGTGTTTTTTTAATGCCTATTATTTTGAAATCATGCAACTAAGATTATTTTTAAAGCTTTCTGACAACCAGCATTACCTCTCCTTTCCCCCGGTTCCGGGTTGACGTCGAATTTTGGGACATCCTGTATAAGGTAACGTGAAAAATAAAATACAAGTAAAATGTTCACTTTTATTTTCGTTTATTACATATTCATTCCAACAATCAATCTTAATAGCTCATAGCTTTGTTAACACCAGCGGACGCTGCTTGTTTAGCAGCTTCTTTAGCAGCATCAGCAGCAGTATTACCAACAAAATTTAGGGCGGGCTTTATTATACCTAGAAAGGGAAAACGTTTCTCTTTCTGCAACAAATTGTCACCATAATCCCCATTAGCGTGAGGGGGGGTTCCCACGATATCACTCCTGAAACATCAAAAGATCAATATTGAATCTCGAACAATATTGATATATCGAATCCCGTAAAATTGAAAAAATCTTCTTAACTGTTGTAAAAATAATGCTTAATAACTTTGCAGTTTGAACTCAAACGATAGGGTTCGACTTCCTGATTTTTTAATTATATATTTTTTACATCTTTCAATTTCTGAATATCCCCATAATGTAATTCTGATTGTGTTGAGATTTTGCATTTATATATTTGAAGCCCATATGAAATTTTGAGGTAATATTGCTCCACCAAGTAACGAGCGCTCAAAACCTTCTGCTCAGAGCTTTTCTTAATTTTTTTTTATTTTACTCACTGTATAAAAATTTCATCATTGTTATTAAAAATATGAAATGACGTTCTATATTCTCCCGATTATAGTTGTGATTGAAACATGAAAAAATTAATGCATACTCACTCGCAAATGACATTACAGACAAAAGCAACAAAAACCACAGCAAATAGAACCTTCATGATGAGTTTTGAGTAGAATAGTTCATGTTCTGTACTATTTAAAATCCCTATTATAGTTATTTCAGATCCAGTTGTCCTGTTAAATGTTCAAAAAGCTCGTATTATTCAGGTGATATAATTTCTAATTATGGTATAAAAATACCATAACGAAACAAATTTTATCTCCAAATCAACGGAGCAGTTGCATATATGCAGATAATCAAATTCATTGAAACAAAAACAATCAATTTTTTTCGACTCTTCTTTTTGCTGGTTTGGATATTTCAGCACGATGAAACACACCGTTCAAAAAGAAATCAAAGAAAATTACATAATGGGTTTAAAGACCGAAAAATCGATATCAAGTAGGTTCAAGAGTATAATAATATTCGGTCGGAAATTATCGAGATGAAATAAATACAGGGTATCCCAATAAAAAAGAGGTTCCCTGATATTTTTCATGGTGTAGTAACAAAATTTATCTTGCAACTTTTCACTTTTCAAATGAATTATATTGCACGAAACGCATTCATAATTGGAAAGTACTATGGGGAAAGTCAAGTGCAAAGTGAGAATCACTTTATACAATATTGGGATTAATGTTGTGCATTATAATTGATTTTCACTTTTGAAATTTGTCAGAATGCAAAGTGCAAAGTGAAAAGTTTCAAAGTATTTTGGTGCAATAGGCCCCTGGAGTTATGATTTTTTGATTTTTTTTTCAATGTATTTTACCAGCTGGGTTCGAAAAATTCATATCTTCCCATGCAGTAAGTACTTTACAGTTTATTTTTTTTTACATGGTCATCCCGAATATTGCTTCAGTAAAAAAATATTCAGCTTCCTGAAATCACTGCAAGCTACCCAAAAACGCTTGAAGTTTAGAACTTCAGTTTTCAGTAGGATGTACTCAAACATTAATTTTCGACTCGGAAATAAAGAGAAGGTGTTTTTTCACTTTGGTGAAGTTATAAGAAAAAAAGTAATTCGTCGGATTTTTTTGTTGTAATCAGCCTTGGAAGGCGGATAGGCTGAAACCATTGAAATTGAAACTAGAGAAATATGAAAAGTATATTTCCCGAGGTTGTTCTAGTTACATCCCGAGGGCGAAGCACGAGGCATGTATAGGCAACCGTGGGAAATGTATTTATATTTCTCGTGTTATAATCAATAGTTTTTTTTCTGATTGTAACATCGTAGGTTGCCTTGAAACAATATCGTTCCTAAAATGGAAAAATTAATATTAGATTGTAAATTTTGAAGTATGTATTAGGATTTTTAACGTTCTTCTTCTTCTCTGTGCGGTGCCTTACCGGCCGAACTGAGGCCTAGTGGCCCATTGTTCACCCGCATCATTCTACAGAGACTCAGCTCCTCAGACACGAAGACAGAAATGTCGCGAGCCTGCCAGGAGTGGTCCCTCTCACCATAGGAATAGAAGGTGTTGGATTTCCTAGGTGTGTTGACCTTAACTCAGTAAGGTTTCACAGTTGAACAAATATGCTCAACCGTTTCATCAGTACTCCTGCACCACCGGCATAGGGAGCAGCTCGTCAATCCCATTCTCTTCAAATGCTTGTTAAACAGGTGACCAGTCAATGCACCAGTCACCAGACTGAGTTGTTTCTCTCCAGCAGCAGAAGCCTATTGACCTCAGATCGCGAGGACGGTTCTCTCAATGAGAATCCTCGACCACCTCAGGCCCACCCCTGCGCTCCATTCCGAGGAAAATTCCCTGTTCAGCCAGTTCCTGAAGAACTTCTGACAGATGTGCGACAGATTGGCAGCGAAGGCTCCGGACCAACAAATGCTAATCCGGCTCCCCGCCTAGCCAGTTCATCTGCCTTGACGTTACCAGGTATATCCGCATGAGCCGGACACCAGATCACTTTTAAAAAGTTATCAGAGCCCAGCCCACGCAGAGCTTTCCTGCATTCTTCTACCAGAAGAGAATCAACTCTAACATCAGCTAGAGATTTCAGAGTTCCCTGGCTGTCGCAACAACATATAAATGTGCTGGCCAGAGTATCCCCTGCGAATGTTTTCCAGTGCGCATGCAAGAACCGCAAATAGCTCAGCCTGCACAATGGAACAGTCCTTCCCCAGAGGGATAGCCTGATTAAAGTGAGGACCCACGATTCCGGCCCCAGACCCTGTTGCTGTGACAGAGCCATCAGTGAACCAGGTGGGACCTTCTGGACTAAGAAGCCTGTTTGATGAAGACCATAGGTCTCTGTCGGGAAACAAACCCTGTAGGGTTCGTCGAAGCAGAACCTAGTGCCCGCGCGGTCACCTCTCTGGAGAAGGGGAGCGTGAGCATCCTTGACCATTTTGAGGGCTCTCGCGTGCCCAGTGAAGAGTCCTCCATCGCGCCATTGTCCCCGTTCCCAGATTCCTAGAGCTGTCTTCATAGCCACCTCCTTCACAACTAAGTGCAAAGGAGGGAGACCCAGCAGACATTCCATCGCTGCTGTAGGGGTAGACCTCAGAGCGCCTGTAATACTTAAACAAGCTTTCCTCTGGCATTTAGTCATAATGTTCTGGTTGACGGCCCTCTCCATAGAAGGCCACCACACCACAGAGGCATAGGTCAGGATAGGCCTCACCACGGCAGTATACAACCAGTGCATAATGTGCGGTTTGAAGCCCCATCCATTACCCAGCACCCTCCGAGTGGACCAGAATATTACATTGGCTTTATTCGTTTGAGTCTCAACGTGTTTGTTCCACAAAAAGTTTGCGGTCCAATATCACCCCGAGATAACGAACTTGTTCGGATAGAGTGAGCCCAACTCCAAACAGACTGGGAAGTCGTAAGTTGCAAGGCACCCTCTTTCTAGTAAAGAGAACCATCTCTGTCTTACTAGGATTTACCAAGAGCTCGTTTTTCAAGCACCATCGTTCGACCCGTCGCAGAGCATTCTGCATCAGATCCCCAATGACATGATCACCTTACCCCTGATTAATATAACAAGGTCGTCCGCATAGGCCACCACAACGAACCCAGCCTTCCTAACTCCACCAGGAGCTCATCCAGGACGAGATTCCACAGTATCGGAGACAGAACACCGCCCTGCGGACATCCCCTTCCTGGCGAGCCCCCTATGGTCGAGCCGCCCAGCCGAGCCACGATACTACGTGAACCAAGCAGAGACCCCGTCCACCGACAAAGAGTAGGCGGAACACACATGTCTGGCCAACGCAGATTGCATCACACCAAACGCAGTGTTTTGAAGGCACCTTCTATATCAAGAAATACAGCTAGGGTGTACTCCTTGTTATGTATTCCGTCCTCAATACAGTTAACCACTGAGTATTAACGTTTTAACGTTGCTATGGGCCGTGTTTGTGACAATCATGGTTCACTGGTTTTATTTTGACGTCTTGTCAAAAACAAAATTATTGAAATGATGTCGAACTATGTCGAAACTCAAGATGCGAAAGCCCGTGAATTTTTGATTCCGGCCAAATCTAAAGCTGCTTATACTAAAGAGTATGCAGAATTTCAGAAATGGAAGGGTGGTGGACGGTGTCAGCAAAAATATTTTGCTAGCATATTTTGGAAATTTGGTTTGTTGCTCTGATTCTTGTTATTATTAATATTTGATTAATTCATTCGATCTCCAGTCGCAGAAATATTCACCAAACACGTTATGGCCAAAATTATCCATGTTAAGGTCCATGCTACATTTGAAGGAAAAAATGAATGTGAAATTATTCAATGAAGTGGAAGCAATTGTTAAAAATAAAAATAATGTATACAAAAAATCAGCACTGTTGTCCCGGAAGCAGATCAAAAAATTCTTGATAGACGCTCCAAATGACTTTTTTCTGATGTATTAGGTGAAAATTTGCATGATATACTATTTTTAGTAAAATATGACTTGACGTTTTATATTTTCCCTGGGACAATATGACTTGACTTTTCATATTTTCCTTGGGACATATGAGTGTGTTATGACATATGGTAACTTAAGCGATATTGCTCAATATTCATTCAATCAGAAAAACAATTGTTTTCCTTCTTGTTTTCATTTCATGGTAAATTAAACTTAAAAATTGGATTTTGATAGTTATTTAATCAACTAGGTTATTAAAGACAGCGACTAATGGTCAAGATATTTTAATGCGTGAGCGGAGAGCGAACGCATTGAAAATTAAATTTCGGACTTCTACTGTACTACCACGTCTAAATTCAGCTGTCCACCATTCAACTGTTGCAATCGAAGGCGAAGGGTTGCCATACTTAAACAGAATCCAGTTCAGTTTTGATTTCATCATTCGTTGTTCCTTTCAAATGAATGAACTTAATCTTCACCCGGTATTCAACTTTTTCCAATTTTCAGGAAATCGCTGAGGTGGTTCGCTTTAGACACTCAAAACAAATGACTTCATTGATACATTTGGCTTGAACTTTGAAAATAAGCGTTTGAAAGATGACAAATGTCAAAGATAGATTCGGTGTTTGTTGTGGCTTCACAGAGTGGATGGCTCACTATTCAGGGTATTTTTATTTATAAGGCAATGAGAAATGAAAAATACAACTTATTTTGGCTACTTATATTTTCTCCTTCCACACATTCAATTCAACAATCAACCTTTTTTCTTATGGAACAACTTCGCAAAACCTTTGACGCCAGCAGCAGTTCCAGCACCTGCTGCAGCACCTATAGCACCCTTAGCTGCAACCACTAAAGCAGTTGTGATTAAACCCAAAATGGCGAAACGTTTCTTCATGATACTGTCTGCCATTTCTGGAATAGGGTTAGGATCCATTCCTAGGATATCGCACCTGAAATATGCAAAAATAAATTTTAACTTTTATAACAATTGAATGATGATATTCTCATTCATCGAAAAAAAGTGATTTATGACGAACACAATATATTTTTCAATAAAGAGGGTGTCTTAAAATTAATCCTATAATTTTAAATAGGAGAGATATCTGACGCAATGAGACACAAATCCAGATGAAAACAATTTTTTTCTCCAACCATCAAAAAATGTTGACATTTTTGTACTATTTTTAGGAGCAAAAGTCATAAATTCCCTTGCCGTACAAAATTTGCTCATTGCTTAGCAACACTTTTAATCCTAGGATTAAAAACGCTACTTTTAATCCTTGGATTAAAAGTAATTGCATTTGACGTCTACTTGACAATCAATATTCACCAACAATACCAGATATCCCTGACTACCGACTTGCTATCGCCAAATTTATTTCAATTTGGCTTGGTTGGAGAAAAAATAGTATTTTTCTCCAACCATCAAAAAATATTGACATTTTTGTACTATTTTCAGGTGCAAAAGTCATAAATTTCCTTACCGTATAAAAATTCACTCGTTACTTAGCAACACTTTTAATCCTAGGATTAAAAACGTACTTTTAATCCTTGGATTAAATGTAAATGCAGTTGAAGTCTACTTGACAATCACTGTCATGATTCTGTGTTCAAATTCATAACCAAATTATGAACGATTTTTCACTAAAACCAATTTTATTGTAATTTTGACTTGGTTGGAGAAAAAATAGTATATATTATTCGGACTAAAAGTGCCTATTTTAACTCGCAATTTTGCATTCGCTCGGCTACGCCTCGCAACTGCAAATATTGCTCGTAAAAAAAATATGCACTTTTAATCCTTATAATATAATATACTATTTTCTCCAACCATCAAAAAATGTTGACATTTTTGTACTGTTTTCAGGTTGCAAAAGTCATAAATTTCCTTACCGTACAAAATTCACTCGTTACTTAGCAACACTTTAAATCCTAGGATTAAAAACGCTACTTTTAATCCTTGGATTAAAAGTAATTGCATTTGACGTCTAGTTGACAATCAGTGTCATTAGTATGTGTTCAAATTTATAACCAAATTATTAACGTTTTTGACTGAAACCAATTTTATTGTAATTTTGACTTGGTTGGAGAAAAAATAGTATATATTATTCGGACTAAAAGTGCCTATTTTAACTCGTAATTTCGCATTCGCTCGGCTGCGCCTCGCAACTGCAAATATTGCTCGTAAAAAAAAAGATGCACTTTTAATCCTATAATATAATATACTAATATCACCTTAAATTTTGTAAAATTTTAAAATTGATATCTTCCCAATCTTTAGTCGGATCTTAACGCTTTTTTCTTTCAATTGTAGCTCTGTTATTGTCGAATTTTCTTCATTAAACAGAAGTCCAAAAAATAAATTCTTCATGTTGTACAGGGCACTTAAATAATGTCATGTTTTATAGTCAAATTTAAACGTCTTCTGTGGGCAATGCCAGATTGCTGTGGTATATAAAAACAATAAAGCGTTGTAGCCTAGTGTCTCTTGAGTATTTTTTTTACCAATTTATCTTTAAATCGTCCAGAGATATCCAACATTTTATTAACTCTTGTATTTTATGCATTAGCCATGAATTACTTCGCAACCATTTGTCCGATTTGAATGTTTTTTTTTATTGTAGCTCTTTTATTGGCGAATATCATACTACAGTGAGATGTTCAAAAAAAAGAAATGCATCATGATGTACAGGGCGTTCAAATTTTCATTACAGTTTAACGCCTTCTGTGGGCAATACAGATACCTGAAGCTTCTCTACTATACAATGCTAACTATACAGTGATGTAGCCTGATGATTTGTGAGTATTTTGCTTTTTTAAAAAGCAATTTAACTTGTACCCTTCCAGAGATATGCACATTTTAACTTGCATTTCATACAATATATTGAGAATGAATATTTTCAGTCAAGTGATACTGGGGTTTACAGTTGTCATAATTTTTTCTAATTAATAAAATTTATTTGAAATTAATAATTGTGTTAATTCCAAAGTTTCTTTACTTTAATATTATTTTCATTCGACGTCGAATACGTAGTTTAAGCTGATCCCAAATGTTTTCGATTACGTTCAGGTCAGGACTAAAAGCCGGCCACTGTAGATGTTGAATCCCAACCTGTTAAGGTATTCACGATATGGAATTATCGTCTATCAGCAAAAAATTGTCGCCTATGTATCTCGCAGAATTTATTGCCTCTTCCCGAATCGCTACAAGATTCATACAAGTAATCAAGGAAATGCTTTGTCTTCTCCAGATAAATACCCATCCATGGGATGATTTTAAGCTTACTCTGAAGTCTTCAGTGAAGTAAATAAAGCCTTTTGTCTTGCATTCAATCCATATTCGTTGAGTCTTCTTCTTGCAGTTTTTGATGAAATTGTAACATTTCGGACAACTCGAAGGCGGTTTTTTTACTTTGATCTGGTCTTTAATTGAGAGAGCCCGTTTCAATAAATCTACGGAGACAACGACCAAAGAAAAATAAATAAGAATTAACTTTCAACACAAAAATAAACGAAAACAAATTAAGAAAAACAGAAAAATGCAAGATGTTATAAAAATGTGAATATCTCTGGAATGGTACAAGTTAAATTGCTTTTCAAAAAAGCTACATATCAGGAAACATCAGGCTACACTGTTTAGTTTTTAGAAGCCTCATATATCTGGTATTGCCCACAGAAGGCGTTAAACTGTAATGAAAAAAACCCGAACGCCCTGTACAGCATGATGCATTTCTTTTTTTTGAACATCTCATTGTAGTATGATATTCGCCAATAAAAGAGCTACAACAAAAAGCATTCAAATAGGACAAATGGTTGCGAAGATATTCCTGGCTAATGCATAAAATACAAGAGTTGATAAAAAGTTGAATATCTCTGGACGACTTCAAGATAAATTGGCTTTTAAAAAACAAAATACTCAAGAGATACTAGGCTACAACGCTTTTTTATATGCCTCAGCAACCTGGCATTGCCCACAGAAGACGTTAAAATTTGAGTAATTTGACTATAAAACATGACAATATTAAAACAACATGAAGATTTTATTTTTTGGACTTCTGTTTAATGGAGGGATTCGACAATAACAAAGCTACTATTGAAAGAAAAAAACGTTGAAATGCGACTAAAGATTGGACAGATATCAATTGTTGAAATTTAACGAAATTTTAGGTGGTGCGCTAATTTTGTCCATCATCTTTTATATACAATACATCAGACAGAGAATTTTTCTGTTCAGTTGGCCTGTTGTCTGAGATTTACGGATACGTAATTCTCTGAATAAATGACTGAGTGTTGTCTCTCTCTTATCGTTGGTAGTTGCTTAATTCAAGCAGTATGGTAGGCTACCGAAAGTACTCGAATCAAGTATTACGCGCACACTGAAAGATTTAATAATTCGATGCGAGTACTGCAGGTTCCCTACCAAACTGCTTGAATTAAGCCACTCACAACGATAAAAAAGACAAAACAACATTATTGCAATCGGTCATTAGTTCAGTTGCGTAGCCCGTAAATCCCTCAAGTATACAACTGTTTCCGAACCTGTATATTCTTCATTGAAACAACAGTATACGGGTATGCCGAAAATTGTACAAATAACTGTTGTCGTTTTTTGAATATTCAACTTTGAACTGTATCGAAATATATGATAAGTGTTTAGTCATTAAGTTTTTTCAAAGGGGTGACAAATTAAAACGAGTAATAAAATATTGAAGGTTCAATACATTCACCACCGAACGTGTGCCTGAAGATTAGGGCTTCCTGAAAACCACATAAAACACTGTCAATGTTATTGATGATTCGATATGTTTATGTGCAAATTTCCTTGAAAAAGTTCAGTTGCAAGACGATAAGTGTCCGTCCTGCTTGATAACGTGTTTAAGTTAAATTAAGTTTAAGTTTGAAAAAAGGCGTTACAGTTCACTGCGACCTCAAGATCTATTGTGCCCTCATACAGAGCTGTTCTGGCTACACCCTTCACAGCTCGCCTTCCAGTTCCAGAGATCTGATGAAATCTAATATCTGCGAAGGCTTCAACTAGGCTAGTTCCTTACTCTTGCAACTTTCTCGCCGAAAGCATTCTCTCCTTAGGGTCGCGATGCCAAAGCATACCGTGACTAGGTGAATAACGGTTTCTTCCTACTCCCCACAGAACATACACTCGTCAGTGTCCGACAATCCCATCCTCAACAGGTGCTTCCTGAGGGGACAGTGTCCTGTAAGAAAACCAGTGAGGAGGTGTAATTGTTTCTTACCAAGATCCAAATATCTTTTAGATCCCGCTGTCTCAAAGTTCCGAAGGAACTCAGTGGAATGATCCATCCCTCATCACGCTCATACAGGAACCTACCGACAGAGCACAGTTTGTACTTGGCCCGTATATCCCAGCGCCTGCTCCTGTAGAGGTTTTAGAACCATCTGTATAACATTTTACGTTATTTTCTTTGAGGCTATAGTCGGTGTATTCCACTTTCAATCCTCTCTTTTACTTAGCAATGTCCTGAAGTTTTCTCTGTTCTTACTTCTTGATCATTACATCACTAGGTAGGTTCGCAGTTGAGATGTAGTAATACTTGATAACTAACAAACCAATATGAATATTTTGTTCCGAATAAATGAGAGATTTCGTGTCTACGCCTAAAGATGACCCTAAGTTTGTAAGAGTCGAAACATGTAGAGCAGTTCGATTAAACCAATTTTTGCAGTAGACACGAAATCTTTCATTTATTCGGAATAAATAATAGCTCCAATTAATAAGATGGACAACATATCTGATGAATATTTTGAATTGAGAACGTTGAATTACTACTTGACTCATGCGGGGGGCTGATCCTTGAAAATCGTATAATAATTAAAGTTGAAAATTTGGAATATTTATGAATATTCTTGTAATTATATTCAGAATTGATTTCATTTGCTGGATATGTAAGAAGTTGAAATTGAAGATGAAGCAAGAAACAGAAAATTATAGTAGTAAAAATTATTGTAAGAATTGTTGAAAACTTAAAAACCGAATTTCATTTTATTCAGAATAATATTATTTTCACCAGTTCGTTATTTTCACTAAACTTGATTCTGTTGAAATGAATAATAGTTTAGACTAATATTTATATACAATCTTCACTTTGTAAATACCAGTATTCTCAATATTATGTTACTTACATTTCTTCTAACTTCTTCCAGCATCGTCGTTCTATTGCCATTTCACTAGCTTCTTCATCAGTAGATCCATCTCTTAAATAAATAAATTTATCTGTTCATAGTGTTAATCCATGAATGAATTGTTATGAATACGAAAAAAAAATCTTAACATTTAATTTGATTGCAAGAATCAAATTTCAATCTCTGTTTTTTTGTATTCACAACAGCCGTTGTTTTGTGAATAAAGATAGATATACTGAGTGTTCATGAAAAGTTTCAAGAGGATCGCATCATCAGAACCGTAGAATTATTATTTTAATTGTCAAGTTTTTCCATATTTCAGTTTTTTAATAATCTCTAGATTTTGCATTTAAATATGTTATTTTCTAGTATCAATCTCGATACAAAACTTTGAGAAAAAAGTCTTGTTGCTCCACCAATGAAAGAGCGCTCATAAGCACCGGCACACTTTCTCGAATTTTTTATCATTGTTATAATTTTTTTTATTTGTTTTGAATTATAATAATGATGAAAAAACAACCAAATTCCACCTGAATATTTCTTGAGTTTTGCTGTTGTTGGTGAGTGTGTGTGTATACAAGTATTAAGTCTATAAGGATGTTTCTCAAATAATTTTGTGTAGTGTTGTATTGTGCTATTGTAACCAGATTTCGATTGAAATATAATCTCTAGGAGGATACTACATTTCTAGAAAATTTTTTTGATTTGTCACTACCAATCTCTGAAACAGAAACAATTTGAATTTTTTTCAATTAAGATGGAATGCTCCTACTTAAATCCTTGCACTAATTTACCAGGAGCAAATTGGTTTTGAAAAAAATTGTTGCCTAACAGTGAAACTAAAAAAGGAAATGAATGAAATGGGTAACATGACGTTTCGGTGTCTATATCAATAAAAAAACCTACTATTGAATTTAAGATGGAATAAGAACAGAATAATCAAATTTCTTTTCTAGATGTTCTAATAAAAAAATTTATAGATCATTTTGGAACAAGTTTATTTCGAAAACTAGCTCACACTAATAGATCTCTAAATTTTTATTCTAATCATCAATTGAATATGAAAACAGTTATTATAAAAACACTTTATGATAGGGCCTTTTTGATTTCATCAACACCTGAAATAAGAAATAATGAAATTGCTCTCATTGAAGAGTTCCTACTAAAAAAGCAATACCCACCAAAATTTATGGAAATAACAATTTCAAATTTAGAACGAAAAATATCTAATCAAAATTCTAATGATGATCAGGTACAAACAGAAAACCGTCAAGAAAAACCGAATTTTTTTTAACAAAACGATAGTGTGCAAAAATATATACATTGCTTACTCGCAAATGACACTGCAGACAAAAGCAACAAAAACAACGACACTAAGAACCTTCATGATGAAAATCAGAAAGGTTAATTAAGATTTTGTGTGTTTTTACATGCTATTTATATTAATTTCAAATATAGTATTCCTATTAAATGTTCAAGAAACTCATATTATTCAGGTGATATATTTTATATATTATTCAACGAAGCGATGTGAAATCAAATTTAGATTTTCGAATTTATTGAAACAAAAATAATGGCTTTTTTTCTGCTCCTTTCATGGTTGTGTTAAGTATTTTTCAACAATGAAATACAGTAGATTCAAAAATGTAATGATCATTGACACTATATAGAATTTGAATTGCTAAAAAACGTGTTTTGATCCCTGTTCAACAATTTTTGAGCGCTGGTTGTACTTAAACGAGTGCTAAATCGTTTGGCCAAAATGTCTGCAATTTTCCAATTCAGAGCCGAAAATTGTCTCAAACGATAGGGTTCGACTCCCTGATAAGAATTCCGTTGTCAAACTCAATTCTGTCCGTGGGACCGACCGTCCGGTCATTAGCACGATAACTTTAAAAGGATTATCTTAGAGATTTGAAATTTTGAGGGTGAGTTCGGTTTCCATATCGTACGTGTGATAATAAGTAATAACACCATACAATACAAATTTATTCATCCATAAGATATACAATGATGTATAGGACATGTCAAGATTACAGAATTAGTAAAGTACATGATGATACAAACTCATAACTCGGATATAAAGCAAAATGAAAACGTTATAACCTCAGTTAGAATGAACTTGTAAGAAATTCATCTATACTGTAAAAGCACTTTTCTATAAACATATTTTTTAATTCTTTCTTGAACTGTTATCATTCAGTATTTTGAATCTATTGGGTAGATGATTAAACAATGTTATACCCATCATTTTTGGTGACGACTCTTATTTGGTGATTTTGTGTTGAGGCACACAAATAATATTCCGATGCCTGGTGTTATAGTTATGAAAATCAGAGCACGTCATCAGGCAATCCAGGTTGTTACGGACAAACAACAAACAATTCAACATATAGATACAGGGGAATGTTAATATTCGGAAATTCCTGAACACCCCCCTGCAAGTTTCCAGAGGTCTCAGATTAAAAATCAATCGAATTATTTTCTTCTGTGTGATAAATATTCGTTCACTATCAGATCATAGATTTATAATACTAACTAGATAGCGAACATGTCAAAAATTTTGAGGCAAACGGCGGCCATTTGCAGTTTGGAGTGAAATTGACTAATTTGAGAGTTGTCAATTTTTCAACGAACTGAATATTAGAATTAGCGAGGTTATACCGTTTTTGAGGAATCTATTGTGTAGAATCATCATAATGGTACATTATTTTAATAACTTATCACACGAATCGAAAAAAATTAGATATTATTTGATATAGACCGAAATGTCAGTGTTCAGAGAACACTAATATACAGAGTTCGTTTTTCATCACTTCTTTCAAAGGAACGTCTATGTTTCGATCAAAATTCGAGCACATATGGCATAAAACATCAAAATATTTGTGGTTCACTCCAAACTACAAATGGCGGCGATTTGCCTCACTTTTTTCTACGTGACAGTAAGGAAGTTCGACGTCCAGTTAGTATTATAGGTCCATGTATCAGATGACGAGCCCCACAGAATAACATTATGACAGAGATGACAGTAAACCAGACCATAATAGATGTTGATTATGGCATCGAGTCCTAGGAACTTTATTTGATCAACAGATTCAAGGGTGCCCTCATTCAATTTAATGACAAATGGAGAGGTTCTTCTGAATCTCGATATGAAAGTTTATGACTTGGGTTTTTTCCATGTTGACTATCAGTGCATTTGACTTGCACCAATCAACGAAACGCCGAACAAGTTCTTCGCATAAAGCCTGCAATTCCGGAAGACTACAAGCTTTTATCGACAGCGATGCATCATCAGCAAAGAGAACAAAGATACAGGCGATTAGGAAATCTGGCAAGTCATTTATGAAAAGAATAAAAATTAAGGGGCCCAAGACAGATCCCTGTGGAACACCCATGTTGTTCTTGTATTCACCCGAAGAAAAGCCATTATGGTTAACATGCATTGAGCGCTGGGTTAGATAACTAGCTATCCAGTCTAAGAATACTCCTCTGAAGCCCATTTGATAAAGTTTATCAATAATAAACTCGTGCTGTAGACATTCAAAAGCACGAGACAAGTCAAAAAATATCCCAGCCACATGTTCTCCGTTATCCAAACGATCATAAACAAACTCAAAGAACTCAGTACAGGCAGTCTGGGTTGATCTGCCATCCCTAAATCCATGCTGTTGATTTGATAATATTGAGAACTTAGATAAAAATTTATGCAGTCTGAGGTGAACAATCTTTTCGAAGACTTTTGATATCTGATGCAGGATAGAGATTGGACGATAGTTGGCGATATTATCGACGGGACCCTTTTTATGTACCGGTATGACCTTGGCTATTTTCAGTATAGTGAAGCTGCAGTGAGATCATACGAGTTTTCACCCCAGGTGCCAGTTCCAATTGAGTTTTTTATCCAAGGGAACCTTCAGATACTCAACCTTATCGAAGAACCCTAGTTTCATTACTTTCAACAGCGGTGATGCAAGTGTTAGCTTTCAGCGACGTGTGAACAGAACAATGACCATCTTGGTTGGCTTAACGCTAAACCCCTCCTCCTGAACCCACTTATTGATGATATCAATCATGTTTTTCGTTGAATCTGAAGTTGCTTTTTGGAATTTTTCCCTGACTAGGTCGTCAACCATAACCATGAATTCCACCCTGTGGACATCCCATCCCCTTTACATGGTTACCGTTGTTGAATTAAACTCATGATGCAACTAAGACCATTTATTATAGACTGAATGTCATATAAATTTTTCTATGTTCGTACAGGGTGTTCCACAAAATATGGTCATTCAAAAGATGCTCATAATAAGCCTCATGCAAAATTTGGTGCCCATAATGTGCAATTGTGCACTGAATCATAGAAAATTCAATTAGAATATTGAAAGGAAGAACCTTCATATTTTCTTTAAGATATCCGATTCGACTGAAATTTATTACAGGAATGAGGATTGATCCGAGGTTAAGTTCTGAATAATTCCATAAGATTACATTTAAAAGGGTTGATGATATTTAAAAAGGAAGGGTCTTAAGAAAACTTTTGTATGTTTAATCTCAATAGAATCATATCGGGTTACATCTTTGGGCGCTTCCGTCATTATTAAACCAATGATTCTGAAAAGTTGACTGTCTCAAGTGAACTCAGCATAATATGTCCAATGATAAGTGAGTTCAAGTTAAGTGAAATCAGATATAATTATAATATACAATCGTAGATTTAGATTTTGTATGGTAGAGTATGGTAAATTAGTTGATAAAACGATTATACGGTGCCAAATTTATACGGTAGAAACATTGGGTACGTTCAGAAGCACTCAACTGTTGGCAACAGTTGAGTAAGTTGAGAAAGCCATAGCGTTCAGCAAAATCGCTGACAAATCGGTGTTTCGCAGCAGATGTCAATTTCTGGCAGCGGTAAAATTTTGCGCTTTGTAACTCATCTGACCGCTGAGACATGCGCATATCCTACCTATTTTGTGATTTGTTTATGTTTAGGGTTTTTAGTTGAAGTTTATTATTGTTGTGTTCTGTGAGTTGAAGTTTATTAAGGAGTATTTTGGTTCTTCCAATACACTTCAATTAATTATGCAGGTACAATAAAAAATTAAAGTTACATATAATGATATGTCAGATTTGTAAATCACTCAGCGAAGAGTTCAGAAAATCTTCATCCGCTGAAACTCAACTCTACACAACTGATTTTTGCTTTATGCCAACAGTTGAGAAGTTGAGAAAACGATAGCGTTCAGAAAAACCGCTGACAGATCGATGTTTCTCAGCAGCTGTCGATTTCTGGCAGCGGTAAAAATTTGCGCTTCGTAACTCATCTGACCGCTGAGACATGCGCATATACCTATTTCGTGATTTGAGGCGAATTTCGGTGATGTAACTACAGCCATTGTTTAAGGAGTTCTCCTTAAACAATGCTACAGCTTACCATAGTTACATACTTGACAGTTAATACAGAAAATTTTAATCCGCTGAAACTCAACTCTACTTAACTGATTTTTGCTTTATGCCAACAGTTGAGTGCTGCTGAACGTGCCCATTATCTCAGGTCCAAAAGTTTCGAAGATGTTTCGACTTCTTTCCGCATTTATCAGCATTTAGCTAGCATTAACCGCAGAACTGCTACAGAATACCAATATCTAACACCCCGATTACACTCAGCTCACTTCCACGCCATGTAGCAGGGAATTGGGCAGGGAAGTGGACAGCGGCTGAATGTAATCACTATACTTTCCTGCTGCATGCCGCGAATCCTCGTGCTGCCTCATGCTCCCCGAATACGGGCGCAGTGAGTGATTACATTCAGCTAGGTTGCTGCTGCTGCGCTGAGAAAAGATCGCCCTGCGCTCTCACGAAATTTAATAATTTTTACAAAAATATTGTTTTTATTATTATCGAAAAAAAGTCCAAGATGGAATGGAGTTATGAAAATAAAAAAACTATGAATTGCTCTTGAAAATACATTTTCCTGTTTTTTTTATTCAATTTTAATTTTTAAAGTGTGAATTATATTTACGTTTTTGTATCTGTATTTGTTACCTTGATAAGATCACTGAGAACAATGTTGATAGCTCTCCACACTTCAGGGAATTATTGAGATAATGGATTCTGAAACTTTGAATAGATAGTGTAAACTTATCCCTTGTGGCCAAGAATCGCAGAGTTATCGCCAATCTAAATTTAGGGGGAATTGCAATTCTCAATCTCGTATCTCCTTTTTATATCATCGGCTGAATTTTGTTCAAGAGAAATTCAAAATCTGCAGGTGACATTTTGCAAAAATTGATAAATTCTCCAGATCCTTCACAAGTCATTTCATTCAAAAAACTTTCCATTCCATTCCTGTATACGAAACATCGAATAATTGTAGATTGTAGTCACAAATTGGTATAATATAATAATATTTAGAATTTGAATAGATAGTGTAAACTTATCCCTTGTGGCCAAGAATCGCAGAGTTATCGCCAATCTAAATTTAGGGGGAATTGCAATTCTCAATCTCGTATCTCCTTTTTTTATCATCGGTTGAATTTTGTTCAAGAGAAATTCAAAATCTGCAGGTGACATTTTGCGAAAATTGATGAATTCTCCAGATCCTTCACAAGTCATTTCATTCAAAAAACTTTCCATTCCATTCCTGTATACGAAACATCGAATAATTGTAGATTGTAGTCACAAATTGGAATAATATAATAATATTTAGAACTATTTTTGTTTGAATAGATAGAAAAACGGCAAATTGATACTGAGGGACTAACTTTCTTTTTTTTCTCGACATGTTTTCAAGACATCCACATATTTGTATAAAATATAAATCAACGAGACAAAGCGCTGAGGCTGGAATTTCTTCGCCCGTCATTGCCAAACCGTGGTCACGAGAGCAATGCTGCGGCTGAGTGTAAGTGCATACTGCCTTCGAAACTGCTGCAGAAGTATTTCGGGAATTATTGCCGACAACGCGAGTGGCAGTGAGGAGCGCTGAGTGTAATCGAGGCATAACCAATCAGAGCATAGCATGATCACAGAAGTCTGTGGTTTGCATATTAGGAAGCGACAAACTGAGAATAATCCAAGCCAACTGGCGCTGTAACAATCATTTATAGAGACCCTGTATATTGCTGTTGTAAACATGATATGTATCAGACGTGTTCTCAAGATATTTCATATAGAAAGAACGATATGCCCAATTTGAGGGGGTGAAGGTGGAACTTCTGATTTCATTTAATTCAGCTGTCCACCATTTAACTGTTGCAATGGAATGCGGACAATTACCATAAATAGAATCCAGTTCAGATTTGATTTCATAATTCGTTATTCCTTTCGAATGAAGGAACTTCGTTGATACATTTGGCTTGAACTTCTAAAATAAACGTTTGAAAGATGGCAAATGTCAGAAATCAATTCGGTGTTTCATTTATGGCTTCACCTATTGGAAGGGTATTTTTATATATAAGGTAATGAGAAATGAAAAGTGCAACTTGTTTTGGCTACTTATATTCTCTACTTTCACATATTTATTTCAACAATCAACCTTTCTTTTTATGGAACAAACCCTTAAGGCCTTTCAAGCCAGCAACAGTTCCAGCACCTGCTGCAGCACCTATAGCACCCTTACCTGCAAGCACTAAAGCAGTTGTGATTAAACCCAAAATGGGGAAACGTTTCTTCGTGAGAGTGTCTGCCATTTCTGGAATAGGGTTAGGATCCATTCCTAGGATATCGCACCTGAAATATGAAAAAATAAGTTTTAACTTTCATAAGAATTTAATGATAATATTCGTTCAAAAACAATGATATATGACGAACAAAATATATTTTTCAATAAACAGGAAGTCTAAGAATGAATACAGAATGAATATCTGACGCAATGTTAAAAATCCAGATGAAACAATTTTTTCCGAAATTGAAATAATTTTCACCACATAGAGTTGTGTTTTTGGGTATCATGCTCACGAATCGATCGAATTGATTAGATTATTTATGTACATAAATTGTTGTTTCAAAAACGAATATACAGGTTCGGAAACAGTTGTATATTCGAGGGCTTTACGGGCTACGCAACTCTCTGAATTAATGACCGATTGAAATAATTTAGTTTTGCCTCTCTTATCGTTGTGAGTGGCTCAATTCGAGCAGTCTGGCAGGGAACCTGCAGTACTCGTATCGAATTATTCAATGTTTCAGTGTGCCCGTAATACTTGAATTGCTTGAATTAAGCAACTACCAACGATAAGAGAGAGACAACACTACATTTCTGTAATCAGTCATCCATTCAGAGAGTTACGTTAACCATAAATCTCCCGAATAGGTACAACAGGCCAACTGAACAGAAAAATTCTCTGTGTGATGCGTTGTATATAGTATTATTTCGATGTGAGGTTTGGAAATTCACATCGGAAACATAGAAATTCAGTGCATCAGGTGCAGTATTCTCGAGAAGTGATATTCGAAAACGTATACGTACTTCATTGCGCGAGTCCCTGTTTTACCTGCAAAATGCACACCGCGCAATGAAGTTCGTATACGTTTTCGAATATCACTTCTCGAGAATACGGCACCTGGGGGAGAATTTTGCCGTGCAGTTGACCAGTGCTATAATGGAAAGGTTCACGTAATTCGTAACTCTCTAAATAAACGAGCGACTGGAATATTGTAGTTTGGTCTCTCTTATTGTTGGGAGTGACTTAATCGACCAGGTGCCGTATTCTCGAGAAGTGATATTTGAAAACGTATACGAACTTCATTGCGCGGTGTGCATCTTTGCAGGTAAAACAAGGACTCGCGCAATGAAGTTCGTATACGTTTTCGAATACCACTTCTCGAGAATACGGGCCCGTGTGGTAGGGAACCTGCAGTACTCGCAACGATTATTACGCGCAGCCTGGTGCCGTATTTCGACAAGTGATAGTCCAAAACGTATACGAACTTCATTGCGCGTTGTGCATTTTTACAGGTAAAACAGGGACTCGCGCAATGAAGTTCGTATACGTTTTCGAATACCACTTCTCGAGAATACGGGCCCAGTGTGGTAGGGAACCTGCAGTACTCGCAACGATTATTACGCGCAACCTGGTGCCGTATCTCGACAAGTGATAGTCCAAAACGTATACGAACTTCATGGCGCGGTGTGCATTTTTACAGGTAAAACAGGGATTCGCGCAATGAAGTTCGTATACGTTTTCGAATACCACTTCTCGAGAATACGGGCCCAGTGTGGTAGGGAACCTGCAGTACTCGCAACGATTATAACGTGCAGCCTGGTGCACTATTCTCGACAAGTGATAGTCCAAAACGTATACGAACTTCATTGCGCGGTGTGCATTTTTACAGGTAAAACAGGGACTCGCGCAATGAAGTTCGTATACGTTTTCGAATATCACTTCTCGAGAATACGGGCTCTAACGCATTTACTGAATGAGTCGGATTGCCCGTGTTAGTCGTTTTGAGAGAGACAACCATAGCATGTAAATATGTCCAGTATAACTCAGGCCAACTATATCCACCTTTGAACTGTATCGAAAAATGTGAAAAGTAATTAGCCATTATGTTTTAAAAGGAGGCAAAATTAAAACGAGTAATAAAATATTGAAGGATCAATAAATTTACCACTGAACGTGTGCCTAAATATTAGAGCTTTCTGGAAACCACTTAAAACACTGTCAATGTTATTCATGCTTCGGTTTGTTCATGTGCAAATTTCCTTGGAAAAAACTCAGTTTCAAGACGATGAGTGTCCGTCCTACTTGACAACTATAGAACTAATATGAATATTTTGAATTTAAAATACTACTTGACTCAGGTTGGGGGGATGATCCTTGAAAATCGTATAACTAATAATCAAAGTTGAAAATTTGAAACATTAATGAATATTCTTGTAGTTATATCCAGAATTGATAACATTTCATTTGCTGGATGCAATTGAAGATGAAGCAAGAAAACAACAAATTATAGTCGGAAAAATTATTGTTAAAATTGTTGAAAACTTAAAAACCGTATTTCATTTTATTCAGAATAATATTATTTTCACCAGTTCGTTATTTTCACTAAACTTGATTCTGTTGAAATGAATAATAGTTTAGACTAATATTTATATACAATCTTCACTTTGTAAATACCAGTATTCTCAATATTATGTTACTTACATTTCTTCTAACTTCTTCCAGCATCGTCGTTCTATTGCCATTTCACTAGCTTCTTCATCAGCAGATCCATCTCTTAAATAAATGAATGTATCTGTTAATAGTGTTAATCTATGAACGAATTCAAACATTTGTTATGAATACGAATAAAAACATTTAATTTCATTGCAGGAATCAAATTTCTATCTCCGCTTCTTTGCATTCACAACAGCCGTTATTTTGGGAATAAAGATTGATATACTGAATGTTTATGCAAAATTTCAAGAGGATCACATCATCAGAACCATTGAATTATTTTTTTGTCAAGTTTCCCATATTTCAGTTTTTGAATAATTTCCAGATTTTGCATTTACATATGTTATTTTTTAGTATCACTCTCGAGTCTTATACAAATTTTTGAGAAAAAAGCCTTATTGCTCCACCAATGAACGAGACATGATTTCATTCAAAAGGGTAGCGCAAAATAATAATAATGGTTCTCATGGTTATTGTCGACTCACGAAGTATTTAGATACTTCATAGATATTATGTCCCCTGCTAGCCACCTTTGTAATACATTTTCTGAAATTGAATTTATAAATTCTGAATAACAATTTTCTTTTTCTGAAATTCAATTTGCCGTTTCTGAATTACAACTTTGTTTTTCTGAATTTCATCTTCCTGATCTGAATGTCAATTTCGTTTTTCTGAAATTTAATAAACCATTCTGAAATTGAATTACATTTTCCTACTCTAGAATTCCCTTTTCTGAAATTTAACTTAGATTTTATGAATGACAATAGTTAGAAGGTGTAGTTTGAGCGTTACTATTCTCTTCCTGAATTCAAAAATCAGAAATTATGTAATGGGTGGTTACGGAAATACATACTTAGAAAATAGTGAAAAATTCTGAATATCGATAACTCCGAAACAACTAGACTGGTTTGGCATTTGGAATCCGAACCTACTCTCAAAATTCCCATTGTTCCAACTTCTTCGGTTGATGCTATCGTGTTCGCGGCCAGACGGATTCTTCAGTGAGTACAACCGAGTCGTTTCAGACACTTTTCGGTACAAAATTCGAAAATTACAGACTTCTGAACAAAACGGTAGCGTGCAAAAGTATATAAAAACTTACTCGCAAATGACACTGCAGACAAAAGCAACAAAAACAACGACACTAAGAACCTTCATGATGAATAACAGAAAGGTTGATCCAAATTTTGTGAGTTTTTACATGCTATTTATATTAATTTCAAATATAGTATTCCTATTAAATGTTCAAGAAACTCATATTATTCAGGTGATATATTTTATATGTTATTCAATGAAGCGATCTAAAAGCAAATTTAGATTTTCAAATTTATTGAAACAAAAATAATCGCTTTCTTTCTGCTCTTTTCATGGTTGAGTTGGGTATTTTTAAACAATGAAATACGCCGTTTAGAAAGGGATCAATTGGAAATACAGTAGACTCAAAAATGTAATGTAATGACTCAATAGAACTTGAATTTCCAAAAAAACGTGGTTTGATCCCTGTTTGTAGCTCTCGTTCTACTCGAACGAGTGCTAAGTCGTTTTGCCTAAATGTCTGTAATTTTCGAATTTTAAATTGTCTCAAACTCCCTGATGAACAGTCCGTTGTCAAACTCAATTATGTCCGTGGGGCCGACCGTTCGGTCGTCAGCACGATAACTTTGGGAAGAATTGTCCTAGAGACTTGAGATTTTTAGGGTAAGTTCAGTTTCCGAATGCCTCGTTTGAGTTCATTAACCAGTCAAATCGTACAGGGAGTTCCATAAAATATGGTCATTCAAAATTTTTGATCCGCAATATCTCTGACAAAACGAAACAAATCGAAATAAAATGTTGCGGCCAAATGCGCGATGCTCATGATGAGCCTCATGCAAAATTTGGTGGCTATAATGTACACAGAACCATAAAAAATTCAACTACAATATTGAAAAGATGAACCTTCATATTTTCATAGTAAGATAATATTCTATTCGAGTGAAATCTTTTACAAAAATAAGGATTGATACATTTCTTGGCCATAGTGTTAACAGAACCATAGAAAATTCAATTGGAATATTGAAAAGAAGAATATTTATATTTCCATAACAAAATGTCCGATTCTAGTGAACTTTATTTTGTGAATTGCGATTGATATACTGAATGTTCATGCAAAATTTCGAGGATCGCAGAATCATAGATTTTTTTTTATTTGTATTTTTTACACATTTTACTTTCTGAATGATTTCCAGACTATAATTGTGATTGTGCTGAGATTCTGTATCTATGCATTTGGTATCAATCCCAAGTCCCATATAAAAATTTGAGGTAATAGTCTCGATGAGACGATGCATTATTGAACTTTGTCTGACTATAATTATTACTGTTGAAATTACGATTAAAATTTTTCATTGCAAAGACTTTTTGAGTAGATGTTGAAGCTGACATTTTCACAAGTTTCTCTTCTTTAGCTGATGCTACAGCATCTTTAGTTGATAGTTGATAGTTTACAGAGGGGTTACAGTCCACTGCGACCTTAAGGTCTATTGTGCCCCCTTACAGAGCTGTTCTGGCCAAAAACCTTCACAGCTCGCCTTCCAGTTCCAGAGATCTAATGAAATCTAGTAACTGTGAAGACTTCAACGAGGCTAGTTCCTCACTCTTACAAGTTTCTTGTCCAAGGCATTTCCTCCTCAGGCTCGTAATGCCAAGGCATTCCGTGACTAGGTGTATGGGGGTTTCTTCCTCCTCCCCACAGAACCTACACTCGTCAGTGTCCGACAATCCCATCCTCAACAGGTGCTTCCTAAGGCGACAATGTCCTGTAAGAAAGCCAGTGAGGAGGTGCAATTGCTTCTTACCAAGATCCAGATATCTTTTGGATCCCGCTGTCTCAAAGTTCCGAAGGAACTCAGTGGAATGATCCATCCCTGGGAGATTCCGCCAGAGCTTTTCCCTCTCGGCTTTCTCCTTCTCCAGAAACTCCTTCTTATAGGTACATTTAGATATACCACAGAAGGGTTCTGGGCCAAGAGTGACATTTGTGCGCCCTCTTTGGCGAGTGTATTGGCCTTTTCGTTTCCTTCGATTCCCGAGTGGCCGGGAACCCAGATTAAAAAGACCTTATTTTTCTTGCCTACCTCGTTGAGTTTGTTCCGGCACTCCCAGATCATCTTAGAATCGATGACGTAGGAGCTCAGTGCTTTAATAGCAGCTTGACTATCTGAGTGTATTGCTATATCACACTTCTGATAGTTTCTTTCTAGATTTATATCTAGACATCTTTCAATAGCTAAGATTTCCGCTTGAAAGACGCTCATATAGGAGCCCAGCGACAGTGCACACTTGGTGCTTGGCCCGTATACAGCATCTTTAAGGTTATTATAAAATTTCTTGCCTTTATTATAGTTCTGAGTTCCGTATTCCGTAAACTATTCGAAAATGCGCCCAAAGCAATTTTTTCATTCACTTTGGCTAAAACAGGTAATGCTTCTGGTGCATTATCTGCTTGAGCGATAGTTTTATTCTCCTGTTTTAAACTATGGAGTTGGGTGGATAATGCTGCAGGTGACTTTTTGGTAACTAGGAATTTTTTCATATCTACCATCAAATCTTCAACTTTCTGATACTCTTTCTTCAATCTTAATTTAGCATTAGGCGTTAATTTAATTTTTAGAACATAATTAATAAGAGAATTTCTACCTTGCTCATCGAGCATATCTTTATATAATTCTATGGCATCAATTAGTTGCATCACAGATTCTTCTGTATTATTCATCGATGGCAATAAAGAGGATGCTGTCCTTAAATCGAATTTTTCACGCATGATTGATTTTTCTGTATTTACTTTATCTTCGAATAATTTTGATCTTTCCTGAAGCAATTTTCTAGATTCTGAAAGTGAATTTTCTATGACTGTTTGGTAAGTGCTTAATGTTTCGAGAGAACTTGGTTCGGATTTGACATTTTTATTTAATTTATCAAATTTGTATTCTAACTTGACCAATTCATTTAGGAATTTATTTACTCTGTCGGCTCGTTCCCTACGTTCACTCGGTTCTTTTTTTGATATTCTCAAGGAATTTTGAAGCGATAACACTTAACTCAGCACATAGTTCAATAATATCCATTGACAAGTATCCATTAGGGAAGAAAAATCTTACGGTTTTTCTTTGGTATTGCCCATTACATCAAATCCTGGTGATGATGATCCCATCTTGGCTAAAACTGTGTATCCTCAGAAGAAGAACCACATATCACTGATGTAACCATTCAGACCTCTTACAGTATAGAACTGGCAGGATCGCCATGTAATGTACCCAACTAGGGTAGGTTCGGCCAATCGCCTATACCGTAGAGGGATGGTGGAATGATACACTTAGACTCATCGAAGGTGTTTAATTAATTGGATATTTCACTGAATGCCCATAATAGTAACATGTAATCGGACTCTCCTCTAAACAATTGATACTTGTTTATTTATACAATCCAATTGTTAGTGTTTATACTTAATAATAAACATAGTCGGCAATGGTTATACATTCAAAGATTACGCTACGCGTTATTTCAATAACATTTTAAGATGATGCGAGGTTGGACCCTCACGTATGGCAATTATACAGCACAGGCTGTGTGTACTGACACATACTACACCCTCTAATGAACTAGTGCTCAAAAGCTCCCCTGCTCAGGGCCTTTCTGAAATTTTTCGAAATGTTTTTGAAAATTCAGTTTTTCCGTTGAAAGTTTTCAACTTTTGAGAAAATATCAGAAGTCAGAAGAGCAAGTGATAATCAGCCCAGAAGTGAAATAGTTTCGTTTTCTATAGTTGTCATCAATACTATTAGATGTACAAATAAGTTTCCGCGGTTTGTCAAAAGATGGCCCCACCAGAAGGTTATGGAGAAATTGTCAGATGTAAAACGTAATATCCCAAGCTTAGTCATCTGGCAACACCATAACCTTAAAGTACTAGTGATTCCGTATCAGCATCACGTAATTTTTTTCGTGCAAAAATGTCAAGTTTTATTCCGAATAAGCATCATTTGCGGGAACTTTTGATTTACTTCTTTAATATGAAAAAATCTGCAGCTGAGGCGCATCGATTGCTTCTAGAAGCATATGGTGAAGCTGCTTTAAGTGAGAGAAGTTGTCAGGAATGGTTTCAAAAGTTTAAGAACGGTGAGTTTGACGTTAAAGACAAAGAACGCAGTGGAAGGCCGAAAGTGTACGAAGACATGGAATTAGAAGCACTATTGGAGGAAGATTCGCCCCAAACGCAAAAAGAACTTGCACTTACTCTACAAGTGACTCAACAAGCAATTTCACATCGTTTAAAATCGTTAGGAATGATTCAAAAACAAGGAAATTGGGTTCCATATGAACTAAAGCCGAGAGACGTAGAACGCCGATTATGCGTGAGTGAAATGCTGCTTGCCAGGAATAAAAAAAAGAGTTTTTTGCATCGTATAGTCACTGGTGACGAAAAATGGATTCACTACGATAATCCAAAGAAGAGAAAGTCATGGGTTAAGCCCGGCGAACCATCAACATCTACAGTTAAGCCGAATATTCATGGAAAAAAACTCATGCTGTGTATTTAGTGGGATCAGCTTGGTGTCGTGTATTATGAATTGCTGAAACCAAGCGAAACCATTACTGGAGCTCTCTACCGAACACAATTGATGAGATTGAGTCGGGCACTTAAGGAAAAACGCGCCCATTACTACTCCAGACACGACAAAATTATTCTTTTACACGATAATGCTCGTCCACATGTTGCGCGTCCACATGTTGCGGCGCCGGTAAAAACATACTTGGAAACACTCAACTGGGAAGTTTTACCCCACCCGCCGTATTCACCAGACTTAGCCCCTTCTGATTATCACCTGTTCCGGTCGATGGCACATGGTCTGTCTGAGCAGCGCTTCACATCATATGAAGACACCAAAAATTGGGTAGATTTGTGGATAGCGTCAAAAGATGAAGAGTTTTTTCGACGGGGTATCCGAATGTTGCCAGAAAGATGGGGAAAAGTAGTGGCAAATGATGGAAAATACTTTGAATAAACGTAATGTACTTTTCCTTTACAATAAATTCCTAATTTTTTATAAAAAACCGCGGAAACTTATTTGTACACCTAATATGATTTTCAAATAACGTAGATACGTTAATCAGTCTCCTCTGTGTGAATGTAATGATCTGTAAAGATTTTTTTGAGCACCTGTTCCTAGGGGAACACCGTACTAACGTTTGGCTCAAATGTATGTAATTTTCGAATTTCACACCGCGAGTGACATAGGACGTCTCGGTTGGAATCTCTGTTAAAGAATCCGGGGTTGAAAATGATTGAGGTTGAGTTCTGAATAATTCCATGAAATTCATTCAAAAGTGTTGATGATATTAAGAAAGGAAAGGGTCTTAAGAAAACTTATGTTTTGGAACCTTTATTGAATCATCGGGTTACTTCCTTCTGCGCTTCCGTCATTATTAAATCAAGGATATCTCCTATGTTTTTGTTTGTACCAGATATTTGTAGGTTATTAGGAGAAATATTCTTTTCGATTCTATGTTCACCTTTTTTGGAGTAGTTCCATTTCTGTTTTGTAGGTTGTTTATTATCTGCTGTCATACTTCGTATTTCTGCCGTTTCTGGCTTTGTTCTGTCAGACAATTTCTGTAGTTGTTTTGTTGATGTACTTCTTTACCTTGTTGCAGAAGATCCCTTCCTTGATTTCTTTCTGTTGTTGATGAAGTTTTACTAGATGTCGGTGTGATCGTTTCATTTATTGCTGAATTATATTCTGATGTAGTAGAGGTTAAGTTTTTTGAATTTTCAGTAAGGATATAATATATTCTTTTTGTTCTTCAGTTCTTTCTTCTAGGTGTCTAATAAGACTGTTCTTGAGTTCAACTTCCATTATCAGCTGTTCAATTCGAGAATTTACTCCTGAATTTTTTCCAGTGGTTTCCGTGTCAGAACTGCAGTCCTCGAATACATCCTCCCTCTTCAGCATGGAATTTAACTCACCCATAAGTTCATTAGGTATTATTACACCCTCCGGCAACTTTCCGTTAATTATTATGTACACTAAGTCACATTTTTTCAATTAAACAATTGTTCACTGACGAGTACGTGTTTACTTTCCGCCATTTTGTTACTATCATTTTGTATGGTAGTGTATGGTAAATTTGTTGACGAAACGATTATTCGGTTCTAAAGTTATACGGTAAAAAACATTATCTAAGGTCCAAATGTTTCGAAGATATTTCGATTTTTTTCCGCCTTCATCAGCATTTAGCCTAGCATTACAGACAACTGAACAAGCGATTGAAAAATTTGAAAAATTTGTTTGACGCCCTTCCACATCACATTCATTGTTGTAATTCTTTTCTGTTACTTCATTGATAATATCCTCGTACAATTTTTTCATTAGAGATTTAACTGCCTATCCACTCAACTTCCTCTTTACTGAAGCTTATAAAAGATTATGGTCATAAGAATTTACTTTTTATTCATGTTCTACTAATTTGGTTATAATACAGGATATATTCGACCTCTACATTTGCTCTCCAACTTTAGATTTTAAACTGGGTAGCCTGCACCCTGCCTGTACCCTGATGCGAGTTGATCGATAAGAGGACCTCCTGGATAGGAAGCAGAACTGGGGGGTAATGGATAAGGTTTGCCTGCCACTACGCCTGATATGGTATGTATAATGCCAGCAATTTTTGAAATTCCTTTAAATAGTAGGCTGGTGATAAGGAACCTCTTCCTCGGCAGTTTTGAGGCGATTTCAGAAACAGGGTTAGGTTCAATATCTAAGATATCCATCCTGCAAATAAAAGCAAAAATGTTAAATCAAATCTAATACCACTATATAAAAATATTGAGAATCATAAAATCGAATTTGAGAAAACTTTGACGGAACGATGACCAAAATGTTATGGTATTACTGCTCAACTCAGTGCTGCCTGTGCAACATATTCGTGAGTGGATGCCATTTTTGGAAGCGTCCAAGAATTATGGTCATTCATTACCGAGATTGACATTCGTTTTTCGAATGCTGAAATTCATTTGAAATTTGAATAAACATAAAAACGTCAACTTTGAAGGGAAGGATTATAGTCCATCCAAGAATGATTGACATCGAAGTAGGCCCTGAACATTTAGCCGCAATTTTATTTCTGATTCAGAAAAGTTACTGGGAATTTTCAGTGGTTTTATCAAAGATCTAAAATAAACCCGAGATCTATTGTGTTGATCAAATATTGTACGAATCAATGTTGAGTTCCTCATCGGTTCCAGACATTTTTAGGTAATAACTCATGCCAATATTTACTCAGAACTAATCGATGAATGCTCGAATTGATCAATTTATTTTGTTCGTTTCGATTGAAATCAAACATAACCAAAAGAACAAATTGTCAAAATTCGAATATATGTATTTTCTGCAGTGTTATTTCCAACACCAACCTGAATTCCTGAATTCAATCAAACGTTACTGAATGAGCTATTACCATACTAAATTTCGACTGTATACAGGTGTCCCGTTATTAGACCGACAAACTTCTAGTGGACATTATAGATCGTATTGTAGACAGATTCTATCCAAATCATATAATGCCAAATTTCTTCGTTAAGGAGCTAGTGCCCTTTGAAGATGACGTCCTGTCCACACTTTTTGCCACATATTCTCAAACGG